>CM069860.1:6466958-7149458 GCA_036172795.1 Pelodytes ibericus | reverse complement strand
TGAGCATGCCCCTCAGGTAGAGGGGAGTAAGAGTGAGCATGCCCCTCAGGTAGGGGGGGGAGTAAGAGTGAGCATGCCGGTCAGGTAGAGGGGAGTAAGAGTGAGCATGCCCCTCAGGTAGGGGGGGGAGTAAGAGTGAGCATGTTACTCAGATAGAGGGGAGTAAGATCGAGCATGCCGCTCAGGTAGAGGGGAGTAAGAGTGAGCATGCCGCTCAGGCAGAGGGGAGTAAGAGTGAGCATGCCGCTCAGGTAGGGGGGGAGTAAGAGTGAGCATGCCCCTCAGGTAGGGGGGGGAGTAAGAGTGAGCATGCCGCTCAGGTAGAGGGGAGTAAGAGTGAGCATGCCGCTCAGGTAGAGGGGAATAAGAGTGAGCATGCCCATCAGCAGGCAGAGGGGAGTAAGAGTGAGCATGCCCCTCAGGTAGGGGGGGAGTAAGAGTGAGCATGCCGGTCAGGTAGAGGGGAGTAAGAGTGAGCATGCCCCTCAGGTAGGGGGGGAGTAAGAGTGAGCATGTTACTCAGATAGAGGGGAGTAAGATCGAGCATGCCGCTCAGGTAGAGGGGAGTAAGAGTGAGCATGCCCCTCAGGTAGAGGGGAGTAAGAGTGAGCATGCCCCTCAGATAGAGGGGAGTAAGAGTGAGCATGCCGCTCAGGTAGGGGGGGAGTAAGAGTGAGCATGCCCCTCAGGTAGGGGGGGAGTAAGAGTGAGCATGCCGCTCAGGTAGAGGGGAGTAAGAGTGAGCATGCCCCTCAGGTAGAGGGGAGTAAGAGTGAGCATACCCCTCAGGTAGAGGGGAGTAAGAGTGAGCATGCCCCTCAGGTAGAGGGGAGTAAGAGCGAGCATGCCCCTCAGGTAGGGGGGGGAGTAAGAGTGAGCATGCCGCTCAGGTAGAGGGGAGTAAGAATGAGCATGCCCCTCAGGTAGAGGGGAGTAAGAGTGAGCATGCCGCTCAGGTAGAGGGGAGTAAAAGTGAGCATGCCACTCAGGTAGAGGGGAGTATCATACTGACCTGCATCTGGCGGAATGACTGTATTATCATACTGACCTCCATCTGGCGGAATGACTGTATTATCATACTACATAGTAACATAGTAACATAGTAATTTAGGTTGAAAAAAGACACAAGTCCATCAAGTTCAACCCTTCTACCTATCATTCCCGCTTTTGATCCAAAAGAAGCAAAAACCCCTAAGGAAGCTATTTCGAATTTTGCCTCCTGGGGGAAAAAAATCCTTCTTGACTCCAAGAGGCAATCAGATTTCTCCTTGGATCAATAAGCTCTTTTATTAATGCTTACTCTATTATTAATAGCCCTGTATGTTCTGCTTTTCCATGTGTAAATGCATCTATTGTGGTTGATAGCACTACCTCTCTTGGCAGTGAGTTCCATAACTTTATTGTCCTAACCGTAAAGAATCCCTTCCTTTGCTGTCTATGAAATCTTTGCTCTTCCAGTCTCAGGGGGTGACCTCTTGTTCTTTGTACCTTTCTGTTAATGAACAGGTCACTGGAGAGCTCCTTATATTGGCCCTGCACATATTTATATAATGTTATCATATCCCCTCTGAGATGCCTTTTTTCTAACGTATATAAATTCAATTTTTTAAGTCTCTCTTCATAACTAAGATCCTCCAATCCCCTTATTAATTTTGTAGCTCTCCTTTGCACTTTTTCTAGTTCCATAATATCCTTTTTAAGGACTGGTGCCCAGAACTGTACTGCATATTCAAGGTGAGGTCTTACCATTGATTTGTAAAGAGGCAAGATGATATCCTCCTCCCGTGAATCTATACCTCGTTTTATACATGCCAATATCTTATTGGCCCTTGCAGCTGCTGACTGGCATTGGGCACTGTTGCCAAGTTTGTTGTCTATAATTATTCCTAAATCCTTTTCATTAGTAGTTTTTCCCAGGGAAAAACCATTTAATTAATATGTTGCTTTGTTATTATTTTTCCCATAATGCATAACTTTACATTTGTCTATATTGAACCTCATTTGCCACTTTACTGCCCAGTGCCCCACTCTGTCCAAATCTTCCTGTAAAGAAAAAACATAAAAATTAGTCTTTATTGCCTTACCTAATTTAGTGTCGTCTGCAAACACGGAGACATGGCTCTCAGCACAACGTGGAAGATCATTAATAAACAAATTAAAAAGAAGAGGGCCCAAAACAGACCCCTGAGGTACTCCGCTTAATACCCTTGTCCAATCTGAGGATTTTCCATTTACAACAACCCTCTGTGTTCTATCTTTTAGCCAATTTTCAATCCACATACACACATTTGCCCCCAAACCTATTTCTCTCAATTTGTAGAGTAACCTTTTGTGTGGACACGCATCTGGTGGAATGACTGTATTATCATACTGCAGTCTGTTCTAAAGAGCTTGCAATCTATTTAATAAGGAGGCTCTTTGCCATGGACGTGGGTGGCATTTGGCACAGCCCATCTTGATTCCAGCTGGTACATTTGTAATGCCGCAGGACCTGACTGACAGAGCAAACAATGCCTTCTGTAGCTCACAGTCAGCTCAAAGTCTGCTTGTATATCTTTACTTCCTCTGGTCTGACTGTTGTGAGCTCATGGGACTGACTGAGGTCCAGTTATCTGTGAAAAATAAATCACATTCTTTCTTATTAACCCCTTGAGGACCGGCCTATTTGGACATTTCTGGTCATTCTGGACAATGGCTGTATCAACATAAAATATTATGAAAAAATGCAAAAAAAACCTCACTTTTACTAACTTTGACCTGAAAAATCTTTTACAATTACAAACAGTAAAAAAGACCCTGTCTATATAATTTCTAATATTTGTCTTGAGTTTAGCTATACCAATGTTTACATGTTTTTATGGTTTTATTTTGAACAAGTTATAGGGCAATAACTGATAGTAGTGTTTTTTTTGTTGCCTAACCATTTTCTCCTACAGTGACCTTTTGACTCATCTCCAATATGGTTCCCGTGTTGGTTGCGTCCAGGGGATAAAGCTAAACAGATGGTCTACAGATTCTCTACAGTCCCCCCCACCAAAAAAATGGAAGAGGAATTTCCCTGTGTTATTCAGGGCATTGAAATCAGGTGCGGATTTTGGGAGACATGCACACACCCCTACCACTACCTCCGCCGGTCTGGAGTATGGCAGGACCTCCATGGAGCTCTTGGGCAGATCACAAATCTGTTGCGATCCGCTAGTACTAGGACTGACTGTCGATCCTCCGATGGGGCCACTGATCACATGGATATTTGGGGAGGTGGGGGGCAATGGTGAGAGGCATATGATGAGTTTGGGGCTGCGCACCTTGGGGGTACCAGTAGCACCCTGTTCTGTTACATCAGGACATTTCACAGCAGGGTGCTGGGTGGGATGGTGCCAGGCTGGTGGGTGGGAAGTTTGTAGTGGGAACATGTGGGGGGTTGAGTTTCCTCATTAGACTATACCAGACTATACCAATTCGGGCACCCCCACCACCCACGTTGCACACGCACGACATGCCCCATCACCCCATTACATGCCCCATAACCCACATTGCACACTCACTAAATGCCCCATTACCCCCATTACATGCCCCCATCAGCCACATTGCATACACACTAAATGCCCCCCCCCCATTACATGCCCCCATCACCCTCATTAGATACCCCCACCACATCCATTACATGCCCCCATCACCCCGATTAACTGGAAGGAGCTAAAGCTTGCTGAACGGTGGGGGAGCGAAAATGTTTGAAGCACCAGAAGTGTGCTTTATCATCCTCCGGCAAAGTTCTGCCCCCTGGCAAAGTGCCGCCCTAGGCGAGTGCCTTGTTTGCCTTGTGGAAGATACACTACTGGACTATACCCAATTGTCAGTTGTGATTTACTGAGGTTTTCTGATGTCTCACAGTATAAATACACATTTGTTGCACAATAAAAATAGTTAGTTTCTGTTTTTCTCCAACACTGGTGTCGTCTGGTGATGGGGTAACCTGCTGTACTCGGTCATAGCTTTCACCCTACACTGAGTCTAGAGACTGGGAGAATCCAGCTGGGCTTGCCGTGGGCTAGGGGAGCACAGTTTGGTGGAGCTGCTCAGTCTCAGTACACACAGCCATCACAAACACATATAATCTGGTGAGGATGATGTCTTACAGAGTCTGAAGAAACACAATGCAGTCAGAGAGGAACTCAATGCACCAGACTTCACATTCCAGCAATTACAGACTATTCTTTTTTTAATGCAGTTATTTATTATTCTTCATCAAATTCCTACAGGAAAATAAATCATACAAATCACTTTGCAAAATTTCTACAAACAAAAAAATATCCAGTATCTGCAGTGGAAATCTAAAAGCACAGTCTCCTAATCCCACCGGAAGGGGGCATGCAAACAGACACTCTCCCTGACGCATTTTGAGGCTTTGCCTCTCCCTTGAGCAGCAAAGAGTCCATGAGCTATCCAAATAATTTAGGGGTGACTAGTGAAGGGGATTTTATCCCATGAGAATTGTTACCCAACAATATTGTCTGTGAAACTCCAAAAATCCAACTCAGGAAAATACTCAGTACTACATGTTACAACTAACAAGTAGCAACAAAGAAGCCATGTTATTTTACCAACTTGTCTTAAAGACAATGATCCTCAGAGAGGTATATGAGACAATGTTTTCTACAAACACAGTGAAACTCTTTACACCACTCTCCAAACTATTAAAGGGACACAACACTTTTTTTTTTTGACCCTTGCAAGGGCTAATGAATGAGTGCCCCGTATTCTTATTAGAGCCAACGTGTATATTTAGAAATACATGGGGGCTTATTGTCAGCTCTGCTTCTAGTCGGCGACTGTAGAGTCTACCCAATAAAGTGAACACTGCAGGGAATTGAGATGGGAGTTTCAAACTTAAGGCCAAAGTAGCTGAGTTGGAAAAACTCAGAGAAAGAATCTCCCACCCGGCAGCATTGGGGAATTATTCCAACTCGGCTACTTTGGTCTCCAGTTTGAATTTCTCTTCTCAATTCCCTGTAATTCTCTCTTTCTTGAGTAGACTGGGATCTGGGATCGACAGGGGGGTTCTCCTCCAACGAAACATTTTTATTAGAAAATAATAAAAGGACGAAACAAGTTCTATACGTGGTGTTAGCAGAAATGCAAGTAAATTAATAATAAACAACAAAATAGGTGTTTTGACTGTATCTGTGTGTCTCCTGGTTATGACATCACATTGTGTCCTGATATGCAAATCACACATTTCCCACTGAAATATAATTAATTTGCATATCAGGCCATAGGTGATGTCATAACCAGGAGACTCCCCAGTTGTGTTCTAAACATACTTTTCTCTTATTTTATGCCTTGGCTTGCAATTCTGCCAACACAATATATAAAACACAGGCAGAAGCTTGTTTTCTATATGTCCCCACCTTTGTGGCAAGCCATTAATAGATGAGATAGTTACTTTATGAGCATATATATAATATATCTGTTTATGAACCAAGTTACATGTCCTATTTCATTTTGGCCACTAGATGTCAGTATTACTAAAAAAAACACTCAAACATGGGCTACATTAGCAATAGCTAACCTTGGCACTGCATATGCTTGAGAACTAAATATCCCATCATGCATAGTCATAATAACATTTATGTGTAAACTAATGGAAAACCCAGATATAACATGTATCATTTCACTGTAACATTATGAGCAATTCAACTTACTGGGCGGTTAGTTAACCCCTTGAGTGTCAGACTTCAGTGGCAGTTAAAGGGACAAGCTACATGCATCTAAAAGGTTAATAGCTAGGACAGTCTATAGGACCCCGCGACCTCTTTAAACATTGGGGGGAGGGGAGAAATAATGTAAACAGCAGTAACTGACAGCTGGAGATAATGTATATATCTCAGTAATAAGATATTGACCCTGTTTTTACATGGGAAACGCAGCTGAAACTCCAGAAATATCCGGGAGGAATGTCAGCGTCTATTCAATAAAGAGAGAACTGCTGGGAATTGAGATGGGAATAACAGCTACATTGAAGAATCTTCCCAACTCAGCTACCTTGGTCTAAAGTTTGAAATTCCCTTCTCAATTGCCTACAGTTATCTCTTTTCCTGGGTCGACATTTTCATTTTTTTTTTTCCCACCCCAGAAAGTACTGCTGTTTAATTTTTATTTCTAGGCTTCCGGCTCCTCCTTAACCACCAGGAAGATTCTTAATTCTTAATATTAACACAGACGTCAATTAAATAAACGGTCTATTTAATTTGCAGGGCTTCGTGGGGGATTGACAACTGAATTGCAAACCTTAGTCCGAATAGCTGAACTGGAAAAATTGGCCAATGATTGCCGCTGGCTGCGAATGCGGAGAATGAAAAAAAAAAAAGTAAAAGATCTATACATAGTGTGAGCGAAAAAGTGGAATGGTGGTTGATGGAAGATACATCAGGCCTGATTTGCTAAACAGCAACCTGATAATTTTCAGTTAAATGCCCCAGGGAGGGATGTTAAAGTTTGTGATATACCTTGCTGATGCTCTGCAAACCACGGTATGGGTCCCTGGGGCGGAGTATTTGGAGAGCAGGGTGGGCCAATGCTCCAACAGCACTAGTTGCTGTGTAACAGACCAGGATTTAGATTTAACTACAGAGTTTCCTAATTGGCACTCACCTGTAGCTGGTCAATTAGCAGACAGGCCTTTAAAAGAAGAGATCAGCCTGCTACAAGGGGGAAGAAAGAAAAAAAAAGGTCAGCTAGGAGAGCTGAGACAGAGAGAACAATACTTCTGTTTATTGCAAAGCTGTTTTTTGAAGAAATTGGTAAGTGGGAAAGCCACCCAATTATAGATAGTAATTTCTGTCTAGTAAGAGCTCAAGTAAGAGCAAGGAATTTTTGTTTTTGTTTATTATTATTTGAAGCAGCTGTTTTCCTACCAAATAAAGAAAAGGAAAACCGAACTGAATGTGTCCTGGACTTTGTATACCCTAGAAGGCTGTGGTTTATTGCAAGATCGGTGGCAAAATCCTATATGTATAGGAGGTGGTTTGTCACAATAGTGTTTGCAGACTTTCAAGCTAATGCACAGGTTAAGGGTAAATGGTGATATCATCTTGTGGCCTGGCATGATAACAAACAATTTGTCACCATTGCTCCAAGAAAAATTGCATATTAGTATCTGAACTATGGCGGCCATGGTCTGGACCCCCACAAAATGCACAACTTCTTTGCATTGAAGCATATATAATGTTTATTAATTGTACGATTTATGTATAGATTGTAAGCTCTGCGGGACAGCGGTTTCCTAATTTCTGTATGCATACTCCTGTAACGATTATGCCCTGTCTGATGATGACCCTCTCCTGCTGGATCTGTATAAATTAAAATATACATTGGTCAAAATAGATACTTTTTTTTTTTAAAATAGATATCAATGTTCTATGGCAGCTGCACTGTTTAGCCACTAGGTGGCAGCCCATATGAGGGGGAAAAAAGGTGTAGTCATCAAGCACAGCCTGATCAGTCCTTGGAAAGTGTGAGAAGCAGAGAGGTTTGGAAGGAGCTGCCTCCCCATCAGCACCATTCACTATGACTATTACCAACTACAAAGTCCAGATGTCCTGCCTAGCCAAGGTAAGCCTGCCTGTCACTACCAGCAGCTGGAACTTTTGCCCCTGCCTGAGGTACAAGGAAGGGATTTGCAGAGCACAGTCAAGTTAGAGAGAATGGGGTTGGGGGGGGGGGGGGGGGGGGGGGCTGCTAAAAACCTCTGTCTCCCTGTCTGGGACCTAGGAATATACCCACAACTTAACCCCTTCCATGCCAAGCTCCAGGCTGGTAATTACTTTTTTAAATATATATATATATATACAATAAGAAAGATTTGGGGGATTTTATGGAAATGGTGGGGTAAAAATTCCATCCATTTCCCAGGATTGTATTATTATTATTTTATATATGTGTATATATATATATATATAAAGCACTGACCGCTGTGTGATAGGACAGGGTTAATAAGAAACAGGTCTGTAAATACACATTTATGTATTTTATATACAGATATACAGGTATTTGACCCCTTGCTGTGTGTATTTAGAGTGTCGGGAAGTTATACATTGGGATTTTTCTCGTATTTTATGTACCCTATAGAATATACATGGAGGGGTATTGCACAGAGAGAAGGGATGTGTGCTAAAACGGAAGCCACAAGTGAAACTGCATTAATCAGGCATGACTAGCTGAGCTGGACAAATTCGCCGGCTCGGCTAGTCCTGCCTGATTTTTGCCATTCCCTTGTCAGTTCGCTGCTCAGCAAGTAGACCCCCAAGAGGCTGAGACCCTCCACCTGTTCAGCTTGGGCAGTAAAGAGAACTCGCGGACACGTAAAACTATAACTCTCCCCCGCAGACATCCTATTCGGTGGATTCCTAATGTTTCCCCCCTGACCGATGAGATTCTCCAAAGGGTTTTACTGATGTAAGAGGGAATAGAAGGGAATTTCAAACTTAAGATCAAAGCAGCGGAGTTGGGAAAAGGTCACGAATAAAGCTGTTAAATATATTACTTATACTCCAAACCTATATTAAAAAAAAAATCCCGTAAGAATAATTAGCTTAGGAACTCGAGATCTCTTTTAAAATAAAAGTTCACCTTTAGGCCCTTCCGTACTGCTTATTTATCTTATTTATTATCTGTTTGTTCCACTAAACATTTTGTGTTAAGCCAGGAAACCCACCGAGTTAAAAAAAAATAAAAATAAAAAAATAAATATATATTTATTTATTTTTCCCCTAGACAAATTCACAGATAATGTACACTGGAATTACAGCAACTAGGAGACTGGGGAAGCTGTTAAACACGACTTATTAAAGAAATGACAAAACATCAAATAAGATAAATATGTGTTTTATGTCCGTCTCATTTCCATGGCTTGATATGGCCTTGATTTGAACCTATTTTTCAATGTGCCATTTGCATATCAAGCCACGGTGATGTCATAACCAGTAGACACGTAATATAACACTTTGTCATCTTATTTCAGGCATTTGTTGCAGTTTTGCTAACACAATGTATAGATCGTTTTTATTCTCTGCAGTCACAGTATAAGCAGTGCTTAGGTTTCACCCCACGCCGTGCACTGATCAATAAACTGGGATGAACGTTTGATCAGTTCTCCATTGCCGTCTTTCTGAAGGTGAGGCGCCATGGATTACCTTGAGCGCTTGGCACGTTAAAGTGTTAACAGAGTCTAATCAGGTCTCATTTTCCACTCGTGTATTGATCCCGAATCTTATATTCCCTGCGTCTCCCAGACAAACGGCAGGATAAAAAGAAAAAAAAAAAAAACACATTACAAATGGCGTGAAATGTATTCTAAAAAAAATAAAATGCTGATATCTTTGATTTGCTTTAAATGGCCACTGATTTTACTACAAAAGTTCCTTTAAAAACAAACAAATCTGTGCTGTTTAATTTGGAAGACTGATGCCAGGACGAGGCTATTATCATTCAATTTGGAGATATTTAGAAAGGGATTTCAGACCCTGCAAAGTGCGATTATATCTCTGGCTCCGGAAAAGTCATCCAGGGGTATCTCCTTCTTCTAAAAATAATCACATCACGTAGGGTTTTAACAACCCTGCTTTCTACCATCTTTTTACATATGTGACCTTCGCCACAGTAACAGTCCCGCCTCTGTCCCCAATCCCCTCCTTATTGGAATGTCGCAGAATTTAGAAGCCCCGCCTTATTGGAATGTCACTGAATTTAGAAACCCCGCCTTATTGGAATGTCAGGGAATATAGAAGCCCCGCCTTATTGGAATGTCAGTGAATTTAGAAGCCCCGCCTTATTGGAATGTCGCAGAATTTAGAAGCCCCTCCTTATTCGAATGTCCGTGAATTTAGAAGCCCCGCCTTATTGGAATGTCATTGAATTTAGAAGCCCCGCCTTATTGGAATGTCAGTGAATTTAGAAGCCCCTCCTTATTGGAATGTCAGTGAATTTAGAAGCCCCTCCTTATTGGAATGTCAGTGAATTTAGAAGCCCCTCCTTATTGGAATGTCAGTGAATTTAGAAGCCCCTCCTTATTGGAATGTCAGTGAATTTAGAAGCCCCTCCTTATTGGAATGTCAGTGAATTTAGAAGCCCCTCCTTATTGGAATGTCAGTGAATTTAGAAGCCCCGCCTTATTGGAATGTAAGTGAATTTAGAAGCCCAGCCTTATTGGAATGTCATGGAATTTAGAAGCCCCTCCTTATTGGAATGTCAGTGAATTTAGAAGCCCCTCCTTATTGGAATGTCATGGAATATAGAAGCCCCGCCTTATTGGAATGTCAGTGAATTTAGAAGCCCCTCCTTATTGGAATGTCAGTGAATTTAGAAGCCCCGCCTTATTGGAATGTCAGTGAATTTCGAAGCCCCGCCTTATTGGAATGTCAGTGAATTTAGAAGCCCCGCCTTATTGGAATGTCAGTGAATTTAGAAGCCCCTCCTTATTGGAATGTCAGGGAATATAGAAGCCCCGCCTTATTGGAATGTCAGTGAATTTAGAAGCCCCGCCTTATTGGAATGTCAGTGAATTTAGAAGCCCCGCCTTATTGGAATGTC
Source organism: Pelodytes ibericus (assembly GCA_036172795.1). NCBI lineage: Eukaryota > Metazoa > Chordata > Amphibia > Anura > Pelodytidae > Pelodytes > Pelodytes ibericus. The sequence continues at coordinate 7,138,871 of CM069860.1, read as the reverse complement.
AGTGAATTTAGAAGCCCCTCCTTATTGGAATGTCAGGGAATATAGAAGCCCCGCCTTATTGGAATGTCAGTGAATTTAGAAGCCCCGCCTTATTGGAATGTCAGTGAATTTAGAAACCCCGCCTTATTGGAATGTCAGTGAATTTAGAAGCCCCTCCTCATTGGAATGTCAGTGAATTTAGAAGCCCCGCCTTATTGGAATGTCCGTGAATTTAGAAGCCCCGCCTTATTGGAATGTCATTGAATTAAGAAGCCCCGCCTTATTGGAATGTCACTGAATTTAGAAGCCCCTCCTTATTGGAATGTCAGTGAATTTAGAAGCCCCTCCTTATTGGAATGTCAGTGAATTTAGAAGCCCCTCCTTATTGGAATGTCAGTGAATTTAGAAGCCCCTCCTTATTGGAATGTCAGTGAATTTAGAAGCCCCGCCTTATTGGAATGTCACTGAATTTAGAATCCCAGCCTTATTGGAATGTCATGGAATTTAGAAGCCCCTCCTTATTGGAATGTCAGTGAATTTAGAAGCCCCTCCTTATTGGAATGTCAGGGAATATAGAAGCCCCGCCTTATTGGAATGTCAGTGAATTTAGAAGCCCCTCCTTATTGGAATGTCAGTGAATTTAGAAGCCCCGCCTTATTGGAATGTCAGTGAATTTAGAAGCCCCGCCTTATTGGAATGTCAGTGAATTTAGAAGCCCCTCCTTATTGGAATGTCAGGGAATATAGAAGCCCCGCCTTATTGGAATGTCAGTGAATTTAGAAGCCCCGCCTTATTGGAATGTCAGTGAATTTAGAAACCCCGCCTTATTGGAATGTCAGTGAATTTAGAAGCCCCTCCTCATTGGAATGTCAGTGAATTTAGAAGCCCCGCCTTATTGGAATGTCAGTGAATTTAGAAGCCCCGCCTTATTGGAATGTCAGTGAATTTAGAAGCCCCGCCTTATTGGAATGTCAGTGAATTTAGAAGCCCCGCCTTATTGGAATGTCAGTGAATTTAGAAGCCCCACCTTATTGGAATGTCAGTGAATTTAGAAGCCCCGGCGAAATTCTTTTCGATGTAGATCTACAGGAGACCTGTACATTGTGTTAAAGTAAAATAAATACGTTTCTTTGACGTGTCTTAAACATACAACATATGGATAATAAGCAGGCTGGAACGGCCCATTATACTTTAATATGAAAGCTAGCACTCCCTGACTTCTCTTTTGATTCTTGGTATTCTGTCAGACGAGCTGTGCTATTTTTGAGTACAGTTTGTTATAGATTTTTCACTCTGGGTGAAATCTTACACCGAGGGAATACTTGTTAATACTTCCATCTGTTCTTGGGTTCCTGGCAGGGAGACATCAGACCCCAACCAGCCGAACAAAGGAGACAAATATATCTGGAAAACTCCTCTTATCTCTCTTCACATCACAGCGAGAGATTCAGACACATAATTCCAGCTGCCCATCAGGCTTCATGTATTCAGGGCCCTGAATCCATGAGTAAGAGGCAGGGTGACAAGTCTATTACAGGGAATATCAACCACATATACCTTGGAGGAAAGACGTAACGGGGGATATGATAGAAACATTTATATACATAAAGGGAATCAACACAGTAACGGAAGAGAGTATATTTAAAGGAAGAAAAACTACCACAACTAGAGGACATAGTCTGAAATTAGAGGGGCAACGATTTAAATGTAATATCAGGAAGTATTACTTTACTGAGAGGGTAGTGGATGTATGGAATAGTCTTCCGGTAGAAGTGGTAGAGGTTAATACAGTGATAGGTATAAGGCTATCCTAGAGATAAGATAAGGCCAGGGACTAATGATAGTATTACTTTACTGAGAGGGTAGTGGATACATGGAATAGTCTTCCAGTAGAAGTGGTAGAGGTTAATACAGTGATGGGGTTTAGGCATGCATGGGATAGGTATAAGTCTATCCTAGATATAATATAAGGCCAGGGACTAATGAAAGTATTACTTTACTGAGAGGGTAGTGGATGTATGGAATAGTCTTCCAGTAGAAGTGGTAGAGGTTAATACAGTGAAGGAGTTTAAGCATGCGTGGGATAGGTACAAGGCTATCCTAGATATAAGATAAGGCCACGGACTAATGAAAGTATTACATTACTGAGAGGGTAGTGGATGTATGGAATAGTCTTCCAGTAGAAGTGGTAGAGGTTAATACAGTGAAGGAGTTTAAGCATGCATGGGATAGGTATAAGGCTATCCTAGATATAAGATAAGGCCAGGGACTAATGAAAGTATTACTTTACTGAGAGGGTAGTGGATGTATGGAATAGTCTTCCAGTAGAAGTGGTAGAGGTTAATACAGTGAAGGAGTTTAAGCATGCGTGGGATAGGTATAAGGCTATCCTAGATATAAGATAAGGACAGGGACTAATGAAAGTATTACTTTACTGAGAGGGTAGTGGATGTATGGAATAGATGACAATAGAGGAGGGAAGATGGACAGGGGGATTTGGGTGCAAAATAGGGACACTTGGGACTGTATGGCTTCACTCCCTATGGGTGGTCTCTGCTCTGCAGAGCTGACAATCTGTTACAAGAAACATCACCCGTGTGAGTTGAGTAATTCATTGTTAGTAATTGAATACACAGCGGGCACGGGTCATCCCTCTGGCACTGAAAGGGTCCAGCATTTCCCCGGTGATGTAATGCACTGAAGCACTCAGTGATACGACTTCTCCCCGGGGGCTGCACTTAGAGAGGCTAGAAGCCCATTAGAGCCATGGCTTACCAGATATGATAGAGAGAGGGGGTCATATTTCATCTCCAAGCTCCGGGCCCAGCAGTGGGCTCACTGGCCCCCCGTAACCATCGCAAAATACCTGGAGAACCTTGGAATTCAGACAAAGTCATTCATATAGTTACATATAGTTACATATAGTTACATATAGTTACCTATAGACCAAGGTGTGATATATACAGTAACAGACAGTGTCTACATGAAATATAGTAGGATCTGGAGTGAGCTCTCGAAAATATCACACCAAGGTGTCCAACTGTGGCCCTCTAGCTGTTTCTGAACTACAAGTCCCATGATTCTTTGCAGTTCTTAAAGGGTATTGTAGTTCACCGGTAGCTGGAGGGCCACAGTTGGAGACCCCCCTTATCATGAATGAAAGATATAAATGCAGGGAATTGAGAGGGGAATTTCAAACTTAAGGCCAAAGTAGCCGAGTTGGAAAACATCTCTCGCTCGCCCCCGATGTGTGGAGGATGGGTAAAATGGGTGTGGTTTAATTGTAGTGGGTGCGGCTAGCACCAGGGCCTGCCCACTGGTCCACAATAATCCACTACGCAAGTCCACAGAGGGCCTTGCGGGGCTGTGGAGAAGCTGCAGGTACGTCTGGTCTAGATCAGGCCCAGGCATCAGTCTGGGGATGGGGACACACTGCTAGAGAGAAGGGATATTGCTCTGGTACCCTCAGGCTCCAGCAAAGTCCCCCGTGTATCTCCTGCTAATACTGCGTGTGAAGTTACAACGTGTAATGGTGTGCTTCCATTCTGTGTAGATGGAGCGGCTGATTGTGGCCATGCAGGACCCAGACGTAGGCATCAAAATGAGGAACCAGCGTCTCCTAATCACTGTCATCCCCCACGCCATGACAGGTAAATCTTCGCCCTATCAATGGATCCCATTCATGGACATAATGCCAGGCTTTCAAATCTGTGTCCAAGGTACAAACATTTCAGGTAGCTTTCGTAACACTGCTTGTCCGCGTTTGCAGAGAAACTGTTTTTGACAATGCGTTTCGCCTCTTACCGCCATCTTACTATAAAACGAATATATTCCGAAGCTAAACCTACAGTCTTCTTTCTCTTAAACCTTTAGAAGGTGCTTGTGGACAACTGGGCAGACTAGATGGGCCGAATGGTTCTTATCTGGTAAAAACGGACACATTATAATATTATTGACATTTCATGAGTAATGAAAACCAAAAAGACTGTTTAATTGAACGATTGTATCCAGTCTAGACATTCTAAATAGAAATGTCAGGGGGCTGACATATTGTCACATCTTCCTTCATCGTCCTCAAGATTCTAAACAACATGTCCGCCTCCTGATAGGTCTAATAGTACTTTATTTCTGTTCTTTCATTAAAGCATTGCTATTTTAAAGTCTTCACTTCATGCAAAGCCAACATGGCTGTGGAAATATTCTAATAATCCTAACAGTGATTTCATAAAATATTGAATTTTTTTTTTTTTTTTGTAGAGGTATTTTTATCCATGGGTTTGTGGGAGTATTATGTTTGGGGGTGTTCTAGTTGTCAATTATATGACGAGACTTCTGCAGCCAGCACACAAAAAAATATTCAGGCGTGGAGATGAAACCACAACCCCCCCAACACACCCCCCATCCCCTCCACACTTAGTTTTATTCTTTATAAATTCAGGGCAATGGAAGGTTTAATCTATGATAATGAAGAAAAAAAAAATCATCTTTATATGTAATCTAATTATGTTATCCATAGTTATATGATCTATGAATATAAACATTATAATTTCATCTTAAAAATGTGCCTTTTTTTATTGCTAATATTTGACTATTTTTACCTTTTTTTTGAAATATTACGAATTCTCTCCTTAATATGGCAAGGCTTATGTCAGCGTATGTTGGAGAGTTTCCTTGGGGAAATTTCTAGGGAAATATATAATTGATGGCAGGTGATTTAAATATAACCTCGTCTCGTGCTCTGCTGTCAGAAGCCCAGGACTTATTTTTTTCCAAAACCCAACGCATTTCGCACTAATGAGTGCCGCTTGCTATGGGCTGTTAAGTTGCACAGAACATTTAAGGTGGAGACAGGACAGGATATCACATTACTAGGAGATTTAAAAGGGTAGTTCCAGGCAGCTTCCACGGCTACTACCAAGAGGATCTACTCATCATCATCTGATTAGGAGGGGAAGGATGTGCTAGGCAGCCATCTAGCAGTGCCTGAATCATCCTCCTCCTCACCAACCTGACTTCCAATATTATCGGCACCTAGTAGACATGTGCAAAACTAAAATTTTTGTTTCGTTTTCGAAAATGTTATTTATTTAGTCTAAAACGAATTTCGTTCATTACTGCATTCGTTTCAGACGAAATTCGTTCATTATTTTCGTTTCGTTTTATTTGTTCGTTTTATAGAATACGTGTAATAGTATTGGCTTTCTATAAACCGAACGAGAGCCCCATTCATAAGAAATTCTTATGAATGGGGCTCTCGTTCGGTTTATAGAAAGGCAATAGTACTACATGTTTTCTATAAGCCGAAAGTCTATAAACCGAACGTTCGGTTTATAGACTTTCGGCTTATGGAATACATGTAATCCTATTGCTATTCTATAAACCGAACTTTCGGTTTATAGAATGCCAATAGACTTACATGCATTCCATAAACCGAAAGTCGTTCATTATGTCAGTTTATGGAATGTAAGTGTACTATGCTATTGTATTCTATAAACCAACTCTATTACGGCTTATAGAATGCAATAGTACTACGAATGGACGAATGAACGAATGATTTTCGTTTATTAACCATTCGTTCATTCGGCATTCGTTAGCTTAGCATTTTCGTTATTCGTTTTTCAGACGAATGGACGAAAATGCATTCGTCCGAAAACGAATGCACATGTCTAGGACCTAGTGACTCGACCCTTATAATTTAGCTTTAATAATTAGCACTCAGGAGGTAAATACTCGGCTGCCCTCGTTATTTTTCTGAATTCTATGCTGGGAATCAGCTCTATTCTTATCCAAGTAAAGAGAATAAATAATTCATTGTCTCCATCTAATCCCTTCAATGCCAGAGGCTTCGTGCCGTATGACTTACTATACATACGAGTTTCCTTTAGCATCTAATGCTTTATTATTATTTTAGGTTCTGATAGTGCCGGGGACTGGGTACAGGATTTCCTTAAATACACGTCTTTTGCTTCAAAATATGAGGCTTAATAACTCATTACAGCAGGGTCAGGCTTCAGACAGACCAATGTTTTGTTTGTTTTTGTTTTTGTTTCTTTTCGTGTTCAGTCACGGTTGACTTTTCAGCCCTCGGGCTCACAGCTGTGGAAAGTAAAATGTTAGCTGTCTAGTGGATATGGCGACCGTAGCTCTATCTGGGACATTATAATGGAATTATTTGGATGCTCTCGTTTTTATTTAGCGGATAAAGCTTGGAGACAGCGGTGGGGAGGATCAGAGCTGGGGATATGGATGATGATATCTGAGCACCTGTAATATTGGGGGGGGGGGGGGGGGGGGGGCACTTGCATTTTTGTTCTACCAATGAATGGTTGGGTCGCTCCCCCCACACATTTTTCTAGCTCCAGACATGGAAAATGTAAAAGCAAATGCGTAAATTGAGAGAAAGGGGCACTTCACCTTATGCAAGTGACATGTTTCCCACTGAAAGTAGTTCTTTTACAAATCCGGCCCCAGGGTGATGTCATAAACAGCAGATGCCACAGACACATGTCCTCCAATAGGGTTTCATTCATGAAAGAGGTAATTGCAGGAAAATGGGAAAGGAAGACTTAAGGCCAAAATTCTTCCCTTCCCTGCAATTCTCCTGATGCTCAGCTGTAACTAATGGTAAAATAGAACTAATTATAAAAGCATTCCGCAAATTAACGCTTCTTCCAAGAAGTTACAATTAATCTACAACGGGTACCTCTCCAGGTGCTGGTGTATCTCTCCAGGTGCTGGTGTATCTCTCCAGGTGCTGGTGTATCTCTCCAGGTGCTGGTGTATCTCTCCAGGTGCTGGTGTATCTCTCCAGGTGCTGGTGTATCTCTCCAGGTGCTGGTGTAGCTCTCCAGGTGCTGGTGTAGCTCTCCAGGTGCTGGTGTATCTCTCCAGGTGCTGGTGTATCTCTCCAGGTGCTGGTGTATCTCTCCAGGTGCTGGTGTATCTCTCCAGGTGCTGGTGTATCTCTCCAGGTGCTGGTGTATCTCTCCAGGTGCTGGTGTACCTCTCCAGGTGCTGGTGTACCTCTCCAGGTGCTGGTGTACCTCTCCAGGTGCTGGTGTAGCTCTCCAGGTGCTGGTGTACCTCTCCAGGTGCTGGTGTACCTCTCCAGGTGCTGGTGTAGCTCTCCAGGTGCTGGTGTAGCTCTCCAGGTGCTGGTGTAGCTCTCCAGGTGCTGGTGTACCTCTCCAGGTGCTGGTGTATCTCTCCAGGTGCTGGTGTAGCTCTCCAGGTGCTGGTGTACCTCTCCAGGTGCTGGTGTATCTCTCCAGGTGCTGGTGTAGCTCTCCAGGTACTGGTGGATCTTTCCAGGTGCTGGTGTACCTCTCCAGGTGCTGGTGTACCTCTCTAGGTGCTGGTGTACCTATCCAGGAGCTGGTGTATCTCTCCAGGTGCTGGTGTACTTCTCCAGGTGCTGGTGTACCTCTCCAGGTGCTGGTGTATCTCTCCAGGTGCTGGCGTACCTCTCTCCAGGTGCTGGTGGATCTCTCCAGGTGCTGGTGGATCTCTCCAGGTGCTGGTGTAGCTCTCCAGGTGCTGGTGTAGCTCTCCAGGTGCTGGTGTAGCTCTCCAGGTGCTGGTGTAGCTCTCCAGGTGCTGGTGTAGCTCTCCAGGTGTTGGTGTATCCCTCCAGGTTCTGGTGTACCTCTCCAGGTGCTGGTGTATCCCTCCAGGTGCTTGTGTGTCCCTCCAGGTGCTGGTGTACCTAACCAATTGCTGGTGTATCCCTCCAGGTGCTGGTTTATCCCTCCAGGTGCTGGTGTATCTCTCCAGGTTCTGGTGTAGCTCTCCAGGTTCTGGTGTAGCTCTCCAGGTACTGGTGGATCTTTCCAGGTGCTGGTGTACCGCTCCAGGTGCTGGTGTACCTCTCCAGGAGCTGGTGTATCTCTCCAGGTGCTGGTGTACTTCTCCAGGTGCTGGTGTACCTCTCCAGGTGCTGGTGTATCTCTCCAGGTGCTGGTGTACCTAACCAGTTTCTGGTTTATCCCTCCAGGTGCTGGTGTATCGCTCCAGGTGCTGGTTAACGCCAAAGTCATGGTTTCTATTTAAAAATCTGTACTACGATTATATTTGGGGGGAAGGGGGGGTAGGATCTGTGTTATCTGTGACCATGGGAGTCTAGATTTTAAATTCCTTATTTTTTATAACACAGGGCTGGCTTTTTAATGGTTATAGCTAATGACAGTTTCCAGGAGAGTTCCCTTGCTGAAGGTTTATAATAGGTGGAACAGTTAAGCTTTATTTCCACAGTGATTATAGAGCCTGTCGTAATTAAGGTAATTTCCCCCCCGGGGATTGGAGCAGCTCATGGGACCAGGTTTGTTCCGTTGGATACTTTCTCCGAAGCTCTTTCCAATTACACATGGTAACATATAATTAATCACACACGTTCCACGCTCTGAAATGTATTTTTGTTTAATGGAAGCTGTCGCAACGTGTCACTGACTCTGAGCAACGTCCTGTTTGTAAAGCAAGCGCAAGAGGCGTGGCTTTCAAAAATTGCTCGCGTCAAAGATGGTGGCAGCTATGCTGTGGGAAAAGTTTAATATAGGTTGCAGTGGACTACAACTACCATAGTACCTAGCCAGCTAACTCAATGTAGGTTATGAGACTCCAGAAGTCCCCTTTATAATCTCTTTTATTACTATTTGATTTCATTACTGAGTATCATGTGTTATCAAATACCAATATGTTTTTACACTCTCTTTGTTCCAGGGAACGATGTTGTCGAATGGCTGATTCAGAAACTCTCGATCAGTGATGAAGGTGAGATATATAAAAACATATATATATATAAAATATAAAATCCATGTTTAGAATTCCTGGGTAATGCATACAACGCGCAGCATTGTGTAGAATTCCTGGGTGATGTATAGAACGCGCAGCATTGTGTAGAATTCCTGGGTGATGTATAGAACGTGCAGCATTGTGTAGAATTCCTGGGTAATGTATAGAACGTGCAGCATTGTGTAGAGTTCCTGGGTAATGTATAGAACGCGCAGCATTGTGTAGAATTCATGGATAATGTATAGAACGCGCAGCATTGTGTAGAATTCCTGGGTAATGTATAGAATACCTGGATATAGTTAGAGTTCCTGGGTAATGTATAGAATACCTTGATATAGTTAGAGTTCCTGGGTAATGTATAGAATACCTGGATATAGTTAGAGTTCCTGGGTAATGTATAGAATACCTGGATATAGTTAGAGTTCCTGGGTAATGTATAGAATACCTGGATATAGTTAGAGTTCCTGGGTAATGTATAGAATACCTGGATATAGTTAGAGTTCCTGGGTAATGTATAGAATACCTGGATATAGTTAGAGTTCCTGGGTAATGTATAGAATACCTGGATATAGTTAGAGTTCCTGGGTAATGTATAGAATACCTGGATATAGTTAGAGTTCCTGGGTAATGTATAGAATACCTGGATATATTTAGAGTTCCTGGGTAATGTATAGAATACCTGGATATAGTTAGAGTTCCTGGGTAATGTATAGAATACCTGGATATAGTTAGAGTTCCTGGCTTTGTGTAGAATTTCGGGCAATGTATAGAATTCCCAGAGCTGTGTAGATATCTAACCCTGTACATTGTTAGTGTCATTGTTAGTACGTCTGTCTCTCTCCTACATAATGTCTCATTATTTCAATGAATTCATCCTTTTTATAAATCAGATTACTGCCGTCTACAGGCCACACACAGGCCACACACAGGCCACACACAGGCCTCACACAGGCCTCACACTGGCCTCACACAGGCCTCACACTGGCCTCACACTGGCCACACACAGGCCTCAGACAGGCCACACACAGGCCTCAGACAGGCCACACACAGGCCTCACACTGGCCTCACACTGGCCACACACAGGCCTCAGACAGGCCACACACAGGCCTCAGACAGGCCACACACAGGCCTCACACACAGGCCACACACTGGCCTCACACAGGCCTCACACAGGCCACACACAGGCCACACACTGGCCTCACACACAGGCCACACACAGGCCTCACACAGGCCTCACACAGGCCACACACTGGCCTCACACAGGCCACACACAGGTCTCACACAGGCCACACACAGGCCACACACAGGTCTCACACAGGCCTCACACAGGCCACACACTGGCCTCACACAGGCCACACACAGGTCTCACACAGGCCACACACAGGCCACACACAGGCCACACACTGGCCACACACTGGCCACACACAGGCCACACACAGGCCACACACTGGCCTCACACTGGCCTCACACTGGCCTCACACAGGCCACACACAGGCCACACACAGGCCTCACACAGGCCACACACAGGCCTCACACCTGATGAACACAGATAATGACATAAACAAATCTATCTAAAGTCATTTTAATATGAAAAATCCAAACCCGGTCTAGTCAGTCTTGGGAGGATGTTACTAATCTCACAAGACTATTATTACCTATAAACATTACTACCATAAACATATCCTTAGCTGCGACAAGCATATTTATTTCAAAGCAAATGACTCTGCTTTATAAACAGAGGAAGTCAAATGGTTTGAGATTCTCAGGGTCTGTGGGGGCCACATGAGACACACCCGAGGGAGGAGGAGGTGGTGCAGTGTTATTTTGTTACCTGTTTCCAACATCGGATCACATTCAGCTGCCTCTGTGCGCAGTGTCACATTTGAAGTGATATTGGAATAATGTGTGCGGCTGGGGGAAAAAATCAGGTTTGGTGATTGATGTTTTAAAAAAAAACAAAAACTTTTATGCATCAATGCATAACCCCCAATATCTCATTAATTGGTCTATCAGCAGGCTAACTGGTGCTTGCCTCCAGGCTCACTCACATCTAGCTAGCTAACCTGAGCACCAATGTTCATTCCAGCTCCCAACGCGTTCTACAAACTTCGGTCCAACTTTAGCCATGTCACTTTGTGGAGAACACAAACTCTCTTGCAGAACTCCTGTGAAATAACCAGCCCCCCTCTGTGTTTCAAGCCCTATCTGCTCTGTTTGTGGACCTGTCACAGGGGCAATAAAGTATTTTGGATAAAGACCACCTTTTGCCCCACCCACATGCCCCACGGCCCCCCTAGGTGGGCTACACGTATGTTACTTTTACATGTTTCAATATGTAGCCTTATTTTGTATTCTCTCTCAAGCACTTAGTGTCAGTCTGTGCTTTATGTTCACATATTGAATATAATACACTGTATTAAACCACTTTAAAACAATAGAAACCTCATTGTATCTTCCTGGTAAAACATTTTATAAATAGATACATTTCTAACAAGTGCTGGGGGGGGGGGGCATCAATTTTTTAACCCTTTCAATGGCAGAGAGGTAAATGTTTCCAAGCATTCTGCACACCTACAGCATGGTAGGGGTTAAAGCATCCCTGTTTTGGTTTTTTTTTTGCAGATCTCTTAGCATTAGATATTTAAACCATCCTCGTTTCGTGGTTTGTCGTTTCCCACCGGGCTGTTTAGTACAGGGGGTTGGGGGGGGGGGGGGGGCACGTGGCGCAGTTAGCAGCAAGGTTTGACGTGTTTGAAGGAAATGGTTTGTAATTTGCGAGATCCGGGAGGCTGGTGTCAGATAATATCAGCTATTCCAACCTCCGCTATCTCCCAGAGGATGGGCTCTCTCACTAGCACTGTGTACCACTTATACAATAAGCAAATTGCCTTCCCTGCCAGGATTTTTATTCAAACTGCAGGTGGACTATTTATTCCGTTCCCAAATCCCTCTTCTTCTTGGTACCCATCCCTTTCTTCAGCAGATTTGTTTTTTTTTATTTCCAATTTGCAAACCCTGCAGGACCATCTTCTACTGTTTGCTAATCTACACAGGGGCTTGGGAGAAGGGAGGGGCACACGTGGAGTTAGTTACTAAAAGATGAGTTGCAGGTGAATAAAACATCTCAGCAGCGTAGCTATACATTGGCTTGTGAGTCGTCCCCCCCCCATCAATCTCACTAGGTTTGTCCCTGCACAATGTATAGCTACACAGGTGAGATTAAAGTCTCTCTTCTTTTTTTTTTTAATGACAACAATTACACTTTGCCACACTAACGCTCCCACTCCATCCTAGTATACTCAGTCTTGGCAGCATTCTTTCCCAGCAAAATTCAGGACTGTTGGCATCTATGTATACTGTACACATGAAACCCCATGGAAGAGTCACTACATTTTTTCCCTAATCATATATTTTTTTGTTTCTTTTTTTTTTTTTTCCCCCCCGAGGGGAAGAATATAACAAATGCTGGCTGGTATCAGGGTCTGTGGATAATGACTAGTCCCTTGTTACCTTCGTATAAGAATGAGAGCAGGAGAGTTAATTACAGGCATATCTTCCATGCTTCTATATACCCCCTCCCTGTGAACTACTGTCAATTTAGCAGTATAGATGCCTTCCTATTAAATCTACCCCTGGAGTTTGCACACATGGGAGGCAGTTGCTGGAACAGCATGTTTTAGAATTGCAATTAACTGCAGTGTAATACTGAGGGGCGTTGTAGATTAAAGATGTGTTAAATTCCTTATTGTCACTTTGTACATTAAGTGTTTTGATGCATTTTTCATCTGACCCCATAGGTTTACACCCAACGCAACGGACATGCAGATAAACGGTACTTTAACCCCCCCCCCCCGGGAATTAGCATAGCTAATGCCCCGATCTGGGCAAAAGGCTAATCGATATGGCCAGGATTTCAGGCACATTCCAGTTAGGGGGGGTAAGATGTCGGGCCCAAACCCCCCCGAAGTTGGGTGGAAATCTGCAGAAGTTGCATGGTTTCGGCCAGTCCAATGTGCCAGATATTGACTGCCCAATTTAATATCAAAATTCCCCCCCCAAAATTATATTTATTTAAAGATTGAGCAAAAATAAAATAAAACATCCTTCTTCTAGGACAAGGACTATTTGTTTTGGAAAATTCCTCCTAGTTTTTTTTTTTTTCTGGCATTAACATTCCTAAAGTCACTGCTAGTATAGTGTTGTTCACCTGGCCAGGTTCAGAACATATGTATAAAATATACACTTTAAGCACATACACAAAAAAACAGGACACCCCTCAGAGTTTTTTTGTGTATGTGCTTATAGTGTATATTTTATACATATGTTCTGAACCTGGCCAGGTGAACAACACTATACTAGCAGTGGGTAAGGTTGTACTACTATATATATATTTTATATATTATTTTATTCTACTTTACCGCATATTGATATTATTTTGTGTTTTATTTGTGTTTTTTGTTATTATACTGTGGTACTAGACTCATTTATAGTCTTTTTACCTTATATACATGTACATTTGTGACAATAAATAATTTTTTCTATTTTTATAAATTATGTCCTGTTCTTTTTGGGGTATATTTTAGCGCTGTCTCTCTTTCTATTAATCCTGTACTTCTTTTTTGCAGTGGTCCAGTCCATTGCAGTTCAAGATTAGCTGCTATCCCTTTTCCACATTTGTTAGTGGTTTGCCCCCCTCTCTATTTGGAGAGATATCCTTCCCTCCATACTTGTCCATATGTGAGGTTTTTCTGTGTGTCTAGTCGATACGGGTTAGTGTGTTTTTTTATTCCCCTTTTTTCCATCACATTATATATCCGTTACCACTGCCTTTTCACTTTTCACACATTTTTTCATTATTATTATTATTATATTTAAGCGCTGTGCACTCTTCTTTTTTGTATTCCTAAAGTCAAAATGCAGACTGAACCCTGGGGTGACAGAATAAATGAATTTCTAAGTCAATAAAACGCAGATTTAGCCAACATCTGTCTCGTTAGTGGCTGTTTGTTGTTTTTTTTTTTTGAAAGCTGAAGGGCTTCCATCAGCAAGTATGGTAATGCCATTAATGTCTGTTCCTCGGCAGATTACAGAGCGTTACTTAATCAGCGCACTTTAATTATGTATAAAATGATCGCTAGACAGGATGAAAATTGAGACGGATTCCATTTGATGCGCTAGATGGAAGAGAACGAAAAGTATTTGGGCGCTTGTGATTGAGTGTAGAGGCGCGGGGATAAGATGAAAGGCAAACTGTACATTAAAGTGCGTCAAAAGTCACTAAGCAGAGAACTGACAAGGGAACTGCATAAATTAGACGGTAAAGTGAAACTGGAAGGGAATTATTTTAGCCATTAAGGATGGACAAACAAGCCGGCGACTTTTTCCAGCTTTGGCTATTCTGGCCTGATCATTTTTGCAATTTGTATATATATATACATATATATATATATATATATATATATATATATATATAACACACAGAGACAATTTAAAGAATGTATTGATCAATTTAAACCTCCCTCATTGTGCTAGGGCGCAACGAGACCGTCCTCTCCCCTTGAGTCCTGCGCCAGTTATAGAATAAGTTTTTCAGGCGAATGCTGGGACAGGTGAGGTTCTAATGAGATGCAAAATGCGTCGGGGACACTTGTAATTAATAAAATTTCCATTACAAAAAAAAAACGCCTGTTAGCATATCGCAGACCTTTTGTGTAACCCTTTTCTGACTATATTCAGAGAACTCTGTGCAGCTGCTCCTGTCACCCTCAGCCAGCTGTGAGGCCTCGAGCCGCGTGGCTCGTCTTATCTAATTCATTATAGTGCTTTTTTTTTTTCATCCCCAGAGTCTTTGCACCTCGGAAATTTACTTGTTAAGTACGGTTACATCTATCCTCTGAAGGAGCCAAGGAATCTCATCCTTAAAGCGGATGATTCCCCCTACAGATTTCAGGTAGGACTGCCCCCCCAGGCATTGCATGGGAAACACTGTAGAGGGAGCATAGAAAGGATGCAGTGTTAAAACTAAGCTTGAGGCCAAGGCTGAGCCAATGGAAGTGATAGCAAGGCTGTTTTTTTTGGAGAAAAAAGATGACATCCCTAGTAATAATCCCAGATTGGGGCTTAATATAAATCTTTTTAAATAAATGGCTCAATAATTGTTTTTTTCTTGACTTTTTCATGCTTGTCTCTTGTGCTTAGAACTCTTTCTCTCCTGTTCCCAGCATGCAACTGGCATTACTATCCCCCGATTGATCATTTTGTGTAATTTAAGACAATATTAGTCATTCTCCCACCCCCACCCTATAAGGCAGAAAGTTTAGGATGAAATGTTTATAAAAAAATGTTTTTATAAAAAAACATTGGAAGCATTCAGTTCTATGAGGGGTCGTACTGTGAAATGCGTTGGAGTCGCCCCCCCCCGATTAATTATTAAGTGTTTGGATTTGGGGTTTGTTCAGTGCCCAGCTCCCTTAAGATGTGAAATATCCTTTCCGTGCATGCACAGATTCCCCCACGCCCGCAAAAGGGTAACATAATGGGGCGTGTGGAGGCCTGACGCACCAACGTTGTAGTATTGTAAAGAGGGGGGGGGGGGGGAATCTTGGGACCTCCCTGGTGGCAAACTTTATAGGTCCACCACTGGTTTAATTGAAAGATTTCATCAAGTGTAAACAGTTTGAATACAAATGCTTTAATGAAAGAATATAAATAAAGTAAGTTACTGGGCTCGCAATGCTTTGTATAGCTCTATCAGGGGGCAGACATGTTGTTTAGAATCTTTGCTCTGTATAGCTCTATCAGGGGGCAGACATATTCGTTTAGAATCTTTGCTCTGTATAGCTCTATCAGGGGGAGGACATGTTGTTTAGAATCTTTGCTCTGTATAGCTCTGTCAGGGGGCAGACATGTTGTTTAGAATCTTTGCTCTGTATAGCTCTATCAGGTGACGGACATGTTGTTTAGAATCTTTTCTCTGTATAGCTCTGTCAGGGGGCAGACATGTTGTTTAGAATCTTTGCTCTGTATAGCTCTATCAGGGGGCAGACATGTTGTTTAGAATCTTTGCTCTGTATAGCTCTATCAGGGGGCGGACATGTTCGTTTAGAATCTTGGGTCAGATGAAGGAAGGTCTGACCCATCTGCTCCAAGATGTCAGCCCCCTGATAGAGCTCTACAAGGAAAGAGAGCTCACTAAGGTTATTTATTTCTGTTGTTTCATTAAAGCATTTGTAAGTAAAACGTCTACACTTGATGCCATCTCTAAATTAAACATAACTTCAGATTTTGCCAACAGTTGTGCTGTAATTAGAAGGAATGCGGAGATAATGGGGAATGATTTCGTTCTTTTATTTGTTTATTTTTAGCATTTGTTTCTTTTTTTTTTCCGGTGAATTAGCTGGGATATTTACTCTGACAAGCCCCGCTATAAATATCACCTTTAATTACTGTAATCCATCAAGGACCTTATAGACTTGGCAGACGAGGGGGTGCTTTGCTGGGGGCCTGGGAGATGGATTTAAATAGGTCATATTTGCTGGATCGGACCAATTTGTGTCACATAATATTGCCGTTGAAAGATCAGCCCTCCTTCCCGCTGCCCCCTTCCTGCACCCTGATGTAGGCCAGATTCCCGGAAGCATTTTGGAGAATCTCTCAGAAAGCACTGGGGGTGGGAGGTGGGCTGGGGAGATATGGAGTCCAAAATATGGCATATGCTGCCTCGGGTCACTTTGCCCCTTATGACATCAGCAGGCCTGTATGCCTATCATAGCATGAATTTACCCTAACATACTAACCCTGTCCGCATTTATAGGGTTAATGAGTTCCTAGGTCAATCCTTGCCCACTCTGTGTGCCCCCCTTAAAAACGTCTCGGGGAAAGATTTGATTAAAGCCCCCCAAAAGTCTTCCAACCTCCACCTCCATTATCATTTCCCTTCCTCTATCTAAACATGATCCCCCTCCTCGTCTTAGTACCTGACCACCACATCAGCATCCCCTGACACCACCTCAGCATCCCCTGACCCCCACCTCAGCATCCCCTGACCACCACCTCAGCATCCCCTGACCCCCACCTCAGCATCCCCTGACCACCACCTCAGCATCCCCTGACCACCACCTCAGTATCCCCTGACCACCACCTCAGTATCCCCTGACCACCACCTCAGCATCCCCTGACCACCACCTCAGTATCCCCTGACCACCACCTCAGTATCCCCTGACCACCACCTCAGCAACCCCTGACCCCCACCTCAGCATCCCCTGACCACCACCTCAGTATCCCCTGACCCTACCTCAGCATCCCCTGACCCCATCTCAGCATCCCGTGACCCCACCTCAGCATCCCGTGACCCCACCTCAGCATCCCCTGACCCCACCTCAGCATCCCCTGACCTCCACCTCAGCATCCCCTGACCACCACCTCAGCATCCCCTGACCACCACCTCAGCATCCCCTTACCACCACCTCAGCATCCCGTGACCACCACCTCTGCATCCCCTGACCCCACCTCAGCATCCCCTGACCACCACCTCAGCATCCCCTGAGCATTAATATCAGTTTATGGAGAAGAACAAACAACAAAACAGTAGAAAATCCCACGACAGATTAACGGATACTTAAATATTTTAATTCGAAATGTAAATAATAACTAGAGACGCAGGAATGGAGCCTGCCGAGCCTGGCATAGAGGAAAGCGGGCGTGACAGGCGGACAGAGCAGGGAGAGGAGCAGAGCGCGGTATTTAGGATTGTTGCCAACTAACTTTGACAGCCAAACTATTATACCTGCTATTTTATCCCTCCCTCCTCTTTATATATATATATATATATATACACCAATATATAAAACAAATTTGAAAAATGATATTTTTAGCTGTCTTTCTCATTGTTATCTTCTATTGTAATTAATGTCTTCTTTATTATATATGTTCTTGTTTATTATTCTGCTTCAACATTGTATGATCCTTGTCGCAGCCAGAGGGGCGGAAAGTTTATTGTGTGTTATTTAGTGTATAGTCCTAGCAGTCGACAATCCTCTTGTCATGGTTAGTTTCCTGCCCTATTTTTCCTTTAATGTCACTATTTGTTCTCTGAATAAAATTGATTCTTTTTTCCCCCCTTAGACTCCATATTTCTGGACCACAAATAAATGGCCTGCCACGGAGCTGGATTACGGTGAGACTTCAATATATTGCTTTTTCCAAAGGATACCGTGGTGATTTATAAATAGCTTTTCGGACACTTATATAAAATTGTTAATCACTGAAATGGCCCATGTCTGGGGTCGATTATAGGATTATCTCTCAGATGAACTGAGCTACATAAATGTCCAAAGCTGTTTTTGCTGTTCAAAAGATTAACCCAGGGTACACTGTGTCCTATGTCCTAATTTCTGTATTCTTCCTTAGTATAAGACACAGTATCATTTTGAGTACCTGACCTAATAAGCACATTACGGAACTGGTAAGGGTTCAGAGACAGGTAACATTAATAAAAACACAAACCTTTAGCTTTCCCTCCTCAAATGTGCCTTTAGAAACGACCTATTTTGTCTTGTTTTGTTTTTATATTTTACAATATTATTAGTATGAACTGAATTTATATCAACTTTCTCGTGCCTTGTGTAGCAAACACCTGTTATTATCTTATCACCTCATTAGAAACTCAGTTCCCTTTTTTTCTTTTAGATTCTCTTCATTTTGCACTAATAATCTTTTTGTAACTTAATGTGGGGCGACTTTCTGAAAATGATTTGTTCGTACTTATATGTGCACAAATTACATTACAACTGATAATATTAAATTTGATTTATTTAGCAATTTATCTTGCGAAGAAAAATATTAGGAAACAAGGGGACCTGGTAGAGCATGAAAAGGTAAATAAATATAATTTGTATGTATTTTAATGTTATTTATTATACATTTTCAAAGAAATCATAAAAGGTACGGTCTTTAGTTTTTATGTGGTCTTGGGAAGGCTTAAATTGATTGCAAGCTCTTTTGAACAGACTGGACCTAAGGCTGTTTGTTTGCTCCTTAGGACAGACTGGACCTCAAGTAGATTGCAAGCTCTTTTGAACAGACAGCACCAAAAGCAGATTGCTAGCTCTTTATTAAAAGTGTATTGAGAGTGACCCATTTTGAGGGGGTGCAACTTCTTTCCTCAACCTCCAAGGGTCTGGACCCTAGCTAAACTTCCAGCAGAAAGATTAACACCATAGGACAGTAGCATATAAATGACCACCCCCGAGGAACACACATATAGGTCTTCCCAAGAGCAGCCCGGCAACATATAGTACAATCAACCAATCACATCATTCCTACCAGACCAGACCCTACAGCAAGTTGTCCCAGGAACTTACCATCCAACCAGGCAAGGGAGGGCTGGCTACTGTTGTCCCAGGGGGCAAAAATAATTGATTTTTCCTAGTTGCCCCTTCATCAGTCCACACTTCATCACCACAGAGATGCACAGGTAGACAGGTAACACACAGATTTTCTGACATATAATGTACAGACATTAATAGACAAACAAGAGATAGAGACATTACAGAGCAGCTTGGCGTAAGGAGGAAGAAAGGGGCAATTGCCTTCCTGCCCCCCCCCCCCCCTCCCTTGTTCCCAGTGATCCCTGACTCTGAAATTCTAAGGGAAACAAACACTGATCAAATAAGCATGGTCTTCAAAGAACATCTGCATGTTTTAAATGGGTCATAAAAATGGTCTATTTAACAAACATTAAACATCGCTCTAAGTAAAGGATATTTTCACAGCAGCCAGATGTCCCCCGCTGAGCGAAAACAACATTAGACGGTCTGAAAACAACTGCAAAATAAAACCAAAAACATGATCGGGACACTGCGGGATGAGAGCTATTCACTAGAGCGGCTCACACTGCGGGATGAGATCTATTCACTAGAGCGGCTCACACTGCGGGATGAGATCTAGAGCGGCTCACACTGCGGGATAAGATCTATTCACTAGAGCGTCTCACACTGCGGGATAAGATCTATTCACTAGAGCGGCTCACACTGCGGGATAAGATCTATTCACTAGAGCGTCTCACACTGCGGGATGAGATCTAGAGCGGCTCACACTGCAGGATAAGATCTATTCACTAGAGATGCTCACACTGCGGGATGTGATCTATTCACTAGAGCCGCTCACACTGCGGGATATGATCTATTCACTAGAGCGTCTCACACTGCGGGATAAGATCTATTCACTAGAGCGGCTCACACTGCGGGATAAGATCTATTCACTAGAGCGGCTCACACTGCGGGATAAGATCTATTCACTAGAGCGGCTCACACTGCGGGATATGATCTATTCACTAGAGCGGCTCACACTGCGGGATATGATCTATTCACTAGAGCGGCTCACACTGCGGGATGAGATCTAGAGCGGCTCACACTGCGGGATGAGATCTAGAGCGGCTCACACTGCGGGATAAGATCTATTCACTAGAGCGGCTCACACTGCGGGATATGATCTATTCACTAGAGCGGCTCACACTGCGGGATATGATCTATTCACTAGAGCGGCTCACACTGCGGGATATGATATATTCACTAGAGCGGCTCACACTGCGGGATACGATATATTCACTAGAGCGGCTCACACTGCGGGATACGATCTATTCACTAGAGCGGCTCACACTGCGGGATAAGATCTATTCACTAGAGCGGCTCACACTGCGGGATATGATCTATTCACTAGAGCGGCTCACACTGCGGGATATGATATATTCACTAGAGCGGCTCACACTGCGGGATACGATCTATTCACTAGAGCGGCTCACACTGCGGGGTATGATCTATTCACTAGAGCGGCTCACACTGCGGGATACGATCTATTCACTAGAGCGGCTCACACTGAGGGATGTGATCTATTCACTAGAGCGGCTCACACTGCGGGATAAGATCTATTCACTAGAGCGGCTCACACTGCGGGATGTGATCTATTCACTAGAGCGGCTCACACTGCGGGATACGATCTATTCACTAGAGCGGCTCACACTGCGGGATGTGATCTATTCACTAGAGCGGCTCACACTCCGGGATGTGATCTATTCACTAGAGCGGCTCACACTGCGGGATGTGATCTAGAGCGGCTCACACTGCGGGATGAGATCTATTCACTAGAGCGGCTCACACTGCGGGATACGATCTATTCACTAGAGTGGCTCACACTGCGGGGTATGATCTATTCACTAGAGCGGCTCACACTGCGGGATACGATCTATTCACTAGAGCGGCTCACACTGCGGGATGAGATCTATTCACTAGAGCGGCTCACTGTGCGGGATGAGATCTATTCACTAGAGCGGCTCACACTGCGGGATACGATCTATTCACTAGAGCGGCTCACACTGCGGGGTATGATCTATTCACTAGAGCGGCTCACACTGCGGGATACGATCTATTCACTAGAGCGGCTCACACTGCGGGATAAGATCTATTCACTAGAGCGGCTCACACTGCGGGATAAGATCTATTCACTAGAGCGGCTCACACTGCGGGATATGATCTATTCACTAGAGCGGCTCACACTGCGGGATAAGATCTATTCACTAGAGCGGCTCACACTGCGGGATACGATCTATTCACTAGAGCGGCTCACACTGCGGGATACGATCTATTCACTAGAGCGGCTCACACTGCGGGATACGATCTATTCACTAGAGAGTCTCACACTGCGGGATACGATCTATTCACTAGAGCGGCTCACACTGCGGGATATGATCTTTTCACTAGAGCCGCTCACACTGCGGGATATGATCTATTCACTAGAGGGGCACACACTGCGGGATATGATCTATTCACTAGAGCGGCTCACACTGCGGGATATGATCTTTTCACTAGAGCCGCTCACACTGCGGGATATGATCTATTCACTAGAGCGGCTCACACTGCAGGATATGATCTATTCACTAGAGCGGCTCACACTGCGGAGCGGCTCACACTGCGGGGTATGATCTATTCACTAGAGATGCTCACACTGCGGGATGTGATCTATTCACTAGAGCGGCTCACACTGCGGGATATGATCTATTCACTAGAGCGGCTCACACTGCGGGATAAGATCTATTCACTAGAGCGGCTCACACTGCGGGATACGATCTATTCACTAGAGCGGCTCACACTGCAGGATATGAAGTTGTGAATATTGATACATTCAGAGTGAATTACCTGAATTCCATCACATTGTTCCACAATACACAGCTCTAGGGAGTTATGGCAAGAGTCTAATGGTAATGGCAAACTATAGCCAAGCATGACATTGTATCCTCTGCCATCACTGCAAACTATATGACTTAATCTTTCCATCCACCTTTCCATTATTTCAGGATAATTACAACCAGTTACATAAAAGGATCAACCATACATGGGACTTTGTGGTCATGCAAGCAAGGGAACAGCTGAGGTAGGTTTGATTTGGGAAATCTTTTACTGATGACCTTGAACTTGGAATTATCAAGGTCACAGCTCATGGCCCTAAATCTAAAGAATGGATCAGGATGAAGTATTGATAAATGCTGTTTTTTTAGATGGAATATTATTTTGGTAGAAGAATAGCAAAGAGCGGACTTTACTGTTTTAGATGCAGGACTTCAGGGGGTCTTTTTTCGGGTCTAACGGACTAAAGAGTCTTCATAGACCTGTATATAGTTTACACTTTCATTATGTAAAAGATTTGGTATGGGGTAAGAGAGTCCCCCCTACAGCAGTGCCCTTAATAAAGCCAGATACGAACAGAAAATAATTTATCTGGAATAATATTTAAGACGTGCCATTTTCTTTTAGGAATTTTATAGAAATGTTTAAAAATCCCACCATGCACCTGTCCTCTTTCTCCCTCTTTCTGATTGGCTGTGAATTTTGAGTAAAATTACCCTTTAGTAATTTGTTTTATGGAAAGTAAGTAGGCTCAAATCACTGAAAACACCCCCCAAAAAAATACTAAGCTATATTTAATGAAAAAAAATACACTTTTTTTCCCCAATAAAAATATCTTTCTCAGTTCCCTGCAATTCTCTCATTCATGAAGAAAGCCCTAAATATTTCAGTGCCTCTGGAACTGGAGAGCATCCAGGAATCGGTCTCCAAATATATTCCACCTCCCACAGGACTCTCGCCCCACTAGAGACCGACAGCTGCACCCCACGTGTGCCCCTTCCGAGCGAACACTTCACAAGACTTTTTTTTCGTTTTCAAGAATTCAGCATTTTTCAGAAACTTTCAAATAGAATTTGATATTCAGCATAATTTTAATTTTTTATTTTTAAACTGTTGTTTCAGCACATCCTTAAAAAACCATGATTAAAATTAATGTTAAACTCCATTACGGATATTGGTATTAAATTATTAAATAGGCAGGATTTACTAGCGTTTGGAAACAGGCTGACGGGGCACGTCAAACACAGTTATGGATATATATCGTTATAATAGGTGTGTATACACTCCTTAGGTGAGCACACACAAGTATATAAACTGAGTAAGGGACGGTACTCAGAATAGAAGAATTGGGGAAGCAGCGATTGACAAATTTCTTGTCCTGTCCATCGTAAGAGCAATTCCACATATGGCCACAAGAGGCATTAGGTGGACAATGTTCCGCAGTCTCCACGGAAACCAATGGAATGTAACCTCTGATTGGTCCACAGTTAGAACTAGAATTTAATAACGTTAAAATGTAATATAATCTGACGTCGTAATTGCGCTAAAACGGTAAAATAGTTTAATGATAACAAATGTTCTGATAGTGTCGCTTTTATAGACGGTATTACGCCATCTTCGAAAAAATGCCAATAAAAATGTTCTCCCCCGGCGTCAAGCTATGTCTCCAAGTTATTATAACCTATGTGTACGTTCTAATTTTGTTATACATCGGTTTGCGTCCTCCTGCACCATGATCTTGCATTGTATATACAAAATTGTTCAGTGCAGAAAAAATATGCAGATTGTTTTTTTTTTTTGTTGGATGCTTTTTAAGTCCTAAAATCTGAATTTTTCATGATGTTTTTATAGTTTCATAAATAAATGAAGTTGTTATTCGCCATGGTTAATACAGAAAGCCTTCATGAATGATTAATCGCAATGCATCATCAAATATTCAAAGTTCGTGTGTAATATTCCCTGGGACCGAGAAGGAAGCAATTCCTAATCCTGTGTTTTAAATAAATAGTTTTTTTTTTTTGTTTGTTTTACATTTTGTAAAGAATTATTGAATGTCTTTAGCCTATGGTGTTTGTTTTGTTAAAAGAATACATTTATCTTACACTTTATTTTTAAAAATATACATATAATCTCTGGGAAAAGCTATCGCCAATAGATTGCGAAAATGGTAACACATAATTTAGGTTAAAAAAAGACACAAGTCCATCAGGTTCACCCCTTCTTCCTATCAGTACTGTTTTTGATCCAAAAGAAGCAAAAACCCCTAAGGAAGCTATTTCGAATTTTTCCTCGTAGGGGGGTAAATTCCTTCTGGAGTCCAACGGGCAATCAGATTTCTCATTGGATCAATAAGCTCTTGGTGCTTTTGGAAAATACCTGATGAAGTTGTGATTGGCTGTGGAGTTACTATGGTGACAGCTCAGCCAATAGGATAATGGATGTACGGGCAGGTTCCAAAAATCTCATCCTGTCTTATCTCCAACAGAGCCGCAAAGCAGAGACGTAAAGGGGACCGCATAGTGATTGAATGCCAGGAGCAGGCTTACTGGCTGGTCAGCAAACCATCGGTGCGTTGGGTAGCTTTACATATTAATATGCATGTGTCTGGGACAAGACGAACCCCTATCTGGCACCAGGAGTGATTATTTTTGATGCACACTAACCCGCTCGCCAGTGTTCCAAATTAGAACACTGTGCAGCCAATGAGCGATAAGCAAGACAAAGATTCCACCTCCCATTGGTTGCTTACATTTCTCCAAGTTTAAAAAAAGTTCTTTAAGTCCGCAGCCAATGGGAGACGGAATCCTGGCCCTGATTCACTCCGATTGGCTGACTGATGGAGATACAGCGTTATTTAAATAGGTGATCACATTATTAATAGCCGAAAATTATTTTTAGAAACACTGAAAATGGTAAAGTTTATTTTTAAAAAAGGACAATTTGTAGCCCAAAGTTCTCCACATAACAATCTTCTCCATATTTTAATTTCTCGTCTAGATTAGCTGCGCGGGAGCTCCGTGTTGCCATGGGAACAATTGCAATTCGTTATGTTATGATAGCACAAAGCAATCTATAGGGATGGGAGTATGCTTAAATTGTTTGCCTGGCGAAAGCTTTTATTATTGGCAAATAAAATGAAAACCGATAGCTGTGGCTGTGGTAGGTGGGGAGGCTGCGCTGTATTTATCCCAAATCCAGGTATATTACCCATAACCCCCATTTACAAGAAGTCAAGATCACGTCTAACCTGAGATAGATCACACATTCCTTGACATTAACTCTGATTTAGATGAGAGTAAAACATTTTTAATGCTATACTAAGGACCTTTGTAGACCTTGCCACAGATACTCCTTAACCTCACCCCTCAGGGGATGGCTTATCTCTCCATAGTTCATTCCTGGGAGGAGCCAGAGTCTAATAGGAATCAGACACTTCCTGTAGAATGTAGTGATGTCATAGTGCGCTGTGCAACCAAATGCACAGGTCTGTTTCCCGTGAATAGCTGATTAATACAGCCGGGCTGATACATTGTGAGCTTCTATTCTGTTTAAACATGATAGCCCTTTAATAGATTTATTTTTTCAATCCCTATGCCCCCTTTTAAGTTTGCTTTAGAAGGTCTGTGAGTCATTATTGCATAATGCACACGTGTCCTCCACGGGGAGCCACCACACACATTTTCTCCCACGCTCCTACTTTGATCTTGGGGCTGGCTCTGTGATCTGTGGGATTTCGGAAGGCAGAGAGTCCTGGCAGCATTGAGAGGGTCACTCTGAATCTACGCTGCACCTTAGCTCCTGATTCACAGATCTTATATAACTATAACTAAGCCTTAGACACAGGCAGAGAGCTGTTTATGGGAAAAGGGTTAAGAAACTTTCGCAAGAAATGTATATTTAGAAGTGTGTAATTTAGCTCCTTTGGTGTAAGAAAAAAAATTAAATAAAACCAACTCTGCTCAGATTTATTCTTTTTTTTTATATAGAATTTAATTGACATCTCTTGGAAAACATCCAACAATAATTATAATTTTAATTTAAACTAAGTGCTTAGTAGTAGGGAAGGTTTTAGAAAATATACAGGCAGATACCAAGCAAAATATTACCAGAGACCAGAATTAGATTTGTTTTGACAAGGGATAGATAGACCGCAGAGCTCCCAGTTGGAGTATCATAGGAGTTGCAGTACCTTTTTTTTACCTGCTTTATCCATGGCCAGCTGAGTTCTTCTGTATATACATGGTTCAGGGCCTGGCGAGTTTCTCCTGCTAGAAGCACAGAGTTGGCCCTGTATAATACATTGTTATATAGTGACAGTGTGTAAAGATGTAACTCTGCATTATCCATGGCCAGCTGAGCTCTTCTATATATTCTTCTATACATTGTGCAGGGTCTGGTGAGTTTCTCCTGCTAGAAGAACAGAGTTGGTCCTGTATAATGCATTGTTATAAAGTGACAGTGTGTAAAGATGTAACTCTGCATTATCCATGGCCAGCTGAGCTCTTCTATATATACATGGTACAGGGCCTGGTGAGTTTCTCCTGCTAGAAGAACAGAGTTGGCCCTGTATAATGCATTGTTATAAAGTCACAGTGTGTAAAGATGTAACTCTGCATTATCCATGGCCAGCTGAGCTCTTCTATATATTCTTCTATACATTGTGCAGGGTCTGGTGAGTTTCTCCTGCTAGAAGAACAGAGTTGGTCCTGTATAATGCATTGTTATAAAGTGACAGTGTGTAAAGATGTAACTCTGCATTATCCATGGCCAGCTGAGCTCTTCTATATATACATGGTACAGGGCCTGGTGAGTTTCTCCTGCTAGAAGAACAGAGTTGGCCCTGTATAATGCATTGTTATAAAGTCACAGTGTGTAAAGATGTAACTCTGCATTATCCATGGCCAGCTGAGCTCTTCTATATATACATGGTACAGGGCCTGGTGAGTTTCTCCTGCTAGAGGAACAGAGTTGGTCCTGTATAATGCATTGTTATAAAGTGACAGTGTGTAAAGATGTAACTCTGTATTATCCATGGCCAGCTGAGCTCTTCTATATATACATGGTGCAGGGTCTGGTGAGTTTCTCCTGCTAGAAGAACAGAGTTGGCCCTGTATAATGCATTGTTATAAAGTGACAGTGTGTAAAGATGTAACTCTGTATTATCCATGGCCAGCTGAGCTCTTCTATATATACATGGTGCAGGGCCTGGTGAGCTCTTCTAAATATTCATGGTGCAGGGCCTGGTGAGCTCTTCTATATATACATGGTGCAGGGCCTGGTGAGCTCTTCTATATATACATACATAAAATCTTCATCTCACCTCAGCTCACTTATAGTAGACGAATGAA
Organism: Pelodytes ibericus; assembly: GCA_036172795.1. NCBI lineage: Eukaryota > Metazoa > Chordata > Amphibia > Anura > Pelodytidae > Pelodytes > Pelodytes ibericus. The sequence goes on along the minus strand of CM069860.1, from coordinate 7,111,579 downwards.
CGAATGGTTAATAAACGAAAATCATTCGTCCATTCGTGCTATTGGCATTCTATAAACCGAAATAGAGTCGGTTTGTAGAATACCAATAGCATTATATATACATTCCATAAACTGACATAATTTCTTATGAATGGGGACTCTAGTTCGGTTTATAGAAAGCCAATAGTATTACATGTATTCTATAAGCTGAAAGTCTATAAACCGAAGGTCGTTCGGTTAATAGACTTTCGGTTTATAGAATACATGTAATTCTATGTATTCTATAAACCGAAAGTCTATAAACCGAACAACCTTCGGTTTATAGACTTTTGGCTTATAGGATACATGTAGTACTATTACCTTTCTATAAACCGAACGAGAGCCCCATTCATAAGAAATTCTTATGAATGGGGCTCTCGTTCGGTTGATAGAAAGCCAATAGTATTACACGTATTCTATAAGACGAACGAATAAAACGAAACGAAAATAATGAACGAATTTAGTCTGAAACGAATGCAGTAATGAACTAAATTTGTTTTAGACGAAAGAAATAACATTTTCGTCCGAATGGACGAAAATGAAACGAAAATTTTAGTTTTGCACATGTCTAGTGAATAGCTCCCACTGTCTGATTAGATATAAGTAGAGAAGTGGGATATGTGAAAGATGTTTAGGATAGGTCCACCACTTTCATTGTTATTGTGTGACATTTGGGGGATAATAATTTGCTGTGTGTTTTTTTTTGCAGCCAGGATGTTTGAGTGTGATGGACCGGGGACCAGAACGAGGGAATTGCTTTACCGGTCAGATGCAGCTTGTAAGTAGGAGTCACTACTTACACTTCAGAGAAATGCTAGATTCTTCCCACCTTCACGCTACTAACACTCAATCACCGGGGGAGGGGCGGAGTCTTGGGAGGGGGCGGGGCACCAGGGGGTGGAGTCTGGGGAGCGGGGTGTCAGTACTACCGCTCATGAGCGGTAATACTGTCACCCATTTTTGGCTTCTGAAGTTTCATGCTGCGCATGGCCAGTGAGCATTGTCTGGTGTCTGGGACAACGAAAAATGGGAATATGACCGTGGGATTCTGGTCCTGAGTCCCACTGCCCCTGCTATCTACCCTATAAACAGAGCCATCATGGGCAGATTGCATCAGTTCACCTTCTCCCTCACTCCATTGACATCACAGAGGAAATAGAGGAAGGGACGACATGGATTCCCTTAATACCATCCTAAGCAAAAAATGGTGCCGCTAACAAATGTATCTTCTCCATGCGAGAGAGAGAAATATCCATGAAATATATTCATTTCTCTCCAATTTTCGAATTGTCCTGCTTCTGATATTGAAATGTTTTGTTTTTTTTCATTCAGGGGAAGAATGCAGATTATTACAAAAGGGAGGTAAGTAAGTAAGTTATAGATTATATTACATTTATTCACATCATTTCCCCAAACTGCCGGGTTTTATCTACACAAATTAATATCAAAACACATTTACTGCAGTTTAAACTCACTTTATAACGCACTCATTGAGCTGTAGTAACAATACTACACCCTTTATGAATTGAATTTTGTGGCTCTATACATTGGGGATCAAAATACCAGCTAACTATATGGTACCCTCGTTTTATTCCAAAATAATTTTTAATTATTTTTTAGCAATAATTCCCCTTTAAATAACTGCACCCACAGGAAAGTGTGTTATTTATATATTTTATTATTAGTGATATAGAGACTGCTCTATTTATTTTATTATTAGTGATATAGAGACTGCTCTATTTATTTTATTATTAGTGATATAGAGACTGCTCTATTTATTTTATTATTAGTGATATAGAGACTGCTCTATTTATTTTATTATTAGTGATATAGAGACTGCTCTATTTATTTTATTATTAGTGATATAGAGACTGCTCTATTTATTTTATTATTAGTGATATAGAGACTGCTCTATTTATTTTATTATTAGTGATATACAGACTGCTCTATTTATTTTATTATTAGTGATATACAGACTGCTCTATTTATTTTATTATTAGTGATATAGAGACTGCTCTATTTATTTGTTTTATTATTATTATTATTAGTGATATAGAGACTGCTCTATTTATTTTATTATTAGTGATATACAGACTGCTCTATTTATTTGTTTTATTATTATTATTATTAGTGATATAGAGACTGCTCTATTTATTTGTTTTATTATTATTATTATTAGTGATATAGAGACTGCTCTATTTATTTATTTTTCTCTACCAGTTGGATTATTTGAATAAAGCCTTGGCCAGGACGAGAGTGAAATCCTCAATCTGCTTGGAGGGGTGAGATATCTAGTCCTTTTATTTTCTGGGAGGAGGCAGACAGATACCGAGTTTACACCCACAAGCAGCTATTGGATGTTTGTCTTCCTGCAATCCCACATAAAGCCACAAGGGGCATCTAGTGTGAAATGCAGGCAGCTCTCAATCAGGAGGTTTAGACCCCAGAGTAGGGAAAAAAATGGGGATAATTGGATAATTGTGAGGCTTGATGCACAACAAAGGTAAAAAAAAAAACACCTGAAATGGAAAAAATTCTCCGACATGGCAATTTTTGCAAGCTTGGCTATGCATTAATGCCCTCCGCTGCTTTGGCCTGAAATCGGCAACTCGGCTGCTTTGGACTGAATTGTACAAGTCGGCTCTCAAAGAGATGTTTATTAAATGAATTCAATGCAGATATCAGGCGCAGATCTGCCTACCACGTCTGTCTTCATCCTGAGTCTGAAAAATGGATCATTAGGCTTTTATTAGGCATCAGTGATTAGCCAGCGCGGAGTGAACCATTTTCCGCTGAGCGATGAATCATTAGAATTCCGCTAGGTTTCACAATGGGATGGGCCCAGCAGCCCAGCGCTAATCCGCCGCTCTCATCTTACAGGTTCCTAAAGTTTAGTGAGCAGTACCTCCCCCACGATCCGATTATGTCTGGCTGTCTTCCCAGTAACCCGTGGATAACCGATGATGGCATGTACTGGTCAATGAATGCGCTCATGTGAGTAACGAGGAGGGTTTTAAGCTTTTAAACTGTTAAATGGCTGAGCACATACACGTACTTATGTTTCTTCTCCTCTGCGTGATCGCGTGGGCTGATTCCCCCCCCCCCCCCAGCACTGACTCCCCCCCCCCCCCCAGCACTGACTCCCCCCCCCCCCCCAGCACTGACTCCCCCCCCCCCAGCACTGACTCCCCCCCCCCCCCCCAGCACTGACTCCCCCCCCCCACAGCACTGACTCCCCCCCCCCCCCTCCCCAGCATCAGATAAGGCCATGGGTAAATAGGAACATTTCGGGAACCATTCTTTGTGTTTGTTGAACGTATCCTTGCTGGTATTTGTATTTACAGCCCACTATATCTCCGCAAGGTTAAATATAGAAAGAACGATCCCGCTCGCATTACTTTCTCAATTCCACAAGATGGCTGCTCCATCCAGCTCAGCTCCAAATCAATCGTCACCCATGCAAATTAAAGGGGGGGGGGGGGGGGGGGAACAAATCCCTCAAATATTTGGGAAATATCTCCCCCCCCTCCAAAAAAAATGACACTAATGTTCAAATGACCTTGTTTTTGTAGGAAAAGCTAATTTCTTTCATTACTGTAACATCAAATGTATGAGAAATACAGTGTAGACAAGGCTAATGCTGGAAATGACTATTGAAGCTGGAAACGGCAGATTTTTCATGGACTAATTACGTATGCAGCAGAGACCCATTATCAGCAGCATCACTCCTGTGTTCTAATGGACAGAGACCCATTATCAGCAGCATCACTCCTGTGTTCTAATGGACAGAGACCCATTATCAGCAGCATCACTCCTGTGTTCTAATGGACAGAGGCCCATTATCAGCAGCATCACTCCTGTGATCCAATGGACAGAGGCCCATTATCAGCAGCATCACTCCTGTGTTCTAATGGACAGAGGCCCATTATCAGCAGCATCACTCCTGTGTTCCAGTGGACAGAGGCCCATTATCAGCAGCATCACTCCTGTGTTCTAATGGATAGAGACCCATTATCAGCAGCATCACTCCTGTGATCCAATGGACAGAGGCCCATTATCAGCAGCATCACTCCTGTGATCCAATGGACAGAGGCCCATTATCAGCAGCATCACTCCTGTGATCCAATGGACAGAGGCCCATTATCAGCAGCATAACTCCTGTGTTCCAGTGGACAGAGGCCCATTATCAGCAGCATCACTCCTGTGATCCAATGGACAGAGGCCCATTATCATCAGCATCACTACTGTGATCCAATGGCACAATGTGTTAGATAATCCAAGTTTATCATTTTAAAAATCAATGTCTTGACTGTGTTTTCTACTCATTTCGCAACTCATTTGATTTGTATGTTTTCAAGGAAAATAAGGAAATTCCTAAGTGACCCCAAACTCTTGAACGGTAGTGTATTTATAATGGGTGGCGCCTGCTGCCCCCTGCTGGTGTGATTCACTTGATATACACTGGTAATATTATGGATACAATGATAGACATACCATGAAACGCGTCGGCCGATAAGAACCATTCACCCGTCTGGTCTGCCCATATTTCTACTTGCTGTAAAATCCTCACATTTAATTTGGTTCTTGGTCTTACCTTATGTTCAGTATAGACTCATTCTTATAGCCCTTCATTACCCTCTACCACTTCTACTGGAAGGCTATTCCATGCATCCACTACCCTCTCAGTATAGTAATACTTTCATTAGTCCCTGGCCTTATCTTATATCTAGGATAGCCTTATACCTATCCCATGCATGCTTAAACTCCTTCACTGTATTAACCTCTACCACTTCTACTGGAAGGCTATTCCATGCATCCACTACCCTCTCAGTAAAGTAATACTTTCATTAGTCCCTGACCTTATCTTAAATCTAGGATAACCTTATACCTATCCCATGCATGCTTAAACTCCTTCACTGTATTAACCTCTACCACTTCTACTGGAAGACTATTCCACACATCCACTACCGTCTCAGTAATGTAATACTTTCATTAGTCCCTGGCCTTATCTTATATCTAGGATAGCCTTATACCTATCCCATGCATGCTTAAACTCCTTCACTGTATTAACCTCTACCACGTCTACTGGAAGGCTATTCCATGCATTCACTACCCTCTCAGTAATGTAATACTTTCATTAGTCGCTGGCCTTATCTTATATCTAGGATAGCCTTATACCTATCCCATGCATGCTTAAACTCCTTCACTGTATTAACCTCTACCACTTTTACTGGAAGGCTATTCCATGCATCCACTACCCTCTCAGTAAAGTAATACTTTCATTAGTCCCTGACCTTATCTTATATCTAGGATAGCCTTATACCTATCCCACGCATGCTTAAACTCCTTCACTGTATTAACCTCTACCACTTCTACTGGAAGACTATTCCATACATCCACTACCCTCTCAGTAAAGTAATACTTTCATTAATCCCTGACCTTATCTTATATCTAGGATAGCCTTATACCTATCCCATGCATGCTTAAACTCCTTCACTGTATTAACCTCTACCACTTCTACTGGAAGACTATTCCATACATCCACTACCCTCTCAGTAAAGTAATACTTTCATTAGTCCCTGACCTTATCTTATATCTAGGATAGCCTTATACCTATCCCATGCATGCTTAAACTCCTTCACTGTATTAACCTCTACCACTTCTACTGGAAGACTATTCCATACATCCACTACCCTCTCAGTAAAGTAATACTTTCATTAGTCCCTGACCTTATCTTATATCTAGGATAGCCTTATACCTATCCCATGCATGCTTAAACTCCTTCACTGTATTAACCTCTACCACTTCTACTGGAAGACTATTCCATACATCCACTACCCTCTCAGTAAAGTAATACTTTCATTAGTCCCTGGCCTTATCTTATATCTAGGATAGCCTTATACCTATCCCATGCATGCTTAAACTCCTTCACTGTATTAACCTCTACCACTTCTACTGGAAGACTATTCCATACATCCACTACCCTCTCAGTAAAGTAATACTTTAATTAGTCCATGGCCTTATCTTATATCTAGGATAGCCTTATCCCTAACCCATGCATGCTTAAACTCCTTCACTGTATTAACCTCTACCACTTCTACTGGAAGACTATTCCATGCATCCACCACCATCTCCATAAAGTTAACTCTTTCTGATTCTGCTTTTAAACCTCTGACCCTGTAGTTTAAGACTATTTTCTCTACTCCTGATATCTTCCTCCTTTAAAAACAAAATCACTACTCCATTACTGTGTAGAATGTTTCTCTTATCTCCCCACCATCGTCTTTCCTCCAAGCTCTACATGTTTAAATGATACAACCTTCCCTGATAATATATTATGGCACTTCTATGTGTTAGTGCCAGTATCTACCCAAGACACAGGATATAAGATGGCCGCCCCGAGAAACCTTAGTTATAATTTCCTCTAATCTCCAGGGTGCCGATGCCGACCAAACTCCGGGTTGATCGATGGACCTTTAATTTTATGGAGCTCCTGAATGACCAACGTGGACGGAAGGAGTTCTTGCAGTTCTTAGAAAAGGAATTTAGTGGTAAGAAGAGCTAATTCCTCTTTGCATTGATCTAAGGATTTGTTACATAGTGAACGCTCTCTTCTCTTTTTCTTCTCTCTCTCTCTCTCTCTCTTTTTTTACATTTTTTTATTGGGGGGGGTTATGTATCAAGAGCAATTCCGGGGGGGGGGGGGGGGGGTGGCGGGGGATTTCACTGTTTTCTATGGAAACCAAATGGAATATCCCTGTTGCTTGTCCCACTTGCCCCGGATTCGACCTCATTACCCCGACTCTCGGAGAGTATCTCTCAGGACTCGGGAAATCTCTTTATTCATTCTGTGTTGTAGCCGAGAACCTCCTCTTCTGGGAAGCGTGTGAAGATCTCCGTTACGGAGAGCTGTCCAAGGTCGAAACGACCGTGCAGTCCGTGTACGAGTGAGTGACGCTTTACACAATAAAAAAAAAATATATATATTTTACACTAAATTGACACATACCGTGTAAAACTCAAAGCCTGGCCCCAACTCATCACTGGGAGAAGCCATTCGTTTACTAACATTGAAACAGTCAGTGACCATCAACTGAATTCTGCCTGAGAACACTTAGAGGGCCATGTACTAAAAAAAAACAAATATATTTTATGTACAAAACTATTTTTGCGCTTTGCTCCTATTGCAATGTACTAAACATTTAACACTCAAATAGTACATACGAGCAAACTGCGGTCAATTTTGCGAATGTTTTTCCTACCTCTTTGATCGCGCTCGCTAAAAGCCGGTGTAATTTTCCCACGCAAATAAGAAAAAATTTTCACAAAATATTCTCAAAGCTCTTTAGCGTGCGCAAATATAATCGCAATTTATTAGCACGACCGGAAAAATGCACGCTAAATCAAAATAAACGCGAGAGGCGCAAATCAGGGAAAACAAGAGCAGAATGTTACAAAGAGTCGCAAATGGCTCCTTACTCATTTTATACCTACTTTTCCCCCCCACTTCACTTGTTTAGTACATGACCCCCTAAGACTCGGTATATGGAAAAAAAAATGGGCTCAGTGGGCACTCTGCATCATCATTACTCCCCTGTGCATGATTTCTTCTTCTTCGTGTCCAAACAGGCAGTTTTTGGCCCCTGGGGCCTTACGCTGGGTGAACATTGACAGTAAAACCATGGAGAAGACCTTAGTCAGTATAAAAAATCCCCATCGATTCGTGCTGGATGACGCGCAGATGCACATCTACATGCTGATGAAGAAGGTGGGTTCCTCTTCTGATAAGTCATTGGTTGTTGTAACCCTGGCTGTTTTTTGTTCACCAACACTGGTGGGGCCGAGCATCATGGGAATTGTAGTCCACATTATGGGGAAGCATGGGTCACAGTACCTGGGTGATGGCAATATGCTGTTGTAATATGTAACGTTACTTTGCCTTCCAGGATTCCTATCCGAGATATCTAAAATCTGATATGTACAAGAGTCTTCTTGGCCAGGCATTTATTCCTCCAGAGACCAAAAAAGGGTTGGTAACATTCCTCTCTCTGAATAAATTAATCAATAGCATGCATCCCATCTCATGTATATTTAATTAAATTTAGTAACGACCTTGCCCAATGTCAATTGGCTGCTGCCCTTGAGAGAACAAGACCTGTGATGATAATTTCATGATGACCATAATGTTTATATTACAGAGAAATAAACAGTACTAGAAGGTTAGATGTTAAATTAAATTGATACAGAGGTAACGCTAGCTGGTAAAAAGTTCTAATACGCGTCCAGATCCTGGTCTCGGACGGGATTTGGATTTATTGCAAGTTTGTTTGTAACATATGTAGCATTAATTAGCCACATAAAGCTACTTTTAGGCACCCAAAACTTGATTTTATTCTATTTGGTTTCTCATAGAAAACTATATTGATCTATTTGACAGCTTAAATTAAATAACAGTCATGATGCGAAAGCTGCAACATTTATATTAATTAGCAGGCGCAGTGTTGTTTTAATGTCCGCACTTTTGGTAAATAAAGCGGTACTTGTCTATATATTTTTGTACACAGATTTGTCATTTTATGTGTGTTTCTAGTTAAAAATCTAAATATTCCTGGGCACAGTGGGCACTCTGCATCATCAGGTAGCTCTTAGTTTTCAGTGATAGCGTCTACTTGCACAGGTGAACCTGTGGCAAGAAAACCAAGGAGCAAAAAAAATGCCCCCACGGGGCGCCAGATGGTCTGTTTTCTTGGCCAATTCATCTTTGGTGATTGATGTGTCGGCCAAGTCGCTGCAGGTGTGTAAGTCGTTACAGAGTGGCGGTTGATGGGCGGTTCTTTCTCTCCGCGCAGAGTGTTCCCGTTTATGAGGAGGCAGCGCCACTCCAGTCCAAGCCCGGCATTCATGTTCCTCCAGGGAGACCAAGACACGAAGGCCGATGGAGACGGCAAACCCACGTCCCCAGCTGCCCTGTCACAGGTGCCACGAAATGTGATGTCACGGTGCATTCGCGAACCTCGCCACGTGTGTCTCAGGGTTCTGAAATGCCTTGTAATTGGAGTATTAAAGGCAGGGAGGGGAGCCACACCCAGAGAGCCACACCCAACGAGCCACACCCACAGAGCCACACCCAGCTCACTGACCACTAGTAGGACAGCAATGGTCTAGATTTGTGGTTTCTAACCCAGTCTTCAGGTAAACCCAGTGGCCCTGGTTAAACAACTCCGCCACTACCGGATAGTAAAGTGCAAAAAGAAGAAAGAAAAAAAGTGCAATTGCCGTTATAGAGTGCGGGAAGGGTTTTTTTTAGCTCTCATTATAAGTCTGCAAACCAATCTCAAAGTGCCATATCTCCCTTTATTCTACTCCGAGGCTCTACATTTTGGTTTTCCCTTCTCCCCAACTCCTTTGCTTCCTTTCCTTTCCTTGCTCCATAGTGGTGACATGGAGTCACCACAGAGGCTCCTAAAACCCTACGGTGGGACCAGTGCCGTGGGTTCACCATCACAGCCCTAAATCCTGGACTATCGTCTCTTCTTGAGAACTGGCTTAGGAACCACTCATGTAGGTTAGTTGTCCCAAGAAAGGCAGCAACGTGGACATTTACGTGGGTTTAATGATGTTCTGTGGACCTTCACTGACCTTGCCACGGACACTGGTGTCCTCATACCATGCCTGTCCCTGGCCACCAGTGTAGTCATAGCCAAGTCATGGATGAGCGGACTCTCTGATTGGTTGTATTCTGGGCCTACTAGGGGTGTCGGGGGATATGTTCTCAAGTAGGTGGCTGGATGTGGCCATGGTAGCCACTAAAAATATCTAATAGTCTATCTGTGGATTCCCCAAAACGCCTTTAAAAAGCAGAGATTCATGAATATGGCCCAATAACAGGCATCTGAGCCCAGATTATTGAGGAACAAAATATTTAATCACCTTCCAGATCTTTTGGATGAAAAAAAATAAAAAAAAACACTAAAAAGGCAATGGAAACCCGGGAAGGTCCAAATGAGCAGAGCCAGTACCATGGTGCGGGGTGAAACAAGGCAAATAATTATATAAAGAATTGCCTTGTTATTTGGACGCCTGACCGAAAAAATCTCAGTGCACATCATAAGTCTGGATCTCCAAATGAGACTATTCCCAGAGTGCGTGTGTACTGAAAGCTATTCCCCCTGGGAGAGGGGTTTTTGTTTTTTTGGCAGAAATACAGCACTCCCAAAAAAGAAAAAAAAAAAGCAGATTTTCCCATATTTTGCAAATGTTGCTTGAAAAAAAAAAAAAATCAAGATACAGGAAAGTGACAGATCTTGGACGTTTCCCATATTTGTTAGGGAACAAATAGATCTGATTTGTAGAAACAAAACACTAATTAGTTCTACCAGCGGAAGAAAAAGGCCACTTAATTTAGCATTAACAATGAAAATAAACAGCACGATAAAAAATGATATATACATTGGGCTTGATGTAAAATGTTCCCACACAAAAGTGTTGGAAAGTAAAAATAAAAAAAGCATAATAATCCCATTACCTTTATTTATGTAGCGCTCGGTGGAGCATAGAAAGGGAAGTATAGACTATGTTGGACGAACAGAGACAGACTGGTACGTGAGGTATCTACAATCTAGAGGGAGGGGGGGTACACGGGTGCAGAGGTTAAAGGGAATGTAACAGTATTTGGGGACAGAGGGTGTTTAGACTGTCAATTTTCCTTTGGAGATTCCTCATCGTCTGTCCTTTTTGTTGTTTCGTTTGTACAGCTCTGCCCCTCAAACAGTCCTTTGGCTATCTTGCCCGAGAATGTATTAGGCGCTTGCCCTGAAGACAGCTACTTCTCTACCCCGCCTGGCCCCTCCTCCTTTTGCCTGGATGCCCCTCCTACCTCCGCTGTTCCGCACCCCAGCACCAATGGCTCCCAGAGGTTTTCTTTTTGCTTTTTAATGTGCATGTTAATATTATTAGTTGCCAGTAGGGTTACCAACCGAGCTGGTATTTTACCGGCAAGTCGGCCGCCAATGTCAATTCCATAAGACGGCCGGCATTTTATTTTTTTTAAAGAGACGTAAGCAAGCCTAGTTGTCGATGTATATATGAATGTAACCAAGGAATCTAGCATACGCTTGAGAAAGGCTTTTATCTGGCCAGAGGTGACATTTGTGGGTCCTCCAGCTGTTTTTAGACTATGATTACCATATATCGTTATCTTTTCTGCCATTCTTTATCGCCTGTTTCGGGATGATGGGATTTGTAGTTTATCAGCAGCTGGAGGACGTTAGTTGGATGCTGAGGCTTTAGGACATACAAGGTTTTTGTCGCCTATCATGGCTTGCAGAGGAAAGGTACAACACACAAAAACATTATCTGAGGGTCTGGGAACAGAATATTAAGAGATCAGCTGATGTTACATTGTATCCGTGTTGTCTCCTATTAATGACATCACATTGGAGCGCTATGTGCTTCTCATGGAACCAAATGGTATATATTCTAACATATGGTTCCATGAGATGGAAAAATACATTTTCTATCATTCGAATCCAAGACTCTAAAGAACATGTCCGCCCCCTGATAGAGCTATACAGAGCAAAGATTCTAAACAACATGTCCGCCCCCTGATAGAGCTATACAGAGCAAAGATTCTAACCAACATGTCCGCTCCCTGATAGAGCTTTACAGAGCAAAGATTCTAACCAACATGTCTGCCCCCTGATAGAGCTATACAGAGCAAAGATTCTAAACAACATGTCTGCCCCCTGATAGAGCTATACAGAGCAAAGATTCTAAACAACATGTCCGTCCCCCTGATAGAGCTATACAGAGCAAAGATTCTAAACAACATGCCTGCCCCCTGATAGAGCTATACAGAGCAAAGATTCTAAAGAACATGTCCGCCCCCTGATAGAGCTATACAGAGCAAAGATTCTAAACAACATGTCTGCCCCCTGATAGAGCTATACAGAGCAAAGATTCTAAACAACATATCCGCCCTCTGATAGAGCTATACAGAGCAACGATTCTAAACAGCATGTCCGCCCCCTGATAGAGCTATACAGAGCAAAGATTCTAACCAACATGTTCGCCCCCTGATAGAGCTATACAGAGCAAAGATTCTAAACAACATGTCCGCCCCCTGATAGAGCTATACAGAGCAAAGATTCTAAACAACATGTCTGCCCCCTGATAGAGCTATACAGAGCTCAAGAGGGCTCAACAAGGTCATTTATTTATATTTTTTTCATTAAATCATTTCTATTTAAAATGCCAACACTTCATATAATCTTTCAATTAAACAGAATTTATTTTTTCCTGCTGACATTTCTCCTTTAAGATACAATATACTGTACTCTTGTGGCATATAGGAGAATGTACTCAATTTATTGTAAAATTGCCCCTAGCATTCCAAATGTTCCTTTTTTCTTTCCCATGTCCACTCTAAAAAAAATTAAATTATTTTGCTATAAATACACAAAATCCTCCTTCTAGTGACCCCCTATCCCCACTGTTAAAACCCCAGGTAAAGGGGTCTGCACTGATCATGTTTAATAATAATTCTGCTAGAGCAGCCCTGTGGCAAATATTATAAACCCACTTGGAGCTTCAGATTATTTAAAAACCATCTGTGATCCTTCTTAAAAATAAAAATGACATAACGTGTATTATCCACGGGGAGTTGCACAGCCCTTAAAGAGCTGTCACTCCCCATCCGTGGATTATTTAATGGCCTGCAGGGTAAGCTTTTTTATGTTCCTAAAAAAAAAATCCTTTTTATTTTGTATAAAATTCTGATTCGAAAAAATAAAGGGGGGAGGGGGAGGCATGCTAAATCTGGAGCTAAATGGCGAAATGATAGCGCAGGATTCCATACGAACTGCGTCAGTAATGCCAGCGGAATGCGTTGTCCCAACACATTAGCGGAGCATCTCTGACCCTTCATCGCCTGATTTGAGCCGGTGTTGGATTCGGTGGACACTCGATAAAGGGGGCTCGGTTTGGGTGAATCTCACCGGGCACATGTTTACCAATTAAGCAAACCCACGGCCGACTCGTTTCACATTCGAATCTCTGCCTTCTATAGTTGGGAGGCGTTAACCCTCCTTAGATCACTTATCCTGCAATGTGTTGCACCACTCTGGTAGAAAAAGGGTTAAAAAAAAAAAATAACTTTTTATATAAAGCAGTTATAGAAGTGGATTCTACGAATGCTAGCGCCATCTAGGGCAAGTTTTAAGTACTGAAGGATTACTTCTATGTAACTAATAGGATATTACTTACTGGTCTGCCAAGGGAGTGAGTACTGACCTTCACTGCCAGTCATTGCTTACAGGGGGAGGCACTTTAATTGGCCTTGGTTCCAAGAGATATGCTGATTAGGACATCATCTCATTGCTTGGTATGCTAATGACACATCGAAAGCATTTGCATATCAAGTCTCAGGTGATGTCATAAGCAGAGGACACCACAGATACATTTAAAAACACAGTTCCCTTTGAATCTATGCATTTCCTCTGCGAGTGCAATGTATAGATCATTCTGTATTCTCTACACTCACAGTATAAGCACTGTTTAGGTGACAGAGCCCCGTGAATCGTTAGGAGCTGTGCACTACAGTCAGCTGTATTAAAGGTAGGGGCCTTTGTGAATAGACCAGTATAATTAGTTTAAAGGCCCCCGGTGCCATTTATTAATGGGCGGAGAGCTCTTGCCACGTATCATCTCTTATTCTGTATCCCTTTGTCCCATTGCAGGAATAACGTGGCTCACGTGTGCCAGATCTACGCGGCAGATCCGATCTTCTATCCGTCGGGCGGCCTCCGAAAACAATCCTTGGAAACCAACTCGGAAAGTGCAGAGGTTTCAACAGCACTTTGAAAGAAATCCCCCCCACGCGCTGCCTCAAACCTCTCGTAACTCTCCACTAGTGAACTCCGCAAACGGTGCCTTGATTTAGAGAAGTGCTCGTGATACTGACAGCACATATCAGCGTGCACTGCCCAGATCCGTGGGAGCCCATCTCATTGCACGCACAATGACTTCTGCGCGGACGGAAAGTTATACCAGTCCGGTGTGGTCCTATAGGATTTGGCCACCGGACGCGCCGGGTAAAAAATATCAATGATAAGGACGCTTTAGAAGTGGGAATAGCCAACTCCCGTTTGCTAAACTCGAATTAGCCAATTCCAATTCATCCCCCCACCCCCACGCCCATGAGGTGCACCTTTTTCTCGTTTTAGTTTTGCTTTGAAGTTCTGAACAGGAACCATAATTTTTTGGGCACAGCGGAGAGGGATCCAGCAATACCGTACCATAAGCCCCATACTATTCCGTACATAGACATTGGCTGGCGTGGAATTGTGTGGTTCCATGTGAAGGTTGCATAGAAGATCATAACATTACTAAGTCCAGTAAATGCCGAGACACAAATAAGAATGCTGGGGCCCACCCTTGCAAACAGCAAGACCTAAAGATATTTCACATACATAGAAGGAGCATGGAAAGGCTGCTATGAAGGAAATGCTGCTCTCAGTGGCCATTTGTGGAATTGCAAGTTGTTAAATTATATCTGTTTTGTAGGTGAAGGAGGTGTTTGCAGGAGACAAAGGGCTAGTTGGGGTGGAACATATATACTCTTCCTTCCAAACCTTTGGCTAATTAGAAGAAATCCTTAGGGACGGTCTAGGACCAATGGGAACATTGTGTACTCAGTGCTGCCCCCCAGTGGTGCTATTGCATACCGCGTGTGTGAGTACAGTGATAGAGATGATCACTATATTTACATTCTTATTGAATCTTAATCCGGCTCTGATTCTCGCACAATCTCTTCATGTTGTGACCATGCATGTGTATTTATTCGGGATATGATTGTCCTTGGATGCTGGAGTCTAGTTAGGAACATACTTTCCCAGGTGTCGGTTTAGCATGTCTCCAAAAAAAAAGCACAATTAATTGTGTCATCATTAAGGTTTGTCTTTGGTTCTATTACAGAATATATTAAATTATAATAAATATGACATGATAACACAGGTGAGCTGCTTGGTTTTATAGAATGGGAAACAACATCTTGGAGACATATACAGTGTGTCGGCAGATGAGAACCACTTGGACCGGCTTGTCTGCCAATGTTGGCCATCTAGTCTGCCCAATGTGGCCCATCTAGTCTGCCCAATGTGGCCCATCTAGTCTGCCCAGTGTGGCCCATCTAGTCTTCCCGATGTGGCCCATTTAATCTGCCCAATGTGGCCCATTTAATCTGCCCAATGGGGCCCATCTAGTCTGCCCTATTTGGTCCATCTAGTCTTCCCAATGTGTCCCATCTAGTCTGCACAATGTGTCCCATCTAGTCTGCCCGATGTGGCCCATCTAGTCTGCCCGATGTGGCCCATCTAGTCTGCACAATGTGTCCCATCTAGTCTGCCCGATGTGGCCCATCTAGTCTGCCCTATTTGGTCCATCTAGTCTGCCCAGTGTGGCCCATCTAGTCTGCCCTATGTGGCCCATTTAATCCGCCCAATGTGGCCCATCTAGTCCACCTGATGTGGCCCATCTAGTCCGCCCGATGTGGCCCATCTAGTCTGCCCTATGTGGCCCATTTAATCTGCCCAATGTGGCCCCAGCATTAAGATAAGATAGCTCCAGCATTAAGGGAAACAAGAGTTTAGAGAAAAGAGAGGGCACAAAGGAGGGAGGGAGGTATGATGATTGGGGCATCTACGGGGCAACACTGAATGAATAGAAAATGGGGCAACACTAAGGTAAGTGAGGAATGAAAAGGAGTCACAAAGATAACATGAGATTATGTGATCATGATATTCTGCACCATGCACGTCCAGATTTAAATACCCTATGTGCCTATGCATTTAGCAAAAAAATACTATAGAGACCTCATAACCCTGTGATCTGGTGACTGTCCTTAACAAGCCCCTTAGACCCACGCCATCTCATAGTCTCCAAGGTCTGGCATGGCGCAGTGTGGCAGACCCCAGTATCTAAGGGCGATCCTCGGACAAGGCAAGGTCCCCGCTGGGAGTCAAACCTACATTAAAATAAGACCCTGCGTTATCCCCCTAGTGCCCCTGCACGTCCTGCCCCAGCAGCAGTTAAATTCCCTGGCCACGGGTAAGTCAAATCCTCACAGCTCAATTAGCTTTCATTATCTGACCTGCGTCATCAGGTAAGAAACCGGCTTGATCTGTACCGTCCCTTTAATCCAGAACATATTACACCACTCTCACTCTCCTGGGGGGAACGACTCGTCCCTCTGGCACTCGACAAGTTACCAAGGCTCACTAGTCGGGAACTGACAGGCGAACTGCGAAAATAAATCATCGAGAGGTCGACAGGTCTATTGCTCGATTTTTTTTCCCAGTTCATTTTTTAGCAGACGGGCCCCAGAGAGCAAGAGAGGCATTTATTCAAAATACAGAAAACTGCAGGGAACTGAGAAAGATATTTCAAAACGGAGTTGGAAAAATTCACCCATTCAACTAATAGTCAATATCGGCTACTTGGGCCGTGAGTTTTTTTTCCCTTCTGAAGTGGGCCACAGGATCAGGAATGCCACATTTTTGTGGACTTCATTATTATTATTATCATCTATCATCATACATTATCTAATGTATTTAAAGGCTTGGTGA
Source organism: Pelodytes ibericus (assembly GCA_036172795.1). NCBI lineage: Eukaryota > Metazoa > Chordata > Amphibia > Anura > Pelodytidae > Pelodytes > Pelodytes ibericus. The sequence continues at coordinate 7,094,939 of CM069860.1, read as the reverse complement.
AGAATAGTGACTTGCGGTATATATACATTTCTTGTTATTGAGCCAGCTTTTCCAACTTGGCTACTTTTGGCCTTACTTTTTGAAATTCCCTTGTCAATTCCCTGCAAACCTGAATAAAGCCCAGAGAGAGAGAGCGAGACAGAATCCCCCCCCCCCCCCCCCCCCCCCCAATGTGAATGCACAGCGCTCTCAGTGTTGTTCCCCTGGGCGCTGTCACAGTTCCCACCTGTCCTGTGAGGTAATGGATTAGCAATGTGCTCACTCAGCTCTTTCTTCCTATCTACGTCCAAGACAATCACCTAATCCCAGGCTCCAGTAATGCTGCTTGATGGATCAAGCCTGGGGATTGCACACAGCCTTTCACATGATATCATGAGCTGGGCTGCCAGACGCTCCCAATTTAAAAGGCCACGCCAAGCGAAACAACCATTTTTTCACTCTTTTATCTCTTGTGCCCTTTGCAGCCATCTCTCTCAATCACACTTTCTCAGTTGGTACCTATTTCTGGATATTAACCTGTATAGATCTTAGCGTAACTCTAGTTACTGTCTGCATGCAATCATAAGCGATACGTGTGCATTAGAGTGGGAATTCATGCATAGTAAATAGGTTTTATTTACTCACGGAAAGACTCGGCAGGGAAAGACTCGGCAGGGGAAGGCTCTCCATGGGAAGACTCGGCAGGGGAAGGCTCTCCATGGGAAGACTCGGCAGGGGAAGGCTCTCCATGGGAAGACTCGGCAGGGGAAGGCTCTCCATGGGAAGACTCGGCAGGGGAAGGCTCTCCATGGGAAGACTCGGCATGGGAAGACTCGGCAGGGGAAGGCTCTCCATGGGAAGACTCGGCAGGGGAAGGCTCTCCATGGGAAGACTCGGCAGGGGAAGGCTCTCCATGGGAAGACTCGGCAGGGAAAGACTCGGCAGGGGAAGGCTCTCCATGGGAAGGCTCGGCATGGGAAGGGTCGGCAGGTGAAGGCTGTCCAGGGAAAGACTCGGCAGGGGAAAGCTCGGTAGGGGAAGGCTCTCCATGGGAAGGCTCTGCAGGGAAAGACTCGGCAGGGGAAGGTTTGGCAGGGAAAAACTCAGCCGGGGAAGGCTCGGCAGGGGAAGGCTCTCCATGGGAAGACTCGGCAGGGGAAGGCTCTCCATGGGAAGACTCGGCAGGGGAAGGCTCTCCATGGGAAGACTCGGCAGGGGAAGGCTCTCCATGGGAAGTCTCGGCAGGGGAAGGCTCTCCAGGGGAATGCTCGGCAGGGGAAGGCTCTCCATGGGAAGGCTCTCCATGGGAAGGCTCGGAAGGGGAAGGCTCTCCATGGGAAGTCTCGGCAGGGAAAGACTCGGCAGGGAAAGACTCGGCAGGGAAAGACTCGGCAGGGAAAAACTCGGCAGTGGAAGGCTCGGCACGGGAAGGCTCGGCAGGGGAAGGCTCTTCATGGGAAGTCTCGGCAGGGGAAAGCTCTCCAGGGGAAGACTCGGCAGGGAAAGACTCGGCAGGGGAAGGCTCTCCATGGGAAGTCTCGGCAGGGGAAGGCTCTCCAGGGGAATGCTCGGCAGGGGAAGGCTCTCCATGGGAAGGCTCTCCATGGGAAGGCTCGGAAGGGGAAGGCTCTCCATGGGAAGGCTCGGAAGGGGAAGGCTCTCCATGGGAAGTCTCGGCAGGGAAAGACTCGGCAGGGAAAGACTCGGCAGGGAAAGACTCGGCAGTGGAAGGCTCGGCACGGGAAGGCTCGGCACGGGAAGGCTCGGCAGGGGAAGGCTCTTCATGGGAAGTCTCGGCAGGGGAAAGCTCTCCAGGGGAAGACTCGGCAGGGAAAGACTCGGCAGGGGAAGGCTCTCCATGGGAAGGCTCGGCATGGGAAGGGTCGGCAGGTGAAGGCTGTCCAGGGAAAGACTCTGCAGGGAAAGACTCGGCAGGGGAAGGTTTGGCAGGGAAAAACTCAGCCGGGGAAGGCTCGGCAGGGGAAGGCTCTCCATGGGAAGGCTCTCCAAGGAAAGACTCGGCAGGGGAAGGCTTGGCAGGAGAAAGCTTTGCAGGGGAAGGCTCGGCAGGGAAAGACTCAGCAGGTGAAAATCGGAGAATATCTGATATGTTACCTTTCCTAGTTTAAAAACTCTCTATTCATGAAAGTGGAAATTTCAGACTTCAGGCCAAAGTAGCAGAGTTAGAAAAATTCTCCCATTCAGCTGCATTGGAGAATTCTTCCAACTCAGCTACCTTGGCCTTAGGTGTGCAATTCCCTTGTTAAAACCCTCTCATTATGCTGTATATATGCCAGACCCCCTCTAACCCGGAGGCATATCACTAATCAGTTGCTGTTAATCTGCAGTGCATGTGAGACTGATGTCAGCTCACTAATTAATGATGTCAGCAAAGAAAGACTAAGTGGCTATTAATATGCTCTGCCAGACACAAGGAGCTTTAATAACACTTATTATCACACTGTCTGCAAGCCTGTCGCCTCCAACACAGTAAGTAACATATTTTATATCATTTGGGGGGTAAGTAATGGTCACTACTGGCACGCCAGCACTCAAAATGACTAATTCATGTCTGCAAAGACTCATCGGGGGTCCGTGGGTGATACAGAGACCTGTGAGATGCATTATAGCAACACAGTCCTCAAAGTATCTCCCATTCAGCTGCATTTGGAGAATTTTTTCAGCTCAGCTGCTTTGGTCTTAAATGTTAGATTCCCATGTCAATTCCCACTTCAATGAGTGGATCTGTTATTAATAATTTAATTGCATCCCAGATTGAGGAAGCAGCTTGGGTTTTTATCCAGTGTAGCAGAGGGACGATCCAGCCATATTGGGGGCTGTATATTAATATTATAGCAGGAATATTCCATTGCTTTCCCTGGCGACTGTGGCCCCAGCACTGACTTTGTATACGGAGCCCCGTTGACTTCGACGTCTATCTCTTTATTCAGATTCCTAGGACTTTAAATGATTGTCTATTAATATTATTACCATCTCTGGAGTTGTGTTTCGAAGCGGTAGATGAGATTGAGGAATACGCGGGATACTTGGGGGGGGGGTCACTATGGAGGGCCAGTCCAGAGATCTTGCACTATTTTGTGGAGAGAATAATTAGCGATTTGAATTTGGTTGTAAGAAACGTTAAAGCTGGGAATTTGGAAAGATAGATTCTGTGGCAATGTTCTGAATGTTCCACAGTTACCATGGAAACCAATGGAATGTTCTGCAGTTACCATGGAAAGTACAGCAGTTACCAATGGAATGTTCCGCAGTTACCATGGAAACTAACGGAAAGTTCGGCAGTTACCAAGGAAACCAATGGAATGTTCCACAGTTACCATGGGAACCAATGGAATGTTCCAAAGTTACCATGGAAACCAATGGACTGCTCCACAGTTACCAAGGAAACCAATGGAATGTTCAGCAGTTACCATAGGAGCCAATGGAATGTTCCGCAGTTACCAAGGAAACCAGTGGAATGTTCCTGCTGATTGCTCCATTTTTAGAACTCTGCCCCAGTATGGCTTCTTATGCAGAACCCTCTATAGCTGAAAATGTTTTTGTGAGGATGCATGTGGTGGTGGTTATCATATTTCTATTGTGTGCTATTTCTTGGTTACTGGTAGGAACGACTGGTTTCTCAAATAGAGCATGAAATCGGTGATTGGCAAGGGTGGGTGGGTAAGGGGGGACTTTCTATGCACGAGGATTTTGATTGACATTTAGTATACTTTTATATGGCACCATTATCCCTGATCTCCTTTTACAGAATGATAAGTAAAAGACATGGTCTAGGTTTTGGAGAGGAGCTGTAAGCCCCATTTCAACCAGTCCCTAGACAGGGGCTGTGCACTGGAGTCTGCTGCTAGTGAGGGGCAAATGTTCAGCCCCCGTATGCTTCCTAAGTGCATTGTAAGGGATCAGTGGAGTGAGTAAAGGAGAAGCTATGGGCTGGGCATTATTAAGAAGCTTTTACTGATATTATGCATTTAAATAAGCCATTTAAAATGAGAATACATACATTTTCATCATATACTGAAGATTAAAGGGACACTCCAGGCTTCAGTCTAAATTTGATGTATATGGGGGGGGGGGGGGGGTTGGGGTTTAAGTGCTAATTAATGAATGGAATAAATTGGGAATTTCTATTAAATGTTCCTGAACCATCTTCTGTTTACTTGCAAGAGGATCAGTGCAGGTGGACTGGATCCACTTGGAATGAGCATGACTAAATGGAGGAGTGGGACAGTTATTGATTAAATGGATAGTGGTCATCTTGATACACCAATACGGGAGATCACCCACTGGCTCGCAAGAGATGCTGTGCTTTTTGTTTTAAGATTAGTTTTCACATTAAGTCATGCAAAACCTAAAAGAAGTGTGTTCTGTCCAGTCCAGTATCTTAATTGCCCTTTAAACACACTTTTCCTGTTGAGCTGTCTAGTTTTGGAGCTCTGTGATACAGTCTAGCTTTGGAGCTCTGTAATACAGTCATACAAAGAAAAACTGAGCTCCTAAAAATGACAAGCAAGATGGAGAGATTTAAGTAGGAAAAAGAGTAAAAATAGAGGTAAACGGTGTCAGTTTTGATCAAGATGCTTCCACAGACCTTGCCACGGACACTGGTACTTTTTCATGGCCATGCTCTGCTCCATGTGGACCTGTGGAACTAGGCTTGGGTGACCTTGCCAACACCTACTAATGAGTCATACCAAGGGATGGGCAACGTGTCTGTGGCAAGGTGGGCGAAGGCCCTGTGGAATTGTCCACCACAGACCCCGTAGATGTCTAGCATTAGTACTGTTGGTGTCGACCACTGGCTTCTAACCAATATCAGTGCCATTTCACCCCATGCTCTCTGTACGGTTTGTGAACTATTTAACTGGGCTCTAGGAGTCCATTCTGAGCACGTTAATATTGGACTTTATCTTGCCGATTCCTTTTTAGATGGACAAGGATTTGGATGACGGCCCCAGAAACACGGGAGAGAGAGGATCCCGAAAACGTGAACCATACAAGCGGAAACATGGATAAGTGTCTACCGATCCTTCCTTCCCACAGTCCCCCAAACAATCAGCATTCATTGGCAAAATACAAACCCCCCCCCCCCCCCTCTAAAACTACAGGAGAACTGTATGTTACATTAAAGTAAAAATAAATGCATGTTACATATTATAAAACACAGGTATAACATACAGAATTCAAGGAAGGTGGAAGTGCCCCATTAATGAAGGGGGTGTAAATATTGTGTGAGCAGCAGAGAGTTGGATGGTTCCATTTTTGGCGCAGATTAGATCGTTAGAGGAAGACCCGCGGGATTCCATCTTTTGTTACTGGAAATGCTCTGTTATCTGCCCCCAGCCGTGCTCCATATTTTCTCGAAATTTAGGTCATAAAAAAAAAAACTAAAAAAAAATAAACTAATTCAGCAGCTTTGACCTCTGGCTGCCAGCTATTTATTTCTGATCTTATCTCATTCGGCTACATTAAAGCAGAAGCTCAGATCGTCCGTTCTGGTCTTACATTATTCAATCATTTGATATATTAATTGTCTGGGGAGAAGGAATTATAGAACAACTGTCAGGCACGGACCATTGGTTTAAACATTACATTATACCATGTTACATAGGCTTTCCCATCACACGGGGGGGGGGGGGGGGGACCGCACGAGGAGGAGGTGGGACCTCGTCAGGGGATGGGGGAGGTGGGCAAGGGTATAATGTATTTGGAATGTTATATCGTTAAATGTTTGCGGACCCATCCACTTTCCTTTTATCCACCCACTGATCATTTATTGCTTGATTTATAAATGGGAGAAAAAGCAGATATGAGAATAAAATTCCAACCTTAAGGCCAAAGGAGCCGAGCTGAAAAAAATTCTCAAATTATGGAGATTTTTTTTTTTTTTAAACTCTACTACTTTGGCCTTAAGGTTGCGATTCCCTTCTCAATTCCCTCTTTCCTGAATAACGCCAATAAGGTGAAAAAGCCTGGACCCTCGTAACAAATGATGTATGTAAATATAGACGGTGACTGTGTCGCGGCGGTCAAGTACAGAGGCTGCTCAATCAGGAAAGTATAATGTTTATAGAGGTTTCTTTGCCTTTACAGGATTAAAACGTCCTCGTCAGCAGAAACCAAAGAGCCGGCCCCGCCTCCGGCGCTGCCAGTGATCACCCCGACAACCATCACCGTGACAGATACAGACGGGGCTAAAGTTGAAGACACGCAGGAGGAGGAGTCGGGCACCGCGGGGGCTGCAACAGAGAACAAGGTCGAAAAGCACATGGAAGGGGAGAACGCAAAGAAGGCGGAGACTGCGCGAAACGAGGTACAGGGCGGAAAGTTAAAAACAAACAACGTGCAAGAGAAAGCGGAAGAAAAGCCGACACAGGAAATGGAAGTACCGGGGCCGGCGGCCGCCAAAGCCGGCCCAACCCCGCGGAGAGCCCCAAAATTCAAACAAAGGACGGCCAAACAATTCAAAAGCAAACCACCCAAGAGAGGAGTATTAGGGTAGGTGGAGGGACAATAAAGAGAGGAATTTACATGGGAATTACAAACTTTAGGCCAAAAGTAGCGGAGTTGGAAAAATTCTCCGATGCAGCTGAACGTGTGAAAAATTCCTGACAATTCTCTTTTTAATTGAGTAGACCCTATATTTTTCCCCGGAATTGTCCAAGCGGTAACATTGAGTTCTCGGTTTGACATCAGCCGACAGCAGAGAGTCTACTTTTAAATTTTTGTGGTGATGTGCACATTCACTGGAGGTGTAGTGGATACCTGGACTCACCTTCCAGTGGAAGTGGTAAAAGTGAATAGGGTTATATTTATAAAAGTCAATGCAAATGTAATACATAGTAATCTTATTAATCACATCGTTATTTTTTAAAAAAATGTATGCGTTAACTACTTTTTATTTCTTTTAAAATAGCTTTGGAGATGATATTCCTGGAATGGACGGGCTTGGCACAGGTGCGTGACTTTTTATAATTACCTTTATGATTTTCGACCGTAAAAATCTCCTTCTGTTGGACAAAAGGATGCGCACTCGGGGCAGCCATGTTGCTTTATTACCTGTATTAATTAATCCAGCACCTATGATAAAAAAACGGGTGTAAGACAAATGGAGGGGAGACAATAATTATGCAGAATTTGCAACCACAACAAAAAAAAAAAAAACCAAGAAGAATAGAAAGGCCCAAGGAAGCATTTTGCAGTGGTAACATTTCCCCAAATAGCAAAATTAAAATGTTATTTAGCCGATTGTAAACGGCAGGAAAAAAAATGTTTGTGCTTTTTTCAGCGACTCATTCCTGGCTGGCCAAATGTGCAACACTTAATCTGATTTTTTTGTGTGGAAATATAAGCTCTTTATCCTTCCTATATTTCTCGGCATAGACAGGAAAGTGAGGATTAGGGGCATCAGGACGGGATGACAAGGAGAGTATAATCCCGATTTATTTACCTAATTAAATTAAAAGCATATTATTAACTCCTGCCTGCCCAGGGAATGGAATAAAAACAATCTACTTTTAAAAAAACATTTTAAAACATAAAACTATTCAATTAAAACGATTGGCGTGTTAGGGTCATACATTGTATGTTACATGCCAGACAGGAATCTGTTGTTCCTCCCACACTAAACGGATATTATTCTGTATTATATAGACTGTTTAAACAGCTACGTTTATTTCTTTTTTAATACGAAATTTCGTTTTTCTCCTTGTTTAAAACTTTAAACTTCTGCCACATCGCATTCAAAAGATATTCTATAATCTGTCTTTTAAAAAAAAAAAAAATCTTTATTCGTGGAGGATGAAATTGAGAAGAGAACTGCAAACTCTAGGCCAAAGTAGCAGAGTTGGACAAATTCTCCAATGCAGCTGAATGGGAGAATGTTTCTGGGGCTGATCCTTTGGCTTGACTACAATTCTCTCTTTCGTGAATAAAACCGGTCCAGTGACCGGTGATCGTTCCTTGCGGTGGTTCTGTGTGTCAGTCGTGTTAGATGGGAGGGAGGACCACATTTGGGAATGGGTATCCAAATGTGAATGTGATCAGCTGGGCAGAATGACAGTGACGAGGGAGCAGGCGGACAGTAAAAAGGAGAGGGGAACAGGGAGCCTTACACAATATGTCTGTGCTGTAGTAGAAGAGGGAGCAAAGAACCCGCTGAAAATTCATAGGCAAGTTGTTTGTTTTAGCACATTGCACCAGAACTAAAAGGTGAAGTATTAGCGGAAACCTTTAATATGACACCTTTTTTTAACGTTTTAATCCCTCTTTAAGTAGGGAATAGACTGGTGCATCTTCATTAATTTAGGGACTACCTTGGTGCGAGGTTCTAAAAGTTCCGCAGTCACCATAGAACCAATGGAAAGCTTCTGCCTATTGTTCCACTTTTCGAACTTTGCCCCAGGAATGGCCTATTTGGCCATATTTTTTTTTTTTAGGTCACGAGTCACGTGGACAGATCATGCATGAGGCTTACTGTGCTGCAGTGCCACCAAGTGTATGTCACAGATTACTCCCCTCCTTATTCCACAGATATCACCGTTATATGTCCATGGGAAGCCTTTAGCCACCTGGAGCTCCACGAGCTGGCTCAGTTTGGGATCATCTGAAGAAACCAGATTTGGCTACAAGCAAAACGTACCGGCTTCTTGGAACCTGGCGCCAAGCTATGTATGTTAGGAGACGTGTGCTTCAACACAAGACGCCAACGAGTAACATGTGAGCTGGCGCAGAAACATCCCGCGTGGAGAACAACACAGGCCTAGAAAATAGAAAACAATGCCGCGGTTGGGCCACTAGATAAAGCGAATGACTAGTAACTCACTCCCCGTTATCACTCATTAATCCAAGTGCAAAACCATTAATTGTGCTATATTTGTAACGAAACGATTAATATATGTTGTGCATGTCCTGTCTGCTACATTTGTCTGATATTTCACTTTGTACATTGTTATAGCATATGTGAGATTTATAAACAAACAATATGTATTCAAGATAATCAGCATGTAGATAAACCTGCAAAATTATAAAAAGGAATCAAAACAGATATTGTCGCTCGAATAAAACAAACCGTGTGGATTATTTGATACATTCAGTTTCCGTTTTGCTCCTTTTTTCAGGTATAGTTAAGGTCTGGTTTTAGACTGGAGTCTGGATTGTTCAGTCCGTGTTTTTATACTGTGATTGTAAGGCACAATCTAATTCTATACAATACTTTGTGTTATCAGAATTATAGGATTTCAGACAACGTCTCCTGTTTATGACATCACTGTGACTTGCATGAGAACAAGTGTAATTTGCATATCAGGCCAGTGATGTCATGAACGGAAGACGCCAGAGGCATTTTTGCTTGTAGTGCTGCTGACACAATGTATAGGTCAATGTATAGGTCACCCGGGTGCCTTTACATCTCAAACTAGACAGGAGACGTACAACCGATGACAATCTTTTATTAATGAATGCAATCCCGTACAGGGGATCGATAAAGACAGAAAAGGAACAAGTTAATGTCAAAACATATTATTACTTCTGCAAATAAATGAAGATTTGAAGGAAAACAGACAGGACCTTCCCAGCAAGGAATGAACTGCGGCCCACAGACTGGTGACTTGTAAGGTCTTGGACCACTTGGAAGTTTAATTGACTAATCAAGTAAACCAGTGTGACCAATATAATTACGAAATGGATGTTTGGTATTTAAATAGCCTGAGCTGATTTGTCCAGTGTTAAAAGGGACTCTGTCACCTAAACAATGGTATATACTGTGAATGTAAAGAAAATAATTAGAAATCATCTATCTATTGTATATAAGTATATTTTAAAGACATCTGTGGTTGGAGTCTGCTGTAGATATCACCTTTGGCTTGATAAATGAACTGCTTTTCAAGAAAAATGATGTGTAATTTGCATGCCGGAGCGCTGGTGAGGTCATCACTAGGAGACTACACAAACATACATCTCTTAATCTGTTGCAATTCTTCTTACACGATGTATAGGTAGATTTTGATCATTATTACGTCATTTATTGTTGGTTCTCTGCATTCACAGTATATACAATATTTAGGGAGCGTGTTTTTAAAGAGAGTTTAAATAAAAAAAATGTAAAAATGTATTACCGGCCTTGAGGCGGCAGAATTATCAGTAATGGCAGACACATGGGTAAGCAGAATTTTCCATTAAAATAAATGTCCTTTAAAAAGTGGCTCCCATCACTCTCAGCCAGACTCGTTCAGCTAATGACTAGCATTGAAGTCTAGTTTAATATAGAAACAAGGATGCTGGTATGTCGATGGGTTAAGGTTATATTTGAAATGGAGAATGCGTTGGTCAAAACCAAATTCTCACCAAGAACATACAACATAACATTTAAATAATTAATCAGAAAAGTCAGACGAATAAATAGAAGCATTATATACATATATTAAATAATACTCCGAGCATCTTTGGTGTAATTAAGCTCTTTGAAAAAAAAAGTAAGTTACTCTCTCAAACAATCCGGTTAAGTAAAACTACAGAATAGAACAGGGGGTAAAAAAAAATAATAATGCAAATGTAACAATGAAAGATCCAATACCCCAATAAGAATATACTTATCTTTGGTGCAGATTCACGTTTATCGTGGTCTCTGCCCTCTCTTCGGGAGTACAGAGGAGAGATGCATCCCCCAGTATGTGGGTAGACAATGAAATGATATAATATCTGAAATCTGAAATCTTTAATGAACTAGTTGCAAAGCAGAAGGATAGGAATTTGTTTTACTTAATATGGCATTGAGAGATGTATCACAGTGATCTGATCTTCCTAATGTTCAAATAATAATGATTACCTACTCACCCTTCCCCTTGCAGCCAATATGCCGAAAGGTAATTATTACAGCCCTGCCCTACCCAAAAACAAAACCCCGACCGGTCGGAAAACAAACACCAGATACGCCACTTAAAAAAAGGACTACATCTTCACCAGTTCCTGTAACGCTAATAATAGAAGAGAATAACAACAACTTTACAATTAGAGAATCCCCACTCGATACCCAGGCGAAACATGTGGTCTATAACATGTTAAATAGAAATGTTTTAATGAAATACAAAATACAGTAACCTATTGAGCGCTCTTTGCTTCTCAGGCACTACCAGGCGGCGGACATGTTGTTTAGAATCTTGAGTCAGACAAAGGAAGATCTGACCCATGAATCCAAAGATTCTAAACAACATGTCCGCCCCCTGATAGAGCTGTTTGGAGCAGAGAGGGCTCAATAATGTACTTTATAAACTTGTTTTTTCCCCCCTACAGTTGTCTTTTAAATAAGACCCTACATTATGTGTCTGTTTAATATAAGGGGGATGTTCATTTTCGCCTGGAGCGGGGGAAATGGTGAAAGAAAGAAATGCATAAACAAACTGGGCTACTGGAAAGTGCTATGTGCATCGGAAAAAAACCAGGCAGAAAGACGCGGTGTGCTCTGTAATGTGCGTCCACAAGATGGACCCTGCTTTCACTCAAAAATAATAATCAAAAAACAAATATAACTTCACCGTTTATTGCACAAGAGTATCCAGTCCCCACCAAAAACATGCCATTTATACAGTACTGGTATTTGGACTCGATCACTGTATACAACGTAACTGTAGGGTTTTGTAAGGGAACCATCCAACTACACATGGCACCTATAGGATGAATGTCAATAAAATTAATTTATATGCAATTGATAGACTGTAGGAATTTTAAACAGAAATGATTTAATGAAAGAATATAAATAAAGCACCTTATTGGAAAAAGATCTCCACAATAAACAACAGTACTGTGGTTTGAATATCTGAGTGGAGTGCTTATTTTCCCCGTTGTCTACTGCATGTTACTTTATTGAGCCCTCTCTGCTCTGTATAGCTCTATCAGGGGGCAGACATGTTGTTTAGAATCTTTGCTCTGTATAGCTCTATCAGGGGGCAGATGTTGTTTAGAATCTTTGCTCTGTATAGCTCTATCAGGGGGCAGACATGTTGTTTAGAATCTTTGCTCTGTATAGATCTATTGGGGGGCGGACATGTTGTTTAGAATCTCGGGTAAGATGACTGACTGCTCTGATCCAAAGATTCTAAACAACATGTCCGCCCCCTGATAGAGCTATAGAGAGCAAAGATTCTAAACAACATGTTCGCCCCCGATAGAGCTAAACAGAGCAAAGATTCTAAACAACATGTCCGCCCCTGATAGAGGTATAGAGAGCAAAGATTCTAAACAACATGTCCGCCCCCTGATAGAGCTATACAGAGCAAAGATTCTAAACAACATGTCCACCCCTGATAGAGCTATACAGAGCAAAGATTCTAAACAACATGTCCGCCCCCGATAGAGCTATACAGAGCAAAGATTCTAAACATGTCCATCCCCTGATAGAGCTATACAGAACAAAGATTCTAAACATGTCCACCCCCTGATAGAGCTATGTTGGAATTAAACATAAATACATTTATGCCTATCACTGCCTTTTAATATTCGAATATTGCTCTCCACAAACACTCCCCTCAAATCCTTACAGCATAAAACCTTTGGTCAAGGACTACATACGAACAGTGATGAAACGGAACCTTATAGTTAAACGCAATTAAAAACCAACTGACGCAATGCGTTGAGATCCGCAGAATTCAATTGACAAGATCATTCCAAGGAAAACTACCGCAATCTTTGGCTTGATGCAAAAAATAGACAAAAACAAACAGCTCTAGTTTATGAAAATATATTGTGGATAAACGTCCTATAAAAACAATAGATTCACATCGGAACCCTGTAAACCTACAGCGAAGATCACTGGAAGGACTAGATCATGAAATATTCTATTTGTCCCGTACTTAATGACATCACAATCATGCGACCATGCAGCTGAGTAGGGTCTCAGACCAGGCATTGATGGTCAGCATCGACAGGCATGCAGCAACCTCTACAAAAAAAACAAAAAAACTATAGCCCTGATACGACCACAAGAGAAGTGGCCCCAGCACCATGTTATTCCAGGGAATCGTCAAGATGTCAGACATGTAGGGATACCTGACAAACAGATATCCAGTCATTAAATAAAACCAGTAGCATGGTTATTACACATACCCCTATAACCCTGTCATTTCTAATCCAGTGCCCTTAAGGCGTATCCTGCTCTAGAGTTCCCCCTCTATTACAAAGTCAAGGAGGGATGTATAAAAATAGGCATTTTTTTTTTTGCCCAATGTCAGCGCAATCACTGCGCATTTTACCCCACGGGCCGCGCCGGTGTTGAGTGTTAGTCGGTTGTTAGCGTTAAACACCGGCGACTACAAGGCGCGAGTTCTGCGCGTTGCACAGCTCAGCAGTCTTTCCACTACAATATCTCATCTTTGAAAGCCAAGGCGCGGTCTCTAGTCGCAGCCCGCCAGTCAGCCGATAAATCCCAACCATTCTGCTTCCACAAGAATTCTCATTCTATTTAAAAAGGAAAGAGGTGGGGTGGGGGGGGTGGAAGGGGACCACTTTGACTAAAAAAAAAATGGTTGTGGAAAACCTAGGCTTTCTTCAGCACGGCCTGCAGAGGGCAGTATCCTGGCGCGGAATACAGATGATTTCCTTGCTAACGAATCTCTGATAATTGGAAGCTGACACTTCCCATCCCTCACAGAGGTAAATAATAAAACGTTCCCGCTTCCCATTTGGTGAATGCGGATTTAACTTGCATTACACAGTGTGCTACGGAAAAAGAAGAATATACAGATAAATATCCTTACATTCCCCATTTGAAATTTTTAAAAAAAAATGAGTGATTATCGGGGGCATAATCTCCCCTTCCTGTGGCTTCCGCGAGTGCCGCCATTTTGTATTTTTACGCTTTTTAAATTTAAGTGTTCTGAGAATTCACGTGACCACGTAGAGTTCCTCCCGGTCCTCTTTACACATCCGGTAGCCACAGTGCAGCATGTGTGTCCACGTCCAGGATTTGTTTTTCTTCTCGCGGGGTGGGAGTAGAAAGGCCACGCTTCCTGCCACGAGTATGTGCCACAGGCTGTGCGTGTAGAAGTAATTGCTCTGGGTCTCGGCAAAGACGTAGATGGAGACCGCGATAACCGCCAGGGATACGCCCGGGAGGAGGAAGAACACCCAGCGGCGCCAGCTTGGCGGGTAGCAGTTGCGACGTTTCACTCCGCGGAAGGTCTGAAAATATATGGAAAAGAGCGAATTTAATTAAAGAGACAGAGCATGACATGTACATTTTAAGTGACATGTATTTACTTTTATACACCTGTAATTCAAAGAAGTGAAAAAAATGAGGGCTGGTGTTTTGTTTTGGTCTTTTGCTGCATTAGGATTATTCTGAGCACTGCCTCTCACCTGAGGCAGAGCATGTCTAATGCTAGCGCACACTGACAGTGTCTGTCGGGCACATTCTCTGTTTGCTTGAAGGTCTCTCGCTACACTAAAAGTTTAGTAGTTCTTTAAAATGGAGTAAAATCTGCCTTATTATAAATTATATACACACACACAATCTTGTTTCTGTAGATCCCTTTCATATCGTTTTATTAAACAGCTCCGTGAATGTCGAGAAATAAAAAAATATTAAAACTGATCTATACATTGCGTTAGAAAAATTGCAAGCAAATGCATAAATTAGGAGAAAAATGTGTTTTAAATGTGTCTGTGGAGTCTGCTGCTTATGACATCACCTGTGGCACGGTATGCAAATGAACTGCTTTTCAATGGGAAATGTGTAATTTGCATATCAAGTCACACGGTGATGTCAGAAGCAGGAGACATGTAAAACACAGTATGCTTTTAATCTATGCATTTCCTTACATTTCTGCTAAACACAATGTATAGATTATGTATAACCCAAATGGCTCCCAGATGCCACTCTCTCCCCATGCTCGCTCTCTCTACCTAAACATACCTTAGTCTGTACACAACAGGTGAGAATATACAGGTATACTTTCTATACACAATTTACCGTATCGCTAACCAGCGGCTATATGGCCAGCGGGTTTCTCTTACCCAAGCAAGAACCAGGACGATTATTGCAAAAAGACAGGGCCCCATCATGTTCCAGATCCCTTTCCGGTCCAGCTGCATAGACATGGCGATAACCATCGCCCCCACCAAAAACAGCACCTACAAGTGACGAGGGACGTTAGATACAGAGAAACCTGACCGATTGTGGAGAGGAGGGGGATGTGTATCCCACCAGTAATGCTTGAATGGACAATTTTTAAAGCCGCGAACGCCACGTTTCATACTCACATATTTAGGTATATTTTTCAGTCTGGCCATGCAGAGTATGGTCACCCACACTGCCACCACCGACCCAAAGAAATCACAGAACTGCAGAGTGTCGTAATCCATGATGCACATGGCCGCCACTCCTGGCTGATCACAGGCGTGATAAAACTAGACGGGGAAGGACATTAAATGGGATCAGTCGCGGCTTTAAACACAAACACAGTTTTAGGCAGACAGATTGCTCACAAACCTGGCCGGGAGAGCACATCTCACTACTGACACCAGCATTGCATTTATCATCAAAACGGACTCTTGTGCTTATACAACACTCAAAAACCTGCAGGGCGTTAGGTCAACCAAATCATTAGCTCTTCAGTCCTTAACCCGGGATTCTAGAAATATTCACCCACTGTTAGAAGGACTCGCTGTGAAGGCGGGGGCAAGAAAATCTGTGCTTTTTGGCGCTGTCAAAAATAACTACATCCCCCCCTTCCAAGTCCAAACCTCACCAACCTGTCTCAAAAAGCAAGCAAAGACACTCTCTGGGGTCCACTGCAAGAAATAGCGATCGCTAACCTTGGCACTACTGCAGAAGTTTGGGGATGACATCAGAATGCTGATTAGCCATGCCTGGCCTATGCACTTCAGTGCACATTGTAGGTCTAAAGCTTTTGGGGATTTCTTGGGGCCGACAGCTCTCCTGTTCTCTTTTTTGTCTAATCTGTGTCTGATACTTTCTCCCAGCCCCTGGGAACTCCACACAGTGCCAAGGGTGCCTATACAGTTTCGGCTTCCCCCCCATGGGATGACAGAACAGGCGGACTTACCGTGGAGAAAAACATAGTGTAAGAGTAAACCGCTGCCTCCACGAAGAACATGTGGGACAGAGCTACGACTATGGTAGGTAAGAACATCAGGTTGCTGAGGGTCAGCAGAAGGGTAGCTGCTAACTGCTGTGAGACTGAGAGGGCATTCTCACTGTCCGTGCAGCTCCAGCCGGCCCAGCCTGAGGAAGGGGAAAAAAAAACAGAGGAGAGGTTAGGAGAAAGCAACTGTGGTGCCCACTGTCCACCGAGCCAAAGTACTGTCCATAGGGGACGGTAATCACTTTTTGTCCATCAAAAAAAAAAAAAACATCAGGACTGTTGGCAACTATGACCGGAGTCACAGACAAGATCTGTGGTTAAATGGATTCTTCCCAGACTCACCATGGCGGCAGAGATAGTATTGCACAGGGCTAGGGGCTGCGTTAGAGAAACAACTGGCTTTCAATAAAACCAGCACATGCCAAAGACTGAAAATCATGGACTGAGATCTACACAGACTGTCTGTACAAGGTCACCTGTGTCTGTGGCAAGGTCAGTGAAGGTTCCACAGAACAATACTAATATTGTCCTCCAAAGACACCAGTAAAATGTCCCCCAGGAGGGATGTTGGCTGTGGATAGCCTGGAAGGACCTTACCATTAAACCCACTTCTTTCTGGTAATGAGAAAGTGGAGAAATTGCAGAGCTGGCCAGTTAGAAGTGAGTAGAAACCTGGGTGGGCTGACTGCTTCCCCGAGATACCGACTTACACAGCGTCCCGAACAGGAAACCATGTATCAGGAAGACTGGACACCGCTCCATGCAGTTACAGTAAGAACTTACAGCTATGACTCACAGCTTGAAACACGTCGGACGACTTTTTCAGCTGTTTATATTGCTTCCCCCCCCCTACTTGTGAGATTACCACTGCACACCGAGTCTTTCCATTGACTGCACAGATCGGTTTTCAATTCTCTGAGAAGGTGGTCCTGAGAAAGGGATCCTGTCCCTTTCTTGGGCTGGCAAAAACACCGACAGGTATAGCTTACGGGGAGATGAGACCAGCAGCGTTTAACCTCATAAGTGCCAGAAAGTGGAATATTAAACAAAGACGCACGCCCTTCTGTTACTCGATATCAGTTACTACACATCGACGTACAGCCTTTCCAAAGGCTCCAAACACATCTCACCGGCTTTGCAACTGCACGCGGCGTACAGGTATCCATTCCTGCGCAGTAACGTGCACTGCCCGTAGGTCCCACAGTCGTTCAGGCAGGGGCTGAGGTAGGCCGAAACCAGCACTCTAGAGGTGAGCTGCTGACACCCACTGGAAGAGAAACCGAAAACAGTCACATGAGGCGACTGCTCTTATTATTCACACAAATAGAGATATACATTCTGGAAATCACAAAATACATCAACGTCCAGTCTGACAAACTCTAGACACCAGCTCGGCTGTGGCGGTTTGTGCCCCTTGTAACTCTGTACACAATTAGAAAACGCTACACAAGGCGGGATACTTTACTCAAAAATACCACCACCTTTGGGTAGAATTTGCCTATAGATAAGAACTGTCGGCAAAAAAAATCAACTCATGTTTAATTGAAAGATTGCATCCCGTGTAGACATTTTACATAGAAAAGCTTTAATGAAAGAAAACAAATATAAGGCCATATCTGCTTGTTTAGCTCTATCAGGGGCGGGCATGTTGTTTAAAATCTTTGCTCTGTATAGCTCTATACTGGGGTGGACATTTTGTTTAGAATCTCTGCTCTGTATAGCTCTATCAGGGGGCAGACATGTTGGTTAGAATCTTTGCTCAGTATAGCTCTATCAGGGGGCGGACATGTGGTTTAGAATCTTTGCTCTGTATAGCTCTATCAGGGGGCGGACATGTGGTTTAGAATCTTTGCTCTGTATAGCTCTATCAGGGGACGCACATGTTGTTTAGAATCTTTGCTCTGTATAGCTCTATCAGGGGCGGACATGTTGTTTAGAATCTTTGCTCTGTATAGTTCTATCAGGGGGTGGACATGTTGTTTAGAATCTTTGCTCTGTATAGCTCTATCAGGGGACGGACATGTTGTTTAGAATCTTTGCTCTGTAAAGCTCTATCAGGGGCGGACATGTTGTTTAGAATCTTGTGTTTGATGACCCATCTGTCCCAAGATTCTAAGCAACATGTCCGCCCCTGATAGACCTATACAGAGCAAAGATTCTAAACAACATGTCCGCCCCCTGACAGAGTTATAAAGAGAAATAAGGTACGTCATTTGTATTCTTTCATTAAAGCTTTTCTATTTAAAACGTCTCCACTTGAACATTTGTTTTGCCGTCACAGTCCCATGCCAACTCCATCCTCCTCAGCGTTTATGAAACATGGACTAATATAGGAGGCTCTTGTTAAACCAGTGAGGACTGTAAAAAAAAGCTGGTGCTTTTACTGTCCTAGAGCAGGATGACCTGGTTTAATAGGCGATAAAATCCTTAAATTGGCCTCACAAAAGAAACTCGCTCCTTTTTTTTATTTCCTCTGTGCTGTGAATGTAGAAAATGTACAGAGCAGAGACAGCCTGCCTGAGAAACTGGCCAAACTGGAACGTCTCCCTGACGCTCACCCAACCAGAAATCTAGCTCCCTGAGGCTGTGATACTGTATCATAGTTTTAGAAGATCAGGGCACGCAGAAGCAGCCAGGAAGTTCCATGCAACCCCCCCCTCCCCACCCCAAAAAAAAAAAAGGGGTGGGGAGGAGAGACGAAAAGCTTTGTGCAGGGTCAAAATGAGAATCTGGATAAACTAGGCACAGTTACCGCTAAGCCACGCTCACTTCACCTCCGCCCCTTACAAAAAAAATGGCCTGGTCTTAACGATGCATTCTGGGGGCAGCACACATACCTGTCATTCTCCTGACACACCAGCTGCATGGACAGATACCACTTGGCGGCCTCTGGATAGGGGATGTTTTGGGTGGCTCCGCTTACACTGCTGTCCATTATAAAAGCGTAACCCTGAGAAAAAGCTTGGACAAGACACATTTTTTATTATTATAATAAATTAAGTTTATTGGTGGCAGTGGTACCCTTCTACCCCCCCATCGCCACCCCCCCCCGCCCCCACCATTGTGTAGGGAACTGAGAGTCTCTCCCAATCGCACCTTGACACGATGGGTGAGCTTTGGCCAATTCTTCTAACCAGAACCTCTCATTTTTATTATATTTTTATACAATATCTGCCAACTTTATCTGGCTCACAAGCAGATTGCAGTACTTGCAGCATGCTCATGTCAGTTTAGTAAGCAGCGTGATATGTATGGTATGGTATCGGAGCTTGGGACAATCTTTGAATGATTTAACTTCCCACCCTGGGGGTCCGCCAAAGAAACCCTGAACAAACCAAAATACCCAGAGAGCTTTGCATACTCTGAACCCCCCATCCCGTGTTTTTCCATTGGTCCCGGCAGTGCTGAGGAGCACGATAATCCCTCTCGCGTTTCGCCACACGCCCATCATCACATTCCGTAATGGCCTAATCCTTCATCAGCCCTGCCTCCGAGCAATCCGAGACACATGCCGTACCTGTGGTGCAATTCTGCGTGTTGTTTAGTGTCAGCACGGCGGACCCAGGAGTCAGACACGCCATTACTGTGGCATTTACATTGCTCAAGGTCGTCTAATAACAAGAACAAAAAGAACAACACATGAAGAAAAAAGAAAAGAATCTCAAGCAGCCGACCTTACCCTGGGGATAAGACATTAATTTTACACAAAGGTCAGGCGTGACGACAAAGCAGATATTTCATTGCTACTTTTAGAAAGCTGCGTAACTGGTGCAGAGCAATGGCGGGTGCAGCAGAGGCAGCGCGTCTGGGCCTCTCCCTTTTAGGGGGGGGGCCCATGTCACTCTGACCTATCATTTAATTTTAACGTTTTACAACACCTTTTCACGAAACCATTTTATATTGTACATTATTTGCTCTCCAAACAAACTCATGATGTCACAGAGGCGTGCCAGAAACCGGATGTTCGATCACGGCGCTACCTTCTTACATGGAGCGCCAGTTACAACTTCCCTGTCCTGCAGCGGGGGATCTGGGGGGGGGGGCCGCGATGAGCTCCAGATCAAGGACTGTTCTATGCCATCCTACTTGTGTTTTAGCCCTACAGGCGAAGAGGTGTTAACACTGTGATAGAAGTAGAGATTTTATCTAGCGACGTATAATATGTCCAAAGAGAAATTAATATGTTATAGCAAACTCAACTGGCTGTAAGGATGTAAATAACTAGACACTTCTCCGGCGCACGTTCAGTAATCTGTAAATCAAACGCCTCTACCTTGTTTAGCTGCAGATTCACAACCAGCGTCCCACCGCTGTTCACGTCGGAATCCAGGTCAAGCAGCATGACCGAGGGCAACTCCGCCACCACGGGAATGAACGGGCCGTTGACGGACCTGAAACGCACAGACACCACGTCCAGGCCCTCCCGGACCACGGGGTATTGGCGGAGGCAGGAGGTGTTGGCCTGGTAAAGAGCCTGGGCCTCCCAGAGGGCGGACATGTTGGCGGCGGACGTTTCATTCGATAGACTGGCGTTACTGGTGGAAGTCGCCGGGTTAAGGTGGGTGAAGATTGTCCTGAATCCGATCATCCCCGGCTTACAGACTGGGAAGACGAAAAAGGCTTATCAGTGCCGTTACGAAAACTCAATCTGCGCATTGAAATTAAAGTGAACTCCACCAAAACACAACTCATACTGGGAATGTAAAAAAAATAAAACAAAAATATTATAAAACAAATGATCTATACATTGTGTTAGCAGACTTGCAACCATTTGCATAATATAAGACAAACCTATGGATTTAAACATGTCTGTGGTGCCTCCTGCTTATCAGCTGTGGCTTGATATGCTAATGAACTTATTTTCAACATGTGTAATAAAGCCACAAGGTGATGTCATAAGAAGGAGACTCCACAGACTTTGTTTGTTAATCTGCTAACACAATGTATAGATCATTTTTTATGATTTTTTTTTATTCTTTACATTCTCAATGTAAGGCATGTTTAGTCCCTTTAATAATAATAATAAAAAAAAGACCCATAACTTTCATATTATTCTACTTTTTGCTCCACTTGTTGAAAATCACAACAAAAAAAGTGTTTAAAATAAGGTTGTACAAATGCACAGATCAGTCACACAGAAAGCACTATTTAGTGCAGAAATCAAAATCGCCCCCTTCCTGATGATGTCATTTTTACTGTCTCAAATGAAATCAACCCCGCCCCCCCCCCCCCCCCCCCCAATAATTTTATCTATTTATTGAAATTTGGATATCTGTGTTCTAAAAAGGTTTTATTTACTCACAAATATCAGGTTTTTGGCATTTACTGGTTCTCCCAACTAACATTCTATAGGACAGCATGGAAAAGTTATAGGTCTCCCTGAAAAAAAATGGCCGCCCATACAGCTGTATGCATGGAACAAAATGTTGGAGAAGCTAAGGGAAGAGCTATGTGGTTTAATAGCAAGAAAACAGTAGCTATTCATAAAGCGTGATTAAGAAGGATGACTGCTTCGAGTACAAGTAACAAGACAGTGGCAATTTTTATTTGGATGGAGTGAGCCTTTTCACCTCTTGGTCTAGACTGTTGAATATTTTGGTGCTTTTTAAGTCGGCAAGGACTAGTTGAAGTTTCTCACTATGCTAGTTTTTCGTTAGCATTCGTTGGCCTGGGTTGAATCTACACATTTCTCTGACCCACGACGCCGACATGACCCAAATTGGCAGATTTTCGAGCATAGCGTACCTGTGAGACTATAAACCAACTCAAAAGACACACTGACATTCATGGGTTCAGGGGAATCCACTATCACACTCATCCACCGATCCCAGGGCGGGGCGTTAAGAACGAGGCTGCAGTTTGAGCTCCCGGTGCAGTTCGCGGTCTTTGGAAGAGCATCCGGCTGCGTGGCTTGACCAACGATGACCAGAAGGGGGCACAGGATCTGGCCGCCAGCCGCAGTGCATTTCTGCAGCGTAAGAGTCAGATCCTGGGTATATTCTGGAATAAATAACCTGAAGAAAGAGGAGAAACCGTACAGAAAGATCAGACTACCTGACATTTGCACTATTACATTACTTCATTTAATTCAAGACGTGCCGATTTTACATGAAACCTTTTATAAGGCGGGGCTTCTAAATTCCCCGACATTCCAATAAGGCGGGGCTTCTAAATTACGTGACATTCCAATAAGGCGGGGCTTCTAAATTCACTGACATTCCAATAAGGCGGGGCTTCTAAATTCACTGACATTCCAATAAGGCGGGGCTTCTAAATTCCCTGACATTCCAATAAGGCGGGGCTTCTAAATTCACTGACATTCCAATAAGGCGGGGCTTCTAAATTCACTGACATTCCAATAAGGAGGGGCTTCTAAATTCCCTGACATTCCAATAAGGCGGGGCTTCTAAATTACGTGACATTCCAATAAGGCGGGGCTTCTAAATTCACTGACATTCCAATAAGGCGGGGCTTCTAAATTCACTGACATTCCAATAAGGCGGGGCTTCTAAATTCACTGACATTCCAATAAGGCGGGGCTTCTAAATTCACTGACATTCCAATAAGGCAGGGCTTCTAAATTCACTGACATTCCAATAAGGAAGGGCTTCTAAATTCACTGACATTCCAATAAGGCGGGGCTTCTAAATTCACTGGCATTCCAATAAGGCAGGGCTTCTAAATTCCCTGTCATTCCAATAAGGCGGGGCTTCTAAATTCACTGACATTCCAATAAGGCGGGGCTTCTAAATTCACTGACATTCCAATAAGTCGGGGCTTCTAAATTCAGTGACATTCCAATAAGGCGGGGCTTCTAAATTCACTGACATTCCAATGAGGAGGGGCTTCTAAAGTCACTGACATTCCAATAAGGAGGGGGTTCTAAATTCACTGGCATTCCAATAAGGCGGGGCTTCTAAATTCACTGACATTCCAATAAGGCGGGGCTTCTAAATTCACTGAAATTCCAATAAGGCGGGGCTTCTGAATTCACTGACATTCCAATAAGGGGGGGCTTCTAAATTCACTGACATTCCAATAAGGCGGGGCTTACACTTTAATTGAAGTTTTTGACAGAATTTTTGATCATACAACCCTGACTGTTTACATCATGCAGCACTTAACTAAAAAAACATTTTTTCGGACAGTGTAGGTGGAACTGCTCCTTTAAATTGCAAGGTATTCTCCCTATGACATAGAACCACGTGCATCAGGCTCTGGTGCTCCCTAGTTTGTGTAAGAGACAGCTCTAATCAGGGTCGGTGCAGGGATTTTTCCCTTCACACAGGTGAAGGTGTATTTTACCCCAGCACCCAGATTTGCACTTGCTCCAGCAGAACACTGCTGCTGCTGTCAATGCCTCCCGCCACTCAGATCATTCAATAGTGCGCGGCGTGAGGGGCCGGAGCAAGCAGTCTGTCCCAATGCCGCTGGTACAGGCGGTTTACCCTTGCGCAGCCCCCACGGCTCTACACACATTAGGATTTTTTCCACCCTGGGGTGGCTGCCTGTGTACATTAGCGCTGGTCTTGGCTGCAATTTAAGAGAGTTAGATAAATTGAATTACTTGAAGCGGGCCCGACTCCTTGGCGGGGTTACAGAGTACTGATTGGGCACGTTCATTTGTAAGATCGGTATACCGACTTGTCGAGTCAGGAACATTTCTGGCTGAAAGTAGTAGTTGCATGATGTGGTAAGGCCCTAAAATAAAGAGGGGGGGGGGGGGAAACGTGTTAGGAAATTCCTTGGCCGGAGATCAAATTTATACCTAGATAATTTATATTCCATTTAAATCTTTTACAAGAGAGAGTAATATTCAAATTATAAAACCTATCACGAGTAGAACAGACGAGATCACGGATATAGCGGTGAAAAAAACGAAGATAGGAAACATACTTCCCTGTGGGCATGGTCTGGTCAGGCGCTCCCTTTATTGGTCAAGCTAGCAGTCTGATGGACCAACAGGGGAGTTAGCAAGGGCTTGCCTGCGAAGCTGACAGACCAATCAGGGACCAGTGTCTACGTGTGAACGGCCACACCCCCTCAGAGAACACGAAGCACATGCCCTACTATTGAGCTCCTCCCCCTACCATCTAACCAAAATCTAATGACAATATAAGAAGCAATGAAAATAATTTATTCAGGGTTTTAATATGTTGCCATTATTTTCAGATTTATTTTAATTATTTGCAAGAGTAAGTGTATTTGCAAGAGTAAGTGAAGAGAGGGCAGGCCTTTGACCTTTCACCCCTGTTTTTCCCAAATCACAAGCAATGGCAAAGTGACCTGGGGTACAATGATTGGGGGGGGGGGGGGTCATGGAATTTCCTAGAGTTTACACACTCATCCAGACTGATTCTTACCTGGACTTCGATTTTCCCGGAGTCTTTGGAGGGTAAATGCGCCACTATGAACCAGCTCCCAGGGGTAGGGTTAGACATATTCATATACGTGTTATTTTGCACCGAGCTTGTGAAAACTAGGCTCCTGTTAAAGGAAAATGGGACGCTGGTATTTGGGGCAAAGCTGCTCCCCAGAGGGTTGATTACAGGCGGCGCTCCATAACGAAAGTGACTGGAAAACAAAATAGGAGGGACATTTTAAATGTTTTATTTTATACATTTGTGGGACAATTTACATCAGACAAAATAATAATAAACCTTGTCCCCTGCATAACTCTGTACAAAAATAAAACAAACATTTTGGGGGGCAGAGAGAGGACCCTTGGAAAGCGAGCTCCTCACACAGGCGTCTAAGTTTCACAAAATCCTATGGCTGAATCTGCTAAAAGGATTAAAAATCATTTCCCAGAACCTGGCGAGACCCTGGGGGGGGGGGGGGGGGGGGGGGTGTGAAACAGTCGGAGAAAATAAGTCAGTTTTGGCCATTCACAAAAAACTTAAGCCATGTGCCTGCCAGGCGACAATGCTAAAAAAAAAAAAAAAAAATGATCCTGATGATGTTACCATGACATGCTGGGCTTTATTACAAGGACCAAACTTAATGGTAGTCATTTTAATGACCTCAGGAGGATGAGGCTGGCCCTACGAGGCGTAGAGGTGGATCATTAGTCCGCTGGGCTATCTGACCAGTTAGTCAAGGGATTTAGGGAAGATTTCACCAATTTATTTATGCAAACAACCTAATAATGTGGCAGCCATCGGGGATGTCACCCATTCCACCCCCTCACGGGGCACATTGCTGCCCAGACAGGTTCCCAGACAGACATAATACTTACAGATTGATTTCTACTCCCTGGCATTCTGGCCTGGTGCTCCGAGCGGCCTGCAGCACCCATCGGAGGAGCACGGTGTCCGTCGGGACTCTGAACTGGAACAGCCGAACATTCCCGTACCAGCTATAGAAGGAAAGACTCTGCGGCACCAGGGAATAGAATTCAGACACGTAGGCCACGTCTGGGGAAAAAAGGAAAAGAACCTCACGTTATCTCCAGGCCACGAAACCCTGCCATTCAGCAGATAAAGTAATGAGACAGGAGTTTATCACAGTGTAACCCAGGGCTTGGAAAATCACGGGAACCCTAGCTCCTAAAATCCCTACTACTGGCTCCTAACTTCTCTGATCATTTTACATTGAACTCTATGGTAGTTCCATTCTCCCTGTCTCCTAAAAATAACACGCTGGCAACTGAATTGTTCTGTCTGGCTTCTAAAGGCTACAGAAATTTGTCGAGCTCTGGCTTAACCATATGAGTGTTACCTGATGGCGAGCGAGAGATGCACTTACTATGGAGAGAGGTACACTTATTTTCAGGGGTTTTAGACTAGATGATGATTTGGCAGAAACAGGAAGGCTGATTCCACATTTGAGGAGCTCTGAAAGAGAACGCACCACCACCTGCTTCCTTTTTATAGTGAGGGATCGCTAGTGAGGGGCTGGTGCAGGATCTGAGATTGTAGGAAGTGCAGGGAGTAAGGGCGAGCATGCCGCTCAGGTAGGGGGGGAGTAAGAGTGAGCATGCCCCTCAGGTAGGGGGGGAGTAAGAGTGAGCATGCCGCTCAGGTAGAGGGGAGTAAGGGCGAGCATGCCCCTCAGGTAGGGGGGGAGTAAGAGTGAGCATGCCGCTCAGGTAGAGGGGAGTAAGGGCGAGCATGCCGCTCAGGTAGAGGGGAGTAAGGGTGAGCATGCCACTCAGGTAGGGGGGGAGTAAGAGTGAGCATGCCCCTCAGGTAGGGGGGGAGTAAGAGTGAGCATGCCGCTCAGGTAGAGGGGAGTAAGAGCGAGCATGCCACTCAGGTAGGGGGGGAGTAAGAGTGAGCATGCCACTCAGGTAGAGGGGGGTAAGAGTGAGTGTGCCCCTCAGGTAGGGGGGGAGTAAGAGTGAGCATGCCGCTCAGGTAGAGGGGAGTAAGGGCGAGCATGCCGCTCAGGTAGAGGGGAGTAAGGGTGAGCATGCCACTCAGGTAGGGGGGGAGTAAGAGTGAGCATGCCCCTCAGGTAGGGGGGGAGTAAGAGTGAGCATGCCGCTCAGGTAGAGGGGAGTAAGAGCGAGCATGCCCCTCAGGTAGGGGGGGAGTAAGAGTGAGCATGCCGCTCAGGTAGAGGGGAGCAAGAGCGATCATGCCGCTCAGGTAGAGGGGAGTAAGAGTGAGCATGCCACTCAGGTAGAGGGGGGTAAGAGTGAGTATGCCACTCAGGTAGAGGGGAGTAAGAATGAGCATGCCGCTCAAGCAGAGGGGAGTAAGAGCGAGCATGCCCCTCAGGTAGGGGGGGGGGGGAGTAAGAGCGAGCATGCCGCTCAGGTAGAGGGGAGTAAGAGTGAGCATGCCGCTCAGGTAGGGGGGGAGTAAGAGTGAGCATGCCCATCAGGTAGAGGGGAGTAAGAGTGAGCATGCCCCTCAGGTAGAGGGGAGTAAGAGTGAGCATGCCACTCAGGTAGAGGGGAGTAAGAGTGAGCATGCCGCTCAGGTAGGGGGGGAGTAAGAGTGAGCATGCCCCTCAGGTAGAGGGGAGTAAGAGTGAGCATGCCGCTCAGGTAGAGGGGAGTAAGAGTGAGTTTGCCCCTCAGGTAGAGGGGAGTAAGAGTGAGCATGCTGCTCAGGTAGGGGGGGAGTAAGAGTGAGCATGCCCCTCAGGTAGAGGGGAGTAAGAGTGAGCATGCCGCTCAGGTAGAGGGGAGTAAGAGTGAGCATGCCCCTCAGGTAGAGGGGAGTAAGAGGGAGCATGCCCCTCAGGTAGAGGGGAGTAAGAGGGAGCATGCCCCTCAGGTAGAGGGGAGTTAAGAGGGAGCATGCCCCTCAGGTAGAGGGGAGTTAAGAGGGAGCATGCCCCTCAGGTTGAGGGGAGTAAGAGGGAGCATGCCCCTCAGGTAGGGGGGGGAGTAAGAAGGAGCATGCCTCTCAGGTAGGGGGGGGGGGGGAGTAAGAGGGAGCATGCCGCTCAGGTAGGGGGGGAGTAAGAGTGAGAATGCCCCTCAGGTAGAGGGGAGTAAGAGTGAGCATACCGCTCAGGTAGAGGGGAGTAACAGGGAGCATGTCGCTCAGGTAGAGGGGAGTAAGAGTGAGCATGCCGCTCAGGTAGAGGGGAGTAAGAGGGAGCATGCCCCACTGGTAGGTGGGGGGAGTAAGAAGGAGCATGCCTCTCAGGTAGGGGGGGGAGTAAGAGGGAGCATGCCTCTCAGGTAGGGGGGGAGCATTCCAGAGAAATGGTTATGCACTAAGCACGCTAGGTGTAGAGTGCGCCTGGAGGAAAGCGTCAGCCAGTTTAACTCCTAACATTTCACAGTGATGAGTGTATAATTGCACTGTAGTACAAAACAACACAATGTATTGTACAGGGTGTGGAGTTTACCGAGATGGGTCTGCGGGGCAGAATAATACACAACATCTCCATAATCTAAGATCGGCATTAACATTTGCTGCACAATACTTTTCCTTACCGTGGAGTATAGATTTGATTTGTTTAAATAACATATATTTAATATATAAACTGGATGCCAGCGGCACAGGAAGAATATTTCCAATTCTTTTGTGAACAGAGACTTAATGTGATAAAGCACGGAGCGGGAGAGCTTAAATACAGGCAGGTATTTTAATGGCACCGCAAGGAAGACAAAAATCTTCTTTCTAAAGCTACGATACAATGAGATTCCCCTTGTCACTCCTGCAAGTCAATACTAGAGCTGAGAGGTCAGGTCTCCAGCCATTGTCAGCTCCTCCACACGGGGTAGAGTTGTGTGTTACCCGACACGACAGGCAAGTTTGGTTTATAGTTATGGAGATGCATTTAATACATGTGCATGTGCCTACCCAGAATCCTTTGCGGTGGTGGTAGCACTGCAAGTTTCGGGTTTCTGTGGGTAAGAGCAAGTCTTCTGGCTTGTCTGCTGTGTTTAGATGTGTGTTAAATAATAAAGCCTCTGCTACCTCTCTTTTTGATTCACAGTCTTAATGGAGACGATGGTGCATGTGATAATAAATACTGAATTTAATAACCAATGCAAGACACTCTTTGATCTTTTCTTCCCTACCACACAAGCCATAAACCTCTTCCAAAAAAAAATAATGTTGTACTATACAAATGCCAACTCTATCAATGTTAATATGTGTCTCTCTTACTTCCCGATCCCTGGAGCAACTGTCGGTACAACAAGGATCAAGCCGTGCGCTTGTTAAGATAACAATGTCTCATATGCATTAGCAATGACAATAAAAGAGAGAGAAGAATAAATCCGCATTGTTATCAGAATAAAAATAGTATTTAGTGTCGCTAATCCCCACGTGAGCTCCAGACACCTTGTACTCATACTGCATAAGCTTTATAGCAGTCAATAGAGCCAAACTAGTGCCACTTGTCTCCCTCAGAGTATTACTCACGGGTAACAGAGAGAGGCTGATTCCACAATAATGGAATGTGACCATTAAAACTGCCGCTGAGACATACAAGGCCTCTCACTAAATTTAGAGACCCCTGGGGAATTATTTTCAATGTAAAAATGCAGGAGAATTGTACCTTGTTTTAAAGTAAAAATAAATCTAGTTCATGTATATTAAGAACCATGTACAACGTACAGATCATAATCTAGGTGGTACTTTTATACAGTCCTCTGGATTTGAACTAGGTATAGATCTTGAAAGATGTTTTTTTCCCCCCAAAGTTGGTTTATTGTACAGTATTTACAACTGGGTAAAAAAAAAGGAAATGATTTATTATCTGTGCCCATGCCCCTGACCACCTCTCTCCCTTCACTGCTAAATCCTGGGATCTATTTTCAATACGTTTTTTGCATCCTTAGACATAGAACAATATTGGACAGAAAGGGGAGAAATGAAAAATCTATAAAGAAACGTTTACATCAACTAGTACTATAGCCGAGAGCCGAAGTCTTTATCTGGCTAATACACATTCCTATGCATGGCCTCGCCTTAATTAAAATGGGCTGCTTTACAGGGGCTGGTGTCTGGAGGGCATTTTAATATTGATATACTATGCGTCATATGGAGAGAGAATTTTTTACAATTATTTTTGGAAAAAGGAACATCAGTTAGGTTTGTAAGACTTAACTAAGTACTTTAAATTCTTGTCAGCAACTCAAAAGCACGGTGACCCCCACAGAATCGAAACAACCAACTTGTGAAACGCGCCGGGGAAAAGACAAGAACGAAACAATTAACAAACATTGAGAGATCGGAAACAGTGTCAGTGTTGTATTTCTGCCTAGGCCAGCTAGGCACAGACCTAGGGCGGTAGCATAGTGGAGCGAGGGCAACAGCAGAGCCAGTGCTACAATTTTGGGTGGTACTACTTCGCTGATGCCCCAGTGGGGGCAATCTGGCACTGTGGAAATAGATGTGGGGGCTATCTGACCCTATTATGTGGGGGCAATCTGGCCCTGTTGTAAGGTACGTGGGGGCAATCTGGCCCTGGTGTAAGGTACGTGGGGGCAATCTGGCCCTGGTGTAAGGTACGTGGGGGCAATCTGGCCCTGTTGTAAGGTACGTGGGGGCAATCTGGCCCTGGTGTAAGGTACGTGGGGGCAATCTGGCCCTGTTGTAAGGTACGTGGGGGCAATCTGGCCCTGGTGTAAGGTACGTGGGGGCAATCTGGCCCTGTTGTAAGGTATGTGGGGGCAATCTGGCCCTGTTGTAAGGTATGTGGGGGCAATCTGGCCCTGTTGTAAGGTAGGTGGGGGCAATCTGGCCCTGTTGTAAGGTAGGTGGGGGCAATCTGGCCCTGTTGTAAGGTAGGTGGGGGCAATCTGGCCCTGTTGTAAGGTAGGTGGGGGCAATCTGGCCCTGTTGTAAGGTAGGTGGGGGCAATCTGGCCCTGTTGTAAGGTAGGTGGGGGCAATCTGGCCCTGTTGTAAGCCATGTGGGGGCAATCTGGCACTGTTGTAAGGCATATGGGACTGACTATACTAAATCTGGTGTAGTAGAAAGGTTATGCAAGGAAGAGGTGCGACAAACGAGGTTTGTGCATGAGCCTAGGGCAGTGCAAAAAACTAAACACAACACTCGGGAACACTCAAGAGTGATCACAGCGATTAGTAACGTTTTAATTATCACATATTTCTCATCAGTGAGTATTAACATTCAATCACGACATTATACAGACTGAATAAAAGTAGGCGTGTCTATGGTTCAATATCCACTCAGCCACGGGTGCATACATGGATTTTCACCCTTAACAAACAAAAATAAAAAAGGATTTTTACAATTGCCTTTATGTAAAAACGTCCATGGGGGGGCTAATCTTTTCTGCAAGGAAGACCATGTTTGTGTCATGATTTATTTCCAAGGGGTCATCAGAGTCCACAGCACAATACAACAAAGAATCTGTCAGGAAATGGGAATTGTCACTCAATACACCAAAATCATTTGTAAACTCACTGCACTGCGTGAAACAACAACAGTAGAACTCTCCTGAACTCTCTACAAAGTCACAGACCCACGAAGCATTAGCATAATGTGAACAAAGGCCCACAGAAAGCCCCATTACTGAGTCAGGAGGGACTATTGTTCACCGTATGCATTACCTGTCTATGTGCAGACCCGGCGCTGATGCAAGATAAGTGGCTCTTTGCACCAGGGAAACAAATGTAAGCAGCAGCGTGATTGGACAGTCACAGAGCGAGACCCCACGGGAACTGTCTGAGAGGTTAACTAAGCATTGTCGGATTGCGTCCAAGGGTTCAGCGTAAAAAAACCCCAAACCATCTAGGCGTGGCCTGTGTACACGGTAACCAAATCTGACTTTCCTCAAAAACAAATTAAATCCAGCTTAAAAAAAAAGCATAAGTATAGTGTACACTTAATCCCACGATTCTTTCTCAGACATCGCATTGATCAAAGCAAAGAGCAGGACGTTTAATAACATATTGCGATTTAATTAAATCTCAAGCAGAGCGGGCTACAGATCCCACTTTATTCAGGAACTTGAGAAGGGAAGTGCGACATAGCCGAGTTTGGAAAGAGTCTCCCATTCTGCCAAACTTCTGGCCCTTGTGTGGCAATTTCCTTGTCAGTTCTCTGCAGTTCCCTCTTAGACACATATGTGTGTATTGAGGCGTGTGCTGCGTATGACCCCTGTCCACATTGCTGATTACTTATAACAGTCCATCCTGGGACAAGGTTCCACAGTCACCATGGAGACCAGCGGAATGTTCCACGGTCACCATGGAGACCAGCGGAATGTTCCACGGTCACCATGGAGACCAGCGGAATGTTCCACTTTTAGAACTCTGCCCCAGAAATCAGCTCTGTAAATAAAACCCATAGCACTTTGCAAACAACTTCAGTGGCCTGGAGCTTTGCAGCCGGTGTAGAGCTATAACATTTTGAGGGGACAATTTCAAAGGAAAAAAAAATTTTTTTGGGTGGGGGGGGGTTAGTTGACTTAAAAATGTATAACTTTATTTGGTAGAAAAGTTTGTTTGCTGGAATATTAATTCGGCCCCAAAAAAAAGTTCTGTTTAATTGAAAGACTGTATTATGTGTAGGCAATTCATATAGAAATGCTTTAATGAAATAATAACAAATAAAGTAACTTATTGAGCCCTCTTTGCTCTGTATAGCTCTATATGGGAGGCAGACATCTTGTGTAGAATCTTGGGGCAGATGAAGGAATATCTGACCCAACATGTCTGCCCCCCTATAGAGGGTTCAGTAAGGTACTTTATTCATCAAAGCAATTCTATGTAATATATACTTCTTTCAATTAAACAGAAATAATATTTGCAGGGGGGGGGGGGGGGTAATTCATTATTCTAAAATGAAAATAAAATCCATTTTTTTCAAAACAAACAAACTATAGGTATCTATCACAGGTCATGTAACATGAAATCCCCATTCTAATAGTTACAAAATAAACACTAAAAATGGAAACATTTAAATAAATCAATATTCCCAAGGTTTAATATTAGTGAGTCACTCTGAATCCACAAAATGCACTAATAACGTGTGACAAATGTCCTCTCCTAGTGTTGATCCATATTAAACTAGAATTGCCACAGAAAGCCACAAGAATATATACTGCCAGGCAAAGACAGAGGTAATAGCGATCTTCTTTTCATATCTGCAGGTGTATCAGTGAGTCTAATCCAGCCCTGTGCTTTCCATGATAAATAGACAGGAGACAGACAGACAAGGCTTTGATTGTGTGCGAAATGCGTTGGTCGGACATCGCACATAAATGGGGAATAATAGGAATTGCTCTGGCTGGCTGTACCAATGATTCCAGTGAACAAGCCTATGTGTTACACACACTATGGGGGTTATAGAGAATTACTAGTTATTTGTAGGAGCCAGGGAGATGGTACCTCCATATCATTTCAGGAGCCAGCCTAGTTATTTGTAGGAGCCATGGAGATGGTACTTCCATATCATTTCAGGAGCCAGCCTAGTTATTTGTAGGAGCCAGGGAGATGGTACTTCCATATCATTTCAGGAGCCAGCCTAGTTATTTGTAGGAGCCAGGGAGATGGTACTTCCATATCATTTCAGGAGCCAGCCTAGTTATTTGTAGGAGCCAGGGAAGTGATACTCCCATATAATTTCAGGAGCCAGCCTAGTTATTTGTAGGAGCCATGGAGATGGTACTTCCATATCATTTCAGGAGCCAGCCTAGTTATTTGTAGGAGCCAGGGAGATG
Source organism: Pelodytes ibericus (assembly GCA_036172795.1). Taxonomy (NCBI): domain Eukaryota; kingdom Metazoa; phylum Chordata; class Amphibia; order Anura; family Pelodytidae; genus Pelodytes; species Pelodytes ibericus. Next base: position 7,061,736 of record CM069860.1, on the reverse strand, counting down.
GTACTTCCATATCATTTCAGGAGCCAGCCTAGTTATTTGTAGGAGCCAGGGAAGTGATACTCCCATATAATTTCAGGAGCCAGCCTAGTTATTTGTAGGAGCCAGGGAGATGGTACTTCCATATAATTTAAGGAGCCAGCCTAGTTATTTGTAGGAGCCAGGGAAGTGATACTCCCATATAATTTCAGGAGCCAGCCTAGTTATTTGTAGGAGGCAGGGAGATGGTACTTCCATATCATTTCAGGAGCCAGCCTAGTTATTTGTAGGAGCCAGGGAAGTGATACTCCCATATAATTTCAGGAGCAAGCCTAGTTATTTGTAGGAGCCAGGGAAGTGATACTCCCATATAATTTCAGGAGCCAGCCTAGTTATTTGTAGGAGCCAGGGAGATGATACTCCCATATAATTTCAGGAGCCAGCCTAGTTATTTGTAGGAGCCAGGGAAGTGATACTCCCATATAATTTCAGGAGCCAGCCTAGTTATTTGTAGGAGCCAGGGAGATGATACTCCCATATAATTTCAGGAGCCAGCCTAGTTATTTGTAGGAGCCAGGGAAGTGATACTCCCATATAATTCTATGTAAAACTAGCACATAAAAAAGTTAGGAGCCAACAGAATGGATTTTAGGAGCCATGGCTCTTCAGCTCCTGGGGGTTACTCAAGTCCTGGATTGTGTGCCAACCTTTCATTGTTAATTGCTAACTAATCTAGGATGACCAGATTGCCTTCTAACTTACACGGCTAACAGGTGAGTGTCTGTTCATTCTGCCCCTAAGAGGCAAGACAATAAACAGCAGCAAATGTAATTATATGACTTTATTTTTTCACCTTAGTACACATTTCAGATGACTTGGTTTAAACCACAGCAAAGACTAAATATCAATATTTACATTGCACAATGGACTAGGCAGAAACCTCAGTATTATTAGCGAGTTTATATCCTTGTTTGCTCAAAGGTGACGCAGATGTCCTATTGAAAAGCAGATCATTTGCATATCAAGCCACATGTGATGTCATAAACAGGAGACACAGACACTGCTAAAGCACCAAGGTATAAGGAGCTAATTAGAGACCAGTTTGCCCAAAATAAAGTTAAAGCTCATCTAGGTGTTAAATTAAAACAGGAAACTGGGAGAAATGGAGCCACAAAGGATTGGAGATGCTTTAGATATATATATATATATATTCTGCATTAATTGATTAAAACAGATGTTACTCTATGTGCTTTATTCATTACAGAGAGACATGGATCAGGCAAGTTCGGCTACTTTGGACTTAAGTTTGAAATTCCCTGGTTAATTCCCTCTTTTTATGAATAAAGCCCCCCTCATTTCTCTGACATTAGTAAGGGGCTGTATATTTACTGATCAAATGTTAAATGCACAATATCACTCACATCTTATAAACACAATGTAGATATCGCACGGCCGTCACACCAAGGGTTAAATCCTCCAGTATGCACATATTCACATAGAAGGAGGGAGGATCGATTTAACGCTTTGCATGCCAGGCTGCTGTGTGTACACTCACCCTGAGAGACGCCAGGTGAGGGGGAAAGCAGGAGTCCCAGGAAGGCGAGGAAGGCGGCTGGGAGATCCATGCTCTAAACACTGGGGTGGATCAGGAAACTGTGCTGCTGCTGCCCACACCTGACATGTCCTCTGCACCACTTCCTACAAATACAGAGACTGATAACTCACAGTGACACCTCCAGGCAGAGTCACTGCACACTCCACCCAGCACCATACAACCTGCCCAGTCACTGCACACTCCACCCAGCACCATACAACCTGCCCAGTCACTGCACACTCCACCCAGCACCACACAACCTGCCCAGTCACCGCACACTCCACCCAGCAGCACACAACCTGCCCAGTCACCGCACACTCCACCCAGCACCATACAACCTGCCCAGTCATCGCACACTCCACCCAGCACCATACAACCTGCCCAGTCACTGCACACTCCACCCAGCACCATACAACCTGCCCAGTCACTGCACACTCCACCCAGCAGCACACAACCTGCCCAGTCACCGCACACTCCACCCAGCAGCACACAAGCTGCCCAGTCACCGCACACTCCACCCAGCAGCACACAACCTGCCCAGTCACCGCACACTCCACCCAGCACCATACAACCTGCCCAGTCATCGCACACTCCACCCAGCACCATACATCCTGCCCAGTCACTGCACACTCCACCCAGCACCATACAACCTGCCCAGTCACTGCACACTCCACCCAGCACCATACAACCTGCCCAGTCACAGCACACTCCACCCAGCACCACACAACCTGCCCAGTCACAGCACACTCCACCCAGCACCACACAACCTGCCCAGTCACCGCACACTCCACCCAGCACCACACAACCTGCCCAGTCACCGCACACTCCACCCAGCACCATACAACCTGCCCAGTCACTGCTCACTCCACCCAGCACCATACAACCTGCCCAGTCACTGCACACTCCACCCAGCACCATACAACCTGCCCAGTCAGTGCACACTCCACCCAGCACCATACAACCTGCCCAGTCAGTGCACACTCCACCCAGCACCATACAACCTGCCCAGTCACAGCACACTACACCCAGCACCATACAACCTGCCCAGTCACAGCCCACTACACCCAGCACCACACAACCTGCCCAGTCACAGCACACTACACCCAGCACCATACAACCTGCCCAGTCACAGCCCACTACACCCAGCACCACACAACCTGCCCAGTCACAGCACACTCCACCCAGCACCACACAACCTGCCCAGTCACAGCACACTCCACCCAGCACCATACAACCTGCCCAGTCACTGCACACTCCACCCAGCACCATACAACCTGCCCAGTCACTGCACACTCCACCCAGCACCATACAACCTTCCCAGTCACTGCACACTCCACCCAGCACCATACAACCTGCCCAGTCACTGCACACTCCACCCAGCACCATACAACCTGCCCAGTCACTGCACTCAGCACCATACAACCTGCCCAGTCACTGCACACTCCACCCAGCACCACACAACCTGCCCAGTCACTGCACACTCCACCCAGTACCATACAACCTGCCCAGTCACAGCCCACTACACCCAGCACCACACAACCTGCCCAGTCACAGCACACTCCACCCAGCACCACACAACCTGCCCAGTCACAGCACACTCCACCCAGCACCATACAACCTGCCCAGTCACTGCACACTCCACCCAGCACCATACAACCTGCCCAGTCACTGCACACTCCACTCAGCACCATACAACCTGCCCAGTCACTGCACACTCCACCCAGCACCATACAACCTGCCCAGTCACTGCACACTCCACCCAGCACCATACAACCTGCCCAGTCACTGCACTCAGCACCATACAACCTGCCCAGTCACTGCACACTCCACCCAGCACCACACAACCTGCCCAGTCACTGCACACTCCACCCAGCACCACACAACCTGCCCAGTCACTGCACACTCCACCCTGCACCATACAACCTGCCCAGTCACTGCACACTCCACCCAGCACCATACAACCTGCCCAGTCACTGCACACTCCACCCAGCACCATACAAACTGCCCAGTCACTGCACACTCCACCCAGCACCATACAACCTGCCCAGTCACAGCACACTCCACCCAGCACCACACAACCTGCCCAGTCACCGCACAGTAGGAGGGGTTGGGGTGAAGTGGGGGTTACAGTGGAAGGGGTTGGGGTGAGGTGGGGGTTATAGTGGGAGGGGTTGGGGTGAGGTGGGGGTTATAGTGGGAGGGGTTGGGGTGAGGTGGGGGTGATAGTGGGAGGGGTTGGGGTGATAGTGGGAGGGGTTGGGGTGAGGTGGGGGTGACAGTGGGAGGGGTTGGGGTGAGGTGGGGGTGACAGTGGGAGGGGTTGGGGTGAAGTGGGGGTTACAGTGGAAGGGGTTGGGGTGAAGTGGGGGTTACAGTGGGAGGGGTTGGGGTGAAGTGGGGGTTACAGTGGAAGGGGTTGGGGTGAAGTGGGGGTTACAGTGGAAGGGGTTGGGGTGAAGTGGGGGTTACAGTGGAAGGGGTTGGGGTGAGGTGGGGGTTACAGTGGGAGGGGTTGGGGTGAGGTGGGGGTTACAGTGGGAGGGGTTGGGGTGAGGTGGGGTTACAGTGGGAGGGGTGGGGATGAGGTAGGGGGTTACAGTGGGAGGGGTTGGGGTGAGGTAGGGGTTACAGTGGGAGGGGTGGGGATGAGGTAGGGGGTTACAGTGGGAGGGGTTGGGGTGAGGTAGGGGTTACAGTGGGAGGGGTTGGGGTGAGGTGGGGGTTACAGTGGGAGGGGGTGAGGTGGGGTTACAGTGGGAGGGGTTGGGGTGAGGGAGGGGTTGGGGTGAGGTAGGGGGTTATAGTGGGAGGGGTTGGGGTGAGGGGGTTATAGTGGGAGGGGTTGGGGTGAGGGGGTTACAGTGGGAGGGGGTGAGGTGGGGTTACAGTGGGAGGGGTTGGGGTGAGGTGGGGGTTACAGTGGGAGGGGTTGGGGTGAGGTGGGGGTTACAGTGGGAGGGGTTGGGGTGAGGTAGGGGGTTACAGTGGGAGGGGTTGGGGTGAGGTAGGGGGTTACAGTGGGAGGGGTTGGGGTGAGGTGGGGTTTACAGTGGGAGGGGTTGGGGTGAGGTAGGGGTTACAGTGGGAGGGGTTGGGGTGAGGTGGGGGTTACAGTGGGAGGGGTTGGGGTGAGGTGGGGGTTACAGTGGGTGAGGTGGGGGATACAGTGGGAGGGGTTGGGGTGAGGTGGGGGTTACAGTGGGTGAGGTGGGGGTTACAGTGGGAGGGGTTGGGGTGAGGTGGGGGTTTCAGTGGGAGGGGTTGGGGTGAGGTGGGGGTTACAGTGGGAGGGGTTGGGGTGAGGTGGGGGTTACAGTGGGAGGGGTTGGGGTGAGGTGGGGGTTACAGTGGGAGGGGTTGGGGTGAGGTAGGGGGTCGCACAGTGGCATGGAGAGAGAGAGGAGGGACTCACACAGCAGGGCGCTATCGCGTCTCTGACCGGGATGAGCAGGAAACTGGGGGGATCCACATGGAGACCAGGCCGCATCCGGATCCCAGCCGGAGACTCCGCCCACAACCAAACGAGCGTGCTACCGAGACCCCGCCCACAGGCGCTGTCACTCATGGATACCCCGCCCCCCTATCCGTTGAGTCAATGACGGAGACCCCACCCCCCATCCGCTGAGTCAATGACGGAGACCCCGCCCCCCATCCGCTGAGTCAACAATCATTGCTTTATATAGAATAATATACATTCCCCCTGAGAAACAATCATTGCTTTATATAGAATAATATACATTCCCCTGAGAAACAATCATTGCTTTATATAGAATAATATACATTCCCCCTGAGAAACAATCATTGCTTTATATAGAATAATATACATCCCCCCTGAGAAACAATCATTGCTTTATATAGAATAATATACATCCCCCCCCTGAGAAACAATCATTGCTTTATATAGAATAATATACATTCCCCCCTGAGAAACAATCATTGCTTTATATAGAATAATATACATTCCCCCTGAGAAACAATCATTGCTTTATATAGAATAATATACATCCCCCCTGAGAAACAATCATTGCTTTATATAGAATAATATACATCCCCCCTGAGAAACAATCATTGCTTTATATAGAATAATATACATTCCCACCGAGAAACAATCATTGCTTTATATAGAATAATATACATTCCCCCTGAGAAACAATCATTGCTTTATATAGAATAATATACATTCCTCTGAGAAACAATCATTGCTTTATATAGAATAATATACATTCCCCCCTGAGAAACAATCATTGCTTTATATATAATAATATACATTCCTCTGAGAAACAATCATTGCTTTATATAGAATAATATACATTCCCCTGAGAAACAATCATTGCTTTATATAGAATAATATACATCCCCCCCTGAGAAACAATCATTGCTTTATATAGAATAATATACATTCCCCTGAGAAACAATCATTGCTTTATATAGAATAATATACATTCCTCTGAGAAACAATCATTGCTTTATATAGAATAATATACATTCCCCCCTGAGAAACAATCATTGCTTTATATAGAATAATATACATTCCCCCCTGAGAAACAATCATTGCTTTATATAGAATAATATACATTCCCCCCTGAGAAACAATCATTGCTTTATATAGAATAATATACATTCCACCTGAGAAACAATCATTGCTTTATATAGAATAATATACATTCCTCTGAGAAACAATCATTGCTTTATATAGAATAATATACATTCCCCCCTGAGAAACAATCATTGCTTTATATAGAATAATATACATTCCCCTGAGAAACAATCATTGCTTTATATAGAATAATATACATTCCCCCCTGAGAAACAATCATTGCTTTATATAGAATAATATACATTCCCCCTGAGAAACAATCATTGCTTTATATAGAATAATATACATTCCCCCCTGAGAAACAATCATTGCTTTATATAGAATAATATACATTCCCCTGAGAAACAATCATTGCTTTATATAGAATAATATACATTCCCCCCTGAGAAACAATCATTGCTTTATATAGAATAATATACATTCCTCTGAGAAACAATCATTGCTTTATATAGAATAATATACATTCCCCTGAGAAACAATCATTGCTTTATATAGAATAATATACATTCCCCCCTGAGAAACAATCATTGCTTTATATAGAATAATATACATTCCCCCCTGAGAAACAATCATTGCTTTATATAGAATAATATACATTCCCCCTGAGAAACAATCATTGCTTTATATAGAATAATATACATTCCTCCCTGAGAAACAATCATTGCTTTATATAGAATAATATACATTCCCCCCTGAGAAACAATCATTGCTTTATATAGAATAATATACATTCCCCCCTGAGAAACAATCATTGCTTTATATAGAATAATATACATTCCCCTGAGAAACAATCATTGCTTTATATAGAATAATATACATTCCCCCCTGAGAAACAATCATTGCTTTATATAGAATAATATACATTCCCCTGAGAAACAATCATTGCTTTATATAGAATAATATACATTCCCCTGAGAAACAATCATTGCTTTATATAGAATAATATACATTCCCCCCTGAGAAACAATCATTGCTTTATATAGAATAATATACATTCCCCCCTGAGAAACAATCATTGCTTTATATAGAATAATATACATTCCCCCCTGAGAAACAATCATTGCTTTATATAGCATAATATACATCCCCCCCTGAGAAACAATCATTGCTTTATATAGAATAATATACATTCCTCTGAGAAACAATCATTGCTTTATATAGAATAATATACATCCCCCCCTGAGAAACAATCATTGCTTTATATATAATAATATACATTCCCCCCTGAGAAACAATCATTGCTTTATATATAATAATATACATTCCCCCTGAGAAACAATCATTGCTTTATATAGAATAATATACATCCCCCCCTGAGAAACAATCATTGCTTTATATATAATAATATACATTCCCCCTGAGAAACAATCATTGCTTTATATAGAATAATATACATTCCCCCCTGAGAAACAATCATTGCTTTATATATAATAATATACATTCCCCTGAGAAACAATCATTGCTTTATATAGAATAATATACATTCCCCCTGAGAAACAATCATTGCTTTATATAGAATAATATACATTCCCCCCTGAGAAACAATCATTGCTTTATATAGAATAATATACATTCCCCCCTGAGAAACAATCATTGCTTTATATAGAATAATATACATCCCCCCTGAGAAACAATCATTGCTTTATATAGAATAATATACATTCCCCCCTGAGAAACAATCATTGCTTTATATATAATAATATACATTCCCCCTGAGAAACAATCATTGCTTTATATAGAATAATATACATTCCCCCCTGAGAAACAATCATTGCTTTATATAGAATAATATACATCCCCCGTGAGAAACAATCATTGCTTTATATAGAATAATATACATTCCCCCCTGAGAAACAATCATTGCTTTATATAGAATAATATACATTCCCCCCTGAGAAACAATCATTGCTTTATATAGAATAATATACATTCCCCCCTGAGAAACAATCATTGCTTTATATAGAATAATATACATCCCCCCTGAGAAACAATCATTGCTTTATATAGAATAATATACATCCCCCCTGAGAAACAATCATTGCTTTATATAGAATAATATACATTCCCCCCTGAGAAACAATCATTGCTTTATATAGAATAATATACATTCCCCCTTGAGAAACAATCATTGCTTTATATAGAATAATATACATTCCCCCCTGAGAAACAATCATTGCTTTATATAGAATAATATACATTCCCCCTGAGAAACAATCATTGCTTTATATAGAATAATATACATTCCTCTGAGAAACAATCATTGCTTTATATAGAATAATATACATTCCCCCCTGAGAAACAATCATTGCTTTATATAGAATAATATACATCCCCCCTGAGAAACAATCATTGCTTTATATAGAATAATATACATTCCTCTGAGAAACAATCATTGCTTTATATAGAATAATATACATTCCCCCCTGAGAAACAATCATTGCTTTATATAGAATAATATACATTCCCCTGAGAAACAATCATTGCTTTATATAGAATAATATACATTCCCCCCTGAGAAACAATCATTGCTTTATATAGAATAATATACATTCCCCCCTGAGAAACAATCATTGCTTTATATAGAATAATATACATTCCTCTGAGAAACAATCATTGCTTTATATAGAATAATATACATTCCCCCCTGAGAAACAATCATTGCTTTATATAGAATAATATACATTCCCCCTGAGAAACAATCATTGCTTTATATATAATAATATACATTCCCCCCTGAGAAACAATCATTGCTTTATATAGAATAATATACATTCCCCCCTGAGAAACAATCATTGCTTTATATAGAATAATATACATTCCCCTCTGAGAAACAATCATTGCTTTATATAGAATAATATACATTCCCCCCTGAGAAACAATCATTGCTTTATATAGAATAATATACATTCCCCTGAGAAACAATCATTGCTTTATATAGAATAATATACATTCCCCCTGAGAAACAATCATTGCTTTATATAGAATAATATACATTCCCCCCTGAGAAACAATCATTGCTTTATATAGAATAATATACATTCCCCCCTGAGAAACAATCATTGCTTTTATATAGAATAATATACATTCCCCCCTGAGAACCAATCATTGCTTTATATAGAATAATATACATTCCCCCCTGAGAAACAATCATTGCTTTATATAGAATAATATACATTCCCCTGAGAAACAATCATTGCTTTATATAGAATAATATACATTCCCCCTGAGAAACAATCATTGCTTTATATAGAATAATATACATTCCCCCTGAGAAACAATCATTGCTTTATATAGAATAATATACATTCCCCCTGAGAAACAATCATTGCTTTATATAGAATAATATACATTCCTCTGAGAAACAATCATTGCTTTATATAGAATAATATACATTCCCCTGAGAAACAATCATTGCTTTATATAGAATAATATACATTCCTCTGAGAAACAATCATTGCTTTATATAGAATAATATACATTCCCCTGAGAAACAATCATTGCTTTATATAGAATAATATACATTCCCCTGAGAAACAATCATTGCTTTATATAGAATAATATACATCCCACTGAGAAACAATCATTGCTTTATATAGAATAATATACATTCCCCCCTGAGAAACAATCATTGCTTTATATAGAATAATATACATTCCCCCTGAGAAACAATCATTGCTTTATATAGAATAATATACATTCCCCCTGAGAAACAATCATTGCTTTATATAGAATAATATACATTCCCCCCTGAGAAACAATCATTGCTTTATATAGAATAATATACATTCCCCCCTGAGAAACAATCATTGCTTTATATAGAATAATATACATTCCCCCTGAGAAACAATCATTGCTTTATATAGAATAATATACATTCCCCCCCGAGAAACAATCATTGCTTTATATAGAATAATATACATTCCCCCCTGAGAAACAATCATTGCTTTATATAGAATAATATACATTCCCCCTGAGAAACAATCATTGCTTTATATAGAATAATATACATTCCCCCTGAGAAACAATCATTGCTTTATATAGAATAATATACATTCCCCCCTGAGAAACAATCATTGCTTTATATAGAATAATATACATTCCCCCTGAGAAACAATCATTGCTTTATATAGAATAATATACATTCCCCCTGAGAAACAATCATTGCTTTATATAGAATAATATACATCCCCCCTGAGAAACAATCATTGCTTTATATAGAATAATATACATTCCCCCCTGAGAAACAATCATTGCTTTATATAGAATAATATACATTCCCTCTGAGAAACAATCATTGCTTTATATAGAATAATATACATTCCCCCTGAGAAACAATCATTGCTTTATATGGAATAATATACATTCCCCTGAGAAACAATCATTGCTTTATATAGAATAATATACATTCCTCTGAGAAACAATCATTGCTTTATATAGAATAATATACATTCCCCCCTGAGAAACAATCATTGCTTTATATAGAATAATATACATTCCCCCTGAGAAACAATCATTGCTTTATATAGAATAATATACATTCCCCCCCGAGAAACAATCATTGCTTTATATAGAATAATATACATTCCCCCCTGAGAAACAATCATTGCTTTATATAGAATAATATACATTCCCCCTGAGAAACAATCATTGCTTTATATAGAATAATATACATTCCCCCTGAGAAACAATCATTGCTTTATATAGAATAATATACATTCCCCCCTGAGAAACAATCATTGCTTTATATAGAATAATATACATTCCCCCTGAGAAACAATCATTGCTTTATATAGAATAATATACATCCCCCCTGAGAAACAATCATTGCTTTATATAGAATAATATACATTCCCCCCTGAGAAACAATCATTGCTTTATATAGAATAATATACATTCCCTCTGAGAAACAATCATTGCTTTATATAGAATAATATACATTCCCCCTGAGAAACAATCATTGCTTTATATGGAATAATATACATTCCCCTGAGAAACAATCATTGCTTTATATAGAATAATATACATTCCTCTGAGAAACAATCATTGCTTTATATAGAATAATATACATTCCCCCCTGAGAAACAATCATTGCTTTATATAGAATAATATACATTCCCCCTGAGAAACAATCATTGCTTTATATAGAATAATATACATTCCCCCCTGAGAAACAATCATTGCTTTATATAGAATAATATACATTCCTCTGAGAAACAATCATTGCTTTATATAGAATAATATACATTCCCCCCTGAGAAACAATCATTGCTTTATATAGAATAATATACATTCCCCCCTGAGAAACAATCATTGCTTTATATAGAATAATATACATTCCCCCTGAGAAACAATCATTGCTTTATATAGAATAATATACATTCCCCTGAGAAACAATCATTGCTTTATATAGAATAATATACATCCCCCCTGAGAAACAATCATTGCTTTATATAGAATAATATACATTCCCCCCTGAGAAACAATCATTGCTTTATATAGAATAATATACATTCCCCCCTGAGAAACAATCATTGCTTTATATAGAATATTATACATTCCCCTGAGAAACAATCATTGCTTTATATAGAATAATATACATTCCCCCCTGAGAAACAATCATTGCTTTATATAGAATAATATACATTCCCCTGAGAAACAATCATTGCTTTATATAGAATAATATACATTCCCCCTGAGAAACAATCATTGCTTTACATAGAATAATATACATTCCCCCCTGAGAAACAATCATTGCTTTATATAGAATAATATACATTCCCCCCTGAGAAACAATCATTGCTTTATATAGAATAATATACATCCCCCCTGAGAAACAATCATTGCTTTATATAGAATAATATACATTCCCCCCTGAGAAACAATCATTGCTTTATATAGAATAATATACATTCCTCTGAGAAACAATCATTGCTTTATATAGAATAATATACATTCCCCCCTGAGAAACAATCATTGCTGTATATAGAATAATATACATTCCCCCTGAGAAACAATCATTGCTTTATATAGAATAATATACATTCCCCCCGAGAAACAATCATTGCTTTATATAGAATAATATACATCCCCCCCCTGAGAAACAATCATTGCTTTATATAGAATAATATACATCCCCCCTGAGAAACAATCATTGCTTTATATAGAATAATATACTCTCTGTCCTGCTCCTGACTGATGTCCTGGGACCAGGCCACAGCATACTGCAGGGGAAGGGACATGAGGCAGGGTGCCCACTGTGCCCGTGTAGCAATAAGTTTAGTCCTACATTCCTTAGGGTTATACATATTATATATCACAGGACTCGCCGCGGCTGAGACAGTGTTTGGGAAACAGGATAATGATATCATTTTCTACGCCCTGGAAAGATTTGTAACATTTAACGAAACACCGCAATCAATAAACACAGTGATGAATTAATTACACGGGGCAGGAATACCTGTCTGCAGGTGCCACTCCATTTGAAGCCAGATCTGTCCTGTTTGGCTCTGTTGGGGCAATAAAAGAAAATAATTCAATGAACTGAATAGTGTGGAGGCGCATTGCATTAATTACGCCTTATTACCTGGGTGAGAACGCGGCCTGTGCAGTAAATGCTTAGATATGGCAGCGCAGTATGTATATCGGGTGACCCCCAACCAGGCCACACTCCTGTTTTTCACACATGCCTGCCAACTCTCCTGGCATTCGTGGGCCAGTCCTGATTTTTGCACTTTGTCCCGCTTTTTTGGGACACAGCTTGGCGGGACAGCAATTTTGTCCTTATTTAATTCTCTGGTGTGCGCAGTAGCACTGCTAGTTTATAGAGCCGACACCAGACCTCCCCAAGCTCTGCCCCTGTGTGTCCTGTTTCATCGGGGGGGGGGTGCAAAAGTTGGGAAGTATGGAGCACATGTGCAGAGGTTTGCACATTGGAAGTAGCGCTGACACTCAACTCCCCAAAGCGACGCCCCCCTCGGGGGTCCTACGTTCCACACTGCAGCTCCCCCCATATCCTACAAACTCCGGTTCCTCACTAGCCATTCCACATTACATTAAATTTAGATGACCAGAGACAGACTGCTACAGGAGTTAGACAGCCCCGCTCGCAGAGCTTATAATCTAGAGTTAGAAAAACAAAAATAAGAGGGTTGAGGTGCTCTCTCTTACAGAACTCGCCATTCAAGGAATAAACTTCAAGATAACATAGAAATGGCATTGTGTATTCCCTGGAAATGAAGAAGAAAAAGCCAATAAATACAATAAACTGTATGAATAATGATTTTGGAAGAGTCCAGTCTATGTCGCCATCTAGTGGTTGTATTGAAATATACTGGTGATGGATAACGATTATGGATAATTATAAAATGTATGTGTTTACTACAATTGGAATATGGATATTCTGTGGGGTCTACTCAGAGAGCTCAGGTTTTCGGAGCTTAAATTCGGGAAAATCAGAGATCCCGTTCCTTAGCTCAACTTACAAGAGGTGAGCAAAAACTAAAAGATCTTTTTGATTTAAATTCTTAAAATGGCAGATTTGGTTTACTGTGATAATTGTTCTGCATTTGTGTCACGTTCCATTTTTTGGAGGTTTGGAGGCTGTCTAATCTGTAGACAGTTCTCAAGATTGCAGCAGGAGATTGCATTTTTAAAGTCCGAGATTTGTAATTTATCTGTAAAACAAACTCGGGCTGAGACTGTTGCCAAGTCACTGCCACAGAGGCCATTGCCACAGAGGCTTCCTAGGAATGGCAGGTGGATTACTGTTGGATCTGATAGGCTTAGAGATGTGGATAAAAGGCATGTCCCGCAGTCTGTGGCTGTCCAGAATTCATTTTCAGCACTTTCAGAGTGCAGTGGTGTTGTGGAGGCAGGCTCAGACGCAGAGTTTGAGGAACCACTCTCCTATGTGGCTAAGGTGTGCAAGGAGAAGGTGAGGCCTGATAGAAAGCAGTTGTTGTTGGGCGATTCTATCATAAGAGGTGCGGAGTTGGACAGTATTGGCTTAGTGAGATGTCTTCCTGGAGCTACTGCTCGCAGAGACAGGAGGCGTATTTCTAATATTGTTAAGCAAGCAAATCAGGAATTGGATGTACTGGTTCATCTAGGGACAAATGATTTGGCTTGCAATGAGGTTTCAGAGGTGAAGGAAGCTTTTCGTGTTCTTGCCAATGATATACGGCAGGTTGTGTCCACACTGTCATTGTATGAAGTTCTGCCTGTGCATAACATTCAGAATGATAGACGGATGAGTATTAGGGACTTTAACTTGTGGCTTGGAGAATGGTGTCGGGAGCAAGGATTTGGCTTTGTTTCTCATGGAAGTTCACTATGGGATAGAAAGGAACTGTACAAAAGAGATGGTTTGCATCTTTCTCAAAAGGGAACGAATGTTCTCAGTGAGCAGGTCAGAGGTTTTGCCAGGAGGTTTTTAAACTAAAAGAGGGGGGCAAAATGGCGATAAAACATCAATCCAATTGCCCCCCAAAAAAGGTACAGAAGTTACCTGTAGTCAGTGTGCCGACAAATGATAAGCTTAGGGTCATGTCTACAAATGCTGGCAGTTTAGGGAATAAGATCCATGAACTTGTGACAATATTGGCAACTGAGAATGTAGATTTAGTGGCTGATACTGAAACATGGTATAATGAGAAACATGACTGGGACATATCAATACCAGGGTACTCTTGTCCTGTTTGGTTAACTAAATACAGAGATCATAAAATACACCTGTCAGACAGGGAATATCAACAAAAACATGTTTATTTCATTGTATACACCCCCCTGTCAGAGTGGTATGGTCTGCTCTCTCAGGGCTGTCTTTACCACAGAGCAAAGAGGTGAAACGTCCCTGAGTTCAGTCCCACTGCAGGGTCCACCGACTCTGCTACTTGAGCCCTATAGTATCTGAGTCCTTTATTTATATTGTCATTGCCAGGGTGGATGACATTATACTGGTTTATATTATTATTTATTTTATTCTTTCCCTCGCTCACCACTAAACCCCTCTCATCATGGTATTGCCCAAGTTCCCTTAGCTTCATCCAACTGCCATTGATTGCATTCACCCCATTGGCAACTAACTCTCTGTCTGTCACCCTATTGGCCAGCTTCCCTTAGATCCCTCCTCTCATCCTATTGGTGTGTCTCCCAGTCACTCTGACTTGCTTTAGCTTGGGATTGGCTGGTTTCTGTTTATTCCCTCCTCTCATCCTATTGGTCTGTCTCCCAGTCACTCTGACTTCCTTTACTTTGGGATTGGCTGGTTTCTGTTTATTCCCTCCTCTCATCCTATTGGTCTCTCTCCCAGTCACTCTGACTTCCGTTACCTTGGGATTGGCTGGTTTCTGTTTATTCCCTCCTCTCATCCTATTGGTCTCTGTCCCAGTCACTCTGACTTCCTTTACCTTGGGATTGGCTGGTTTCTGTTTATTCCCTCCTCTCATCCTATTGGTCTCTCTCCCAGTCACTCTCACTTCCTTTACCGTGGGATTGGCTGGTTTCTGTTTATTCCCTCCTCTCATCCTATTGGTCTCTCTCCCAGTCAGTGGTGTATCTTGATTTTGTGCTGCCCTAGGCAGACAAAATCCGGGCACCCCCCTACCCAAGCTGCACACCCACGTTACACACCTAAAACATGGCCCATCATTCAGACTCACATCAAGCTCATACTCCCATCACACACACACTCCCATCACTCTCAGTCACACACTCCTACTCCCATCACACTCAGTCACACACTCCGACTCCCATCACACTCAGTCACACACACATGTCTCTCATCACACACACTCTGACTCCAATCACACTCAGTCACACACACTGTCTCCCATCACACTCTGACTCCCATCACACACAGTCACACACACACACAGTCTCCCATCAGCACTTATCAGCACTTACCTTTCCCTGGTGGCTAGTGGCAGGCAGCATGGTCCCTCCATGCTGCCTGTTCGGCTTCCCGGCGATTGTGCCAACAGGTCACGTGACCGGGCGCGCTGACGTCATACGACGTCACGTGACTGTCGGCACTTCCGTGTCGGCACACTGCACAGGGAGCCGAACAGGAAACACGGAGGTTTCTCTGTGCTGCCTGTTCGGCTCCCCGTGCAGTTTTGCAGGCAGAGCGATGGTGAGGGGGGATCTTCCGATCCCTTCTCACCTCTGTCTCTGCCTGCAAGCGCAGTCTTTTTTTTTTTCCCAGTGCTGGGGGGCGCTGCCGCCCCCCAAAATTTGCCGCCCTAGGCATCCGCCTAGGATGCCTCGCGGTAAATACAGCACTGCTCCCAGTCACTCTGACTTCCTTTACCTTGGGATTGGCTGGTTTCTGTTTATTCCCTCCTCTCATCCTATTGGTCTGTCTCCCAGTCACTCTGACTTCCTTTACCTTGGGATTGGCTGGTTTCTGTTTATTCCCTCCTCTCATCCTATTGGTCTCTCTCCCAGTCACTCTGACTTCCTTTACCTTGGGATTGGCTGGTTTCTGTTTATTCCCTCCTCTCATCCTATTGGTCTCTCTCCCAGTCACTCTCACTTCCTTTACCGTGGGATTGGCTGGTTTCTGTTTATTCCCTCCTCTCATCCTATTGGTCTCTCTCCCAGTCAGTGGTGTATCTTGATTTTGTGCTGCCCTAGGCAGACAAAATCCGGGCACCCCCCTACCCAAGCTGCACACCCACGTTACACACCTAAAACATGGCCCATCATTCAGACTCACATCAAGCTCATACTCCCATCACACACACACTCCCATCACTCTCAGTCACACACTCCTACTCCCATCACACTCAGTCACACACTCCGACTCCCATCACACTCAGTCACACACACTGTCTCCCATCACACACACTCTGACTCCCATCACCCTCAGTCACACACACTGTCTCCCATCACACACACTCTGACTCCCATCACACTCAGTCACACACATGTCTCTCATCACACACACTCTGACTCCCATCACACTCAGTCACACACATGTCTCTCATCACACACACTCTGACTCCCATCACACTCAGTCACACACATGTCTCCCATCACACACACTCCTACTCCCATCACACTCAGTCACACACACTGTCTCCCATCACACACACTCTGACTCCCATCACACTCAGTCACACACATGTCTCTCATCACACACACTCTGACTCCCATTACACTCAGTCACACACACTGTCTCCCATCACACTCAGTCACACACACTGTCTCTCATCACACACACTCTGACTCCAATCACACTCAGTCACACACACTGTCTCCCATCACACTCTGACTCCCATCACACACAGTCACACACACACACAGTCTCCCATCAGCACTTATCAGCACTTACCTTTCCCTGGTGGCTAGTGGCAGGCAGCATGGTCCCTCCATGCTGCCTGTTCGGCTTCCCGGCGATTGTGCCGACAGGTCACGTGACCGGGCGCGCGTAATGCGTCAGCGCGCCCGTCACGTGACTGTCGGCACTTCCGTGTCGGCACACTGCACGGGGAGCCGAACAGGCAGCACGGAGGTTTCTCTGTGCTGCCTGTTCGGCTCCCCGTGCAGTTTTGCAGGCAGAGCGATGGTGAGGGGGGATCTTCCGATCCCTTCTCACCTCTGTCTCTGCCTGCAAGCGCGGTCTTTTTTTTTTTCCAGTGCTGGGGGGCGCTGCCGCCCCCCAAAATTTGCCGCCCTAGGCATCCGCCTAGGATGCCTCGCGGTAAATACAGCACTGCTCCCAGTCACTCTGACTTCCTTTACCTTGGGATTGGCTGGTTTCTGTTTATCCCCTCCTCTCATCCTATTGGTCTCTCTCCCAGTCACTCTGACTTCCTTTACCTTGGGATTGGCTGGTTTCTGTTTATTCCCTCCTCTCATCCTATTGGTCTCTCTCCCAGTCACTCTGACTTCCTTTACCTTGGGATTGGCTGGTTTCTGTTACTCCCTCCTCTCATTCTATTGGTCTCTCTCCCGGTCACTCTGACTTCCTTTACCTTGGGATTGGCTGGTTTCTGTTTATTCCCTCCTCTCATCCTATTGGTCTCTCTCCCAGTCACTCTGACGTCCTTTACCTTGGGATTGGCTGGTTTCTGTGTATTCCCTCCTCTTTATTCATGTTTCCTCTTCCTGTATTATTAGTATTATTAGTTTAACCCATTCAGGGCCATTATGGAGTTTTAGTAGTGTGTGATTATCATTATATGTGCAGTACATGACAAGTACATGACATGTGCAAGGTTTAGGTGGCACATATGACCAAGGGAGCTTTGGATTTATGCTCTTGGTGGATAATGCTTCACAGTACTCAAACCATTTACAGGAGCCGCCCCATCTTCCCTCAGGAACTACCCCAGCAGCCCCATCTTCCCTCAGGAACTACCCCAGCAGCCACATTAGCACTCAGGAACTACCCCAGCAGCCACATTAGCACTCAGGTACTACCCCAGCAGCCAGAGCAGCACTCAGGAACTACCCCAGCAGCCATATTAGCACTCAGGAACTACCCCAGCAGCCACATTAGCACTCAGGAACTACCCCAGCAGCCACATTAGCACGCAGGAACTACCCCAGCAGCCACATTAGCACTCAGGAACTACCCCAGCAGCCACATTAGCACTCAGGAACTACCCCAGCAGCCACATTAGCACTCAGGAACTACCCCAGCAGCTATATTAGCACTCAGGAACTACCCCAGCAGCCCCATCTTCCCTCAGGAACTACCCCAGCAGCCACATTAGCACTCAGGAACTACCCCAGCAGCCACATTAGCACTCAGGAACTACCCCAGCAGCCATATTAGCACTCAGGAACTACCCCAGCAGCCCCATCTTCCCTCAGGAACTACCCCAGCAGCCACATTAGCACTCAGGAACTACCCCAGCAGCCATATTAGCACTCAGGAACTACCCCAGCAGCCAGAGCAGCACTCAGGAACTACCCCAGCAGCCATATTAGCACTCGGGAACTACCCCAGCAGCCACATCTTCCCTCAGGAACTACCCCAGCAGCCACATCTTCCCTCAGGAACTACCCCAGCAGCCACATTAGCACTCAGGAACTACCCCAGCAGCCACATTAGCACTCATGAACTACCCCAGCAGCCATATTAGCACGCAGGAACTACCCCAGCAGCCCCATCTTCCCTCAGGAACTACCCCAGCAGCCACATTAGCACTCAGGAACTACCCCAGCAGCCACATTAGCACTCAGGAACTACCCCAGCAGCCACATTAGCACTCAGGAACTACCCCAGAAGCCAGAGCAGCACTCAGGAACTACCCCAGCAGCCATATTAGCACTCAGGAACTACCCCAGCAGCCAGAGCAGCACTCAGGAACTACCCCAGCAGCCACATCTTCCCTCAGGAACTACCCCAGCAGCCACATTAGCACTCAGGAACTACCCCAGCAGCCACATCTTCCCTCAGGAACTACCCCAGCAGCCACATTAGCACTCAGGAACTACCCCAGCAGCCACATTAGCACTCAGGAACTACCCCAGCAGCCAGAGCAGCACTCAGGAACTACCCCAGCAGCCAGAGCAGCACTCAGGAACTACCCCAGCAGCCATATTAGCACTCAGGAACTACCCCAGCAGCCATATCTTCCCTCAGGAACTAGCCCAGCAGCCACATTAGCACTCAGGAACTACCCCAGCAGCCACATTAGCACTCAGGAACCACCCCAGCAGCCATATTAGCACTCAGGAACTACCCCAGCAGCCATATCTTCCCTCAGGAACTACCCCAGCAGCCCAATTAGCACTCAGGAACTACCCCAGCAGCCACATCTTCCCTCAGGAACTACCCCAGCAGCCACATTAGCACTCAGGAACTACCCCAGCAGCCATATTAGCACTCAGGAACTACCCCAGCAGCCATATCTTCCCTCAGGAACTACCCCAGCAGCCACATTAGCACTCAGGAACTACCCCAGCAGCCATATAAGCACTCAGGAACTACCCCAGCAGCCACATTAGCACTCAGGAACTACCCCAGCAGCCACATTAGCACTCAGGAAGTTGATTTTGGAGGTTGACCTTCATGTTGAGTCATATTCGGCACCTGAGTTGGACTTGGGGAAAAAACCCAGGTTCGAATCTTCCCGACTGAAAGTAATGGGAGGTGAAGTGATCAAAGTTATTTTTGAGACTAAGCCAAATTGGGCCCCTTTGATCATGTGTCTCCCACTACTTTCAGTGGGGATAATTCAAACCTGTTGGTTCTTTTCTGAAACTGAAATTTTATCTCCAAAATAAAACTTTAGTTCAAATAAAGTCCCCCCAAAAAGAAATAAATAAGTGCAGTTAACTTAATTATTGGCTTGAGTCAAAAAAAACATTTAGTTATCCTTTAAGGAGTTTGTTGATATAAACAAATGAGACTGTTTTTTTATTTATTACTATTTATTTCTTTATTTTTTCTTTCAGACATAGAAACAAACAAAACAAAACAGGTGAGAAAACAACAAACCAAGGGCTTCGCTAGGTCGCAACAGTAACCTCTTGACAGTATACAGTGAGTACAATTTATCAACATGAGGATTCGATCAATTTGAAGGTTATCCGCACCATATCGGTGTCTCAATTCTGTAGGTTGTCTTGTTCTCGTAGTTAGAGTTCCGAGTTAAGAACATTGGGAGTAGTGAGAATGGGTGGGTGATGGGGGTGAGCCTCCCCTCAGATTATCGATTGGGCAGAATTGGACCACAACGTATGAATTTTTGTATTTGTGGCTAGTGATCCATTTGGGGCATAATGTAGTTTTTCCATTTGTAGATTCTAGTGAATTAAATGATAGAGTTCTTGGAGTGGATGGAATGGTTGTAGACTTCCAGTATATAGCCAGTAGGGTTTTTGCGGCTAGCAGGATATGGCCTCCCCTCAGATTAACAATTGGGCAGAATTGGAGCACAACGTATGAATTTTTTGTATTTGTGGCTAGTGATCCATTTGTGGCATAATGGAACTTTTCCATTTGTAGATTCTAGTGAATTAAATGATAGAGTTCTGGAGTGGATTGTATGGTTGTAGACTTCCAGTTTCTAGCCAGTAGGGTTTTTGCTGCTATCAGGATCTGGACGATTAGGATTTTTTTCAATTTTCAGCAATGCTTTTGGAAAATGTGCAGTAATGCTAATTCAGGAGATTGTTGTAGGGGGACAACAATCATCCTTGTTTCCTTGATGATAGCAAAGGTGTTGCACGAGTAACTCTGTATGTGTGGACAGGCTCTCTAGGTATGCAGCATAGACCCTGTGAAGTGGCATAAGCGCCAGCATGCGTTTTGAGGAAGTTGGGTAGAGTTTCGCCATCTTGCTTGGGTGCCATCGGGTGATCATGTAGGGGTTTTTAGTAGCTTGGTTCCAGTTCTCTAGGGTGATTTCACGCCCCACCTCTCTTTCCCATGCAGTTTGGAAAGATGGTTTGGCGAGGGTAGGTGGCTGTAGTATCGTATTGTAGCAAACTGATAATGTTTTTTTCATTGTTGAGATTGATTTGACGAAGGAAGGAGTCTATCTGCTCCTTTTGAGGTGGATGTTTGCTATCACAGTCGCTCAGGTTGTACAAGGATGCATAGTACTGGCCAAAAGCATCTGGGATCGCCACTGGGTTCCTAACATTGGATTTCGTAGAGGTGAAAAGACATGGTATTGCTTTCTTTGCTTCTTTAGAAAACTGGAAGTTGTTGATAGGGAGGTGTACAATTATGTATCTTCCTTTGGGGTCTTTTTTGACTTTTGAGATAGTGAGGGCTTTGGAATCATGTCGCCACATCGATTCTCCTGCTTTTTGACGGCATGGAAAACAGTAGAGAAATGTTTGGTATAAACAGAGGGGGATTTTATTTTTTGGCAAAATGGGTTTCTTGTGCGCAGATAATGTGGGATTTCGATTTCGACGCTTCTTCGAACAGTAGTCGCCTTTTATGGGGAGTGTTAAGTCCTTTAACATTGATGGACCTTCATCTAAGTCTCATTGTGTGTGGTAGGTGTGTAGCTCTTTTGAAAGGCATTTTGTGGATGTATAGTACTCACATTTTGGGAGAAATTGATGGCCAGTTGTTGAGATATTCTGACCATGGTGGGTTGCTGTGATAGCTACAAGCGGTCTCTGTGTTCCATAGTGGAGAGGGTGAGGCTCAGGAGGTGGTATGGTATAGAATAATTGAAAGATTGCATAGCACTATTTGTAATTAGGCATAATAGACACACTATAGCAATAGGTATCAGACATTATATGATAGTTTACGACTTATAGGGAATGAGTGCGTGTTAATAAAAGCAGCAAACATGTATAGGTATGTTTCAAGAGGATTCCCATTAATGAGTAACACGTTATCTAACTTTTTAGAGGTAGCGTACATTGAATTGCTTGTGTGAACACTATAGTCCTAGTGCAATACCTGAATATTGGACAAATGAACAACATAGAACTGATCAGGTATTAACGAGGGTCAACTCAAAACTTAGTAGTGACTGAGGGGCGACGGGGGGCCGCATACTTATCATCAGGGGTTAACGGTTTGAGCTGTTTAAGGATGAGAGAGCTGCATAGATCCGTATGCTGGTAAGCGGGGTCAGAGGGATCCTCTCTTTTTTCTGGTTTCTGGTGTTTCTTTGTTATGCCATTGATGGAGTGATTTCAGGTAGTTGTAGGAGTATGTATATATGCTGTAATCAGGAGTAATGTTCTCCGGAGATTCTCTAAAGTAATAGTATTACTTTACTGAGAGGGTAGTGGGTATATGGAATAGTCTTCCAGACTTGATGGATGGAATAGTTCTTATCTTCCGACACATTCCATATTATTAATGTTGAAACCAGTTGGTATTCGGGCCATATCCGGGTGGATATGGATGGAAGATGGCTATCAGAACGTGCCATAAGATGTCAGCACACGTCCCTCCAAGTTCATGTTTTTAAATCATACTACCCTACTACTGATGTTGACCCAAGTTTGAATTCGGGATATATTCGGTAGAGCATTAATGTAAGGAGGCCATCAGAACACGGTATTACTTGTTCGTTAGATGTTATTAAGGGTATGGAACATACCGTTATAGATGAGGCGGAGGAGAACCCAGCGAACCTTTCTTGCTCTTCCGGAAGAATGTTCTCTTCTTCTGGTTCGCTTGCTGGGTACGCCACCATGTATCCAAACCTATTGCACATCTCCCCCATAGACTGTGCTTTCGGTGTGAATGGTGGCGCTAATGCACCCTCTTCAAGTTGTTTCCACTCGATGGACTGAAAAAAGGGGTGCATTCTAATAATGGTAGCTTTTTCCAGACGCTGTCTATCGCAGTGCAGCAGCAAAGTGCGTATGACAGCCTTGGTGTCAGGGCTAATGCCGTCTGGAAAGGTGAGCCTGTTGTTAAGTACTGCTGACAAAAGTACTGTTCTACCATTGTTACTGAAGGGGAACTTTCCAGTTGACATTTGGAATACGATAATGCCCAGGGCCCACCAGTCAATGGCTGCATTGTATGTTCTGCTGTTCAGCATTTCTGGGGCATGATATCCAGTTGTTCCAAACATCCCTTCAGTTCTTCTATCTCCAAACATCTCTGACACGGCAAGACCGAAGTCACAGATCTTAATATGACCCTCGCCGGTCAGCAAGATGTTGTCTGGCTTGAGGTCACGATGGACGACCCCCTTACCATGGAGATATTGCAACCCACACACAATCTCTGCTGCAATGAATGTTGTGGTTGCAAGTGGAAGCTTGCCATTCTCGTAGATGTAATCATCAAGACTGCCGCCGCTGAGGAAGTCCATCACATAATACAGATGACTTGGGGTCTGAAAGGTGGAATATAAGCGAGTGCAGAAATTGCTCCCCGCTGCAATTTCTAGCACTCGCTTCTCAATCATGACATCCCTAAAGTCTATTATGGAGGACTTCTTCACGATTTTTACTGCAAACCAGCGTTTGCTAACCAAGTCACATGCCAGCGCGACTGCTCCATATCCTCCTTCACCGAGTACCTTGTGGAAAACGAGTCGCTCTAAAGATGTTGGAGCCATGACTGTCAGCGTAGTCATGGCTTTGCTGGCACGTGGTCTGGGACGGCATGGCTTTCTCCTGGATCGTCTCTGCTGCCTGAGTTGTTGAGCTGGCAGCTGCACGTTGGTCACGACAGTGCTGGGCGCTTCCTGGCCTCCTCTACGCCTGCGCCTGAGACGATTGGCAAATGTTCGCATCCTCTCTCCCAGATTCTGAAAGAATCGTTGGATCCTACGTCTGAGAGGAACGCGTTGCACTGGAGTTTCTTCCACGACTGGTTCTTCCCAGCATGTTCGCCTTACGCGAACCTCGGGTTCTTCCTTCCTCCTTAGGCAGTTCCATACCCTTCTAGCCTTCTTATCTCCTATGTTACTCATTTTATAAATATAAGAATAATAATAATAATAACGCTATCTCAAACTCCAAAAGTCGCTACCTCGTCGCTTCGCAGCTCAAAGGGAACTAATAAATGATTGGCAGCTGGGTCCTTTTATACACTGATTTCATGACATCACAGCCACACCCACCTATTGTGATGTGCTAGGCCACACCCATCTCCATATATGGTCATGCCACACCACCTGCAGTGATGTGCTAGGCCACACCCATCTCCATATATGGTCATGCCATACCCACCTGCAGGGCTGTGCTAGGCCACACCCATCTCCATTGAGGTTCTAGTTTACTGCTGCCTCCAAATGGGGCACTTGCCCCCCTCCCTTTAGAAATTAGACCTGCAGCAAGCAAGGGAGAAGCAGTTGACTCGGTAGGTTTGGTTAATTAGATACAAAGATCATAAAATACACCTGTCAGACAGGGAATATCAGAAAAAACATGTTTATTTCATTGTATACACCCCCCTGTCAGAGTGGTATGGTCTGCTCTCTCAGGGCTGTCTTTACCACAGAGCAAAGAGGTGAAACGTCCCTGAGTTCAGTCCCACTGCAGGGTCCACCGACTCTGCTACTTGAGCCCTATAGTTTCTGAGTCCTTTATTTATATTGTCATTGCCAGGGTGGATGACATTATACTGGTTTATATTATTATTCATTTTATTCTTTCCCTCGCTCACCACTAAACCCCTTTCATCATGGTATTGCCCAAGTTCCATCTGTTTCTTCCAACTGCCATTGATTTCACTCACCCCATTGGCCACTAACTGTCTGTCTGTCACCCTATTGGCCAGCTTCCCTTAGATCCCTCCTCTCATCCTATTGGTCTCTCTCCCAGTGACTCTGACTTCCTTTACCTTGGGATTGGCTGGTTTCTGTTTATTCCCTCCTCTCCTCCTATTGGTCTCTGTCCCAGTCACTCTGACTTCCTTTACCTTGGGATTGGCTGGTTTCTGTTCATTCCCTCCTCTCCTCCTATTGGTCTCTCTCCCCGTCACTCTGACTTCCTTTACCTTGGGATTGGCTGGTTTCTTTTTATTCCCTCCTCTCCTCCTATTGGTCTCTCTCCCAGTCACTCTGACTTCCTTCACAATGGGATTGGCTGGTTTCTGTTTATTCCCTCCTCTGATCCTATTGGTCTCTGTCCCAGTCACTCTGACTTCCTTTACCTTGGGATTGGCTGGTTTCTATTTATTCCCTCCTCTCATCCTATTGGTCTCTCTCCCAGTCACTCTGACTTCCTTCACCTTGGGATTGGCTGGTTTCTGTTTATTCCCTCCTCTCCTCCTATTGGTCTCTGTCCCAGTCACTCTGACTTCCTTTACCTTGGGATTGGCTGGTTTCTGTTCATTCCCTCCTCTCCTCCTATTGGTCTCTCTCCCCGTCACTCTGACTTCCTTTACCTTGGGATTGGCTGGTTTCTTTTTATTCCCTCCTCTCCTCCTATTGGTCTCTCTCCCAGTCACTCTGACTTCCTTCACAATGGGATTGGCTGGTTTCTGTTTATTCCCTCCTCTGATCCTATTGGTCTCTGTCCCAGTCACTCTGACTTCCTTTACCTTGGGATTGGCTGGTTTCTATTTATTCCCTCCTCTCATCCTATTGGTCTCTCTCCCAGTCACTCTGACTTCCTTCACCTTGGGATTGGCTGGTTTCTGTTTATTCCCTCCTCTCATCCTATTGGTCTGTCTCCCAGTCACTCTGACGTCCTTTACCTTGGGATTGGCTGGTTTATGTTTATTCCCTCCTCTCATCCTATTGGTCTGTCTCCCAGTCACTCTGACGTCCTTTACCTTGGGATTGGCTGGTTTCTGTTTATTCCGTCCTCTTTATTCATGTTTCCTCTTACTGTACAGTAGCTGCTAACTGGTAAGAATATCATTATATTGTAACCCTTTACATGCCAAACCAATCAGAGGGCTGGATTATAAAATAAACATGGAGTTAATACTCTAGCTGTTCACACTACATGTCCCATGACTCTCAGCCAGTGTGCTAAGCATCATGGGAAGGAGAGTACTCAACCACTAGATTGCCAAAGGTTAGGTATTATATATGGTTATGGATTGGTACTGCAGCTGCTGGGGAATGCACATCTCATGATCCTCAGCCATCCATGATAATGTAATAACAGCACCTGCAGTGCCAAAGGTTACTACCCCTGCTGCATAACTGCCAGTGTCCTATTCTGGATCCAGGCCTTTATGGCTCTTTTTATAATACTTCCCAATGTTTGCTGTGCATCACAGAGCTGCACTGCACATCACAACATTAACTTTACTTGACTGCAACTCCCATGATGTTAAGCCAGTAACATTGCTAGTTGGTAACTGTGGATGGGGCTGTGAGGGCGGGGGGAGTGCGGGGGTAATGGGGTCACAGTAAGTCTACAGTACAAACACTAAGTACAATAATATATGATGTCATATATTACACTGCACACTAACTTTTTTGTTGTTGACTGCAGCTCTCATGACATACAGCCAGCCCATTACTGGCTCAATACCATAGGGATTGTACACTGGGGTAATAGTGTCTAATGTTTTGTCCCCCCCCCCCCCCCCCCCCCCCCTTCCCATGATGCTCAGGTATATGCTGGTCTGTTAGTTACTACTACCATGGTTATATAATTGTCCTATTAACCCCTTAGTGACATGACCTTTTGACCTTGTCTTTTTCTTGGTGACATGAGCTGTTTTGACATTTCTGGAGTGTTTTTGTTTAGCTGTGATTTTCTTCTTTCTCACTTACTGTAACCTTACAAATTACTTACTGTATCCACACAAATTATATACTGGCGTGAGAAGGGCTTTCGTTAAATACCATTATGTTCATCATATCTTATAATTTACTACAAAAACAAATCATAAAATATTATGACATTTTTGAAAAAAAAAAACAACACTTTTTCTAAATGTGACCTAAAAAATAATTTGCACAAATACAATTGGTAAAAAAGACCATGTAAAACGGGACGGCTACCAAGGTCGTTAACACCGCTACCGTTGTAGGAAATCACCTCCTTAGCCCCCAATTAAAGCTCAGCATCCACCAAGCAAGACTTTCTTGACAGAGGCGTCACTTGGGTTGGTGTCACCCGGTGCGGTAACTCATGGTGTCACCCCCTGGATTTCCTCCAATACCATGCCAAACAGATTCCTTAGTAATGCCAGTTAGATGGCCTATTAAATATGCCACATCCAGGAGCCCCACAAATTATGTCACACACACGAGCCCTATAAATTATGCCACAACAGAGCCTCATTATTTATGCCTCACCTCGGAGCCCAATTAATGATGCCCCACACAAGCAGCCTATAATTATGCCACACAAAAGAGACCCTTAATTATGCCACACAAAAGAGACCCTTAATTATGCCACACAAAAGAGACCCTTAATTATGCCACACATGGGCCCCAATAAATATGCCACACATGGGACCGCCATTAATTATGCCACACAAAAGAGACCCTTAATTATGCCACTCATGGGCCCCAATAAATATGCCACACATGGGACCGCCATTAATTATGACACACACAGGAGCCCCACGAGGTGACAAATGTACAATTCTAAAACAATACATATCTATACACAAAACAATACATATCTATACACACAGGCATCTCTCTCTCTATAACTAGTTTAATTTATACTTATTTGAATTTTTTAATATTATATTTAACTATTTTATATGTAATAAGAATGTTATTGAAAAATTGCATTCCTTGTTTTTATTCACTTCCTCTGCATCCACATTGCACCTAAAGGACTTAACACAGCACCATACAGTACCCACAGAACTTGCCATGCACCTATATTGCACCCACAGCACTTGGCTTGCACTCATATTGCACCTACACAATTTGGCATGCCATGGTGTCACTTTGCCCCACAGAGCTAGCCAGTGTCACTTTCCTCATAGTACATGTTATTTTGCCCCACAGACCATGCCACAGCATCACTTTTCCAATTAAAATAAACCACCTTTCCCATTAATATGCCAGTGTTTGCCCATAAATATGGCACAGGCAATTTGCCCAATAATATGGCAGTATTATTTTGTCATTCATAAACCACAATTTGCACAATAATATGCCAGTATTATTTTGCCGTTAATAAGCCAGACACTTTGCCTAATAATATGCCAGTATTATTTTGTCATTAATATGCCACAGCCAATTTGTCCAATAATATGCCAGTATTATTTTGCCATTAAAAAGCCACAACCAATTTGCCCAATAATATGCCAGTATTATTTTGCCATTAAAAAGCCACAGCCAATTTGCCCAATAATATGCCAGTATTTTGCCACTGAATATGCCAGTATTATTTTCCCATTGAATAGGCCTTTATTTTGCCATTCAATATGCCAGTACTTTGCCACTCAATATGCCAGTATTTTGCCACTCAAGGCAACAAAAAAAGGGGGGTGGGTGCACCAATTCCCGAGAACAAACAGCACTACAATAGTCTGTCCTGTAGGATAGTACCTACTCGGGAAGGCAACTCTGTTTTTTGCTTGCTTACACCATTGCAGAGGAACCACTCTATTAGCATATCAGACTGATCCCACCCATAAGGGCAGTCCTGACCCGAAATGCATGGCTAGTACCCTCTGCAAGAGGAACACAGCAAACCCCAGACGTATGTTTCGGCCTACAATGGCCTCGTCAGTGTGGTATGGCTGATGATCCTCTAGGTGCAAGCAAGCCAGGAACCCACGGCCGTAGGCATACCCTGCTTCGGATTCATCCCATCCAGTTAGGAAACGTAGGCCCACTGCAATGCGGCTTAGGAGTCCTGGCAGTCATGGTTAGGGTGGGAGGCAGGTGAGCCAATTCCAAGGCAGCACCTTACCATGGCCATCTAGGAAAGAGGAGGGTTCCCCAGTGCTGTTCAGCGCTCCCAGTTCTCCAGCTTTGTCTGCTTCCCCAGTTATCCGGCACGGCGGGACCAGCGAAGCCAGCTCAGGGTTGGGTCGAACCGGCACTGGGCTCCGTGGAGGTCCCTGGTTAGTCGTAGGGTTCAGTCTCCACCTAGGGAACAGCGCCAGAGGTCTCCGGCATCGGGAAGAGTGCGAGGGCCCAGGGACGGGTCCAGATTTCGGAGCAGTACTGCAGACAGGTTCCAATCATGGCTTTCAGGACGGGACTCGGCCTGCAAGATTCTCAGAGTTCCAGGGAGTCGTGGCCCTGCATGTGGACAGGCTGGGTGGGGTTAACCTAAAAGACGACATTAAGGAAAACTGGAAGGGGCACTTTGTCAAGCTCTTTTCCTTGCTCCCCTTGGAGGAGTCATTCGACCTCAAGAAGGGTGAGAAAAAGGACAAGAAGTAGTAGGAGGAGGAGAAAAAGTATAGGAAGATCCCCAAGACTTTTGGCAACTGGCTTAGAGCCTTTTGCATCCTGGCTAGTGTGATGGGGAGAGACATCCACCCCGGTGCTCTGCCCTGTTCTGTTACACTGACAGGATATGGGAGGCATACCAACCCTGGCATGAGGTTTGACCAAATGGACATTACCCTTTGGTTGAAGCTCATGATGGCACAAAAAGTGTCGCCCACGTTTGGGCAGGAGGGGGATTCCTGGGTCTCTCCCCGTCCGCTGGCAAAAAAGGTACTTGGCTGTTCAACGGCTGCCAGTGCACATGGGGTGCCTCTTGCAAATTCCTCCACATGTGTTCGGAATGCGAAGGCAACCGCAGGGTGTCCTGCCGCTTCAGCAGGGGGAAACAGGCCCGGCGGGAGGGCAGTCCAGTGCTAAAGGGGACAACGCGGGTGAACAGGAGTGAGATGCTGCCGTGGCTAAGTCGTTACAGTAGGCGCGCGGATTCACGGTTGCTAGATGAAGGTTTCTGGGAGGGGTTTAGGATACCATTTACCCCTCAACCAGCGCGAGTTTCTAGGCGCAATTTGAAATCGGTAGAGCAGTTTCTGGAGGTGGTTAGGGAAAAGCCGGCCACGGTTTGCCAGACAGGACGGACCTAGTCAGTCCTATGTTCGGAAGGGGTTAATGGGCAAATTTTGTAACATTTGCCTCATACCAGGAAATCCCTCTCCTGAGCCAACATAGATCAACAATGGGGAGGAGGTACCGCGAATAGTGTGAAACAAATGGCTGATTTTCACACGCCGTCAGTCCATTCCTGTTTGATATGTTGCACCCCTTCCTGGATTTAATCTTGTAAATGCCCATGTCGGGGCAGGATG
Source organism: Pelodytes ibericus (assembly GCA_036172795.1). Taxonomy (NCBI): domain Eukaryota; kingdom Metazoa; phylum Chordata; class Amphibia; order Anura; family Pelodytidae; genus Pelodytes; species Pelodytes ibericus. Next base: position 7,030,971 of record CM069860.1, on the reverse strand, counting down.
TGTCAGGGAAGTGTGTGTCAGAGTAGGTGCGTCAGGGCAGAGGGAGTCTATACGAGATTATCAGGGGTCTATGGGTATCGCTGGCAGATGTGGGGTTATGCAACATGCCAGCAGTGCAAGACTGTCATTGCCAAAACTGGCCACAGGTGTCACTAAGAGACAACATTTTCTGCTAACCCTGATTAATGTGCAAAGAAGGATTTATTATAGGGGATTAAACTGCGTGGATACAGCATATATTGCTGTTGGGTGTAATATAGAGTGCAAGGCGGATACAGTCACATTGTACATTAGATACAGCGTGTGACGGTGTATTATACAGTCACACCGTATATTAGATACAGCGTGTGCCGGTGTATTATACAGTCACACCGTATATTAGATACAGCGTGTGCCGGTGTATTATACAGTCACATTGTACATTAGATACAGCGTGTGCTAGTGTAATATACAGTCACACTGTACATCAGATACAGCGTGTGCCGTGTATTATACAGTCACACTGTACATTAGATACAGCGTGCGCCGGTGTTATATACAGTCACATTGTACATTAGATACAGCGTGCGCTGGTGTAATATACAGTCACATTGTACATTAGATACAGCGTGTGCTGTGTAATATACAGTCACACTGTACATGAGATACAGCCAGGGCCGTCTTTAATAGTGATTGGACCCTGGGCAAGCATTTGCTTGGGCCCCCTGGACCCTGCCCCCTCCCCTGCATGCAATCCCGCCATCCATCGCAATGTTACCCCCCCCCCCCCCCACACACACATATGCCATAATTATTGTGCCATTCAGAGCGCAGTATTATTGTGCCAGTCAGAGCCCAGTAATATTGTGCCAGTCAGAGCCCAGTAATATTGTGCCAGTCAGAGCCCAGTAATATTGTGCCATTCAGAGCCCAGTAATATTGTGCCAGTCAGAGCCCAGGAATATTGTGCCAGTCAGATACCTGTAATATTGTGCCAGTCAGATACCAGGAATATTGTGCTTGTCAGATACCAGGAATATTGTGCCTGTCAGATACCAGTATTATTGTGCCAGTCAGAGACCAGTAATATTGTGCCAGCCAGATGCCTGTAATATTATGCCAGTCAGAGCCCAGTAATATAGTGCCAGCCAGATGCCTGTAATATTATGCCAGTCAGAGCCCAGTAATATAGTGCCAGCCAGATGCCTGTAATATTATGCCAGCCAGATGCCTGTAATATTATGCCAGCCAGATGGCCAGTATTATTGTGCCAGTCAGTTGCCCAGTATTATTGTGCCAGTCAGAGCCCAGTAATATTGTGCCAGCCAGATGCCCAGTAATATTGTGCCAGCCAGATGCCCAGTAATATTGTGCCAGCCAGAGGCCAGTAATATTCTGCCATTCAGATGCCCAGTAATATAGTGCCAGTCAGAGCCCAGTAATATAGTGCCAGTCAGAGCCCAGTAATATAGTGCCTGCCAGCCAGATGCCCAGTAATATTGTGCCAGCCAGAGCCCAGTAATATTCTGCCATTCAGATGCCCAGTAATATTGTGCCAGCCAGAGCCCATTAATATTCTGCCATTCAGATGCCCAGTAATATTGTGCCAGTCAGAGCCCAGTAATATTGTGCTATTCAGATGCCCAGTAATATTGTGCCAGCTAGAGCCCAGTAATATTCTGCCATTCAGAATCCCAGTAATATTGTGCCAGCCAGAGCCCAGTAATATTCTGCCATTCAGATGCCCAGTAATATTGTGCCAGCCAGAGCCCAGTAATATTCTGCCATTCAGATGCCCAGTAATATTGTGCCAGCCAGAGCCCAGTAATATTCTGCCATTCAGATGCCCAGTATTATTGTGCCAGTCAGGCCCCCGCACCCCCCACAATGTGACTGAGATTATAGAGAATGATACAGTCCTATCGGTACCAACAGATCTAATGTACAATGTGACTGAGATTATAGAGAATGATACAGTCATATCGGTACCAACAGATCTAATGTACAATGTGACTGTATAATACACGGCGCACGCTGTATCTAATGTACAATGTGACTGAGATTATAGAGAATGATACAGTCATATCTGTACCAACAATCTACAATAATAATATTATTGTAGATTGTTGGTACAGATATGACTGTATCATTCTCTATAATCTCAGTCACATTGTACATTAGATACAGCGTGCGCCGTGTATTATACAGTCACATTGTACATTAGATCTGTTGGTACCGATATGACTGTATCATTCTCTATAATCTCAGTCACATTGTACATTAGATCTGTTGGTACCGATATGACTGTATCATTCTCTATAATCTCAGTCACATTGTACATTAGATACAGGGTGCGCGGTGTATTATACAGTCACATTGTACATTAGATCTGTTGGTACCGATATGACTGTATCATTCTCTATAATCTCAGTCACATTGTACATTGGATACAGCGTGCGCGGTGTATTATACAGTCACACGTATTGTATATTATTATTGTAGATTGTTGGTACCGATATGACTGTATCATTCTCTATAATCTCAGTCACACTGTACATTAGATACAGCGTGCGCGGTGCATTATAAAGTCACATTGTACATTAGATACAGCATGTGCCGGTGTATTATACAGTCACACTGTAGATTTGATACAGCGTGCGCGGTGTATTATACAGTCACATTGTACATTAGATACAGTGTGTGCCGTGTATTATACAGTCACACGTATTGTATATTATTACTGTAGATTTTTGGTACCGATATGACTGTATCATTCTCTATCATCTCAGTCACATTGTACAATAGATCAGTTGGTACCGATATGACTGTATCATTCTCTATCATCTCAGTCACATTGTACATTAGATACAGGGTGCGCGGTGTATTATACAGTCACATTGTACATTAGATCTGTTGGTACCGATATGACTGTATCATTCTCTATCATCTCAGTCACATTGTACATTAGATCTGTTGGTAGCGATATGACTGTATCATTCTCTATCATCTCAGTCACATTGTACAATAGATCTGTTGGTACCGATATGACTGTATCATTCTCTATAATCTCAGTCACATTGTACATTAGATCTGTTGGTACCGATATGACTGTATCATTCTCTATCATCTCAGACACATTGTACATTAGATCTGTTGGTACCGATATGACTATCATTCTCTATCATCTCAGTCACATTGTACATTAGATCTGTTGGTACCGATATGACTGTATCATTCTCTATAATCTCAGTCACATTGTACATTAGATACAGGGTGCGCGGTGTATTATACAGTCACATTGTACATTAGATCTGTTGGTACCGATATGACTGTATCATTCTCTATAATCTCAGTCACATTGTACATTAGATCTGTTGGTACCGATATGACTGTATCATTCTCTATCATCTCAGTCACATTGTACATTAGATCTATTGGTACCGATATGACTGTATCATTCTCTATCATCTCAGTCACATTGTACATTAGATCAGTTGGTACCGATATGACTGTATCATTCTCTATCATCTCAGTGACATTGTACAATAGATCAGTTGGTACCGATATGACTGTATCATTCTCTATCATCTCAGTCACATTGTACATTAGATACAGGGTGCGCGGTGTATTATACAGTCACATTGTACATTAGATCTGTTGGTACCGATATGACTGTATCATTCTCTATAATCTCAGTCACATTGTACATTAGATCTGTTGGTAGCGATATGACTGTATCATTCTCTATCATCTCAGTCACATTGTACATTAGATCTGTTGGTAGCGATATGACTGTATCATTGTCTATAATCTCAGTCACATTGTACAATAGATCAGTTGGTACCGATATGACTGTATTATTCTCTATCATCTCAGTCACATTGTACAATAGATCAGTTGGTACCGATATGACTGTATTATTCTCTATCATCTCAGTCACATTGTACAATAGATCAGTTGGTACCGATATGACTGTATCATTCTCTATCATCTCAGTCACATTGTACATTAGATACAGGGTGCGCGGTGTATTATACAGTCACATTGTACATTAGATCTGTTGGTACCGATATGACTGTATCATTCTCTATAATCTCAGTCACATTGTACATTAGATCTGTTGGTAGCGATATGACTGTATCATTCTCTATCATCTCAGTCACATTGTACATTAGATCTGTTGGTAGCGATATGACTGTATAATTGTCTATAATCTCAGTCACATTGTACAATAGATCAGTTGGTACCGATATGACTGTATTATTCTCTATCATCTCAGTCACATTGTACAATAGATCAGTTGGTACCGATATGACTGTATTATTCTCTATCATCTCAGTCACATTGTACAATAGATCAGTTGGTACCGATATGACTGTATCATTCTCTATAATCTCAGTCACATTGTACATTAGATCTGTTGGTACCGATATGACTGTATCATTCTCTATCATCTCAGTCACATTGTACATTAGATCTGTTGGTACCGATATGACTATCATTCTCTATAATCTCAGTCACATTGTACATTAGATACAGGGTGCGCGGTGTATTATACAGTCACATTATACATTAGATCTGTTGGTACCGATATGACTGTATCATTCTCTATAATCTCAATCACATTGTACATTAGATACAAGGTGCGCGGTGTATTATACAGTCACATTGTACATTAGATCTGTTGGTACCGATATGACTGTATCATTCTCTATAATCTCAGTCACATTGTACATTAGATACAGGGTGCGTGGTGTATTATACAGTCACATTGTACATTAGATCTGTTGGTACCGATATGACTGTATCATTCTCTATAATCTCAGTCACACTGTACATTAGATACAGTGTGCGCGGTGTATTATACAGTCACATTGTACATTAGATCTGTTGGTACCGATATGACTGTATCATTCTCTATAATCTCAGTCACACTGTACATTAGATACAGTGTGCGCGGTGTATTATACAGTCACATTGTACATTAGATCTGTTGGTACCGATATGACTGTATCATTCTCTATAATCTCAGTCACACTGTACATTAGATACAGTGTGCGCGGTGTATTATACAGTCACATTGTACATTAGATCTGTTGGTACCGATATGACTGTATCATTCTCTATAATCTCAGTCACACTGTACATTAGATACAGTGTGCGCGGTGTATTATACAGTCACATTGTACATTAGATCTGTTGGTACCGATATGACTGTATCATTCTCTATAATCTCAGTAACACTGTACATTAGATCTGTTGGTAGCGATATGACTGTATCATTCTCTATAATCTCAGTCACATTGTACATTAGATACAGTGTGCGCGGTGTATTATACAGTCACATTGTACATTAGATCTGTTGGTACCGATATGACTGTATCATTCTCTATAATCTCAGTCACACTGTACATTAGATACAGTGTGCGCGGTGTATTATACAGTCACATTGTACATTAGATCTGTTGGTACCGATATGACTGTATCATTCTCTATAATCTCAGTCACATTGTACATTAGATCTATTGGTACCGATATGACTGTATCATTCTCTATAATCTCAGTCACACTGTACATTAGATACAGTGTGCGCGGTGTATTATACAGTCACATTGTACATTAGATCTGTTGGTACCGATATGACTGTATCATTCTCTATAATCTCAGTCACATTGTACATTAGATCTGTTGGTACCGATATGACTGTATCATTCTCTATAATCTCAGTCACACTGTACATTAGATACAGTGTGCGCGGTGTATTATACAGTCACATTGTACATTAGATCTGTTGGTACCGATATGACTGTATCATTCTCTATAATCTCAGTCACACTGTACATTAGATACAGTGTGCGCGGTGTATTATACAGTCACATTGTACATTAGATCTGTTGGTACCGATATGACTGTATCATTCTCTATAATCTCAGTAACACTGTACATTAGATCTGTTGGTACCGATATGACTGTATCATTCTCTATAATCTCAGTCACATTGTACATTAGATCTGTTGGTACCGATATGACTGTATCATTCTCTATAATCTCAGTCACATTGTACATTAGATACAGGGTGCGCGGTGTATTATACAGTCACATTGTACATTAGATCTGTTGGTACCGATATGACTATCATTCTCTATAATCTCAGTCACACTGTACATTAGATACAGTGTGCGCGGTGTATTATACAGTCACATTGTACATTAGATCTGTTGGTACCGATATGACTGTATCATTCTCTATAATCTCAGTCACATTGTACATTAGATCTGTTGGTACCGATATGACTGTATCATTCTCTATAATCTCAGTCACATTGTACATTAGATCTGTTGGTACCGATATGACTGTATCATTCTCTATAATCTCAGTCACATTGTACATTAGATCTGTTGGTACCGATATGACTGTATCATTCTCTATCATCTCAGTCACATTGTACATTAGATCTGTTGGTACCGATATGACTGTATCATTCTCTATCATATCAGTCACATTGTACATTAGATCTGTTGGTACCGATATGACTGTATCATTCTCTATAATCTCAGTCACATTGTACATTAGATCTGTTGGTACCGATATGACTGTATCATTCTCTATCATCTCAGTCACATTGTACATTAGATCTGTTGGTACCGATATGACTGTATCATTCTCTATAATCTCAGTCACATTGTACATTAGATCTGTTGGTACCGATATGACTGTATCATTCTCTATCATATCAGTCAATTGTTCTATCTGTCTCATATAATTAGCAATCTTGCAGATAACATTTCTACACAGCAGTTTTTTGCAAATGTATGAAATCCGTCTGTAGATTTAAATCAAGCAGAAGCAGGAAATCTCGTCAGTTAAGAGGGGAGGCGGGAAGCAATGGGGGGGACAATAGACCCCCTGAAATCAGTGACATTTTCCCTGTGTGATGAATGTGGTGTTTTTGCACCAGTTATGTCCTGATATCTCACCGGGGAAAGCTTGATAAACCACCAGAGGTGAATATGCTGGGAGGTGATTTGTATCTAGGTCAGGGTTTGCATGGAGCTATTAAATCTCACACGTTACAAGAAACACAATAGGGCGGGGGGATTGGAGACGTCATTATCTTTATACAGTTGGGTGAATACAGCGTGCATTTAGTACAAGAAACCTCCTGACTTCTGGTGAAGAGCAGAATGAGAGTGGCAGTCCCCAGGACGTGTTGCATATTTGCTCTATTCCCTGACATGCTCCCACCCGCGTCCCCCCTGTATTTCTTAGGCCAGTAAATCGCGTGATGATGTATTTACACTGCTGATTTCAATGGGGGGGGGGGGGGGGGATTCCACTGTCCGATTTGCCAGTCACAGGCCTGTTAATACCTAATGTTCCAGAAAAATCTGAGCTAAAAAAAAACAAATAATGTATGCCTTAAAAATGCCCCGTATTCCCTGCGAGAGCTGGCCACGCTTAGTGCATGCTACGCATTGTGACCCGAGCACCAAAGATATTAATAAAAATAATCTCCCTTTGGGGCCGAGCCATGCTACAGGACGGGGGGTGTATTATAAGCTAGATCAGGAACATACTGGGAGTTATATTGTGATTCTGGGGCACAGTGCTAAAAGCGGGGCTGTCACCATGGATACCAGTGCAGTGTCCCTCTATCATTGGGATATAACACTTTTTGTACTCCTGCTAACATTTGGCGTCAGAGTTTTCGGGTCATACTAACCTAGCTGTCAGGCGTCAGGAGATCACTTCTTGTAGTTTAGGTTGAAAAAACACTGGTGTCCATCAAGTTCAACCCTTTCCCTATCCCATGTTACCGCTGTTGATCCAAAAGAAGCCAAATAAAAACTCCTTGAGCATTTTCCAGTTGTGCTCTCAGTGGGGAAAGCAAACTCCTTCTTGACTCCAAACGGCAATCAGATTTCTCTTGGATCAACAAGCACTAAATAAATATGACTGTCTATATTAACATTAACTGAAGTTCTCCCCCCTTGGATCTTAGTCCTTCTCCCGGCCTGTTTTCTGGTACAATCACTATATTCATTTCTAACTGCAGACCACAGCAGACATTAAAGGGTTAGCGGGGTTCCAGAGTCTAATCTTCATAGTAAGGGGTTATTATTATTTCATGCCATCCCACACAGACATACAGACTTAAACACTGACTGTAGACAATAAAATGATCTATACTGGCACAATATCCAAATTAACTCATTTTCAAAGGGCAATGTTTTTATTTGCATTTCACGCCACAAGGTGATGTCATAAGCAGGACCAGGAGAAACTCACCAGACCCTGCACCATGTATATATAGAGGAGCTCACCAGACCCTGCACCATGTATATATAGAGGAGCTCACCAGACCCTGCACCATGTATATATAGAGGAGCTCACCAGACCCTGCACCATGTATATATAGAGGAGCTCACCAGGCCCTGCACCATGTATATATAGAGGAGCTCACCAGGCCCTGCACCATGTATATATAGAGGAGCTCACCAGACCCTGCACCATGTATATATAGAGGAGAACACCAGACCCTGCACCATGTATATATAGAGGAGCTCACCAGACCCTGCACCATGTATATATAGAGGAGCTCACCAGGCCCTGCACCATGTATATATAGAGGAGCTCACCAGGCCCTGCACCATGTATATATAGAGGAGCTCACCAGGCCCTGCACCATGTATATATAGAGGAGATCACCAGGCTCCGCACCATGTATATATAGAGGAGCTCAGCTGGCCCTGCACCATGTATATATAGAGGAGCTCAGCTGGCCCTGCACCATGTATATATAGAGGAGCTCACCAGGCCCTGCACCATGTATATATAGAGGAGCTCACCAGACCCTGCACTATGTATATATAGAGGCGCTCACCAGGCCCTGCACCATGTATATATATAGAGGATCTCACCAGACCCTGCACTATGTATATATAGAGGAGCTCACCAGGCCCTGCACCATGTATATATATAGAGGATCTCACCAGACCCTGCACTATGTATATATAGAGGAGCTCACCAGGCCCTGCACCATGTATATATATAGAGGATCTCACCAGGCCCTGCACCATGTATATATAGAGGAGCTCACCAGGCCCTGCACCATGTATATATAGAGGAGCTCACCAGGCCCTGCACCATGTATATATAGACGAGCTCACCAGGCCCTGCACCATGTATATATAGAGGAGCTCACCAGGCCCTGCACCATGTATATATAGAGGAGCTCACCAGACCCTGCACCATGTATATATAGAGGAGCTCACCAGATCCTGCACCATGTATATATAGAGGAGCTCAGCTGGCCCTGCACCATGTATATATAGAGGAGCTCACCAGGACCTGCACCATGTATATATATATATAGAGGAGCTCACCAGGCCCTGCACCATGTATATATAGAGGAGCTCACCAGGCCCTGCACCATGTATATATAGAGGAGCTCACCAGGACCTGCACCATGTATATATAGAGGATCTCACCAGACCCTGCACCATGTATATATAGAGGAGCTCACCAGACCCTGCATCATGTATATATAGAGGAGCTCACCAGGCCCTGCACCATGTATATATAGAGGAGCTCACCAGGCCCTGCACCATGTATATATAGAGGAGCTCAGCTGGCCCTGCACCATGTATATATAGAGGAGCTCACCAGGCCCTGCACCATGTATATATAGAGGAGCTCACCAGACCCTGCACTATGTATATATAGAGGCGCTCACCAGGCCCTGCACCATGTATATATAGAGGAGCTCACCAGGCCCTGCACCATGTATATATAGAGGAGCTCACCAGACCCTGCACTATGTATATATAGAGGCGCTCACCAGGCCCTGCACCATGTATATATAGAGGAGCTCACCAGACCCTGCACTATGTATATATAGAGGAGCTCACCAGGCCCTGCACCATGTATATATATAGAGGATCTCACCAGACCCTGCACTATGTATATATAGAGGAGCTCACCAGGCCCTGCACCATGTATATATATAGAGGATCTCACCAGGCCCTGCACCATGTATATATAGAGGAGATCACCAGGCCCTGCACCATGTATATATAGAGGAGCTCAGCTGGCCCTGCACCATGTATATATAGAGGAGCTCACCAGACCCTGCACCATGTATATATAGAGGAGCTCACCAGACCCTGCACCATGTATATATAGAGGAGCTCACCAGACCCTGCACCATGTATATATAGAGGAGCTCACCAGACCCTGCACCATGTATATATAGAGGAGCTCAGCTGGCCCTGCACCATGTATATATAGAGGAGCTCACCAGGCCCTGCACCATGTATATATAGAGGAGCTCACCAGGCCCTGCACCATGTATATATAGACGAGCTCACCAGGCCCTGCACCATGTATATATAGAGGAGCTCACCAGGCCCTGCACCATGTATATATAGAGGAGCTCACCAGACCCTGCACCATGTATATATAGAGGAGCTCACCAGATCCTGCACCATGTATATATAGAGGAGCTCAGCTGGCCCTGCACCCTGTATATATAGAGGAGCTCAGCTGGCCCTGCACCATGTATATATAGAGGAGCTCAGCTGGCCCTGCACCATGTATATATAGAGGAGCTCACCAGGACCTGCACTATGTATATATAGAGGAGCTCACCAGACCCTGCACCATGTATATATAGAGGAGCTCACCAGACCCTGCACCATGTATATATAGAGGAGCTCACCAGACCCTGCACCATGTATATATAGAGGAGCTCACCAGGCCCTGCACCATGTATATATAGAGGAGCTCACCAGACCCTGCACCATGTATATATAGAGGAGCTCACCAGGCCCTGCACCATGTATATATAGAGGAGCTCACCAGACCCTGCACCATGTATATATAGAGGAGCTCACCAGGCCCTGCACCATGTATATATAGAGGAGCTCACCAGGCCCTGCACCATGTATATATAGACGAGCTCACCAGGCCCTGCACCATGTATATATAGAGGAGCTCACCAGGCCCTGCACCATGTATATATATAGAGGATCTCACCAGGGTATACACCCCCCTGTCAGAGTGGTATGGTCTGCTCTCTCAGGGCTGTCTTTACCACAGAGCAAAGAGGGGAAACGTCCCTGAGTTCAGTCCTACTGCAGGGTCCACCGACTCTGCTACTTGAGCCCTATAGTATCTGAATCCTTTATTTATATTGTCATTGCCAGGGTGGATGACATTATACTGGTTTATATTATTATTCATTTTATTCTTTCCCTCGCTCACCACTAAACCCCTCTCATCATGGTATTGCCCAAGTTCCATCTGTTTCTTCCAACTGCCATTGATTTCACTCACCCCATTGGCCACTAACTGTCTGTCTGTCACCCTATTGGCCAGCTTCCCTTAGATCCCTCCTCTCATCCTATTGGTCTCTCTCCCAGTGACTCTGACTTCCTTTACCTTGGGATTGGCTGGTTTCTGTTTATTCCCTCCTCTCATCCTATTGGTCTGTCTCCCAGTCACTCTGACTTGCTTTAGCTTGGGATTGGCTGGTTTCTGTTTATTCCCTCCTCTCATCCTATTGGTCTGTCTCCCAGTCACTCTGACTTCCTTTACCTTGGGATTGGCTGGTTTCTGTTTATTCCCTCCTCTCATCCTATTGGTCTCTCTCCCAGTCACTCTGACTTCCGTTACCTTGGGATTGGCTGGTTTCTGTTTATTCCCTCCTCTCATCCTATTGGTCTCTGTCCCAGTCACTCTGACTTCCTTTACCTTGGGATTGGCTGGTTTCTGTTTATTCCCTCCTCTCATCCTATTGGTCTCTCTTTCAGTCACTCTCACTTCCTTTACCGTGGGATTGGCTGGTTTCTGTTTATTCCCTCCTCTCATCCTATTGGTCTGTCTCCCAGTCACTCTGACTTCCTTTACCTTGGGATTGGCTGGTTTCTGTTTATTCCCTCCTCTCATCCTATTGGTCTCTCTTTCAGTCACTCTGACTTCCTTTACCGTGGGATTGGCTGGTTTCTGTTTATTCCCTCCTCTCATCCTATTGGTCTCTCTCCCAGTCACTCTGACTTCCTTTACCTTGAGATTGGCTGGTTTCTGTTTATTCCCTCCTCTCATCCTATTGGTCTCTCTCCCAGTCACTCTGACTTCCTTTACCTTGGGATTGGCTGGTTTCTGTGTATTCCCTCCTCTTTATTCATGTTTCCTCTTCCTGTATTATTAGTATTATTAGTTTAACCCATTCAGGGCCATTATGGAGTTTTAGTAGTGTGTGATTATCATTATATGTGCAGTACATGACAAGTACATGACATGTGCAAGGTTTAGGTGGCCCATATGACCTAGGGAGCTTTGGATTTATGCTCTTGGTGGATAATGCTTCACAGTACTCAAACCATTTACAGGAACCGCCCCATCTTCCCTCAGGAACTACCCCAGCAGCCCCATCTTCCCTCAGGAACTACCCCAGCAGCCAGAGCAGCACTCAGGAACTACCCCAGCAGCCAGAGCAGCACTCAGGAACTACCCCAGCAGCCATATTAGCACTCAGGAACTACCCCAGCAGCCCCATCTTCCCTCAGGAACTACCCCAGCAGCCAGAGCAGCACTCAGGAGCTATCCCAGCAGCCACATTAGCACTCAGGAACTACCCCAGCAGCCCCATCTTCCCTCAGGAACTACCCCAGCAGCCACATTAGCACTCAGGAACTACCCCAGCAGCCACCTTAGCACTCAGGAACTACCCCAGCAGCCAGAGCAGCACTCAGGAACTACCCCAGCAGCCCCATCTTCCCTCAGGAACTACCCCAGCAGCCCCATCTTCCCTCAGGAACTACCCCAGCAGCCCCATCTTCCCTCAGGAACTACCCCAGCAGCCAGAGCAGCACTCAGGAGCTACCCCAGCAGCCACATTAGCACTCAGGAACTACCCCAGCAGCCAGAGCAGCACTCAGGAACTACCCCAGCAGCCAGAGCAGCACTCAGGAACTACCCCAGCAGCCCCATCTTCCCTCAGGAACTACCCCAGCAGCCATATTAGCACTCAGGAACTACCCCAGCAGCCATATTAGCACTCAGGAACTACCCCAGCAGCCAGAGCAGCACTCAGGAACTACCCCAGCAGCCACATTAGCACTCAGGAACTACCCCAGCAGCCACATTAGCACTCAGGAACTACCCCAGCAGCCACATTAGCACTCAGGAACTACCCCAGCAGCCATATTAGCACTCAGGAACTACCCCAGCAGCCACATTAGCAATTAGGAACTACCCCAGCAGCCAGAGCAGCACTCAGGAACTACCCCAGCAGCCACATTAGCACTCAGGAACTACCCCAGCAGCCATATTAGCACTCAGGAACTACCCCAGCAGCCATATCTTCCCTCAGGAACTACCCCAGCAGCCATATTAGCACTCAGGAACTACCCCAGCAGCCATATTAGCACTCAGGAACTACCCCAGCAGCCAGAGCAGCACTCAGGAACTACCCCAGCAGCCACATCTTCCCTCAGGAACTACCACAGCAGCCACATCTTCCCTCAGGAACTACCCCAGCAGCCACATTAGCACTCAGGAACTACCCCAGCAGCCATATCTTCCCTCAGGAACTACCCCAGCAGCCACATTAGCACTCAGGAACTACCCCAGCAGCCATATTAGCACTCAGGAACTACCCCAGCAGCCAGAGCAGCACTCAGGAACTACCCCAGCAGCCATATTAGCACTCAGGAACTACCCCAGCAGCCACCTTAGCACTCAGGAACTACCCCAGCAGCCATATTAGCACTCAGGAACTACCCCAGCAGCCAGAGCAGCACTCAGGAACTACCCCAGCAGCCAGAGCAGCACTCAGGAACTACCCCAGCAGCCATATTAGCACTCAGGAACTACCCCAGCAGCCATATCTTCCCTCAGGAACTAGCCCAGCAGCCACATTAGCACTCAGGAACTACCCCAACAGCCACATTAGCACTCAAGAACTACCCCAGCAGCCATATTAGCACTCAGGAACTACCCCAGCAGCCACATTAGCACTCAGGAAGTTGATTTTGGAGGTTGACCTTCATGTTGAGTCATATTCGGCACCTGAGTTGGACTTGGGGAAAAAACCCAGGTTCGAATCTTCCCGACTGAAAGTAATGGGAGGTGAAGTGATCAAACATATTTTTGAGACTAAGCCAAATTGGGCCCCTTTGATCATGTGTCTCCCACTACTTTCAGTGGGGATAATTCAAACCTGTTGGTTCTTTTCTGAAACTGAAATTTTATCTCCAAAATCAAACTTTAGTTCAAATAAAGTCCCCCAAAAATAAATAAATAAGTGCAGTTAACTTAATTATTGGCTTGAGTCAAAAAAAACATTTAGTTATCCTTTAAGGAGTTTGTTGATATAAACAAATGAGACTGTGTTTTTATTTATTACTATTTATTTCTTTATTTTTTCTTTCAGACATAGTAACAAACAAAACAAAACAGGTGAGAGAACAACAAACCAAGGGCTTCGCTAGGTCGCAACAGTAACGACCTCTTGACAGTATACAGTGAGTACAATTTATCAACATGAGGATTCGATCAATTTGAAGGTTATCCGCACCATATCGGTGTCTCAATTCTGTAGGTTGTCTTGTTCTCGTAGTTAGAGTTCCGAGTTAAGAACATTGGGAGTAGTGAGAATGGGTGGGTGATGGGGGTGAGCCTCCCCTCAGATTATCGATTGGGCAGAATTGGACCACAACGTATGAATTTTTGTATTTGTGGCTAGTGATCCATTTGGGGCATAATGTAGTTTTTCCATTTGTAGATTCTAGTGAATTAAATGATAGAGTTCTTGGAGTGGATGGAATGGTTGTAGACTTCCAGTATATAGCCAGTAGGGTTTTTGCGGCTAGCAGGATCTGGCCTCCCCTCAGATTAACAATTGGGCAGAATTGGACCACAACGTATGAATTTTTTGTATTTGTGGCTAGTGATCCATTTGTGGCATAATGGAACTTTTCCATTTGTAGATTCTAGTGAATTAAATGATAGAGTTCTGGAGTGGATGGCATGGTTGTAGACTTCCAGTTTCTAGCCAGTAGGGTTTTTGCTGCTATCAGGATCTGGACGATTAGGATTTTTTTTCAATTTTCAGCAATGCTTTTGGAAAATGTGCAGTAATGCTAATTCAGGAGATTGTTGTAGGGGGACAACAATCATCGTTGTTTCCTTGATGATAGCAAAGGTGTTGCACGAGTAACTCTGTATGTGTGGACAGGCTCTCTAGGTATGCAGCATAGACCCTGTGAAGTGGCATAAGCGCCAGCATGCGTTTTGAGGAAGTTGGGTAGAGTTTCGCCATCTTGCTTGGGTGCCATCGGGTGATCATGTAGGGGTTTTTAGTAGCTTGGTTTCAAGTTCTCTAGGGTGATTTCACGCCCCACCTCTCTTTCCCATGCAGTTTGGAAAGATGGTTTGGCGAGGGTAGGTGGCTGTAGTATCGTATTGTAGCAAACTGATAATGTTTTTTTCATTGTTGAGATTGATTTGACGAAGGAAGGAGTCTATCTGCTCCTTTTGAGGTGGATGTTTGCTATCACAGTCGCTCAGGTTGTACAAGGATGCATAGTACTGGCCAAAAGCATCTGGGATCGCCACTGGGTTCCTAACATTATATTCCGTAGAGGTGAAAAGACATGGTATTGCTTTCTTTGCTTCTTTAGAAAACTGGAAGTTGTTGATAGGGAGGTGTACAATTATGTATCTTCCTTTGGGGTCTTTTTTGACTTTTGAGATAGTGAGGGCTTGGGAATCATGTCGCCACATCGATTCTCCTGCTTTTTGACGGCATGGAAAACAGTAGAGAAATGTTTGGTATAAACAGAGGGGGATTTTATTTTTTGGCAAAATGGGTTTCTTGTGCGCAGATAATGTGGGATTTCGATTTCGACGCTTCTTCGAACAGTAGTCGCCTTTTATGGGGAGTGTTAAGTCCTTTAACATTGATGGACCTTCATTTAAGTCTCATTGTGTGTGGTACGTGTGTAGCTCTTTTGAAAGGCATTTTGTGGATGTATAGTACTCACATTTTGGGAGAAATTGATGACCAGTTGTTGAGATATTCTGACCATGGCGGGTTGCTGTGATAGCTACAAGCGGTCTCTGTGTTCCATAGTGGAGAGGGTGAGGCTCAGGAGGTGGTATGGTATAGAATAATTGAAAGATTGCATAGCACTATTTGTAATTAGGCATAATAGACACACTATAGCAATAGGTATCAGACATTATATGATAGTTTACGACTTATAGGGAATGAGTGCGTGTTAATAAAAGCAGCAAACATGTCTAGGTATGTTTCAAGAGGATTCCCATTAATGAGTAACACGTTATCTAACCTTTTAGAGGTAGCGTACATTGAATTGCTTGTGTGAACACTATAGTCCTAGTGCAATACCTGAATATTGGACAAATGAACAACATAGAACTGATCAGGTATTAACGAGGGTCAACTCAAAACTTAGTAGTGACTGAGGGGCGACGGGGGGCCGCATACTTATCATCAGGGGTTAACGGTTTGAGCTGTTTAAGGATGAGAGAGCTGCATAGATCCGTATGCTGGTAAGCGGGGTCAGAGGGATCCTCTCTTTTTTCTGGTTTCTGGTGTTTCTTTGTTATGCCATTGATGGAGTGATTTCAGGTAGTTGTAGGAGTATGTATATATGCTGTAATCAGGAGTAATGTTCTTCCGAGATTCTCTAAAGTAATAGTATTACTTTACTGAGAGGGTAGTGGGTATATGGAATAGTCTTCCAGACTAGATGGACGGAATAGTTCTTATCTTCCGACACATTCCATATTATTAATGTTGAAACCAGTTGGTATTCGGGCCATATCCGGATGGATATGGATGGAAGATGGCTATCAGAACGTGCCATAAGATGTCAGCACACGTCCCTCCAAGTTTATGTTTTTAAATCATACTACCCTACTACTAATGTTGCCCCAAGTTTGAATTCGGGATATATTCGGTAGAGCATTAATGTAAGGAGGCCATCAGAACACGGTATTACTTGTTCGTTAGATGTTATTAAGGGTATGGAACATACCGTTATAGATGAGGCGGAGGAGAACCCAGCGAACCTTTCTTGCTCTTCCGGAAGAATGTTCTCTTCTTCTGGTTCGCTTGCTGGGTACGCCACCATGTATCCAAACCTATTGCACATCTCCCCCATAGACTGTGCTTTCGGTGTGAATGGTGGCGCTAATGCACCCTCTTCAAGTTGTTTCCACTCGATGGACTGAAAAAAGGGGTGCATTCTAATAATGGTAGCTTTTTCCAGACGCTGTCTATCGCAGTGCAGCAGCAAAGTGCGTATGACAGCCTTGGTGTCAGGGCTAATGCCGTCTGGAAAGGTGAGCCTGTTGTTAAGTACTGCTGACAAAAGTACTGTTCTACCATTGTTACTGAAGGGGAACTTTCCAGTTGACATTTGGAATACGATAATGCCCAGGGCCCACCAGTCAATGGCTGCATTGTATGTTCTGCTGTTCAGCATTTCTGGGGCATGATATCCAGTTGTTCCAAACATCCCTTCAGTTCTTCTATCTCCAAACATCTCTGACACGGCAAGACCGAAGTCACAGATCTTAATATGACCCTCGCCGGTCAGCAAGATGTTGTCTGGCTTGAGGTCACGATGGACGACCCCCTTACCATGGAGATATTGCAACCCACACACAATCTCTGCTGCAATGAATGTTGTGGTTGCAAGTGGAAGCTTGCCATTCTCGTAGATGTAATCATCAAGACTGCCGCCGCTGAGGAAGTCCATCACATAATACAGATGACTTGGGGTCTGAAAGGTGGAATATAAGCGAGTGCAGAAATTGCTCCCCGCTGCAATTTCTAGCACTCGCTTCTCAATCATGACATCCCTAAAGTCTATTATGGAGGACTTCTTCACGATTTTTACTGCAAACCAGCGTTTGCTAACCAAGTCACATGCCAGCGCGACTGCTCCATATCCTCCTTCACCGAGTACCTTGTGGAAAACGAGTCGCTCTAAAGATGTTGGAGCCATGACTGTCAGCGTAGTCATGGCTTTGCTGGCACGTGGTCTGGGACGGCATGGCTTTCTCCTGGATCGTCTCTGCTGCCTGAGTTGTTGAGCTGGCAGCTGCACGTTGGTCACGACAGTGCTGGGCGCTTCCTGGCCTCCTCTACGCCTGCGCCTGAGACGATTGGCAAATGTTCGCATCCTCTCTCCCAGATTCTGAAAGAATCGTTGGATCCTACGTCTGAGAGGAACGCGTTGCACTGGAGATTCTTCCACGACTGGTTCTTCCCAGCATGTTCGCCTTACGCGAACCTCGGGTTCTTCCTTCCTCCTTAGGCAGTTCCATACCCTTCTAGCCTTTTTATCTCCTATGTTACTCATTTTATATATATAAGAATAATAATAATAATAACGCTATCTCAAACTCCAAAAGTCGCTACCTCGTCGCTTCGCAGCTCAAAGGGAACTAATAAATGATTGGCAGCTGGGTCCTTTTATACACTGATTTCATGACATCACAGCCACACCCACCTATTGTGATGTGCTAGGCCACACCCATCTCCATATATGGTCATGCCACACCACCTGCAGTGATGTGCTAGGCCACACCCATCTCCATATATGGTCATGCCATACCCACCTGCAGGGCTGTGCTAGGCCACACCCATCTCCATTGAGGTTCTAGTTTACTGCCGCCTCCAAATGGGGCACTTGCCCCCCTCCCTTTAGAAATTAGACCTGCAGCAAGCAAGGGAGAAGCAGTTGACTCGGTAGGTTAGGTTAATTAGATACAAAGATCATAAAATACACCTGTCAGACAGGGAATATCAGAAAAAACATGTTTATTTCATTGTATACACCCCCCTGTCAGAGTGGTATGGTCTGCTCTCTCAGGGCTGTCTTTACCACAGAGCAAAGAGGTGAAACGTCCCTGAGTTCAGTCCCACTGCAGGGTCCACCGACTCTGCTACTTGAGCCCTATAGTTTCTGAGTCCTTTATTTATATTGTCATTGCCAGGGTGGATGACATTATACTGGTTTATATTATTATTCATTTTATTCTTTCCCTCGCTCACCACTAAACCCCTCTCATCATGGTATTGCCCAAGTTCCATCTGTTTCTTCCAACTGCCATTGATTTCACTCACCCCATTGGCCACTAACTGTCTGTCTGTCACCCTATTGGCTAGCTTCCCTTAGATCCCTCCTCTCATCCTATTGGTCTCTCTCCCAGTGACTCTGACTTCCTTTACCTTGGGATTGGCTGGTTTCTGTTTATTCCCTCCTCTCCTCCTATTGGTCTCTCTCCCAGTCACTCTGACTTTCTTTACTTTGGGATTGGCTGGTTTCTGTTCATTCCCTCCTCTCCTCCTATTGGTCTCTCTCCCAGTCACTCTGACTTCCTTTACCTTGGGATTGGCTGGTTTCTTTTTATTCCCTCCTCTCCTCCTATTGGTCTCTCTCCCAGTCACTCTGACTTCCTTCACAATGGGATTGGCTGGTTTCTGTTTATTCC
This sequence comes from Pelodytes ibericus, assembly GCA_036172795.1. NCBI lineage: Eukaryota > Metazoa > Chordata > Amphibia > Anura > Pelodytidae > Pelodytes > Pelodytes ibericus. Next base: position 7,011,456 of record CM069860.1, on the reverse strand, counting down.
CTCCTCTGATCCTATTGGTCTCTGTCCCAGTCACTCTGACTTCCTTTACCTTGGGATTGGCTGGTTTCTGTTTATTCCCTCCTCTCATCCTATTGGTCTCTCTCCCAGTCACTCTGACTTCCTTCACCTTGGGATTGGCTGGTTTCTGTTTATTCCCTCCTCTCATCCTATTGGTCTGTCTCCCAGTCACTCTGACGTCCTTTACCTTGGGATTGGCTGGTTTCTGTTTATTCCCTCCTCTGATCCTATTGGTCTCTGTCCCAGTCACTCTGACGTCCTTTACCTTGGGATTGGCTGGTTTCTGTTTATTCCGTCCTCTTTATTCATGTTTCCTCTTACTGTACAGTAGCTGCTAACTGGTAAGAATATCATTATATTGTAACCCTTTACATGCCAAACCAATCAGAGGGCTGGATTATAAAATAAACATGGAGTTAATACTCTAGCTGTTCACACTACATGTCCCATGACTCTCAGCCAGTGTGCTAAGCATCATGGGAAGGAGAGTACTCAACCACTAGATTGCCAAAGGTTAGGTATTATATTTGGTTATGGATTGGTACTGCAGCTGCTGGGGAATGCACATCTCATGATCCTCAGCCATCCATGATAATGTAATAACAGCACCTGCAGTGCCAAAGGTTACTACCCCTGCTGCATAACTGCCAGTGTCCTATTCTGGATCCAGGCCTTTATGGCTCTTTTTATAATACTTCCCAATGTTTGCTGTGCATCACAGAGCTGCACTGCACATCACAACATTAACTTTACTTGACTGCAACTCCCATGATGTTAAGCCAGTAACATTGCTAGTTGGTAACTGTGGATGGGGCTGTGAGGGCGGGGGGAGTGCGGGGGTAATGGGGTCACAGTAAGTCTATAGTACAAACACTAAGTACAATAATATATGATGTCATATATTACACTGCACACTAACTTTTTTGTTGTTGACTGCAGCTCTCATGACATACAGCCAGCCCATTACTGGCTCAATACCATAGGGATTGTACACTGGGGTAATAGTGTCTAATGTTTTGTCCCCCCCCCCCCCCCCCTTCCCATGATGCTAAGGTATATGCTGGTCTGTTAGTTACTACTACCATGGTTATATAATTGTCCTATTAACCCCTTAGTGACATGACCTTTTGACCATGTCTTTTTCTTGGTGACATGAGCTGTTTTGACATTTCTGGAGTGTTTTTGTTTAGCTGTGATTTTCTTCTTTCTCACTTACTGTAACCACACAAATTATATACTGGCGTGAGAAGGGCTTTCGTTAAATACCATTATGTTCATCATATCTTATAATTTACTACAAAAACAAATCATAAAATATGATGACATTTTTGAAAAAAAAAAAAAAACACTTTTTCTAAATGTGACCTAAAAAATAATTTGCACAAATACAATTGGTAAAAAAGACCATGTAAAACGGGACGGCTACCCAAGGTCGTTAACACCGCTACCGTTGTAGGAAATCACCTCCTTAGTCCCCCAATTAAAGCTCAGCATCCACCAAGCAAGACTTTCTTGACAGAGGCGTCACTTGGGTTGGTGTCACCCGGTGCGGTAACTCATGGTGTCACCCCCTGGATTTCCTCCAATACCATGCCAAACAGATTCCCTAGTAATGCCAGTTAGATGGCCTATTAAATATGCCACATACAGGAGCCCCACAAATTATGTCACACACACGAGCCCTATAAATTATGCCACAACAGAGCCTCATTATTTATGCCTCACCTCGGAGCCCAATTAATGATGCCCCACACAAGCAGCCTATAATTATGCCACACAAAAGAGACCCTTAATTATGCCACACAAAAGAGACCCTTAATTATGCCACACAAAAGAGACCCTTAATTATGCCACACAAAAGAGACCCTTAATTATGCCACACATGGGCCCCAATAAATATGCCACACATGGGACCGCCATTAATTATGCCACACAAAAGAGACCCTTAATTATGCCACTCATGGGCCCCAATAAATATGCCACACATGGGACCGCCATTAATTATGACACACACAGGAGCCCCACGAGGTGACAAATGTACAATTCTAAAACAATACATATCTATACACAAAACAATACATATCTATACACACAGGCGCCCGGTCACGTGACCTGTCAGCACAATCGCCGGGAAGCCGAACAGGCAGCATGGAGGGACCATGCTGCCTGCCACTAGCCACCAGGGAAAGGTAAGTGTGTGTGATGGGAGACGGTGTGTGTGTGTGTGTGTGTGTGTGACTGAGTGTGATGGGAGTCAGAGTGTGTGTGATGGGAGACAGTGTGTGTGACTGAGTGTGATGGGAGTCAGAGTGTGTGTGATGGGAGACTGTGTGTGTGACTGAGTGTGATGGGAGTCAGAGTGTGTGTGATGGGAGACAGTGTGTGTGACTGAGTGTAATGGGAGTCAGAGTGTATGTGATGGGAGACAGTGTGTGTGACTGAGTGTGATGGGAGTCAGAGTGTGTGTGATGGGAGACAGTGTGTGTGACTGAGTGTGATGGGAGTCAGAGTGTGTGTGATGGGAGACAGTGTGCGTGACTGAGTGTGATGGGAGTCAGAGTGTGTGTGATGGGAGACAGTGTGTGTGACTGAGTGTGATGGGAGTGTGAGCTTGATGTGAGTCTGAATTATGGGGCATGTCTTAGGTGTGTAACGTGGGTGTGCAGCTTGGGTAGGGGGGTGCCCGGATTTTGTCTGCCTAGGGCAGCACAAAATCAAGATACACCACTGGCTAGAGGCTGTCTGAGCATGCTGACGGTTGCAGTCTGCATACATCCGGAGGGTCAGAACATGTTCTCCAATGTTCTGTTAAGAGATGGGTGTGTCTGGCTGAGAATGCTGGGCAGTTACAGCAGCTGATGTGCCAATAGACCCCTCTGCTCTCTCAGAGAGCTCGTCTCATCCTCCCCACTTAGCATCTCTGGGAAGTGACAACCGTGATCCTCACAAATCTCCTCTTCTTGAAGGAAACTGGCAAATGAGATGTATTCCATCTCCAGGGACCCCTCGCCCCTCACCCAAAGTATACACATAGCTGTATATTCCCTCCTTGGATCAATCTCCTCTGAGAGAGCGAGCGAGCGAGCTGCAGGAAGATGTCACTTCTCAGGCGGCAGCAGTCTCCTTCCCCCGGTGATGCCAGTGGATTCTCTTGCTGCATACTAATCTCGCTGGAAGCATAGTGCATGTGTTGATTGCCTCAACCTCCTGCCCCTCACTTCCCGCTGGACGAGCTGGGGAAACGCCATATAATTCCATTAGCGCATTAAGAGCCTGCGCTCTGCGTTGGGAGCGGCACGGTCAGAGTGCTCCTGGCGACACTGCACGCCTGTTCCTGTCAAGGGCCTAATTCGGCGCAGGTCAGCGGTCCAGCTCTTAACTCGAGCATGATAATCAGTCCAAGTAAAGCCGGGACACATGCGCTAATAATGTCCGCCTCGCTCAGACACCCTAGCCTTGCTCGCCTGGGGATGAGAGTGATAGTCCTACCTCCCTGGCTCTTATTGGGTTAAAATGAGAGGAAGCCACATCTCAAACAGAGCACGGACAGTGCTGATATAGCCTGTCCTATAGGATGGCACCTACTCAGGAGAGCCACTGTCACCATTACAGAGGAAACCTCTCCATTAGGATATCAGACTGGTCCCACCCATAAGGGCAGTCTAAACCCCACATACCCGGCAGGTCTCCTCTCCACAAGGAACACAGCAACCACAGACGGACATTTCGGCCTAGCATAGGACTCATCGCTGTGGTGTTCCTCTCTAGCTGCAGTGAGCCAGGGACTCACGCCCTGGTCTATCATGAAGAATGTTTTTCTCATTGTTATCAAGAAAGTCCGAAAGAGTATAAAATAATCTCACCGGCCCTCTAACTGGGCAGCATGAATAAAGAGTTACACTGTGTAGCACCTTATAGTGTGAGAATGTCCGCCAGGTTACTCCCCCTGTGCTGTAAGAACGTGTAATCCCTTTACACATAAGGAATGGCGATCGCATCTTTCACTTTACAATGCTGGAGTTTTCTACTCAATCCTCCTCCTGCTTCCTGCCTGTTTGGACTTTGCATCTTGACCGGTCATTGCGGAGGGTGATTAGCGGGTCACTCATTGCGGAGGGTTATTAGCGGGTCACTCATCGCGGAGGGTGATTAGCGTGTCACTCATTGCGGAGGGTGATTAGCGGGTCACTCATCGCGGAGGGTTATTAGCAGGTCACTCATCGCCAAGGCTTATAAGCGGGTCACTCATCGCGGAGGGTGATTAGCGGGTCACTCATCACGGAGGGTGATTAGTGGGTCACTCATCACGGAGGGTGATTAGCGAGTCACTCATGGCAGGGTGATTAGCGGGTCACTCATCGCGGAGGGTGATTAGCGGGTCACTCATCGCGGAGGGTGATTAGCGTGTCACTCATTGCGGAGGGTGATTAGCGAGTCACTCATCGCGGAGGGTGATTAGCGGGTCACTCATCGCGGAGGGTGATTAGTGGGTCACTCATTGCGGAGGGTGATTAGCGGGTCACTCATTGCGGAGGGTGATTAGCGGGTCACTCAACGCAGAGGGTGATTAGCGGGTCACGTATCGCAGAGGGTGCTTGGTGGGTCACTCATCGCGGAGGGTGATTAGCGGGTCACTGATCGCGGAGGGTGATTAGCGGGTATCATGATTAAAGCTCTGTGTTTGCTGATTGGTGGGGTGGAATCGTATCATTATGATGACGTATTGACCCGTTGTTATTTTTGCACCATTTTATTAACCCTTTGCCGGTCAGTTGGGCCCTGCGAGGGTAGTATCTCTCTCCCCGGCATGCCGATGGCTTTGGTTATACCCTGCGAGGGTAGTATCTCTTTCCACGGCATGCCGATGGCTTTGGTTATACCCTGCGAGGGTAGTATCTCTCTCCCCGGCATGCCGATGGCTTTGGTTATACCCTGCGAGGGTAGTATCTCTTTCCCCGGCATGCCGATGGCTTTGGTTATACCCTGCGAGGGTAGTATCTCTCTCCCCGGCATGCCGATGGCTTTGGTTATACCCTGCGAGGGTAGTATCTCTCTCCCCGGCATGCCGATGGCTTTGGTTATACCCTGCGAGGGTAGTATCTCTCTCCCCGGCATGCCGATGGCTTTGGTTATACCCTGCGAGGGTAGTATCTCTCTCCCCGGCATGCCGATGGCTTTGGTTATACCCTGCTCTGTATACAAGGCACGAGGACGCCTCGTAGCCACAGAGAGAGAAATATGAGTCACACACGAGGTGAGATGGTATGGGGCGGGCTGGACGCTGCCTTCAGATGCTATCCAACCCACGTTCTTTATAGCCCAAATAAGCAAGTCTCCTCCAGTGCCTTCCAAGAGGAGCGGCAAGGAGATAAGAGGCCCAGCTCCGGGAGAGACTATTAAACATCCCGGCTAGAATGAATGAGAGTGAGAGGCTGCAGACAGATCCATTAATCCCCCCCGTGTGCCCCCAACTCAGGTAAAAGAATGAGGGACAAAGGTAACAGGGTTAAGCTTCTTTATGGTTTATGATATACATACACAAAGTATATCCCCCCCCCCCCCCCCCCCCATGAAGATCAATCTAGTAAACTCATGAGATCCATGAAACCTTAATCTGGTAACTTTGTTTCAGATATAATGAGATGCTTGGATGTAAAGTGCTAGGACCACACCTGTTATAACAACATTGCTTACAAACCCCGCAAAATCCACACCCTGATGTTGTGCCAAGAAAAGAGCCAAAATCCACCCACGCGCCTTTCATACAGTGCGATGTCACACTGCGCAGAATATGTCACTGCTGATCTTACACTCTGGGGACCAGGGCCGGTGGAAGGATTTTTTGATACACAGGCAAAAGTGCTTTTTGGTGCCCCCCCCCCCTCCATCCCATGACTCTCCCCATATATCTTATCTATCCTCCCTCTCCCCAAATCTGTTTCCCCCCTCTTATGTTCTCTCCCCTCCTACCCCCATCTCTGTTCTCCCCCCCCTGTTCTCTCTCTCCCACTCCCCTGTTTTCTCTCCCCCCTCCCCTGTGCTCTCTCTCCCCCCTCCCCTGTTCTCTCCCCCCCTCCCCTGTTCTCTCTCTCCCCCCTCCCCTGTTCTCTCTCTCCCCCCTCCCCTGTTTTCTCTCCCCCCTCCCCTGTTCTCTCTCTCCCCCCTCCCCTGTTCTCTCTCTCCCCCCTCCCCTGTTCTCTCTCTCCCCCCTCCCCTGTTTTCTCTCCCCCCTCCCCTGTTCTCTCCCCCTCCCCTGTTCTCTCTCTCCCCCTCCCCTTTTTTCTCTCCCCCCTCCCCTGTTCTCTCTCTCCCCCTCCCCTGTTCTCTCTCCCCCCCCCCCTCCACTGTTAGGCTTTAGGGTTCGGTGGGGGGTTATTGTTAGTATTAGGGTTTGGGGGGGGGGGGTTATTGTTAGTATTAGGGTTTGGGGGTTACTGTTAATATTATGGTTCAAGGGTTAATGTTAGTATTAGAGTTCAGGGGGTAGTGTTAGTATTAGGCTTTGGGTTGGTGGGGGTTAGTATGGGGGTTCATGGTCACTATTAGGGGGGTTGATTTATTAGGTGGGGTAATTTATTGGGGGTGTATGTTTGTAAGCTGCCAGCTCTTACATTGCCGCGATGAAGCGGCCACGTTGATCTTCACCGCTGACAGTTCAGCATTCAAACTGCCGCGCCGAACTGTCATCACGTAGAACTGTGCTAGACCCCCTTGAGGCATTGGGCGAGAGTGGCACATAGGATGACCGTGCAGTTGGAGTACGCTGGTAGACCACTTTAATTTGCGCCAATGCCAACCTCTCGGGGGCACCAGTCCTATATGGCTAGGACATGGTTCTGGGGGGTCTTTAACAGACCAATGTTTTTATATGACACTAAATTTGTGTAAGTCTCGGTTGAACAGGTCTGGAATATTAAAAAATGTGTTTGATAAAAGGAAATTAAATTTTGCAGATAAGATAGAGGCCCCTAGTTCTGCATAAAGATGTGAGCGACATGCACACCCAAGAGAGTACACACCCGTGCACACATACCTGTGTGCGTCTAACAATGATCTCCATTAAACTGCGGACAAGTAAAACAAACGATGTATAGGAAAGTAGTAATTAATAAACCCCACACTGATTAGCCTGTCAATTCTCTCCTGGATGATCCCTATTTGGCACGGTATTTATTTATTTTTTGTAATAAATTGGCACAAACGCTGGGTAACTACAGGTCACAAGAATAAAACAAACATCAAACAGATTCGCTCAAAAATCACCATTTTTTTTTTTTAAACAAGTACAGGAAAAAACGAAAGGTGTTAATTTACACCTTATCTGAAAACAAACTGGATACCATTTTGCTAATGCCCATCTAATGGCAAACATACTTGTGTATTTAATGGGTCATGTAATTCATTGGCTCTCTCTTAAGTGCTAACATATTGGAGTTATTGATTTTGAGGCAGTAAAATCAATAAGGTAGGGGGATGCAGGAGGGGGAGAGATCTGTTATAAGAACGAAAGGTTGAGATTTTCCTTCAAAGTATCTGGGCAACCGTCAGGACGTAACCGAGACCTCCAATGTGATGGGCTGATAAGGGAACGAGCCAGTGTCCTCTCAACATGACTATATCACAGAAACCGGCAAGGAGGCAGATGCTGAAACATATGCTTAGTCATATTGCACTAAACACACGGGCGATCTGAGACATGTTCATTTATTATTCCAGTCTACTAACGCGTTTGTGGCCTTTAAGCTGGACCCATCTTGTATTTTGGGGGTTTTAATCCTGAATTCAGTGTTAAAGAAAATTCCTTTAATGCATTTTTTTTTAAAACTAGATTTCTGCTGCTGTGGAATAAGCCTTGTGCGGATTTCTAAAGGGCCGTTCTGGGGCAAGGTTCTAAAAGTGGATCAATTGGCAGGAACATTCCGTTGGTTTCCACGGCAACTGCAGAATGTTTAGAATCTTGCCCCAGAAGTGTTCTTTTGTAACTAACGCGCCATTGGGTCCTTGTAGGGCAGGGATGGCTCCTCCTTCTCTGGAAAGTGCCAAGTCAAGCTTTTTATTTATGGTTTAATGTATATACATGTGATTCTTAATACAGATGGCTGCAGAGAGGTGGAACTAACAGTACTTTTACATTTCTGGACTTTTCTTTTGCACCACCTTCTGCCCAGATCTCTAACACACAACCCTCCAACTTTGGGAGATCTCTATGTGGATCACAGGGGGCATAGCCACAGAATTGATGGGTGCGCCCACGTGAATGGACAAATATCAGATCCCCAAGTGTCTTTGAATTTTCCGTCCTCCGTTCCTTGGAAAGGTGATCACTGGTGTCAGAAGTGGTATTTTGAATTTGGAGGATCATAAGATATCCCAGAGTGAGATTTGCAGATTGTGTTCCTTAATTATTTCGAGTTTCTTAATCCGATGAAGCAAAAAAAAAAAAAAAAGATAACTGCAGGGAGCTGAGATGGGAATTTCAAACTTTAGACCAATGTAGCCGAAAAACAATTCTCCAATTCAGGAGAATTTTTCCAGCTCAGCTACTTTGGCTTTAAGTTTGTAATTCCTGTCTAAATTCTTCAAATTCTCTCTTATTGAGAAGCCCCTTGTATTAGTGATTTTTTTTTTCTTCTTTAATCCTTGGGTAAATCCTAGAAATCCATTGCTTCTGGAAGATATATCAAACATAGTATCAGGTTCCAGCTGTACAATCTGACCCCTTTCTTTAAAATGTTAAGAATTGGTTATATTTGCACCTCTATTAATTATCATTGCTTTTTGCGGTGAAAAAACCCCAACAATTTGGCTTTCCACGAACACATAAAAACATTACATTGTTTAGAAATATTCTTGTATTTATTGTCAGGTGTAGACGATGCTTCTGGTAATCTGCTTGATGCTAAAACTACTCTGTAAATGCAAATTAAACCCCTGTTTCCTATTTTCCTCCTTTGCACACGTTTTACCCCAGAACAAATAATAATTTCTCTGCCAGTGCTGCGCTAATCCAAAGCATTTTCAGGACCCATGTTAAAAAACAAATACTGCCGTTTCAAATGCCCCCTTTCCTGCTCCCCCATCCCTTTGAATAAATTAACTCTTAATCATTAATAAGCTAAGTGTCAGTAATAACCTTTTAACAGTACATATCGTGTACAGGATGTGCTTATAGGCAGAGGAGCAGCAGAGAGACTGGAGTTAGCTAATCATTAAATGCACGACTGCAGAAAGATTTGGTTTTTGACCTTCCCGGTTGCTCTTCTAGTTTGACACTGTCACATAGAATCACGGCCACCCTTAGGTGTTCTGGTGCCCTGTCCGGACCACCCTCGTGGTGCCCACCCCTTTGCCCGTCACAGGCGGTGCTGAGGTATTTTTATCAAATAATAAAATTGTATTACCCCCGCATCCCTTGCTATTGCACCCACAGCACCTGGTTGCACCCAGGTAACATGTCACAGCACCATCTTGCAGCGCCCACATTGCACCCACAGGTCTTGCCAGAGCACCAAGATTTCCCCAGCAATCATTCCATTCCCAGGACTTGCTAAAACTACCATTTCACTCACAGGACCTTCCACAGAAACCATTCCACTGCCAGGACTTGTCCTAGCAACCATTCCACTGCCAGGACTTGTCCTAGCAACCATTCCACTGCCAGGACTTGCATCAGCAACCAGTCCACTCACAGAACTTGCCCTAGCTAACATTCCACTGACAGGGCCTGCCCATCAACCATTCCACTGCCAGGACTTTCCCTAGCTACCATTCCACTCACGGGACTTGCCCTAGCACCCACATTGCACTCACAGAACTTGCTCTACCACCAACATTGCACTCACCGAACTTGCCCCAGCACGCAAATTGCACTCAAAGGATTTTCCACAGCACCCACATTAAATTGCCCCAGCACCCACAGGACTTGCCCCAGCACTCGCATTGTACTCAGAGAAACTGCCCCAGCACCCACATTGCACTCCCAGGACTTGCTCCAGCAAGGAGCTGACCTTGTCCTTTTTGCCAGGGATAGGAAGAATGACCAGACAAGGTGTCCGTGGCAAGGTCTGTGAAGGTTTCATACTACATCATCAAATTGTCTATCGCTAAGTCCAGTAAATTAACCTACTTTTCTCTACTTGTCTTGCGCTTGACTTCCTAATCTTGATTTTATACCTTGGAATTACAACCCTTTCTTCTACGGATCCTAGATCTTCTTTCCCGAGAATACAGCTCTTTGGAAACTTACCATCCTTTCTGGAAGCTGGTTAACTCCAGGGGAAGGAAGTTACCTCCATGCCAACATTCCTCACCATGAATGATGATCCTTACTTCTAGATTCTGTCCCCCTTCTCTAGTCTTTCAGCCAGTTTACAGGAAGGGTGGTTAGTTGGCCGGCTGTGTAGGAGTTGTACGCAGTAGACTTGGGCGCCACCAAAATGTTCCGTCCATTAACGCATTTGTTTCAAGACAAAATGTGGACATTATTTTTCGTTTAGGGAAACGCCTTTCGGACGAATGTAATTGAGCTGACGTTCATTTTAGAATAAGTCAAATAAGGTTAGGGGGTTAGGTTAGGATTAGGGAATTTGGACGACAAAACCGAATTTGTTTGTGTGTATTAGTGAGTGTTATGTGTGAGAGTGTGTTTGTGTGTATTAGTGAGTGTTATGTGGGAGAGTGTGTTTGTGTGTATTAATGAGTGTTATGTGTGAGAGTGTGTTTGTGTGTATTAGTAAGTGTTATGTGTGAAAGCGTGTTTGTGTGTATTAGTGAGTGTTATGTGTGAGAGTGTGTGTGTGTATTAGTGAGTGTTATGTGTGAGAGTGTGTTTGGGTGTATTAGTGAGTGTTATGTGTGAAAGCGTGTTTGTGTTTATTAGTGAGTGTTATGTGTGGGAGTGTGTGTGTGTATTAGTGAGTGTTATGTGTAAGAGTGTGTTTGTGTATATTAGTGAGTCTTATGCGTGAGAGCGTGTTTGTGTGTATTAGTGAGTCTTATGTGTGAGAGTGTGTTTGTGTGAGAGTGTGTTTGTGTGTATTAGTGAGTGTTATGTGTGAGAGTGTGTTTGTGTGAGAGCATGTTTGTGTGTATTAGTGAGTGTTATGTGTGAGTGTGTGTTTGTGTGTATTAGTGAGTCTTATGCGTGAGAGCGTGTTTGTGTGTATTAGTGAGTCTTATGTGTGAGAGTGTGTTTGTGTGAGAGTGTGTTTGTGTGTATTAGTGAGTGTTATGTGTGAGAGTGTGTTTGTGTGTATTAGTGAGTGTTATGTGTGAGAGTGTGTTTGTGTTTATTAGTGAGTATTATGTGAGAGAGTGTGTTTGTGTGTATTAGTGAGTTTTATGTGTGAGAGTGTGTTTGTGTGTATTAGTGAGTGTTATGTGTGAGAGTGTGTTTGTGTGTATTAATGAGTGTTATATGTGGGAGTGTGTTTGTGTGAGAGTGTGTTTGTGTGTATTAGTGAGTGTTATGTGTGAGAGTGTGTTTGTGTTTATTAGTGAGTGTTATGTGTGAGAGTGTGTTTGTGTATATTAGTGAGTGTTATGTGTGAGAGTGTGTTTGTGTGTATTAGTGAGTGTTATGTGTGAGAGTGTGTTTGTGTGTATTAGTGAGTGTTATGTGTGAGTGTGTGTTTGTGTTTATTAGTGAGTATTATGTGAGAGAGTGTGTTTGTGTGTATTAGTGAGTGTTATGTGTGAGAGTGTGTTTGTGTTTATTAGTGAGTATTATGTGAGAGAGTGTGTTTGTGTGTATTAGTGAGTGTGTTTGTGTGAGAGTGTGTTTGTGTGTATTAGTGAGTGTGTTTGTGTGAGAGTGTGTTTGTGTGTATTAGTGAGTGTTATGTGTGAGAGTGTGTTTGTGTTTATTAGTGAGTATTATGTGAGAGAGTGTGTTTGTGTGTTTTAGTGAGTGTTATGTGTGAGAGTGTGTTTGTGTTTATTAGTGAGTATTATGTGAGAGAGTGTGTTTGTGTGTATTAGTGAGTGTTATGTGTGAGAGCGTGTTTGTGTGTATTAGTGAGTTTTATGTGTGAGAGTGTGTTTGTGTGTATTAGTGAGTGTTATGTGTGAGAGTGTGTTTGTGTGTATTAATGAGTGTTATGTGTGGGAGTGTGTTTGTGTGAGAGCGTGTTTGTGTGTATTTGTGAGTGTTATGTGTGAGAGTGTGTTTGTGTTTATTAGTGAGTGTTATGTGTGAGAGTGTGTTTGTGTGTATTAGTAAGTGTTATGTGTGAAAGCGTGTTTGTGTGTATTAGTGAGTGTTATGTGTGAGAGTGTGTGTGTGTATTAGTGAGTGTTATGTGAGAGAGTGTGTGAGTGTTATGTGTGAGAGTGTGTTTGGGTGTATTAGTGAGTGTTATGTGTGAAAGCGTGTTTGTGTTTATTAGTGAGTGTTATGTGTGGGAGTGTGTGTGTGTATTAGTGAGTGTTATGTGTAAGAGTGTGTTTGTGTATATTAGTGAGTGTTATGTGTGAGAGTGTGTTTGTGTGTATTAGTGAGTGTTATGTGTGAGAGCGTGTTTGTGTGTATTAGTGAGTGTTATGTGTGAGTGTGTGTTTGTGTGTATTAGTGAGTCTTATGCGTGAGAGCGTGTTTGTGTGTATTAGTGAGTCGTTTGTGTGAGAGTGTGTTTGTGTGTATTAGTGAGTGTTATGTGTGAGAGTGTGTTTGTGTGTATTAGTGAGTGTTATGTGTGAGAGTGTGTTTGTGTGTATTAGTGAGTGTTATGTGTGAGAGTGTGTTTGTGTGAGAGCGTGTTTGTGTGTATTAGTGAGTTTTATGTGTGAGTGTGTGTTTGTGTTTATTAGTGAGTATTATGTGAGAGAGTGTGTTTGTGTGTATTAGTGAGTGTTATGTGTGAGAGTGTGTTTGTGTTTATTAGTGAGTATTATGTGAGAGAGTGTGTTTGTGTGTATTAGTGAGTGTGTTTGTGTGAGAGTGTGTTTGTGTGTATTAGTGAGTGTTATGTGTGAGAGTGTGTTTGTGTGTATTAGTGAGTGTTATGTGTGAGAGTGTGTTTGTGTTTATTAGTGAGTATTATGTGAGAGAGTGTGTTTGTGTGTATTAGTGAGTGTTATGTGTGAGAGCGTGTTTGTGTGTATTAGTGAGTTTTATGTGTGAGAGTGTGTTTGTGTGTATTAGTGAGTGTTATGTGTGAGAGTGTGTTTGTGTGTATTAATGAGTGTTATGTGTGGGAGTGTGTTTGTGAGTGTTATGTGTGAGAGTGTGTTTGTGTTTATTAGTGAGTGTTATGTGTGAGAGAGTGTGTTTGTGTGTATTAGTAAGTGTTATGTGTGAAAGCGTGTTTGTGTGTATTAGTGAGTGTTATGTGTGAGAGTGTGTGTGTGTATTAGTGAGTGTTATGTGTGAGAGTGTTATGTGTGAGAGTGTGTTTGGGTGTATTAGTGAGTGTTATGTGTGAAAGCGTGTTTGTGTTTATTAGTGAGTGTTATGTGTGGGAGTGTGTGTGTGTATTAGTGAGTGTTATGTGTAAGAGTGTGTTTGTGTATATTAGTGAGTGTTATGTGTGGGAGTGTGTTTGTGTGTATTAGTGAGTGTTATGTGTTCCTAATCTTGATTTTATACCTTGGAATTACAACCCTTTCTTCTACGGATCCTAGATCTTCTTTCCCGAGAATACAGCTCTTTGGAAACTTACCATCCTTTCTGGAAGCTGGTTAACTCCAGGGGAAGGAAGTTACCTCCATGCCAACATTCCTCACCATGAATGATGATCCTTACTTCTAGATTCTGTCCCCCTTCTCTAGTCTTTCAGCCAGTTTACAGGAAGGGTGGTTAGTTGGCCGGCTGTGTAGGAGTTGTACGCAGTAGACTTGGGCGCCACCAAAATGTTCCGTCCATTAACGCATTTGTTTCAAGACAAAATGTGGACATTATTTTTCGTTTAGGGAAACGCCTTTCGGACGAATGTAATTGAGCTGACGTTCATTTTAGAATAAGTCAAATAAGGTTAGGGGGTTAGGTTAGGATTAGGGAATTTGGACGACAAAACCGAATTTGTTTGTGTGTATTAGTGAGTGTTATGTGTGAGAGTGTGTTTGTGTGTATTAGTGAGTGTTATGTGTGAGAGTGTGTTTGTGTGTATTAGTGAGTGTTATGTGGGAGAGTGTGTTTGTGTGTATTAATGAGTGTTATGTGTGAGAGTGTGTTTGTGTGTATTAGTAAGTGTTATGTGTGAAAGCGTGTTTGTGTGTATTAGTGAGTGTTATGTGTGAGAGTGTGTGTGTGTATTAGTGAGTGTTATGTGTGAGAGTGTGTTTGGGTGTATTAGTGAGTGTTATGTGTGAAAGCGTGTTTGTGTTTATTAGTGAGTGTTATGTGTGGGAGTGTGTGTGTGTATTAGTGAGTGTTATGTGTAAGAGTGTGTTTGTGTATATTAGTGAGTCTTATGCGTGAGAGCGTGTTTGTGTGTATTAGTGAGTCTTATGTGTGAGAGTGTGTTTGTGTGAGAGTGTGTTTGTGTGTATTAGTGAGTGTTATGTGTGAGAGTGTGTTTGTGTGAGAGCATGTTTGTGTGTATTAGTGAGTGTTATGTGTGAGTGTGTGTTTGTGTGTATTAGTGAGTCTTATGCGTGAGAGCGTGTTTGTGTGTATTAGTGAGTCTTATGTGTGAGAGTGTGTTTGTGTGAGAGTGTGTTTGTGTGTATTAGTGAGTGTTATGTGTGAGAGTGTGTTTGTGTGTATTAGTGAGTGTTATGTGTGAGAGTGTGTTTGTGTTTATTAGTGAGTATTATGTGAGAGAGTGTGTTTGTGTGTATTAGTGAGTTTTATGTGTGAGAGTGTGTTTGTGTGTATTAGTGAGTGTTATGTGTGAGAGTGTGTTTGTGTGTATTAATGAGTGTTATATGTGGGAGTGTGTTTGTGTGAGAGTGTGTTTGTGTGTATTAGTGAGTGTTATGTGTGAGAGTGTGTTTGTGTTTATTAGTGAGTGTTATGTGTGAGAGTGTGTTTGTGTATATTAGTGAGTGTTATGTGTGAGAGTGTGTTTGTGTGTATTAGTGAGTGTTATGTGTGAGAGTGTGTTTGTGTGTATTAGTGAGTGTTATGTGTGAGTGTGTGTTTGTGTTTATTAGTGAGTATTATGTGAGAGAGTGTGTTTGTGTGTATTAGTGAGTGTTATGTGTGAGAGTGTGTTTGTGTTTATTAGTGAGTATTATGTGAGAGAGTGTGTTTGTGTGTATTAGTGAGTGTGTTTGTGTGAGAGTGTGTTTGTGTGTATTAGTGAGTGTGTTTGTGTGAGAGTGTGTTTGTGTGTATTAGTGAGTGTTATGTGTGAGAGTGTGTTTGTGTTTATTAGTGAGTATTATGTGAGAGAGTGTGTTTGTGTGTTTTAGTGAGTGTTATGTGTGAGAGTGTGTTTGTGTTTATTAGTGAGTATTATGTGAGAGAGTGTGTTTGTGTGTATTAGTGAGTGTTATGTGTGAGAGCGTGTTTGTGTGTATTAGTGAGTTTTATGTGTGAGAGTGTGTTTGTGTGTATTAGTGAGTGTTATGTGTGAGAGTGTGTTTGTGTGTATTAATGAGTGTTATGTGTGGGAGTGTGTTTGTGTGAGAGCGTGTTTGTGTGTATTTGTGAGTGTTATGTGTGAGAGTGTGTTTGTGTTTATTAGTGAGTGTTATGTGTGAGAGTGTGTTTGTGTGTATTAGTAAGTGTTATGTGTGAAAGCGTGTTTGTGTGTATTAGTGAGTGTTATGTGTGAGAGTGTGTGTGTGTATTAGTGAGTGTTATGTGAGAGAGTGTGTGAGTGTTATGTGTGAGAGTGTGTTTGGGTGTATTAGTGAGTGTTATGTGTGAAAGCGTGTTTGTGTTTATTAGTGAGTGTTATGTGTGGGAGTGTGTGTGTGTATTAGTGAGTGTTATGTGTAAGAGTGTGTTTGTGTATATTAGTGAGTGTTATGTGTGAGAGTGTGTTTGTGTGTATTAGTGAGTGTTATGTGTGAGAGCGTGTTTGTGTGTATTAGTGAGTGTTATGTGTGAGTGTGTGTTTGTGTGTATTAGTGAGTCTTATGCGTGAGAGCGTGTTTGTGTGTATTAGTGAGTCGTTTGTGTGAGAGTGTGTTTGTGTGTATTAGTGAGTGTTATGTGTGAGAGTGTGTTTGTGTGTATTAGTGAGTGTTATGTGTGAGAGTGTGTTTGTGTGTATTAGTGAGTGTTATGTGTGAGAGTGTGTTTGTGTGAGAGCGTGTTTGTGTGTATTAGTGAGTGTTATGTGTGAGTGTGTGTTTGTGTTTATTAGTGAGTATTATGTGAGAGAGTGTGTTTGTGTGTATTAGTGAGTGTTATGTGTGAGAGTGTGTTTGTGTTTATTAGTGAGTATTATGTGAGAGAGTGTGTTTGTGTGTATTAGTGAGTGTGTTTGTGTGAGAGTGTGTTTGTGTGTATTAGTGAGTGTTATGTGTGAGAGTGTGTTTGTGTGTATTAGTGAGTGTTATGTGTGAGAGTGTGTTTGTGTTTATTAGTGAGTATTATGTGAGAGAGTGTGTTTGTGTGTATTAGTGAGTGTTATGTGTGAGAGCGTGTTTGTGAGTGTTATGTGTGAGAGTGTGTTTGTGTTTATTAGTGAGTGTTATGTGTGAGAGAGTGTGTTTGTGTGTATTAGTAAGTGTTATGTGTGAAAGCGTGTTTGTGTGTATTAGTGAGTGTTATGTGTGAGAGTGTGTGTGTGTATTAGTGAGTGTTATGTGTGAGAGTGTTATGTGTGAGAGTGTGTTTGGGTGTATTAGTGAGTGTTATGTGTGAAAGCGTGTTTGTGTTTATTAGTGAGTGTTATGTGTGGGAGTGTGTGTGTGTATTAGTGAGTGTTATGTGTAAGAGTGTGTTTGTGTATATTAGTGAGTGTTATGTGTGGGAGTGTGTTTGTGTGTATTAGTGAGTGTTATGTGTGAGAGCGTGTTTGTGTGTATTAGTGAGTGTTATGTGTGAGTGTGTGTTTGTGTGTATTAGTGAGTCTTATGCGTGAGAGCGTGTTTGTGTGTATTAGTGAGTCGTTTGTGTGAGAGTGTGTTTGTGTGTATTAGTGAGTGTTATGTGTGAGAGTGTGTTTGTGTGTATTAGTGAGTGTTATGTGTGAGAGTGTGTTTGTGTGTATTAGTGAGTGTTATGTGTGAGAGTGTGTTTGTGTTTATTAGTAAGTATTATGTGAGAGAGTGTGTTTGTGTGTATTAGTGAGTGTTATGTGTGAGAGCGTGTTTGTGTGTATTAGTGAGTTTTATGTGTGAGAGTGTGTTTGTGTGTATTAGTGAGTGTTATGTGTGAGAGTGTGTTTGTGTGTATTAATGAGTGTTATGTGTGGGAGTGTGTTTGTGTGAGAGCGTGTTTGTGTGTATTAGTGAGTGTTATGTGTGAGAGTGTGTTTGTGTTTATTAGTGAGTGTTATGTGTGGGAGTGTGTTTGTGTGTATTAGTGAGTGTTATGTGTGAGAGTGTGTTTGTGTGTATTAGTGAGTGTTATGTGTGAGAGTGTGTTTGTGTGTATTAGTGAGTGTTATGTGTGAGAGTGTGTTTGTGTTTATTAGTGAGTATTATGTGAGAGAGTGTGTTTGTGTTTATTAGTGAGTATTATGTGAGAGTGTGTTTGTGTGTATTAGTGAGTGTTATGTGTGAGAGCGTGTTTGTGTGTATTAGTGAGTTTTATGTGTGAGAGTGTGTTTGTGTGTATTAGTGAGTGTTATGTGTGAGAGTGTGTTTGTGTGTATTAATGAGTGTTATGTGTGGGAGTGTGTTTGTGTGAGAGCGTGTTTGTGTGTATTAGTGAGTGTTATGTGTGAGAGTGTGTTTGTGTTTATTAGTGAGTGTTATGTGTGGGAGTGTGTTTGTGTGTATTAGTGAGTGTTATGTGTGAGAGTGTGTTTGTGTGTATTAGTGAGTGTTATGTGTTAGAGTGTGTTTGTGTGTATTAGTGAGTGTTATGTGTGAGAGTGTGTTTGTGTTTATTAGTGAGTATTATGTGAGAGAGTGTGTTTGTGTGTATTAGTGAGTGTGTTTGTGTGAGAGTGTGTTTGTGTGTATTAGTGAGTGTTACATTGGAATACTTTGGCTACTACTTTGGGCTAAGCATAATATGGCCATATATGGCTCTGTGTACTGATAGCATTGCATATAGCAGACATGCACAGTCTAAACACAAGTAAGCTTCTCTGCTGTTCTGCTTCCGTTTGCTTCTCTGTTGTTGGTTCTGCTTTGTCTGACTCTTAGTCTGTCTGTCCCAGTCCTGTTATCCTGTCATAGTTATGTTATGCCAGTTCCAGGATGTTTGCAAGGTTTCTTCAGTTCCTGCCTTGATATACTGGCTACAGCAGCTGCCTCCACAGGGCCTTGGTATGTGGCTGCACAAACATGGAGCCCCAAGCTACCATGGAGTGAAGTCCAGCACCAGGCTCTATGTGGGCGCTCAGGATCCCATGACACCAAGACCTCATTGTAAAGGTTTGGCACAGCATCCGGGCGTATCGTCACTGAGCTGAGTACATGATATTTTATTTATATAAATACTGACCTATTCCTCCAACCTTGGCAGGTCAAGGTTTCACTCCAGTGTCAAAAATCTAACACAAATGCCTACGAGCAACTATTTCCTAGAAGCGAAACGTGTCGGGAGCCAGTTATATGCAGTGTAAGGGGGTTTGAAAATGGTTTGGTTAACATACCCTTACATATTACTCGAGGCTGTGTGAGTACATGAATTTTTATTTATCTTTCTAAACAAGCTTTTCTCTTGTCTGTTCGTGAAGCTTGAAATTTTAAATTTTTTATGTTTTTATTTTATTTGCCTTGCACAGCATGATGGAGGGGGACGGACGATACAAGCACAGTTTATTTCTTTCTCCGGCCCTAGCATGAAATCTGGATCAATATTGACTGTTTGTCCTACTCCAGAAGTCAAAATAGCATGAAATGTAATTTCCCCCCTATCTGCTGGGGGCAGGTTAAGTCTGAGATCGCCATCGCTGATAAGAAACGCTAGTACAAGCCGGGCCCAGCATCTGTGGCAAAACGACTTAATAGCTAGAATCCACGGGGAGTCCACTTGATAAATCCCTGGCAAATGGTTTAAAACTCCCCATCCGCTCTCATTTACTTCTCTTTCTCTCTGGTTGCCGGGCGCTAAAACAAATTCAACCTGTGTTTGCCAAGTGTACTATTACAAAACACCTATCAAATATTTGTCAACCTGTAGACACCCACCTCCCCTATAAATACTTTATCTAAATCACCGGGAAAACAGCCCAGGTACAGCACAGAATTCAGACCTCTCTGTTCAGCAAGGTAATTCGTTCCCTACAATTTATTTTTATTAAGTATTTTATACTTAAGCCCAGTACTTAATATGTAAAGAAAATAGTGTAGTTTATATATATATATATATATATATATATATATATATATTTTTTTTTTATATATATTTTTTAAAGTGTATAAATATATGAATTATTTTTTTTAATACATTTTAGCATTGTTTCTTTTATTTTATTAAGCACATATCACACTACATATATTAATGACTAACTGAAATTCAGTATAGGAATAAGGCAATAAAAAATAAAAAAAACCCACAGACATATGAGCATGTGGGGATTACTTGGATGATTTAACACCGTTTATTGTTTGAGCAAGGGTGAATATTTTTACCCAGGATTTTTAATTTTGCTAGATAAATAGATGTAGATCAAAAAATATTAGATACATTTGACAATTCCAACTTTTTACTTATTTAAAAACAGGTCATCTTGAATTACACTCAAAATTCGAAATGTAATGTATACTACAATTTTATCTATAGAATAATTTCCCAAATAATTGTTCTATAGATAAAGTTAAAATGACTTTTACTTGAATAACATTTTCTATAGGATATCAAAACATTTAACCTAAAGTTGTGTCCTGAATTATTGTTTTTTGTTTTAACTTGCAGACGAAAACAATCTTTGTTGTGTTATGGAAAATAACTTGTGGGTATCTAGATATTTTAAGAGATTATGGTTTTGCTTAAAATACTTATTTTCACAAATACAGGGCAAAAAAAAAAAAAATGTAGAAAACCATAGATCTAGAAACTAAAGTTTATTATTTATAATTCAATTATTTCTGAAGTACTGTAATATTTGCACATTGTCAATAATTTTACCATAGTATTTAATTTGTTTTCTTTGATGTAGATCTTTTTTAAATGGAATTATAAAACTATCCTAAATTATTTGTATTCTACCAGTGATCTATTAATTGTCCTTATATATATATATATATATATATATATATATATATATATATATATATATATATATATATATATATATATAGATATAGATATACATATAGATATATTAACATTAATAAATGCATATTAAATTTGACATCTAAAAACTAAATTCGGCATTTATTAGCTACATTTTTAATATTTTGCAATACTTCATTTTAAAACATGACCTTTCAAGTCTTGTTTCAAAATGGACATGTCTGGCATCTTTTTTGTGCACAACATTTACATGTTAAAAGGTTAAGCAATAGGCATGTTTCATACAAACACTGAGAATTTCAAATAGACAGGGATTGGAACATGTTTTTTTTTTTTAAAGAAATAAAAGACAGTTAAACAAAGCAAATACAAATATAGAATATTTTCAATACTGTATTGTTCACAGACTGAAATATATTTTCAAATATTTTTAGATCTATTGTGGCCTAGATGTGTAGGCTTTTCTGAATCGGAATTGTCCATTCAGGGATACTGAATCCCCCCCAAAAAACAATGCCCACTAGACAAGTGGCCCACACTCAGATTACTTCAGTGCTGTGGGATATATGGGAGAATTTGCACCTAGGTAAATACTTGAGATCCTTCTTCTCTACTGAATATACACCAAGACCAGGGTCCGTGCTGTCTGTTTATTGAGACAATAGTATCAGTTCACTCGCTAGTGATAAAGACCTGCTTTGCTGTTGACCCGTGGATGAGTCAATAAAGGGCATCCATAAGGATGTCTTGGAGTCTCCAGATGTAATAAGTGACTGCTTCCTGGGAGATACACAGGGTCACCTTCCCGATCATGGGTTATACTCCATAGGAGAACTGTCTAATTGAAAGACTGCATCAAGGAGAGATATTTTATATAGTACCTTTGTCAAGCACCTCTTTGCTTGTCTGTCAGGGGTGGACAACTTGGGTCAGAGGTTCTAAACAAGATTCTAAACAACGTGTCTGCCCCCTGATAGAGCTATACAGAGCATAGATTCTAAACAACATGTCCGCCCCTGATGGAGCTATACAGAGCAAAGATTCTAAACAACATGTCTGCCCCCTGATAGAACTATACAGAGCAAAGATTCTAAACAACATGTCTGCCCCCTGATAGAGCTATACAGAGCAAAGATTCTAAACAACATGTCCGCCCCTGATAGAGCTATACAGAGCAAAGATTCTAAACAACATGTCTGCCCCCTGATAGAGCTATACAGAGCAAAGATTCTAAACAACATGTCCGCCCCTGATAGAGCTATACAGAGCAAAGATTCTAAACAACATGTCCGCCCCTTAATAGAGCTATACAGAGCAAAGATTGTAAACATGTCCACCCCTGATGGAGCTATACAGAGCAAAGATTCTAAACAACATGTCCACCCCTGATGGAGCTATACAGAGCAAAGATTCTAAACAACATGTCCACCCCTGATGGAGCTATACAGAGCAAAGATTCTAAACAACATGTCAGCCCCCTGAAAGAGATATACAGAGCAAAGATTCTGAACAACATGTCTGCCCTGATAGAGTTATACAGAGCAAAGATTCTAAACAACATGTCCGCCTCCTAATAGAGCTATACAGAGCAAAGATTCTAAACGTCTGCCCTCTGATAGCACTATTTGTGCAAAGAGTGCCCAATAAGGTACTTTATGGTATACATTAATTAAAGCATTTCTATTTAAAATACCTACACTTGTTTCAAGCTTTCAATTGAACAGAACTTCGTTTATCCCGACAGTTGTCCTCTTAGTATAATTATTCGCGGAAAAACCCAATAAGTCCTACCTCTTACTGTCAGTATAGTTCCTGTCCGTTTATCACACATTGGGAGCACTCTAAGGTGGAAGTCATGGGGGTCTCACTTAATAGATGCCTGCACAACACTCACACAGTGCACCCATTGCACGACACTCCGCTCCGTCTTGCCCAATGCTTTCTCAGATTAGTGGCGGAATCGCTGGGCATGCTCAGTTCTGCATATACAGCTGTACACAGGATGCACAATCACAGTCTGACAGTTTGTTTGTTTGTCTGTAATGTTTACATTTCCACCAGATTCTACAACCTCACTTAATTCTTTGATTTCTTCTGTCGACCCTCATGAACTTATCTGTTTTTTTTTTTTTTTTTTTAAGGTTACCCTTTTCGACATAATGGCAACAGGCATCATACAAAACCTCTCCGAATTCAAGCTCCCCATCTCGTTCCAGTCGCCCTTTCGGCATTCGTCCCTCCACCACCATGAAATGGACTTCCAAGACACCTCAGAGGAGGAAGATGAGATGATAGAAGAAGAGGAGGTCGACGACCTGGGAGAGGGGAGTCCGACATCCTTCCTGACTAAGGACTCGGCCCACCAACACCATTGCCTTTTGCCAGAAGAACATGACACAGAAATGACAACGCAGCTCTTAAAATTTACCGAACTCATCAGCTCCGACATTCAACGATACTTTGGGCAGAAAAGCAAAGAAGTAGACCCAGACTCGTGCAATATTTATGAAGACTATTACATACCTTCTTTTTCGGGGCAGGAGATGTACTACCAAGATCTGGTAAAGATGGCCCAGAGAAGACCACATGACAAGGGAGACTCTTTCCATCCTCTCACTCCTCCAGGAGAATTGGACCAGAAAATACTGGGAACCCTCTGCACCAAGGAAGACCCTAAGAAACTGGGACCCCTGACCGAGTTGTTTGACTTTGGACTCCGCAGATACACAAGGCACAAGGCGGCAGCAGGAAAGGATGGTAGACAGCAGAGGCTAGATAAGAAATATGGTCACATCGTACCCATGAGTAGACGGATGCTGCCCACGTCTTTCTGGAGAGAACCAACATCAGCGCCTGTGTGCATTCTAAACACCAGCACCCCAGATTTCAGTGATCTCCTGGAAAACTGGACCTCGGACACCAATCATGAATTGCCGAGCAGCAGCACAGACCTAATGAGCGAGTTTGGCAGATAATCACTAATTGCTCGATCCGCTGGTCCCAACAAGGGCTGATGTCAGAAGGTGGACTGCTTGTGATATCTCCAGTGATCCATCCCAGGTACAGGAAGGGTCACTGTCAGTTCCCAGATCTGTTTAAAGATGACTTGTGTACTGCAGAGCAACAGGAACGGCATGCACATTGCGCTGCAAGGACTGCCACTGTATGCAAATATATTCTGGCTCCTCCCAGGATTCTATTTGCATATGGAGCTGCATGGTGATGTCATAATCGAGAGAGCAGGGACAAATAGGGGTCCGCTTCTGACAAAATGCACGGTAGACGGCACAGGAATAAAAGATTTCCCATTTATTTGCAGCCTTCCAGCTAATGGAAAGTAGAAATTGCTCTGTGTTGAAATGATCTACATTTTAAATAAAAGTGTGGTTTATAGAAGGAATTTATCTGGAATATTTAGAGACAGTCCTTTGTTTGCTGTAATTATGGGTTGTTAGAAATCTACCTAGACATGATAATGCAGCAGGCTGTGAAAATGGATCTCCGACAAGAAGCTGAGGATGATGGGAGTTACAGTGCACAGCAAGTGACCTGCAATAGAGTACTTCCTGGAGCACATGGGAGATGGGCAGTGGCAGAGTGTACTCCATTAATTAGAAAACAAATCCTACAACTCTGATCCACCAGTCACAACCCACAAAGACTGGAGAGGACAGACTGATCACAAACTGGGAAATGTAATAAAGCTGTGAACCATTCCCCATAAACATGCATGAAATATTTTATTTATAAGGGCAATTTAGCTATTTTGTATTTATAATCGTTCTTTCAACTGCGCTGCGATCCTGGAATACACACTGGGCTTTATTAATGAAAGAGATAATTGCAGGGAATTGAGAAGGGAATTTCAAATTGAAGGCCAAAGTAGCCAAGTTGAATTTTTTCCCCCCCCCAACTCGGCTACTTTGGCCATAAGTTTGAAATTTCCTTCTCAATTCCACTGTTTCAATTTTGTACTCAAAAGCCTGCAACATGTACATAAAATGATCCTTGCAAAACTATATTTTTGTTAACTGTACGGACCTCAGAATAAATGTAGTATTTTATGTTTTCTTGTTGTGTAGAGGATTTTATTATCTTGATTAATCTCCTTTGTGCATCCAAATGTGTAAATGTCTTTTTAATTCAGATAGAGCCAGTGTCTGCTGAATTCATAATATCTTCTTCCTTTATGTTACCGTTTAACACATATAACCTACAAGCTTGTGGAAATGGATTATTTATATTTAAAAACTTTTAGGCACCCCCTTTCCCTGGTCCATCCTCTACTGTCCCTCTTTTCTGGAAGATCAGAATGTTTGGTTTATACGAGTGGATCACTCAGAGATGCAGAGCAATAAAACTCCCACTAACGTTTTTTTTTTTAAATGGCAGTAAACAAGGTTTTGGTTAATTGGTGTAAATAAAATAATGTATTCTGATTCTAAATGCCACTCCCAGAAAATGAAAAGGGTCCCTTCTTTGGCAGACGTGCTGCTCACCCAATAATTTACCAATGAAATTAAAAAAGGTTTACAGTATTATCCAACAATAAACAGACGTTAGTCTGTAGTGGGGAGAGACTTCGCGACAGATCTGAGTTTGAAATAAATGAAGGAAACACAATGCTATCTTATCAGTTTCCTCTTATCCAAAGAATGAGTTTCGTTTTGGATCACAGGGGAAAATTCCCTCTGATGGAAACACGTTCCCAGAAGGAATAGGACATATCAGGCATCAAAACGGCTGTTCCACAGTGTCTGAAAAAAATAGTAAAAGATGTATTTTTCTCAACGCTTCCAATCTCCAACAAGCCGCACATAATATGTAACAGCATTAATACACTTATAGCAACTGTCCTAACCCGTCCTCCAATTCCCACCTCATTGAACGTCACTGCCCCTTTAATACCAGCAATAACAAGTCAGCTGGTAATGTCTGGTTTTAGCAGTTCACTTGCCAGGTTCACCACATAGATTTATTAATGTGTGAAACGTACGAGAGAAACCTAGTTTATTTGGAATCTTTCATTAAAATAAAAATCCCGACACTCGACAGAACCGTTCAATTAAATGGAAAAAAACCTGTCCTTTAAAACCAAAAAAATAGATGTATTAAAATAAGGGAAGAAACGATGTCTATTAAAGGGACCATCACCCAAATATTGTATACACTGTGAATGTACAACAAACAATTGATGAACGATGGCTTATAATGATGAGCAGATTTACAAGAAACTGCATAAATTAACTCAGGTTTTCCTTTGTGCTTCTGTTAGTGACTCTTTGATGCTGAATATTATCCTTTGAGACAGTAATTTATTAATAAAAGGTAATGACTGTCACACAGATACCAGCCCTTTCATCTGCAACCCAGTATGTTCTTCTGTGTAGACACTAACACTTCTTAACACTCACTTGCTGTCTTTGCTTGGAGTGCAGTTATTATTTTGGTTCAGCCCCCCTCCCCCACCCCACCCCACCCGGGGAGACATCTCCCATCATACTGTGCCAGAGACTAACTAAGCCATTAATCAGTTGAAGGACTGCAGTTTGATACCCAGTCCATTTAGTGACACAGCGCACACTGCTGGTCACATTACAGTACTGCACATACCCGGTCAGTAATAAGGGATATTTGGTATCCAGCACTTTGGGCAGACCGGGACAGGTGGGGTTAAAAACGAGGCATATATTACTTCCTTATCGCCGGTAATTGAGATTCTACTAATCCTACAAATAAATCCACGAATAGCCCATTAAGACATTAATATAACGTTACAGAAGTCACTTATTGTATTTCTGTTAGCCAGCGACCATGATTTCAATTGGTGCTCAATTCTGATTGGCTTAGACCACCACCAGGTGGCCAATGGGAAGACAGTTTTAAATTGCCACGTCCAATCATGTTTTATTCTGGCTGCAGATTTTAAGGGGGGGGTACCCCGTCACCCAAATATCTTTACACTGTGAATGTAAAGGAGAAAAAAAAAACCTATACATTGTCTTCAGATTCTAAGTGGGGGAAAAAATGAGCGTTATCTGTATCTGTGCAAATGTCTCACTCGTCACTGAAAGTTCATTTGCATAATAAACTGCTTGTGATGTCATAAGCTGGAGCCGCGGCCGGCACAAACATACTTATCCTTTTCATGTCTGCAAATGTGTAGAAAGTTTTTTATTTTCTACATAGAGTATAAATAATATTTCGGTGATAGGGTCTCATATAACGACAATTCAAAGGAAAGAAAAAGGCCAAGAAACCTTACAATGGTTTGGTTTTTTATCTTTCTTATCTTTATATGTAAATAGAGCGTTACTGACACAGAACGCGCCAACATCACGGTGGAAGGTGCTAAACCAGTGTTCCCAAGGGTCCGGATGAAGGGGGAATAAAACGATTCTTCACTCACAGTACAATGCTATGCTTACTTTATACACTACAGAACCAGCGCAGATTGTATCCTTCACTTTCTAATGGCAACGCGTTTCACCAAGGTGCATTCAGATATTCTCCGGGGGGGGGGGGGGGGGTTATTACAATCCCTCAATTTAATGGTCCTCATTTTATCGACCTTGGAAGGATAAAAAGGCTGAGTCGACCATGTCAGGAATTGAACCTATAACCATGAGTGTTGAACAGGTTCTAGGGCTGATGGATTCGCCAGCTCTTTGCGTCAAATGCTCTGCCCTAACTCTGGCACTTATAGAAATACAAGGCTTTAATCATGAAAGAGAGAAGTGCAGGGAATTGAAAAGGGAACTTCAAACTCTGCTACGTTGGCTTTAAGCTTGAATTCCCATCTCGATTCTCTCGGTCATGAATAAAGCCCAAAGTAGCTTCTGACGAGCTCTCCAACTTCCCAGGGATTTAACAGTTAATGACGTTTCGGATGTTTTAACAATGTAGAAGAGATTTCATAATCGAACTGCGACCTGCAAAAACATCAAAGTACATTCAAAAAAACATTTATACGGCTCTCAAAAGAATTAAATGGACGACAAATGTAACCCTCTGCCGACAGCTGTATTTTGTAAATTAAGTTCTAAAATTCACTAAAAAAAAAAAAAAATCAATTCAAAATTGTTTAGCGGTAAAAGAAGGGAGCCAAAGTCTTGTTTCCAGTGCAAATTTTAAATTCTTAGTTATACAAAGTTTAGAATAATAACCAGACCAATTTGGGATTCACACAGTGATGCTCTGGATGCTCGGTGATTTGCAGAGTGGCTGGGCCAGTTGTCTTTGAATACAGAGGCTCCGATCGGGATTGTTGTAATTTGGGGAGGTGTATTGGTAAAAGAATAGTATCTGAAAAAAAGCGGAGGGTCAGCCGGTGGTTTGCCGAGGATCCCGTGAAGAGAGGATCCTGATAACGGATATAGAAGTGCAGAACCGGCTGTGTGGGACTGGATTAGAAATCTAGTAACCTCTCTCATGATAGAGGCGCAGGGTACAAACATGTCTGGTAGAAGGGAGCGTCAATATGTTGCTGAGGAGTCTGCAATTCCTTGGTCTGGTAATGTAAACCTTTATGCGCTGGGGGCAAGGTGTAGAAGTGCCATCCACACAGCGTTCAGTGTCTATTCCAAGGATGGGGACAAACTGGCCGCGGATCACGTCTGTGCCAGTGCCAGTTCCTCCAGGCCGTTCTTTCCTATCCGGTAACGAGCGAGATCTTTCCTCGTCACCAAACCCACCACCTGCGCAAGGGGGGGGGGAAAAAAGGAAAAGGGATGTGAGAAAAAAAAAAAAAAAAAAAGGAGGTGGGATTTTAAATTAACTCCTGATTTATTCACTGGAAGGGATTTCATGTTGATCTCTCCAAAAATGGAGATCAAACCCCTGACTGGCAAAGGATTCTGGGGTCTCTAACTGTGATGACACAGAGATGATGAACGGTATTTAAATAAGTGGACCTTACTGCTAAGTTAATACTGAAGAATTATTTTTGGGCTGAGCCTCATCTCCTTATCATTTGCTCAACACCCCCAATTTAAAGGGGAATTAAATCAGACTCTATTCAAGGGACCACTGTTGGCAAAAACTTCTGTTCCGTTTAATTGAAAGACTGCCTTAAATGTAGGCATTTTATACAGAAATGCTTTAACCCCTTTGTGACATTACTTTTTGGCCATGTCTGGCCAATATTTCTGCGGTGTTTGTTTCTAGCCATACTTTTGTTCTTTTTCTCATTTATTTTCGATACATTTAAAACACTCTCTTCGTGTATGCCGTTCACAGTTCTGCTCATACAATGTATAGATCATTTATTTATTCGAGAGGGGATAGATTTCGAGGTGTGAGGCCTGTATGGTGGTGATTACAGGATCTGGCAGCTTTCTTTCCCATTTTATCCCCATAAACTTACCCTGTTCCGATTATCCACTACGACCAAATGCCTCAGACCCAGAGCACGGAATAATTTAAATACTCTAGGCAGGGATGCTTCCTTCAAAAAAAAAAAAAAAAAAAACAGAGAAAAATACAGATTTAAAACAGATTTTTGGTGGGGAGTTTTGTAATGAGAAACTGGAGTTAGTGGGCGTGGTACCTGGGGTACAGTGTAAGGAGTGGGGTTCATGAACTCCGTGAGGTCCATTAGACAGTCCCGCTCATCCTGCGACACGTGGATAGACTGGATTGGTGGAAACCTGGGATATGCGTCTCGGAAGTCTTTAAGACTGAGGCGGCCTTGAATCATACTCAGGTTCTCCCTCTCTACAAACACCTGAATGAGAACAAGGAGCGATATCTGGTGAAGACCTGTAACGCAATACATGTAGTATAATCTGTCTTACATTGCTGACTGTATTCATTCTTCCCTGGGATATATATATATATATATGTGTGCACCACTATATACACAGAAGTGGATTCTCAAGGCGCATTATATAACTTCTTCTGTGAGTGCATCAGTTCATATACATCCCACTCACCATATTATTACATTAGATTTAGTTTTTGTTCCTTTACATCCAGGTACTTATCATTGGAGTAAGGCAAAGGAGAATACGCCATAATTCTTGTTTTTTAAGCCACCCTTACAACTTTTTTCGCTTAGACATACAGCGAACAATGCGGGGCAAGCCTCTAGAATTAAACCTGCAATAGTAGCTGATTTAAAGGACAACTAGAAGCAAAAAAATGTAGTTCTGTTAAATTGTAAGATTGCACCAAAGTATAGTCATTTTAAATAGAAAAGCTTTATTGAAAGAATACAAATACAGTACCTTATGTATGACATGTTGTTTAGAATCTTTGCTCTGTATAGCTCTATCAGGGGGTGGACATGTTGTTTAGAATCTTTGCTCTGTATAGCTCTATCAGGGGCAGACATGTGGTTTAGAATCTTTGCTCTGTATAGCTCTATCAGGGGGTGGACATGTTGGCTAGAATCTTTGCTCTGTATAGCTCTATCAGGGGCAGACATGTGGTTTAGAATCTTTGCTCTGTATAGCTCTATCAGGGGACGGACATGTTGTTTAGAATCTTTGCTCTGTATAGCTCTATCAGGGGGAGGACATGTTGCTTAGAATCTTTGCTCTGTATAGCTCTATCAGGGGGCGGACATGTTGTTTAGAATCTTTGCTCTGTATAGCTCTATTAGGGGCAGGACATGTTGTTTAGAATCTTTGCTCTGTATAGCTCTTTCAGGGGGAGGACATGTTGTTTAGAATCTTTGCTCTGTATAGCTCTATCAGGGGGCGGACATGTTGTTTAGAATCTTTGCTCTGTATAGCTCTATCATGGGATGGACATGTTGTTTAGAATCTTTGCTCCGTATAGCTCTATCAGGGGGCTGACATGTTGTTTAGAATCTTTGCTCTGTATAGCTCTATCATGGGATGGACATGTTTAGAATCTTTGCTCTGTATAGCTCTATCATGGGATGGACATGTTGTTTAGAATCTTTGCTCTGTATAGCTCTATCATGGGATGGACATGTTGTTTAGAATCTTTGCTCTGTATAGATCTATCAGTGGGCGGACATGTTGTTTAGAATCTTTGCTCTGTATAGCTCTATCAGGGGGGAGACATGTTGTTTAGAATCTTTGCTCTGTATAGCTCTATCAGGGGAGGACATGTTGTTTAGAATCTTTGCTCTGTATAGCTCTATCAGGGGCAGGACATGTTGTTTAGAATCTTTGCTCTGTATAGCTCTATCAGGGGGTGGACATGTTGTTTAGAATCTTTGCTCTGTACAGCTCTATCAGGGGGTGGACATGTTGTTTAGAATCTTTGCTCTGTATAGCTCTATCATGGGATGGACATGTTTAGAATCTTTGCTCTGTATAGCTCTATCATGGGATGGACATGTTGTTTAGAATCTTTGCTCTGTATAGATCTATCAGTGGGCGGACATGTTGTTTAGAATCTTTGCTCTGTATAGCTCTATCAGGGGGGAGACATGTTGTTTAGAATCTTTGCTCTGTATAGCTCTATCAGGGGAGGACATGTTGTTTAGAATCTTTGCTCTGTATAGCTCTATCAGGGGCAGGACATGTTGTTTAGAATCTTTGCTCTGTATAGCTCTATCAGGGGGTGGACATGTTGTTTAGAATCTTTGCTCTGTACAGCTCTATCAGGGGGTGGACATGTTGTTTAGAATCTTTGCTCTGTATAGCTCTATCATGGGATGGACATGTTGTTTAGAATCTTTGCTCTATATAGCTCTATCAGGGGGGAAGACATGTTTAGAATCTTGGGTAAGAAAGGTTAGTTCCTTCTTCATGTGGCCAAAGATGTCTGGCCCCATATAGAGCTGTATGGAGAAAAGACGGCTCAGTAAGGTCCTTTACATTCTTGCATTAAAGCTGTATTTCTATATAAATCCCTACACTTGATCTAACCTTTCAATGAAACAGAACTTATCCTTTCAAGCTGAACCTGTGCATCGAGTCTTTGTGATGATAGAGATCTAGTTTAATGACGATGCCCTCCACCCCTGCTCTCCTGGGAGCGACGATGCTCCTCCCCCCCACTCTCCTGGGAGTGATGCTCCTCCCCCCCCGCTCTCCTGGGAGTGATGATGCTCCTCCCCCCCGCTCTCCTGGGAGCGACGATGCTCTTCCCCCCCCGCTCTCCTGGGAGCGACGATGGTCCTCCCCCCCCCCCCGCTCTCCTGGGAGCGACGATGGTCCTCCCCCCCCCCCCTCTCCTGGGAGTGATGATGCTCCTCCCCCCCGCTCTCCTCGGAGCGACGATGCTCCTCCCCCCCGCTCTCCTCGGAGCGACGATGTTCCTCCCCCCGCTCTCCTGGGAGTGATGCTCCTCCCCCCGCTCTCCTGGGAGTGATGCTCCTCCCCCCGCTCTCCTGGGAGTGATGATGCTCCTCCCCCCCGCTCTCCTGGGAGTGATGATGCTCCTCCCCCCCCCCCCCCCGCTCTCCTGGGAATTCACCCTTTATAGACCAAATGTGCGGCGTAATTACGGCTTTTACCTTGTGCTTGAGCAGAACAATCAGCTGAGATCTTAGGATCATCCCGCACAATCTGGACGGCTGGAAAGGAAATAATGATAATATAAAGACTGCTCAGGAGACACTGGGGGTCTGTATAAAAGGGCATTTCAGGGGCAAAGTTCTCAAGGTGATGTAATGAGCAGGGACATTCCACTGGTCACCATGGTGACTGTAATGAGCAGGGACATTCCACCGGTCACCATGGTGACTGTAATGAGCAGGGACATTCCACCGGTCACCATGGTGACTGTAATGAGCAGGGACATTCCACCGGTCACCATGGTGACTGTAATGAGCAGGGACATTCCGCTGGTCACCATGGTGACTGTAATGAGCAGGGACATTCCACCGGTCACCATGGTGACTGTAATGAGCAGGGACATTCCACTGGTCACCATGGTGACTGTAATGAGCAGGGACATTCCACTGGTCACCATGGTGACTGTAATGAGCAGGGACATTCCACTGGTTACCATGGTGACTAATGCGCAGGAGCAAATGCACAAAATAAGATAAACATTTATATGTGTCTCTGGCGTCTCCAGCTTATGACATCACCTCGTGGCTTGAGATGCAAATTACACAATTCAGATGAGTAATGAGTCATCTGCATATTAACCACCGGTCACCATGGTGACTGTAATGAGCAGGGACATTCCACTGGTCACCATGGTGACTGTAATGAGCAGGGACATTCCACTGGTCACCATGGTGACTGTAATGAGCAGGGACATTCCACTGGTTACCATGGTGACTAATGCGCAGGAGCAAATGCACAAAATAAGATAAACATTTATATGTGTCTCTGGCGTCTCCAGCTTATGACATCACCTCGTGGCTTGAGATGCAAATTACACAATTCAGATGAGTAATGAGTCATCTGCATATTAAGCCACAAGGTGATGTCATAAGCAGGAGACAGGGTTCTCTTATTGGATGCATTTGCTGAGGGCCACTGGAGGAGATCATATATTATAACTTTCACACCCTGCCCTGCAGAACGTGGGGTGTTCACAAGAAAGTTCCCAAACCTGTCCAGTGTCCCCGTTATTCTCAACCACAGGGAAGCCATTGTGATTGGAGGAGGTGTCACTCAGGATGTCCACGATTATGCCCACTTTCTCTCTCCTCCTAAGACACGTGACGGCGGAGCTCATCACCTCTCTGAAAAGAAACAACATAAAAACTACAAAGGGCTTTGTGAATGGATCTGACCAAATGTAACAAGTTCTAAAACACCATCCAACCCAGAGCTAGACGAGACTCTGAAGGCTGGCTCCTAAAATCCCTCCATGATATAGCACTACCATCTGCCTGGCTCCTAAAATCCATCCATGACATAGCACTACCATCTGCCTGGCTCCTAAAATCCCTCCATGATATAGCACTACCATCTGCCTGGCTCCTAAAATCCCTCCATGACATAGCACTACCATCTGCCTGGCTCCTAAAATCCCTCCATGACATAGCACTACCATCTGCCTGGCTCCTAAAATCCCTCCATGATATAGCACTACCATCTGCCTGGCTCCTAAAATCCCTCCATGATATAGCACTATCATCTGCCTGGCTCCTAAAATCCCTCCATGATATAGCACTATCATCTGCCTGGCTCCTAAAATCCCTCCATGACATAGCACTACCATCTGCCTGGCTCCTAAAATCCCTCCATGATATAGCACTACCATCTGCCTGGCTCCTAAAATCATAAAGAGGAAACTAAATCATGAACTAGACATATTGCAGTCATACAAAACAAACACAAGGGGTCAGCATAACACAATGACCAATATAACAAACAGCCAGCTTACATCAAACCAGAGGATGGAAAGGATTAAACATGGCCTATACTGGGACTAAAAACCATCATCTCTACTTTACTCCAGCAGATTGCAAACATTAAATAAAAGAAAAATATGTCTTTAATTGTGTCTGCGACGTCTCCTGCTTATGACATCACCGGTGATTTGATATGCAAATTAATTACTCTTCAATGGTAAATATGTCATGTGATTATCAAGCCACAAGTGATGTCATCATCCGGCGACATCCCAGACACATTTAAAACGTTTGTAATTGATTGTAGGCATTTGCTGGTAATTCTGCTCACACATTGTATACAGATGATGTTTCGTTGACAGTATGAGCAACGTTTAGGGGACAGACTCCCTTTAACCCTTTGCATGCCGTAGGAGAGTGTATACACACCTGGCCGTTAGCGAGTGCGATGTAACGGGGGCCTCCCAGTGTAAGAAGGGGACGCTCTGCAGCTTAATGTGCAGATCGTAGAGACCCTGAAACAAAAACAGACACAGGATTATTATAATTCCCAGCACAGCGCTGCAGACACAGAGCGGAGGAGTAACAGGAGATCAGAGGTACGTGGATAGCAGGAGGAGCCAGAGGAACTTATAATGCAGCTTTTAGAGTCAATCTCCTCTCTATGGCAAAGAAATAGAAAACCTCCCATCATGCAATGTAATGCACCACCGTCCCCCGGTTACCAGGACCCCTGGGGACTCTCTCACCTCCACAAAGATGTCTCCCACAATCTTCGCGGTGATGAGGACCAGCATGATGGGGAAACCGTAGGTGACATTTCCTGTGGCCTCCACCATGATGACCGTGAGGCTCAGCGTCATTCTCACTATCCCACCTGATGGTAAAGGAGAGCACTGGATTGAGAGTAGGTTCAGTGTATAGGTGCATCGGGCCAGGAGGTCTAGGAATGGTAGGTAACTTGGATCTGTCTGTATCGCTCGTGCAGCAATGATATTTTTTGGGAGATATTTATATTTACCCAGTTGCGCAGCGGCGCCCATGAGAGCGTATTTCCCAGGATCGGCCCACGACTAGTGGGGGAAAAAAAGGGTCATTTATTCAATTTACATTCAGAAAAAAATGGTTCAACTTTTCACTAAATTACAGATCATATCCACAGCTAAATCAGCCAGTGAACGATAACATATCTCCCCCACCATCTCAGGATTTGCATGGTTTGCTTTGTCGATGTCAGAGTTAAGGGGGATGTGTTTTTGCATTACTTGGTGGGGGTTTCACTTTGTGGGATATTTAGACTTTCCTCTGCAGACATAGCATCTCTACAGGTTGCACAGTCACCAGCCCGGCTGCAAGAAAAGGGTAGAGCTGCATGCATTAGATTTAAAAACACACTAGAAGTGGAACAATCAGCAGAAACATTCCATGATGACGGCAGAATATATAGGACTTTACCCCTGGATTGCTTTGTATACATAACCTAACCCAGGGATTGACACATTTCTGTAGACTTTAGCAGCCAGATCAAACAATTCAGGAGCCAGCCTGGTTATTTTTAGGAGCCAGGGAAATGGAATTGCCATAGAGTTCTAAGTAAAACACTCAAAAAAAGTATACAAATAGCCGATTGTTGAAGAGAATTTTTCCAGCTCGGCTACTTTTGCCTTAAGTTTGAAATTCCCTTCTCAATTCCATGTAAAGCCCTCAGTCAAGTGGAATTAGTGTAGTGTACAGACACTTACAGAGCTCGGGATGTAGGTTAAAAGGATCCCGAAGAGTCTTCCCCAGGCAGCTCCCAGCAGCAGGGAAGGGATAAAGACCCCCGCAGACACCGTCAGCCCGTACGTCCAGCACGCCAAGAAAAAATACAGGAGAGTGAAGGAGCCCAGGGTCTGCGGGTTAAAGGTACCTGCGGGCAGGAGGGATAGACACAGTCTGAGAAAACACATGGGAAATGACGTCTTGCTGCAACTCCCAGCCCAAAAGAACATCAGGAAAAAAAAGGTTTAGCGCTGACCTGGAGGATCGTGGAAGAGGCTGCGTACGCTTTTCTCTGGCGTGTTAAAAAACGCGGACGCCATAGCACTGTACTGTCCGTCTGCGCAGAACAGCTAGAGGGAGGAAAAGGCATTAAAACAAATAAAAAAAGCTTTGGGGACGAAGGGAGGAAAACATACAATAGTTTGCCAGTCGCCCCAAGGCCTAGGAGAACATGCTGTCTAGCAAATGTATAATAATCACATCAATTCTGCTGACGCGATACACTGATCACTTCTTTGGTGCCATGTTCCCCCAAATTCCAAAATGGGTTAGTAATGAACATTGCTCTGGCACTCTGCTATGGTGAATGGTAGTACTGTGCTCTACCTGTAGGGGGTACTCTACCGCCCCCTCGCGCAGGGGCTGGCAATCTGTGGAGCAGTAGATCATGACGAATGCTACGGTGGCGGTAACTGCTGCCACCAGCACGGCTTCAACCACTTGCAGGTAGCGTCGGTGAAGATACCTGGGGAGACAAATTAATTACCTTAATGAACATATCAAATAATAGAGAGTAACATATTGTGGCTCTATTGGAAATTAGGTGTAATGATGAAAGAATACAAGTCAAGTACTTTAATGAGCCCTCTTTGGTCCGTGAAGCTTTATCAGGGAGGCGGACATGTTGTTTAGAATCTTGGGAAAGCTGAAGGAAGATCTGAACCAAGATTCTAAACAACATGTCCGCCCCTGATAGAGCTATACAGAGCAAAGATTCTAAACAACATGTCTGCCCCTGATAGAGCAATACAGAGCAAAGATTCTAAACAACATGTCTTCCCCCTGATAGAGCTATACAGAGCAAAGATTATAAACATGTCCACCCCTGATAGAGCTATACAGAGCAAAGATTCTCAACAACATGTCCACCTCCTGATAGAGCTATACAGAGCAAAGATTCTAAACAACATGTCTGTCCCCTGATAGAGCTATACAGAGCAAAGATTCTAAACAACATGTCCGTCCCCTGATAGAGCTATAAAGAGCAAAGATTCTAAACAACATGTCCGCCCCCTGATAGAGCTATACAGAGCAAAGATTCTCAACAACATGTCCGCCCCCTGATAGAGCTATACAGAGCAAAGATTCTAAACAACATGTCTGTCCCCTGATAGAGCTATACAGAGCAAAGATTCTCAACAACATGTCCGCCCCTGATAGAGCTATACAGAGCAAAGATTCTAAACAACATGTCTGTCCCCTGATAGAGCTATACAGAGCAAAGATTCACAACAACATGTCCGCCCCCTGATAGAGCTATACAGAGCAAAGATTCTAAACAACATGTCTGTCCCCTGATAGAGCTATACAGAGCAAAGATTCTCAACATGTCCGCCCCCTGATAGAGCTATACAAAGCAAAGATTCTAAACAACATGTCCGCCCCTGATAGAGCTATACAGAGCAAAGATTCTAAACAACATGTCTGTCCCCTGATAGAGCTATACAGAGCAAAGATTCTAAACAACTGTCCGCCCCCTGATAGAGCTATACAAAGCAAAGATTCCAAACAACATGTCCGCCCCCTGATAGAGCTATACAGAAAAAAAGATTCTAAACAACATGTCTACCCCCTGATAGAGCTATACAGAAAAAAAGATTCTAAACATGTCTACCCCCTGATAGAGCTATACAGAGCAAAGATTCTAAACAACATGTCCGCCCCCTGATAGAGCTATACAGAGCAAAGATTCTAAACAACATGTCCTCCCCCTGATTGAGCTATACAGAGCAAAGATTCTAAACAACATGTCCTCCTCCTGATAGCGCTATACAGAGCAAAGATTCTAAACAACATGTCCTCCCCCTGATTGAGCTATACAGAGCAAAGATTCTAAACAACATGTCCTCCCCCTGATAGAGCTATACAGAGCAAAGATTCTAAACAACATGTCCTCCCCCTGATAGAGCTATACAGAGCAAAGATGGCGCAAATAAGGTGCTTTATTTGCATTCTTTCACTAAAGCATTTATATTTAAAATGACTACACATGATGCAATCTTTCAATAAATCATAAGGTAATTTTCTGATACAATTGTGCTTTCAGAGCGTCATTAATGACACTAATATATAGACAAGCGCTGGACATGTGAACCAAACCAAACAATTCATCCCACAGTTCTTTCTTGGTGAGCAAGACTGTTACGGATTCCTCATTGTTTGTACAAATTACCCTGTGCCCTGTCCCAGCTGTGCTCCAGATGTGCCCCTGAATGGGAGGGGAGGTGGGGGGTGGGCATGCCCGCAGGAGGCTTGGAAAACATCAGTAACTTTATCTTACAGACAATGTAAGGGACAAGGCCACAGAGGATTGAGCAACCTCCCTTCTGCTTTTAATGGGGAGAGAATTACTAGATGAATTTAATAGTAATTATAACAACCATGAGAGTTTCTTACAATGGTCTCCAAAATCTGAACTCTGCATTGGACACAAACAAAAAAAAAAAGTGAGATCATTTTAGATCTGCCTGGGATTTAGTCAGAGGTCTGACGTTGTATAATGTGCTCAAAGGACACCCCTTGTGTACACCACTGTAAACAACTCATTTTAATTGACTGAGAGGGTAGTGGATGTATGGAATAGCCTTCCAGCAGAAGTGGTAGAGGTTAATACAGTGAAGGAGTTTAAGCATGCGTGGGATAGGTATAAGGTTATCCTAGATATAAGATAAGGCCAGGGACTAATGAAAGTATTACATTACTGAGAGGGTAGTGGATGTATGGAATAGCCTGCCAGCAGAAGTGGTAGAGGTAAACACAGTCAAGGAGTTTAAGCATGCGTGGGATAGACACAAGGCTATCCTAGATATAAGACCGGGAACGGGGGACTAATAAAAGTACTCCAAAAAAAAAATGGGCAGATTAGATGGACCGAATGGTTCTTATCTGCCAACACATTGATCTATACGTTGTGTTAGCAAAATTTAAAAAAAATAAGAGAAAAATAGGTTTTGAATATGTCTGTTTTGTCTCCTGCTTACGACATCACCTGGGGCCCTGATATGCAAATTGGCTGCTTTTCAATGGGAAATGTGCAATTTACATATCAAGCCACAAGCACATTTTTCTCTTATTTACGCATTTACTTGCAGTTCTGCCGAGATAAGATATAGAGCACTTTTTTTAATCTCTACATTCGGGAGATAAACAATGCTTAGGTGGGCAGAGACCCTTTAAACAGAAAGCTATGATTTAGCAAGTAAAACATTGTAGACTATAAAGTGCAGCGCAAGTTGATGTGGCGAATCCTAGTAAATCTATCATGCAGAGTCTGTATGAAACACACACATGGCTGGGAAAGTATTGGGTCTTATATTACAGGAGAGGAAGCGAGAAATGATTAGGATTAATGATCTGGTTTAATGATGAGAAAACAAGCTTTCAGTGAAATGATGAACACAGCAGTGTGTAAAAAAAAAAAAAAGCCTCAGAGAGGAAGAATATCCAGTTATTGAAACAACAGTCTCCAAGACAGGGTCACCGAGGGAGAATTACCTGATCCGGAACATAGTCAGCCAATGGTTCAATGCGTTGAACAGAGCTCCCAGAATCCCACCTGCATCAGGGGACAAATAAATGGAAATAACAGCAATAAAATGGCAGGGCTGTGAACTCTGCTGCCCCCTATCTGCTGGGACAGCTCATATTTACACCAGCGATGGGAGGTCATAAAACTAATCAATACAGGGGCGCGGACTGAAAGGGAGGAAAAAAGCAAAAAAACAGAGGGTTTGTCAGACTAAAACTACAACGATCGTCCACCAAACTATAGGTCGTCTTCTCCCTTGAAACTATGAGGGGTACATACCCCACTCTGCAAGAATAAAACACTTACCTACTGCTCCCATGCAGATAAATATCGGGAGCTCAAAATACTTGTAGCTATTTTCCTGTAAAAGAAGCACACAGTTCTTAAAGGCAAAACTATCCATGCATAATTAAATAAGAGGGGCAAAGGTTTTACAGTAATATAGGGAACTATTACTTTACTGAGAGGGTAGTGGATGCATGGAATAGTCTTCCAGTAGAAGTGGTAGCGGTTAATACAGTGAAGGAGTTTAAGCATGCATGGGATAGGTATAAGGCTATCCTAGATATAAGAGAAGGCCAGGGACTAATGAAAGTATTACATTACTGAGAGGGTAGTGGATGTATGGAATAGTCTTCCAGTAGAAGTGGTAGAGGTTAATACAGTGAAGGAGTTTAAGCATGCATGGGATAGGTATAAGGCTATCCTAGATATAAGAGAAGGCCAGGGACTAATGAAAGTATTACATTACTGAGAGGGTAGTGGATGTATGGAATAGTCTTCCAGTAGAAGTGGTAGAGGTTAATACAGTGAAGGAGTTTAAGCATGCATGGGATAGGCACAAGGCTATCCTAGATATAAGAGAAGGCCAGGGACTAATGAAAGTATTACATTACTGAGAGGGTAGTGGATGTATGGAATAGTCTTCCAGTAGAAGTGGTAGAGGTTAATACAGTGAAGGAGTTTAAGCATGCATGGGATAGGCACAAGGCTATCCTAGATATAAGAGAAGGCCAGGGACTAATGAAAGTATTACATTACTGAGAGGGTAGTGGATGTATGGAATAGTCTTCCAGTAGATGTGGTAGAGGTTAATACAGTGAAGGAGTTTAAGCATGCGTGGGATAGGTATAAGGCTATCCTAGATATAAGATAAGGCCAGGGACTAATGAAAGTATTACTTTACTGAGAGGGTAGTGGATGTATGGAATAGTCTTCCAGTAGAAGTGGTAGAGGTTAATACAGTGAAGGAGTTTAAGCATGCGTGGGATAGGTATAAGGCTATCCTAGATATAAGATAAGGCCAGGGACTAATGAAAGTATTACTTTACTGAGAGGGTAGTGGATACATGGAATAGTCTTCCAGTAGAAGTGGTAGAGGTTAATACAGTGAAGGAGTTTAAGCATGCGTGGGATAGGTATAAGGCTATCCTAGATATAACATAAGGTCAGGGACTAATGAAAGTATTACTGAGAGGGTAGTGGATGCATGGAATAGTCTTCCAGTAGAAGTGGTAGAGGTTAATACAGTGAAGGAGTTTAAGCATGCGTGGGATAGGTATAAGGCTATCCTAGATATAACATAAGGTCAGGGACTAATGAAAGTATTACTGAGAGGGCAGTGGATGTATGGAATAGTCTTCCAGTAGAAGTGGTAGAGGTTAATACAGTGAAGGAGTTTAAGCATGCATGGGGTAGGTATAAGGCTATCCTAGATATAAGAGAAGGCTGAGAGGTTCTAATGCCGATGACACAGTCACTGTTTCTATATGTGATCACAAGACGCCAAGAGTTTCCCATGTGAAAAAAATGTAATTGTATATAACAGGCTTTTTACGTCTAAATGATAAAAGGCAGATTTTAATTAACAGGCAGCTGCAGGGTTGATCAGTCCATTGATAGGCAGGGGTTACAGCGAAAACAGCCCTGGGACACACAGACAGGGTCACAAGACAGACTCCTGACTCGATCCCTGCCTTCTACACAACTCATGCTATACATAGGGAATGGGATATGTCTCAGAGCACATGCTCTACCCATTGGAATCCCAAAAAAACAAACAAACTCTCTGTGATCAGAATACCAGATTCCTCTATAGTTATAGATATTCTCCATTCTCCTTTAACATATAACAGAGCTTTTATTTTGAAATGGAGAGACTGGGGGGGGGGGGGGGGGGGCTTTAAAGAGACAATCTTGTAGCACGGAGGTTAGGAATAGACACACAAGAGGGCTGTAGACTTCAGGACTACACAGGGAATTAAGTCTGGTCTTATCAGAAAAGAAAATGTGCTATAAATGAAGGGGCCGGGGGGGAGGGGGGGGGGGATACTTGTCACTCGTGTGGCTAAACACATTAAATTAACAACGACAGAAGTGATTTTGATAAGACTTCCCATATAACTGGACCACATGTATCTGTGTATCAGTGTTCTTAATTAGAACACGGAGCAGCCAATGGAAGACAAGAAGAGCTCGGATCCCATTTCTCATTGGCTGCTTGCCATTTGCCAGTCTAAGCTACTTTAACACTTGTTTCCAGTACATCCAAGCCAAAATTATACCCTTTATTGGCTGAATAAAAATGCAAGTTCTCAAGGGACCTAGACTGGACTTGAAAGCTTGCACCCAATGCTTGGTTAGCCAGGTCAAGGGTATAAATGTAACTCTACCTGTTCCCTGGGTAACCCCGTCCTATTGTTTTTACTTTGGGGCCTGTAAATAAATACATAAAGTCAGGACTCACATCTGTGTCGAATCGGCCGAAATTGATCAGACCGGGGTTGGAAAGATCTCCTGGTTTCTGGTTGTAGATACTCAGGACAAAGTTCAAGGTGAAAGTTGAGATCATGGAAGCGAAGAACTGAAAAAAAAAGATGGGGGGGGGGGGGGGGGGGGGGAATCCATCAGGAAAAGGGTCCAAATCTAGGATACAGCAGCAAAATGTAAAGCTTGGAGAGCACCAACTCCATCTCACTTGACGGCCGCTCTGCTTTTCTGATTGGTTACAAGCGGTGGCTATAGAGTCAGGAGTTTAGTGGCGCGCTCCACGGATTTACAGAACACTTTGCTGGCCACACGACGGGTTCAACAACTCTCAATAAAACACCAAGATTTGAGTGCGGGCGCGAGGAATGCTTTAATGTGGGGTGAACTCGGGGCAATGCAAGGCTTCATGAGACTCCTGCCTGCTCGGCCTCCAGGGGCCAGAACACAGATCTTGATATTGGCAGGACTGGAAATCATTGTGTACGGGAACAAACATGGGCACTATGGAGGACTGAACAAGCTGCCGGCGGTTTCAAATAATAACATTTCATTACGCATCTAGAACTACAAACGCAGCAGTGTTTATTCATATAAAGCGAGGGGCAGGAAGACTTGGAAAACCCACAACTTTATTCAATGTTGGAGGCTCTTAAAGGCAGTACGTGACCTGCGTAGCACTTAGCATTAATCAAAACATTTCTCCCAAACACCAGTAGCTTATTCTTTGCCATTACCAACTCAGTGTAGCTGTTTTACAGATATTTTAATTAAAGAATACTTTCCCTGGGCTGGATCCCCATCTGGAGCCGGACTTCCGCCTCCTCGTGATTCTAGGGCTGTCAGAACCAATCAGCACCCACCAAAGGGGAGGTGCAATACTGCTTGTCATGTGACCAAGATGGCTGCTCTCACGGGCACACAGGCAAAGAGGATTTTTTTAATATATGTGTTAGTTATATGCAGTACACTAAATGAGAATATCTGGGAACTAGGAAAGGGTCGGGTCTACTTTTTTCAATTTAAATTAGTTGTTAACACACTTTTCCCAGTCGGTTAATTTAGTAGCCTGCTAGAATTGTACAGGGGGGGGGGGGGGGGGGGAACCCCAGTCAGTTCACTCACTATCCTCCATGTCAGAAGCTGATTCCAGAAAGAGGCTCCTTCCTCCAAGCTGAAAAGCACTCCACCTGCAACACACAACCCCAGAAGACAAAATTACTAAAAATACACACAGAAAATGGAGGAAATAAAAAATAATTTTCAAACTGTGCAGAAATATATATATATATATATATATATATATATATATATATATATACTGCTCAAATAAAGGGAAAAGTATCTAAAATTAAGCAACAAAAATGTTCCTTTAAAATGACTCAGGAGCCAATAAAAGAGCTAACAGGGTACAGTTTAAAAAACACCAAGAGCTAAAGCAATAGAAAAATAACCTTTTAATATTTCAGATGAGGAGGACTACAGTTCACATGATGCTCAGACAGCAGGTTAAGAGTAAAGAAAATATAAAGTAAAGTGTGCAAACTTTCACTTCTGAAAGGTAAAATCTTAGAGCTCTGCATCCCACTACTAGAAGTGCACGCATGTTATATGCCTTCATATACTTTAACATGTAAGTGACCTGCACAGATACAGTCACACTGGTTAGATACATGGGCACTTGCTAGGGTGCAAAGTACACAAAATAAATTCAGGAAGTTCACTAACCCACGGGCGCGCCAAAAGCTGCAGAAACTCCAGCGGCAGCCCCCGCAGACACGAAATCTCTCTTCTCTGTG
Source organism: Pelodytes ibericus (assembly GCA_036172795.1). NCBI lineage: Eukaryota > Metazoa > Chordata > Amphibia > Anura > Pelodytidae > Pelodytes > Pelodytes ibericus. The sequence continues at coordinate 6,967,816 of CM069860.1, read as the reverse complement.
TCTCTGCGAAAGTATTCAAAGATCTGCATGAGAGGAGAAGCAGAAGTGAGAATGGAGACCAAGAGCAAACTTCATGGAATAAAAGAGCCCAAGATTCTCAGCAAAAAAAACAAGCTCAAGATTGTCCCGGATCCAAGAAGACGGAGACATGATTGCACGTGAATGTCAGGAGAACGGCTGTCAACGGCCACTCGAGTCTGGCCCAAAGTGCCTTTTTTTTTACATTGACCCCTAAAGGTCATTTCAGAATGCCTGCTTCACGCGGGAGCTGAAAACGGGTGAGGTCCAGTTATAAACAATGTTATCTGTTTCATGTATATATTGCGAAGGTCCAATAAGGGAAGAAATTGAAAGATTCAAGTGACTTTTTTTTTTTTTAAATTTAAATAAACAAGTTTTCCCACTAAATACCTGAAGCCAATTATCTGCAAAACTTGTGCAGCAATTTTTCAAGTGCAGATTAGCAAACATTTAAATCCTTTTAAAGAATATTAAAGATTAAGGATGTGGCCATCTTTTTTTCCTCGCCCGACCGCCAAAAAATGAAAAAAAAAAAATTAGAGCGAGAGCCGCACAGTGCAACTATCGCTCAGCGATAATCCGGGAGAAATGACCGCTTTCGCACAGTGAATACTGCTTAGGTGACAGGGGCCAGTTTACTTGTGACATATTTACCATTCATAACACAAGGTTAAAAAAAAAACATTTGTGACCAGGGAAATGATGTAAACCCATGTCTAAGTTACAGTTTCTCCTAAATTGATGAATTGGACGCAGCAGATTTAAGACCCCCCCCCCCCCCCCAATTATTACGCTGACCTTAAAGTCTTTCTTCAGAGAGGTCGACCTTCCTTGAGAAATTCCAGCCGCAACAACAGCCCCGGAGTGAATCATTGGCCCTTCCTGAATTCAGAGAAAGCAGAAGTCGAGATGGAGCTCAATTAATCAATGCTTAAAGGGACATCCCAACTTGTTCAAGGTAGCGAGGGTTAAACAATACATGTCCCGGTCTTTAAAAGTAAACTCGACGTGTATCTAAATAGACAGCCGAATGCGAGGGTCTCTCGCTGCTAGCGCAGAGAGAGACCCTCGTTTTTGCATGGGATCAGAAGGGGGGACCTGGTTAAGATCATCTCCTTTTTTTTAAGGTGTGTCCCTCCCATATATATGTCTTTTATAACAGAGTGGCGGAACTGGTTGGGGATACAGGTGACGCCAGATGACGGGCTGGTCAGGGCTACGGATGATGTCAGAAGCTGGTTTGGGCTGGAGTGGACAGTGACGCTTGGAGGCCGATGCTGATTGGGTGACTCTACAAGGCATGTACCACTGACTGTGTGCACGGACAGGAGGCCACGGAGGCGGGTTGGGACTTAGAGCCACAAACAGAACTTACCTTTCCGACGGCAAGTCCTCCCGCAACAGACAATATGACACCAGCAACCTTCACCACCAGTGTCTGGATTAGAGGGAAAAACAGGAACAAATAACAATGGACAAAACCTCTTAATAAAGAAAGGCTCCTCCATGAAAGCACTCACAGCCTTGATCAGGAAGTAACGCCAACAAAGGCCAGACACGTGTAAAACAATGACACAAGAGCAGCTTTAACATTCCCCACACGGACACTGACGCCCCAGTCAACATCCATATTCCCCACCGTGACACTAGCAGAGTATTTGGGGGCCTGAGATCCCATTTCAAAAAAGCTCCAAATAGATCTAGGTTTCTGCGGCAGGGATCACAGACGCCTCCTGATGCAGTGTGTGTCATGCAAAATAATCCTTGTGCATGTACAACTACTACCAAACTACAAGGTCATGGGGCTGGTTTATACTTTTTAAATAAATACTTTTAAAAATATCTATTACACATAAAACACACTGGGCTTTATCCAAGGACTGCGGGGGAATTGAGAAAGAAATTGCTAAATTAAAAGGGACAATCCAACTTGTTTAACCCTCAAGGGAGCGAAGGGTTAAACATAACATGTCCCGTGACTTGTAAGTAAACCCGACGTGTATCTTATTTGATACACGAGGGTTTACTATCTGCTGTGTCTCACATGCGAGACACAGCTGCTCCCGGTTGTCGCGTCAGCACGTGCACAGCCAATCAGAGCGGGGGCTAGCGCAGAGAGAGACCCTTGTTTTTGCATGGGATATTATATATTAGAAGCACAAGTGGGAAAAAAAATGTTTAGTGTCCCTTTAAGGCCAAAATAGAAAAGTTTGTAGTATAGCAGATTTGGAGAATATTTTCACCATATATATTGTTTTTTAAATAACTCCGCTCTTTTTTACCGCAATCAGTTGTTGTACCGGAGTATTTTATCTAGATCACTTTGCGCACAGCGACGCAGGTAATCGGTTTCCTGTTGAAGCTCTTATACATTCCCTTGCGCCGCCGCTGTGCGCAGGATTTCACGCGTGTTTGTACCTTGAGTCGGACGACGTGAGGAATCTTGACGCCATTTAGAAAGCATTTGATCTGAGGGATCCCACTACCAGCTGCTACCGGCTGCAAAGACAAACACCACAGACGATCTGATACACAAGCTTCATGTTACCAGGAGAAGAAAACAAGGCTCTAATTGCCATATTAACGTATATTATCTACAATGTCCAACACTCCCTGCACACTGTCTAAGGGACTTGTTATTTAGATTTTACAGTACTGGCCCCTGACCGATTGAATCGATTTGAAAAGATTAATAACATTTAATTGCACCTCCTCCAATACATCTAAAAGGCTCTGGTAGCAGTATAGTCTGCTTTGTATGTACAGTAGATAGAAGGTGAGGTTAGGTTCTCACCCTACCGAGAGCGTTACCTTGACTAGTCAGGGGAACTTAAATATATAGATAGAACCAAACCCTCTCATTTATGTTTATACATTTGTTGCCAACTTGAGGAGGTCGAGAAGCGCAAGGTGATGTCACAAACAAGAGACTCCAAAGACGCATAGCGTATATGTCTCTTAACACATACCATAACCACTAATTCTGCAGATCATTTCACCCACCACAAACAGAAACTCTGCCTGAAAATTCCTCCAGCCCACAGCTTCCTCAAACCAATCTAAAAAAAGATCATTATCTATGCCACCAGAGTATATACACCACCACAAGAGGGCACAGTCTTATATTAGAGTGGGGAAGGTTTAAATGTAATATCAGGAAGTATTACTTTACTGAGAGGGTAGTGGATGTATGGAATAGTCTTCCAGTAGAAGTGGTAGAGGTTAATACAGTGAAGGAGTTTAAGCATGCATGGGATAGGTATAAGGCTATCCCAGATATAAGATAAGGCCAGGGACTAATGAAAGTATTACTTTACTGAGAGGGTAGTGGATGTATGGAATAGTCTTCCAGTAGAAGTGGTAGAGGTTAACACAGTAAAGGAGTTTAAGCATGCATGGGATAGGTATGAGGCTATCCTAGATATAAGATAAGACCAGGGACTAATGAAAGTATTACATTACTGAGAGGGTAGTGGATGTATGGAATAATCTTCCAGTAGAAGTGGTAGAGGTTAATACAGTGAAGGAGTTTAAGCATGCATGGGATAGGTAAAAGGCTATCCTAGATATAAGATAAGGCCAGGGACTAATGAAAGTATTACATTACTGAGAGGGTAGTGGGTGCATGGAATAGTCTTCCAGTAGAAGTGGTAGAGGTTAACACAGTAAAGGAGTTTAAGCATGCATGGGATAGGTATAAGACTATCGTAGATATAAGATAAGGCCAGGGACTAATGAAAGTATTACATTACTGAGAGGGTAGTGGATGTATGGAATAGTCTTCCAGTAGAAGCGGTAGAGGTTAATACAGTGAAGGGGTTTAAGCATGCATGGGATAGGTATAAGGCTATCCTAGATATAAGATAAGGTCAGGGACTAATGAAAGTATTACTTTACTGAGAGGGTAGTGGATGTATGGAATAGTCTTCCAGTAGAAGTGGTAGAGGTTAACACAGTAAAGGAGTTTAAGCATGCATGGGATAGGTATAAGACTATCGTAGATATAAGATAAGGCCAGGGACTAATGAAAGTATTACATTACTGAGAGGGTAGTGGATGTATGGAATAGTCTTCCAGTAGAAGTGGTAGAGGTTAACACAGTAAAGGAGTTTAAGCATGCATGGGATAGGTATGAGGCTATCCTAGATATAAGATAAGACCAGGGACTAATGAAAGTATTACATTACTGAGAGGGTAGTGGATGTATGGAATAATCTTCCAGTAGAAGTGGTAGAGGTTAATACAGTGAAGGAGTTTAAGCATGCATGGGATAGGTATAAGGCTATCCTAGATATAAGATAAGGTCAGGGACTAATGAAAGTATTACTTTACTGAGAGGGTAGTGGATGTATGGAATAGTCTTCCAGTAGAAGTGGTAGAGGTTAACACAGTAAAGGAGTTTAAGCATGCATGGGATAGGTATAAGACTATCGTAGATATAAGATAAGGCCAGGGACTAATGAAAGTATTACATTACTGAGAGGGTAGTGGATGTATGGAATAGTCTTCCAGTAGAAGTGGTAGAGGTTAACACAGTAAAGGAGTTTAAGCATGCATGGGATAGGTATGAGGCTATCCTAGATATAAGATAAGACCAGGGACTAATGAAAGTATTACATTACTGAGAGGGTAGTGGATGTATGGAATAATCTTCCAGTAGAAGTGGTAGAGGTTAATACAGTGAAGGAGTTTAAGCATGCATGGGATAGGTATAAGGCTATCCTAGATATAAGATAAGGTCAGGGACTAATGAAAGTATTACTTTACTGAGAGGGTAGTGGATGTATGGAATAGTCTTCCAGTAGAAGTGGTAGAGGTTAACACAGTAAAGGAGTTTAAGCATGCATGGGATAGGTATGAGGCTATCCTAGATATAAGATAAGACCAGGGACTAATGAAAGTATTACATTACTGAGAGGGTAGTGGATGTATGGAATAATCTTCCAGTATAAGTGGTAGAGGTTAATACAGTGAAGGAGTTTAAGCATGCCTGGGATAGGTATAAGGCTATCCTAGATATAAGATAAGGCCAGGGACTAATGAAAGTATTACATTACTGAGAGGGTAGTGGATGCATGGAATAGTCTTCCAGAAGAAGTGGTAGAGGTTAATACAGTGAAGGAGTTTAAGAATGCATGGGATAGGTATAAGGCTATCCTAGATATAAGATAAGGTCAGGGACTAATGAAAGTATTACTTTACTGAGAGGGTAGTGGATGTATGGAATAGTCTTCCAGTAGAAGTGGTAGAGGTTAACACAGTAAAGGAGTTTAAGCATGCATGGGATAGGTATAAGACTATCGTAGATATAAGATAAGGCCAGGGACTAATGAAAGTATTACATTACTGAGAGGGTAGTGGATGCATGGAATAGCCTTCCAGTGGAAGTGGTAGAGGTTAATACAGTGAAGGAGTTTAAGCATGCGTGGGATAGGTATAAGGCTATCCTAGATATAAGATAAGGCCAGGGACTAATGATAGTATTACATTACTGAGAGGGTAGTGGATGTGTGGAATAGTCTTCCAGTAGAAGTGGTAGAGGTTAATACAGTGAAGGAGTTTAAGCATGTGTGGGATAGGTATAAGGCTATCCTAGATATAAGATAAGGCCAGGGACTAATGAAAGTATTACATTACTGAGAGGGTAGTGGATGTATGGAATAGTCTTCCAGTAGAAGTGGTAGAGGTTAATACAGTGAAGGAGTTTAAGCATGCGTGGGATAGGTATAAGGCTATCCTAGATATAAGATAAGGCCAGGGACTAATGAAAGTATTACATTACTGAGAGGGTAGTGGATGTATGGAATAGTCTTCCAGTAGAAGTGGTAGAGGTTAATACAGTGAAGGAGTTTAAGCATGCATGGGATAGGTATAAGGCTATCCTAGATATAAGATAAGGTCAGGGACTAATGAAAGTATTACTTTACTGAGAGGGTAGTGGATGTATGGAATAGTCTTCCAGTAGAAGTGGTAGAGGTTAACACAGTAAAGGAGTTTAAGCATGCATGGGATAGGTATAAGACTATCGTAGATATAAGATAAGGCCAGGGACTAATGAAAGTATTACATTACTGAGAGGGTAGTGGATGTATGGAATAGTCTTCCAGTAGAAGTGGTAGAGGTTAACACAGTAAAGGAGTTTAAGCATGCATGGGATAGGTATGAGGCTATCCTAGATATAAGATAAGACCAGGGACTAATGAAAGTATTACATTACTGAGAGGGTAGTGGATGTATGGAATAATCTTCCAGTATAAGTGGTAGAGGTTAATACAGTGAAGGAGTTTAAGCATGCCTGGGATAGGTATAAGGCTATCCTAGATATAAGATAAGGCCAGGGACTAATGAAAGTATTACATTACTGAGAGGGTAGTGGATGCATGGAATAGTCTTCCAGAAGAAGTGGTAGAGGTTAATACAGTGAAGGAGTTTAAGAATGCATGGGATAGGTATAAGGCTATCCTAGATATAAGATAAGGTCAGGGACTAATGAAAGTATTACTTTACTGAGAGGGTAGTGGATGTATGGAATAGTCTTCCAGTAGAAGTGGTAGAGGTTAACACAGTAAAGGAGTTTAAGCATGCATGGGATAGGTATAAGACTATCGTAGATATAAGATAAGGCCAGGGACTAATGAAAGTATTACATTACTGAGAGGGTAGTGGATGCATGGAATAGCCTTCCAGTGGAAGTGGTAGAGGTTAATACAGTGAAGGAGTTTAAGCATGCGTGGGATAGGTATAAGGCTATCCTAGATATAAGATAAGGCCAGGGACTAATGATAGTATTACATTACTGAGAGGGTAGTGGATGTGTGGAATAGTCTTCCAGTAGAAGTGGTAGAGGTTAATACAGTGAAGGAGTTTAAGCATGCGTGGGATAGGTATAAGGCTATCCTAGATATAAGATAAGGCCTGGGACTAATGATAGTATTACATTACTGAGAGGGTAGTGGATGTGTGGAATAGTCTTCCAGTAGAAGTGGTAGAGGTTAATACAGTGAAGGAGTTTAAGCATGCATGGGATAGGTATAAGGCTATCCTAGAGATAAGGCCAGGGACTAATGAAAGTATTACATTACTGAGAGGGTAGTGGATGTATGGAATAGTCTTCCAGTAGAAGTGGTAGAGGTTAATACAGTGGAGTTTAAGCATGCATGGGATAGGTATAAGGCTATCCTAGATATAAGATAAGGCCAGGGACTAATGAAAGTATTACTTTACTGAGGAGGTAGTGGATGTATGGAATAGTCTTCCAGTAGAAGTGGTAGAGGTTAATACAGTGAAGGAGTTTAAGCATGCGTGGGATAGGTATAAGGCTATCCTAGATATAAGATAAGGCCAGGGACTAATGAAAGTATTACATTACTGAGAGGGTAGTGGATGTATGGAATAGTCTTCCAGTAGAAGTGGTAGAGGTTAATACAGTGATGGAGTTTAAGCATGCGTGGGATAGGTATAAGGCTATCCTAGATATAAGATAAGGCCAGGGACTAATGAAAGTATTACATTACTGAGAGGGTAGTGGATGTATGGAATAGTCTTCCAGTAGAAGTGGTAGAGGTTAATACAGTGAAGGAGTTTAAGCATGCATGGGATAGGTATAAGGCTATCCTAGATATAAGATAAGGCCAGGGACTAATGAAAGTATTACTTTACTGAGAGGGTAGTGGATGTATGGAATAGTCTTCCAGTAGAAGTGGTAGAGGTTAATACAGTGAAGGAGTTTAAGCATGCGTGGGATAGGTATAAGGCTATCCTAGCTATAAGATAAGGCCAGAGACTTATGTAAGTATTCAGAAAATTGGGCCGACTAGATGGACTGAATGGTTCTTAACTTCTGTCTTAGTAAATTACACACTGGCATTTCACAAGCAGAGTTTTGAATGGTGTGACTGTATCCAGCTGCAATGACTGGTCTCCTCCCAAAAATTAAACTTACTTCAATGTAGGCGACCAGGAGCGAGCCCACCATGACAAAGGCTGCGTTCAACGTGGCCCACAGGAGCAGAGAGAAGGACAGACCCCCTTTCTCCGTGAATTTGTCGATGTCTTACAGGGTATCTGTTAAGGAGGTTACAGATAGAAGCCACATTTCCCACCAGTTCACGGACTCCAGTCTCAGGCATATTAAACGTACATTTTAAGACAGTCGCTTTGGAGAAAAACCAACATACAGATCCCGTTGGATCCGACTAAAATACACTAAGTACTAGCATTTTATATGGCACCATTTATAAAGTGATTAATCGCCATATTAATGACATGAAAATAAAGGTAATTTCTGGGGCAAAGTTCTAAAAGTGATGTAATCAGGGTGATGGAGACTGAACTCGGGCCCAGAACTGACCTTTATGTATAAATCCTATAGTGTTTCACATTTCTCTGTATTATATTTATACAGCTGCGGTTAGCTTTATTTTTTTTTTTTTTTTTTTTTTTTTTTTATTTTTTTTTTTTTTCTGCTATCACCTATCTTTATGTCACACAGCATGTCTTCATTTAATTATCTCCCGTGTCCAAATAAAAAAAACCAAATAAAAAAAAAAACAATTATAGTCTGCAGCATGAAGCACAGGGAAAGGATACTGTCTTTAATGACCTTGTATTTGATGCCAGCTAATTTTTCGACCATGATGTCAATAAAGCAAGCGATGAGGCCTGTGAATATACCAATCAAGCCGCAGATTATCCAACGCGTCACTTCCACTGTGCGAAACGCCTGCAGTACACACAATACAGAAAACATTAGATGTTAAACCGTATTAAACAAACACTAATTAAACAAAAAGCAAAAAAAAAAGCAAACTATATAATGACGACGCGTTACGCTACGTTGAAACGGAAGTACAGCCTTTTTTGCTGGCAATCATCGCGGCTTACCGCGTGGTTTATCCGCCGTTCTTCTTCCATAAACAGCTGGTTTTCGCTATTGTCGTAATCCAGGCTCTAATAAATAAAAAAAATAGCAAAAAGATAGTGTAAGAGCAAAAAAGCTCTCTCTGGAAAGCTCAGGCATGCCTACGTGATACACAGCATGTGGTGCCCTAGTGGCGAGAGGGAAAGCTCAGGCATGTCTACGTGATACACAGCATGTGGTGCCCTCGTGGCGAGAGGGAAAGCTCAGGCGTGTCTACGTGATACACAGCATGTGGTGCCCTCGTGGCCAGAGGGAAAGCTCAGGCATGTCTACGTGATACACAGCATGTGGTGCCCTAGTGGCGAGAGGGAAAGCTCAGGCATGTCTACGTGATACACAGCATGTGGTGCCCTAGTGTGAGAGGGAAAGCTCAGGCATGTCTACGTGATACACAGCATGTGGTGCCCTAGTGGCGAGAGGGAAAGCTCAGGCATGTCTACGTGATACACAGCATGTGGTGCCCTCGTGGCGAGAGGGAAAGCTCAGGCGTGTCTACGTGATACACAGCATGTGGTGCCCTCGTGGCCAGAGGGAAAGCTCAGGCATGTCTACGTGATACACAGCATGTGGTGCCCTAGTGGCGAGAGGGAAAGCTCAGGCATGTCTACGTGATACACAGCATGTGGTGCCCTAGTGGCGAGAGGGAAAGCTCAGGCATGTCTACGTGATACACAGCATGTGGTGCCCTCGTGGCGAGAGGGAAAGCTCAGGCGTGTCTACGTGATACACAGCATGTGGTGCCCTCGTGGCAAGAGGGAAAGCTCAGGCATGTCTACGTGATACACAGCATGTGGTGCCCTCGTGGCGGGAGGGAAAGCTCAGGCATGTCTACGTGATACACAGCATGTGGTGCCCTCGTGGCGGGAGGGAAAGCTCAGGCATGTCTAAGTGATACACAGCATGTGGTGCCCTAGTGGCGAGAGGGAAAGCTCAGGCATGTCTACGTGATACACAGCATGTGGTGCCCTCGTGGCGAGAGGGAAAGCTCAGGCATGTCTAAGTGATACACAGCATGTGGTGCCCTCGTGGCCAGAGGGAAAGCTCAGGCATGTCTACGTGATACACAGCATGTGGTGCCCTAGTGGCGAGAGGGAAAGCTCAGGCATGTCTACGTGATACACAGCATGTGGTGCCCTAGTGGCGGGAGGGAAAGCTCAGGCATGTCTAAGTGATACACAGCATGTGGTGCCCTCGTGGCGAGAGGGAAAGCTCAGGCATGTCTACGTGATACACAGCATGTGGTGCCCTCGTGGCGAGAGGAAAAGCTCAGGCATGTCTACGTGATACACAGCATGTGGTGCCCTCGTGGCGAGAGGGAAAGCTCAGGCATGTCTACGTGATACACAGCATGTGGTGCCCTCGTGGCCAGAGGGAAAGCTCAGGCATGTCTACGTGATACACAGCATGTGGTGCCCTCGTGGCGGGAGGGAAAGCTCAGGCATGTCTACGTGATACACAGCATGTGGTGCCCTCGTGGCGGGAGGGAAAGCTCAGGCATGTCTAAGTGATACACAGCATGTGGTGCCCTAGTGGCGAGAGGGAAAGCTCAGGCATGTCTATGTGATACACAGCATGTGGTGCCCTCGTGGCGAGAGGGAAAGCTCAGGCATGTCTACGTGATACACAGCATGTGGTGCCCTCGTGGCGAGAGGGAAAGCTCAGGCATGTCTACGTGATACACAGCATGTGGTGCCCTAGTGTGAGAGGGAAAGCTCAGGCATGTCTACGTGATACACAGCATGTGGTGATGTGGTGCCCTCGTGGCGAGAGGGAAAGCTCAGGCGTGTCTACGTGATACACAGCATGTGGTGCCCTAGTGGCGGGAGGGAAAGCTCAGGCATGTCTACGTGATACACAGCATGTGGTGCCCTAGTGGCGGGAGGGAAAGCTCAGGCATGTCTACGTGATACACAGCATGTGGTGCCCTCGTGGCGAGAGGGAAAGCTCAGGCGTGTCTAAGTGATACACAGCATGTGGTGCCCTCGTGGCCAGAGGGAAAGCTCAGGCATGTCTACGTGATACACAGCATGTGGTGCCCTAGTGGCGGGAGGGAAAGCTCAGGCATGTCTACGTGATACACAGCATGTGGTGCCCTAGTGTGAGAGGGAAAGCTCAGGCATGTCTACGTGATACACAGCATGTGGTGCCCTAGTGTGAGAGGGAAAGCTCAGGCATGTCTACGTGATACACAGCATGTGGTGCCCTCGTGGCGAGAGGGAAAGCTCAGGCATGTCTACGTGATACACAGCATGTGGTGCCCTAGTGTGAGAGGGAAAGCTCAGGCATGTCTACGTGATACACAGCATGTGGTGCCCTCGTGGCGAGAGGGAAAGCTCAGGCGTGTCTAAGTGATACACAGCATGTGGTGCCCTCGTGGCCAGAGGGAAAGCTCAGGCATGTCTACGTGATACACAGCATGTGGTGCCCTAGTGGCGAGAGGGAAAGCTCAGGCATGTCTACGTGATACACAGCATGTGGTGCCCTCGTGGCGAGAGGGAAAGCTCAGGCGTGTCTACGTGATACACAGCATGTGGTGCCCTCGTGGCCAGAGGGAAAGCTCAGGCATGTCTACGTGATACACAGCATGTGGTGCCCTCGTGGCCAGAGGGAAAGCTCAGGCATGTCTACGTGATACACAGCATGTGGTGCCCTCGTGGCGAGAGGGAAAGCTCAGGCATGTCTACGTGATACACAGCATGTGGTGCCCTCGTGGCGAGAGGGAAAGCTCAGGCATGTCTACGTGATACACAGCATGTGGTGCCCTAGTGTGAGAGGGAAAGCTCAGGCATGTCTACGTGATACACAGCATGTGGTGCCCTCGTGGCGAGAGGGAAAGGCGGGAGCACCGGGTTCTAAAGACATTGCAGCCAGATCAAAACATGAGGGGCTGTGTGTACCTTTGTTTCAATTAGACTTTGTTTTTAATTCCATATTATTATTATTCCCAGCATGCACTTAACCACACCCCACAACATCTCCTCCGTTACGCCCAACGCCAGCGAGTAAAAAAGGCTGTATTCTTGAGCTACCAGCATTTCCGGGACAGTCGATTTGAGGGGTACATACCTCGTACTTGAGGGAAAGGAGATTCTCAGTATGGGTAACATCTTTGACGAAGTTAGCAGACGGCTCTGTTTCCTGCTGAGAAAATAGAGAGAGGCCAGTGACTACCGTTACTACATAAAGCTATTCGTTGCAGGATTATCAGCACAAAACGCGTTGGGTAACAGACGCAGCAGCCGGGACTGGGGATAGAGTGGATCATTGACATGCAGGGATATTTTGTGGCAGTAGAAAATGCCGAGATAAACATGTCAACAAAAACACTTGGCTATTTTGTATGAGGCAATGTTACTCTGCTTTACCTGGGGGAAGGAAAGAGTCACATTAATCTCTCAGTAGCTCTCTATGGCAAGGTCTGCATGATCTTGTACCCTTTCTAAAACATCACAAACACCGGGACCTTCTCTAATGTCCCTGTGACACATAATGAAGTTATACTAAACTGCGCCCTAACCAGTGAGTTAAAACGGTCTGCAACAAATTAACTTTAATTGAAAGATTGCATCAAGCGTGGATGTTTCAAACAGAAATAATTTAATGAAGGAATATAAAAAAAGTACCTTCTTGAGCCCTCTTTGCTCCGTATGACTCAGATGGCGGACATGTTTAGAATCTTGGGTCAGATCTTACTTCATCCAACCCAAGATTCTAAACAACATGTCTGCCCCCTGATCAGGCTATATAACGAAAGGGGGCACTTTACTTGTATCCCTTCATAAATTAATTTCTATTTAAAACATCCACACTTGATGCCGTCTTTCAATTATACGCAAGTTACCCTTTGAAGACATTTGTCCTCTAGAAAAGCTTGTTTTCGGGTATCTGGTTAATAAAATAATTCATTTTTTTAAAGGATCTTGGAGCCAGCAGCTCACCAGCTCATGGTTCTCCTCTTCCAGATCCACCGTACTCAGCTGGCCGATACGGAGAAGGCTTGCTGCAGAATGCTACCGACAAATACACAAAGGAGAAAGAACATCAGTCAATGAAACATTATAAACAGAAACAAAAACCAGTTCTATCAGTCCTTTCACAGCAGCATTAGATAACTATCAAAAAACATTTGTGATGAAACGAAGGGGAAGGAATTTATTTTGAAGAGGAAGTAAGAGGTCAGAAAGAGTCACATGTTTCTCTGAGAATTATTATTTTTGGTTTATTTTAAGAAGAAGTATGTGAGGTCTGCAGCTCTTTCAACCTAGTGGGGCGTTTAAAGTCCGAGAAAACAAGTGTGAATATTTAATAGACCTTATTTTTCCGGTAACAGACTCACACACACAGTAGGGGAAGCAGAAAGAACAGAATAGCCGAACAAATGTAATAGAGGGTCTTTATTAAACCAGAAAAACAAATGGTGACTTTGTTCATGAGATAATTTTTTTTCTCCAACTCTGCTACTGTGGCCTTAAGTTTGGAAATTCCTGCAATTCTCTCTTTCATGTAAAATAAAAAATCCCTAAGAGCCAATAGGGAGCAATACATGAGGGGTTGTGTGAAACTTTGGTGAAAATTGGATGGGGGGCGGGTTGTGATCTCCAAAAGGTTGGGAATCTTTTACAAAACGTCAGCAATGAGGAAACATGGCTGGTGCTATCTGCCCCGGGGCAACTGAACAGATCAGATTACTACACAACCAGTGAATATATCAATCACTCAAAGAGTGAACTGCAAACACAAAGAGCATTGCCCGATTATATCTAAACACTACAAATAACTGTGCTCACTCAGTGACAGAGCTGCAAACACAAAGAGCATTGCACAATTATATCTAAACACTACAAATAACTGTGCTCACTCAGTGACAGAGCGAACTGCAAACACAAAGAGCATTGCACAATTATATCTAAACACTACAAATAACTGTGCTCACTCAGTGACAGAGCGAACTGCAAACACAAAGAGCATTGCACAATTATATCTAAACACTACAAATAACTGTGCTCACTCAGTGACAGAGCGAACTGCAAACACAAAGAGCATTGCACAATTATATCTAAACACTACAAATAACTGTGCTCACTCAGTGACAGAGCGAACTGCAAACACAAAGCACAATCATATCTAAACTCTGTAAAGAGGCCTCGGGAGACTTTTTTTAGTGTCACTTTGTGACTCTTTGTTCAGCGCAGATAACGCCACATTAGGAGCGACAGATTTATATAGTTTGATAAAGTGATATAATATAGGTGCAAATTTGCTCCTTTTTCTTATACATTAGTCTGTGACAGAATTCTTACACAATTATTAGATCACTTTTATTGCGGCGCAACCAGTGCACGTTTTTTTTCTTTTTAACATAGGAGTAGACAAGAAGGATCACGCCATTGCGCTACATTTCAAAGGGAAAAGCCTTCAAACATAATCCCCAGTGAGTTTACTACCTGGACTGGATAACCAGAGAGCATGGTGTGGATGCAATCTGCCTATCACTGGGGGCTTTGCATAAATAAAGGGGCCACTTCTAAGTCTAACATGGAGATACTTGATTCTGTGCCCGTGATACTTGATTCTGTGCTTGTGTGGTCTGTATAAAAGCTGTCTGGGGAGGTGGGGGCAAAATTGCTAATTTTTTATTTTATAATTGCTACTTTGTGTTCGGTGCAGATAATGCCATAATAGTACTGGTAGAATACTGTGAATGATGCACAAACTGCGAGAAACAGATCACTTTTCTTGGCAGTAATCAAATTATACATACATGCTGACATTAATTAAACTTTTCAGACAGAAAGACCCATATACAGCGCTGTGGCTTGGATACATCATCACTATGCCGCTTCCCAGCAGATAACAAAACAAAAAAATAAGGGATGGTGGTGGCAGATCTTTGTAGGGAGTAAGACATATAACCCTAAAACTAAAATGGCAATCTCTCATTTAATCTCTAAAGAGTTCACGGGCAGAAGCCAAAAGTCACACATCCAATTCATGGCACTGGATGGGATGATGTCCTAATTAGTTCTGGCTCGGAAGCCATAACAAGCCCTCCGTTAATGAACCAATTCCAGGATTTAAAATGCTCCATTGACGGTTTCTCCATCCGGACATGGATCTGATGGGTTAGGGCTGCTGGAGGGGGGGGGGAAGCCCCAAATCACAGGAGCGGAACTTTTCTTAACCCATTCATCGCCAGAAATTTGGGCACCGTATAAAAGTCGCTAAAATCGTGGAAAGGATGTCAATTCACACCCGGTAACACCCAATGGCAACACATAGCCCCCTCCCGTGATTGTGTGGGAATCCATCTTTAATGCGCTTCTTCTCTTGTATTGCTGTGAAGTGCATGGCAAGCAAGGGGTTAAGCACAAAACTCCAGCCAACAGTGTGTAATTCGGAAAATTAGATCACGATCCAGTGAGCGGCAGAACAAGTGACTGAGAAGCAAGATGATTCTTGGAAACAATCCATGACTGATACGGATCATATGATTGCGCTGGCCGCTGGTATCATGTCCAGGGCACATTAAATGCAGGAAAGAACATATTTTTTCGAAGGTGATGGGCAAATATTTGCAGACTTTAGGAGCAGAGCCAATTCAGGAGCCAGCCTGGTTATTTCTAGATACTGGAATCCCTGCTGGCTGGCTGAGGTTGATGATGGTTCTAGCTGAGCACAGGTTGTCCACCTCTGCTTAGTACTCTTGGCAGGATAATCGGCACCTTAGAGGTAACCCTTAACCAGCAAAGGGTAACATGAGAAGTGCCGGGCGTCCGACGGCTTGGATTTGTTTAAAGAACGTAATTATATTATGATCAAAATGAGTCAAAATGTTTTGTTTGGCAAAGTGACAGAGAGAATGGAAGGCCTAAAGATTAAACAAAGAGAAAATAAAATAAAACAAATACGCATGACCAGGAAGAAGGGACGTGCAGTATTATTTTAAAGGGACTCTCTGGTGCCCAAAAAGCATCTTCCAAATATTAATGCATATTAATGTGCTTTCACAGCATGTTCAAATGCATGTCTTACATATTGCATTACTTAAAATATAAAATACTTACAGCTACATGAAATTGTGAAATTACAGCAGTTTGCAAGAAGCCAGGACTGCCCACACTAGCTGAGTAAAAGTTATTTTTTTTTTTTCTGCTGCAGGAACCAATGAGAATAATTTCCTACAAATTATTGGTATTTTCTGGCTCTCTAGTGATGTCATCAGACATTGTTTTGCACTGTTAAGAGATCCTACTGTGCACAAGAGCAAGTCTATCACTGTCCACACAATGTATTCAATTCGAGGAGCGCAGGAAGTGACTAAATGAAACAAAATGTTATATCCTCAGTGGCTGTATAATCAGTGCTGCCGCCCCCGCAGTAAACATGCAGAGAAATCACTGGGGAGGGTTTGAGTCAAACATTACAAATGTGATTTATACAGAATGCCTGCATCAAATCACACAGGGATAAAAGCCTGTGCATTATACAAGCAGTGATCTTGATCTTGCACCAAAGTGAGTCTGGGGACTAGAGGAGTCATTCCTAATACTAGAGGGCAGTAAAAGGAAACATTTGGCTAATGAAAATGCATTATCCTCCATATTTTGGTAGAATACCCCTTTAGAGTAAGTACCATTACTATATCTTTATATGTATACTGTATATGTCTACAGTAAGGGGGATCGACAAATATATAGTGTTATTTAAACTTCAAAAGGGAAGTATTTTGGCAGATTCTTAATGTAAAAACAATGTTAATGTTTAGACGTTACGTGTGCACAAGGTAGTGAATGCATGGAACAGTCAGACAGTGGAGGTGGTAGTACAGCAATTCAAGATAAATATCACCACCCAATTTAAGTCCCCCGGACCGCCTCTAACATCAGGAGCTCCAAAGTCCATTGCTTAGCTCCTTTGCTACACAAGGTGTATGCTTTCTCCCCGACCAGACACGGTCATGCTCTGTATAACTCGCTAGATCACAGAATGTGTAGGATAACATGAACTCGTAGGATCTATCGTGCACGCTTTCGATGCATTGCCCTTTCCGGTGTTCTGACAAAAATCTTGAGCAAATTCTACTGCACAGGCGCAGTAGAATTCACTCATCGCGCACCACAGCGCATGCGCATTTGGCAGAAGTGCGCCTGCACGAGGGAGACACACCACCTCACGCCCCCTCCGGATCAGCTGCGTTAGTAGATTGCAGGCAGAGTTTTTACTAAACAGTCTGAGCAGTGTCTGTATAATCCTCCTCCCCATCCTTATCATCTGCAGCTCAGTGATAAGACGGGGGGCATCTCAGTGACCATCAGTAACCCAGCGCTGATCTGGCCAAGTCATTACACGCGGTCAGCACTGATTTCAACCTTCAGGGTCATGCTGGAAACATATCTACTCGATAAAGAGGGAATTGCAGGGAACGGAGATGGGATCTTCAAACTTAAGGCCAATGCAGCGGAGTTTTAACATTTCTCTCATTCAGCTGCATTGGAAAAGTTTGACAACTCGGCTACTTTGGCCGTAAAGTTTGAAATTCCAACTAAAAAGTGAATGTTATATTTTTTCTTGAAGTTCTGTTTAATTGAAAGATTGCATCACATGGAGGCAGTTTAAATAGAAATGCTTTAATGAAAGAATATAAATAAAGTGGCTTTCTTGGTCCCTCTTTGCTTTGTATATCTCTAGAGGGGGGCTGGCATCTTGGGTCATATATTCTTACTTAAAGGGTTAAATGTAATGTCCCTGGCCCTGTGCTATGATATATATATATATATATGTCCTGTCCCATGTTAATAAGCAGCAGATTGTGCTTAATTCACTTAACGACAGAGAGCTCATGGCAAATCTTACTTATTTTCAGATTCCCTATGAATAACCTTTTGTGTGCCAAATGCCTCATACAGTTGCATTTTTTTTTTAACCCTTGCTTTCCTTGAAGTAATAGAGAGCCGGTCGACCAATCAGGGAAGCAAGGCAAGCACTCACTCATTGCGGTGTAAAGGGTCTACTCAATATGTCCGAAGTTGGGTCAGATCCAGGAATAAAGCCGAACTGCGGAGACAGAGGTCGTATTTTCGTCTAATTCGGGATCACTTTGGTGGTCTCTGAATAGCCTGGATTTTAGGGGCCCTTGCCGTGATCTGACGGGGCCCAAATTCAGAACTCAAGGAAAAGCCGACCCTTAAGGGTTTGGAAGTTTTAAATCTGCTGTGCTTATCAGTAGTGACTATCTGCGAGCCATGAAGATGGTAATCGCTGTTATAAATGATTGGGCTCAGTGGTATTTGGATTTATTTTGCTGTTTAATAATTAGAAGTAAATGTTTTGCATTAGTAGAGGAAGGAACATCACTGAGTGTTACTGTAATACAGAGACCAGGAGAAAAAAAAACACTCAAATCCCCACTCAAACTCCCAAAGAGAAAGACTATAAACGCTGTGGATATTGCTCAGTGAGTAGTGCATACTGCAGAAATATATAGGAGAAAAACGCCACCTACTCTGCCCAACTCCCACTCACTCGGTCCTCCGCTGTCACCCAGCTCCCATTCACTCAGTCCTCCGCTGTCACCCAGCTCCCATTCACTCAGTCCTCCGCTGTCACCCAGCTCCCATTCACTCAGTCCTCCGCTGTCACCCAGCTCCCACTCATTCGGCCCTCCGCTGTCACCCAGCTCCCACTCATTCGGCCCTCCGCTGTCACCCAGCTCCCACTCATTCGGCCCTCCGCTGTCACCCAGCTCCCACTCATTCGGCCCTCCGCTGTCACCCAGCTCCCATTCACTCAGTCCTCCGCTGTCACCCAGCTCCCATTCACTCAGTCCTCCGCTGTCACCCAGCTCCCATTCACTCAGTCCTCCGCTGTCACCCAGCTCCCACTCATTCGGCCCTCCGCTGTCACCCAGCTCCCACTCATTCGGCCCTCCGCTGTCACCCAGCTCCCACTCATTCGGCCCTCCGCTGTCACCCAGCTCCCACTCATTCGGCCCTCCGCTGTCACCCAGCTCCCACTCATTCGGCCCTCCGCTGTCACCCAGCTCCCATTCACTCAGTCCTCCGCTGTCACCCAGCTCCCATTCACTCAGTCCTCCGCTGTCACCCAGCTCCCATTCACTCAGTCCTCCGCTGTCACCCAGCTCCCATTCACTCAGTCCTCCGCTGTCACCCAGCTCCCACTCATTCGGCCCTCCGCTGTCACCCAGCTCCCACTCATTCGGCCCTCCGCTGTCACCCAGCTCCCACTCATTCGGCCCTCCGCTGTCACCCAGCTCCCACTCATTCGGCCCTCCGCTGTCACCCAGCTCCCACTCATTCGGCCCTCCGCTGTCACCCAGCTCCCACTCATTCGGCCCTCCGCTGTCACCCAGCTCCCACTCACTCGGTCCTCCGCTGTCACCCAGCTCCCACTCACTCAGTCCTCCGCTGTCACCCAGCTCCCACTCACTCGGCACTCCGCTGTCACCCAGCTGCCACTCACTCGGCCCTCCGCTGTCACCCAGCTCCCACTCACTCCTCTGCCCCATGGCTCCTCACACTCACTGTGCCCCTTCCCCCGGCTCCTCACACTCACTGTGCCCCTCTCCCCGGCTCCTCACACTCACTGTGCCCCCCCCCTCACACTCACCCTGCCCCTTCCCCCGCTTCCTCACACTCACTGTGCCCCTCCCCCCGCTTCCTCACACTCACTGTGCCCCTCCCCCCGCTTCCTCACACTCACTGTGCCCCTCTCCCCGGCTCCTCACACACTGTGCCCCTCTCCACGGCTCCTCACACTCACTGTGCCCGTCCCCCCGGCTCCTCACACTCACTGTGCCCCTCCCCCCGGCTCCTCACACTCACTGTGCCCCTCCCCCCGGCTCCTCACACTCACTGTGCCCCTCCCCCCGGCTCCTCACACTCACTGTGCCCCTCCCCCCGGCTCCTCACACTCACTGTTCCCCACTCCCCGGCTCCTCACACTCACTGTGCCCCTCCCCCCCGGCTCCTCACACTCACTCTGCCCCTCCCCCCCGGCTCCTCACACTCACTCTGCCCCTCCCCCCCGGCTCCTCACACTCACTCTGCCCCTCCCCCCCGGCTCCTCACACTCACTCTGCCCCTCTACCCGGCTCCTCACACTCACTCTGCCCCTCTACCCGGCTCCTCACACTCACTCTGCCCCTCTACCCGGCTCCTCACACTCACTCTGCCCCTCCACCCGGCTCCTCACACTCACTCTGCCCCTCTTCCCGGCTCCTCACACTCACTCTGCCCCTCTCCCCGGCTCCTCACACTCACTCTGCCCCTCCCCCCCGGCTCCTCACACTCAATGTGCCACTCTCCCCGGCTCCTCACACTCACTCTGCCCCTCTCCCCGGCTCCTCACACTCACTGTGCCCCTCCCCCACGGCTCCTCACACTCAATGTGCCCCTCTCCCCGGCTCCTCACACTCACTCTGCCCCTCCCCCCGGCTCCTCACACTCACTCTGCCCCTCCCCCCGGCTCCTCACACTCACTCTGCCCCTCCCCCCGGCTCCTCACACTCACTCTGCCCCTCCCCCCGGCTCCTCACACTCACTCTGCCCCTCCCCCCCGGCTCCTCACACTCACTCTGCCCCTCTCCCCGGCTCCTCACACTCACTGTGCCCCTCCCCCACGGCTCCTCACACTCAATGTGCCCCTCTCCCCGGCTCCTCACACTCACTCTGCCCCTCTCCCCCGGCTCCTCACACTCACTCTGCCCCTCCCCTCGGCTCCTCACACTCACTCTGCCCCTCCCCCCGGCTCCTCACACTCACTCTGCCCCTCCCCCCCGGCTCCTCACACTCACTCTGCCCCTCCCCCCGGCTCCTCACACTCACTCTGCCCCTCCCCCCGGCTCCTCACACTCACTCTGCCCCTCCCCCCCGGCTCCACACACTCACTCTGCCCCTCCCCCCCGGCTCCACACACTCACTCTGCCCCTCCCCCCCGGCTCCTCACACTCACTCTGCCCCTCCCCCCCGGCTCCTCACACTCACTCTGCCCCTCCCCCCGGCTCCTCACACTCACTCTGCCCCTCTCCCCCGGCTCCTCACACTCACTCTGCCCCTCTCCCCCGGCTCCTCACACTCACTCTGCCCCTCTCCCCCGGCTCCTCACACTCACTCTGCCCCTCTCCCCCGGCTCCTCACACTCACTCTGCCCCTCCCCCCGGCTCCTCACACTCACTCTGCCCCTCTCCCCCGGCTCCTCACACTCACTCTGCCCCTCTCCCCCGGCTCCTCACACTCACTCTGCCCCTCCCCCCGGCTCCTCACACTCACTCTGCCCCTCTCCCCCGGCTCCTCACACTCACTCTGCCCCTCCCCCCGGCTCCTCACACTCACTCTGCCCCTCCCCCCGGCTCCTCACACTCACTCTGCCCCTCTCCCCGGCTCCTCACACTCACTCTGCCCCTCCCCCCGGCTCCTCACACTCACTCTGCCCCTCTCCCCCCGGCTCCTCACACTCACTCTGCCCCTCTCCCCCGGCTCCTCACACTCACTCTGCCCCTCCCCCCCGGCTCCTCACACTCACTCTGCCCCTCCCCCCCGGCTCCTCACACTCACTCTGCCCCTCCCCCCCGGCTCCTCACACTCACTCTGCCCCTCTCCCCGGCTCCTCACTCTCTACCCCGGGCTGTCAGTCAGGTCTCACCGGTTTGTTGGACTGCGCTCCTCCCGTGTTGGTGCCATTGAGCAGCGGGGTGCTCTCCCCGTCCTCCTCCCGCCCGGACCAGGACACTATCTTGGACACATCGGCCATGTCTGTGACCGGAGCCGGGCTGCGCGCTCTCCCTCACTCACTCACACACACACCGTGTTTGGGCACGTGACCCACGCAGCCTCAGCGCGTCACGTGACCAGCGGTGCACAGCCAGCCAATGGGGCTGGATCCCGTGACAGCCCCTCCCCACAAAGCATGCTGGGTAATGTAGTCCCGCTCTGTCCCTGCTGCCTGGAAGTACCTGTACACTGAGGAAATGTTTGGAGGCATGATGTGAGTCACATCATGTGACTGCCTTCTAATGGGGGGGTTTAAATAATAATCCAATGAGAGAAAATACCACTCACTGACAACTAGACAGAGATACCTGCCAACTGTCCTGGATTTCCAGTGCAGTCCCTAGTTTAAATCCCTGCACTGAAAACAGTTATACAATCCATAAACAGGGCATAGATAAAACACATGTACATAATACATACAGAATCCCAGATAGTGTCATATTTTAGAGTATTTATATATATATTTACATATAGGTGCTAATTATACACATTTAGAAACTTGGCAATGTTGAAGGGGGTGTAACACGCATGCACTCACAGGCATGCAGCTAAGCAAACACTACATACATGTGGATTTATGCACTTGTAACCCTACCGCTTGCAGAGAGAGAGTGGGTGCCATACAACCCAAACATAATTTCAAACGTAAGGCCAAAGTAGCCGAGCTCTGGCCTTCCCTTGTCAATTAACTCTTTTGCGACTTAAGCACCTAGGCTTCCAACTACAGCATGTGAATAGGCGGAGCAGGCCTGCGTCCCTAGATTATTTATTTGTCGCTTAGTTATTCGCTATCGTTTCTATCTTCCTGCTGCTCCGGCGAAACGCGTTGTTTTTCCTCCTGTGTCCCTTCCAGAGCAGTGATCCTCTGGTATAACTCCGCCAGCAGCTGGTTGTGGTCATTCAGTAGCTCCGTCAGGCGGACCACTTTCTGGGAAAGTTTCTCTGTATTTGCTTTGTGGTTCTTGGCCCCCTGCGCGCGGCTGGCTGCGGTTGGAGGTGTCTGTTGGGTGGATTTCGTCTGGTTTAAGGCTAGTAGGCTTCCTGAAACAACCCTGCATGTGTCCTCCATAGTCTCCACCCTCTGGTGAATCGTCGCCATCTCTTTCGCAATGGCGTCTAGTTTTGAGGTCACATTGCCGCTGTGCTCCAACATTTCCGCTTTAACTTCTGAAAAGAGACATATAATTATTACCCTTACTAGCGAAATGCGTCAGGAGGGCAGTTTGTTTTATAATAAAGGTCATGAGAATTTCCTGAGGCGAAAACCATTGAGACATTTGGTTTTAATTGGTGTAAATAAGAGAGACAGGTATGAAAGAGACAGACGCAATGCCCGAAATTGACCTGGAAAATATCTGCAACCTGATGGGAGTCAAACTTTGGTGAAAATGTTGTTGTACATGAAATTACAGTGATTGAGCATTTAAAAAAAAAAAAAAAAAAAACACTTCTGAATCTTTCGTATGCGCCGGTTTATATCTCCCCGCCTCCCGCGCAGAGTTGTACCTTGGCAGGAAGCTGTAGTCTGCCGCGTCATATGGCGGATTTTCCTCCACATCTCGTTCTGCTCTTTGGGAATCTTCCGGAACTGAAGCCAGATTTCGATCAGGCCGATGTGAAGTCTGGGCACAACCTGTAGGAGAGCCAGGAATAAGTCTACCATTGAATGAAAACATGGCTTCTTGGTCTTATCTTAACAAAAAAAAATAACTTTAGTTCTTTGAAAAAAAATGAAATATAGCACCAAGTGTAGGTATTTATAACAAAAATCCCCTCTTTCTTCTGTACAGCTCTATCAGAGGGCGGACAGGTTGTTTAGAATCTTTGCACCTGTATAGCTCTATCAGGGGGCAGACATGTTGGTTAGAATCTTTGCTCTGTATAGCTCTATCATGGGGGTGAACATGTTGTTTAGAATCTTTTCTCTGTATAGTTCTATCAGGGGATGGACATGTTTAGAATCTTTGCTGTGTATAGCTCAATCAGGGGGCAGACATGTTGTTTAGAATCTTTTCTCTGTATAGCTCTATCAGGGGGAGGACATGTTGTTTAGAATCTTCAGATTTAAAAGATCTTTTTTCATCCCACCCACGATGAAGGAAGATCTGCATTCCAAACAACATGTCCTGATAGAGCTATATATAGCCTAGAGGACTCAAAACCTTATTTATTTATATTATTTCATTACAAAATTTCATTTTAAACCATCTACACTTGGTACTATCTTTCCGTTACACGTACATTTATTCCTTTTTGCCCACAGTTGTCCTATAAACAGTGCTCAGTGGGGAACAGACCAAAACCCTTCTCCAAAACATGGCATGCAGAAGCTAGGTATTAAATTAAAATTCAGGCTGGATGTGTCTCTACAGAGGGGATCCAATACACAGAGGTACATCCAAGACAAAGGGCGACCCAAGACTAAAATAACAATTCAGGGCACCCTACAGCACAAAAA
The DNA here is from genome assembly GCA_036172795.1 of Pelodytes ibericus. Classification (NCBI taxonomy): domain Eukaryota; kingdom Metazoa; phylum Chordata; class Amphibia; order Anura; family Pelodytidae; genus Pelodytes; species Pelodytes ibericus. Next base: position 6,943,629 of record CM069860.1, on the reverse strand, counting down.
TATTAGGGCCTAATGTATGACAATATACGAAGGTCCCGCGCCATGCCAGTCATGGTCCGCGTCTCCAACTCTGCTAAGAACGCCTATTGTAAGCTCAGGGAGATACATCTATCCAAATATGTTCCCCTCTGACTATTTAAAGCTTCACGTACCATTAAAACCTCCCCCCCCCCCCCAAACTGTCAGAAGATTCGCACCTGTTTTAATTGGTCGAGCGGCCACCCCTGGAAGCTGGGTTTGTTCATCTGTTGGAGAGCCTGGTCCACTTCTTTTCGGATGTCCTCCTCATTACCAAGGTCTTTATCTGGCAGCAGCCAGCTCCCGTTGCCCCCCGCCGAGTCAAACAAGAGCCAGATAGACACACAGAGGAAGATGCCATCCAAAAGCCCTCTGGGCCGCATGTTCTCCGCCATGTATAGACCTTAAAGACCCCTCAACGCCAAGTCTAATAAAACAAGATCCGGCTTTACAGGGCTTGTAAAACTAGACCAATAATGGAGCTGCCCAGAAACCCCCTTTTAGCCAGGTGGGGATGGTGTAATACGATCACAAGGCTAGGACTGAGAGGGGTTGTTAGTTTTAGGTTATGTAAGGTCTTCAGCTCGGTGGGGGATCTTCTCCATGTGACGCCATGACAAGCAGAGCCATGTTGGTTTAAGCTTGTCCGAAAACATTCCAGTACCCTGCTGCCATTTTACAAAGTCCCAAATTATCCTTTTAAACATGAAGCAGGGGATCTACAAACCACCACGACGATCTCACTTGGGAAACATCGCTCCAATGACGGATTTACCGTAGATTCTAACACCTTAGTCGTGGCGGGGGGCAGGGGGTTACGTAAAAACAAATAAAAATGAGCATTTCATATATAATGGCCTTTAAAAAAAAATAAAAATAACGTCACAATGCTTTTCACGTTGCAGAAGATTATCCCTAAAGCCAACAGGGCTCGATGGAGGTTGTCCACCATTTGAACACCTCGTTCTTTCTGCATGGGTGAGGCCGGGTGCTATGGTAAAGACTGACGCACGCGGGGCTCCCTCCCGACGTTTTCGGTTAGCGCAATACGTTGATACCATCCCTGTTTTTTTGTGTGTTTTTTTTTAGCGTAATCCCCTTCTGCGTCTAAGCTTGGAATTCGTTAATTGTATCACCTTTGGAATATGCTGAGACTTTGGAGTTCCCCAAGCTTTTAGGAGCATGCCCTCCCTTTCTAATTCTCCTCCATGTCTCCCGCCCGGGGATGGGACACTTCATCGCGGCTGCAGCCGCTTCACCGCCGTCTCTGCACCACAAGACAGCTCGTCGCAGGAGATTTCATCGCTAAAGGTTAGTTTATTTCAGTATTTTAGCTATTTTAGTTTATTTTTAGTAAGGGTAGTTAGTGTTTAGGGGGATAGAATTAGTTTTTAGGGTTCAGGGTTCATTTTAGTATTAGGGTTCGGGGGTTAGTATTAGGGTTTAGTGGGTTAGTATTAGGGTTCAGGGGTTAGTATTAGGGTTCAGGGGTTAGTATTAGGGTTCGGGGGTTAGTATTAGGGTTCTGGGGTTAGTATTATGGTTTAGGGGGTTAATTTTAGTATTAGGGTTCGGGGGTTAGTATTAGGGTTTAGGGGGTTAATTTTAGTATTAGGGTTCGAGGGTTAGTATTAGGGTTCGGGGGTTAGTATTAGGGTTTGGGGGTTAGTATTAGGGTTTGGGGGTTAGTATTAGGGTTTAGGGGGTTAGTATTAGGGTTTGGGGGTTAGTATTAGGGTTCCGGGGTTAGTATTAGGGTTTAGGGGGTTAGTATTAGGGATTAGGGGTTAGTATTAGGGTTTAGGGGGTTAGTATTAGGGTTCGGGGGTTATTATTAGGGTTTAGGGGGTTAGTATTAGGGTTCGGGGGTTAGTATTAGGGTTCGGGGGTTAATTTTAGTATTGGGGTTTTATGGGTTAATTTTAGTATTGGAGTATTGGGGGCACTTTCGGGGGGATTCATTTATTAGGGGGGGTATTTTATTTTAACTTGTACGTTTGTAAGAGCTGACACTTCAGCGCTGACAGTCCGCGATGAAACGGCCGCGTTATTCTTCATTGATGACAGTTCAGCGTTCTGAACTGCCGCGCTGAACTGTCAGCGATGAAGCCGCGGCGAAGAAGAGTCCTAGACCCCGTCCCGCCCGTCCAATTTCAGAAACTCTTTAGTTTTGTGTTTCTCCAGATCTGGGATCTTTTATTGTTTAATACATTGGTAAGAGAACAAATCTGACCGCAGAGCTGGTGGGGTGTGGATAGAATAACTTCATACTGATTTAAAACATCATTCAGGCCTTCAAAATGATATACTGAAAATACTTAAAGGGACCCCATCACCTATACATTGTGTTAGCAGAAAGTGCTTTACATGTGTTTGTGGAGTCTCCTGCTAATGACATCACCTGTGACTTGGGATGCAGATGAACTACTTTCAATGGGAAATAGGTAGTTTGCATACTGTCCCACAGGTGATGTCATCAACAGGAGATATCACAGATAGATGGTTTTCTCTGAATTGCTTGCAAATCTGGTAATGTGATAATTACTTCTGATTCTCTACATTCAAAGTGAGAGCAATGTTTATGTGATGGAGTATCATAACTCTTGGCCCTGACACATAGACACGTAAAGATTTGAGAGCACCCCTCCTGTCCCCACTTGCCAGCCCTCCTTGCAGAATTGCAAGCACATGCATAGATCAAGTAAAACAAAACATTACAATTTGAGTTCGACTGGTAGATGGAGCAGGGAGGGGGCATGCTATGCAGCATAGCTGTCTCAGCGGGACAGAGCTTTCAAATCGGGATTGTCCTGTGCAAAAGCTCCATGGTGCTAATTCTGATTATTGTTGCAAAGTCCAACCCAGGACGCATATCGATACTAAGATGGCCTTTAATAATGATATTAGCATAGCAAAGTGTTCATACAAGGTCTGCGAAGGACCCATGGAGCATCACAATGTCCAGTAACATGTCCCCTAGGACCCAACAATGGTGCCGATCCCTGGGCTCGTTCGCTGGCTGGCTATTTACACACACCCAATAAAAGAACTAAAACATACAAGTCATCGTCGGAGAATAATGATGTAGAGATAGTCATCCAGTGGGACTGTTGCTTGGAGTATGAAGTAGGGAAATAAAGAATGAGGAATGTGATATACTTCCAACCAATAGGACATACAAATATATATATATATACGTAATGTGAATGCTTCTGTGCACACGTTGCTTTGAGTGCTTTTTCTTGGGCATAATTGTCCTCTGGATCCTCCGAGTGTCTCTTTTAGAGGAATAGGGTCGGGCAAAGTTCCGACAGTATGGCCGACCTCATGTTCTCTTGCTAAAATACAGCAGTGGTTAATAAATGGATTGTTTATTCAAGGTTTCCTCTTCCCTTCCCACAGGTAAGTTCTTACCGACTACAGGCAATGCTCCAGGCAGGTACAGGGAACCCTCTGTACTGACCCATGTAGGGACGATGCGTCAGACAATGTTAAAATGGTCCCTCTGGGGAAGCCTCTCCCCGTGGCGATGCCGGAGACTTCGCCAGGAGACAAGGCCCGCTTCCACATGGCAAATCCAGCCAGGCGTCCAACAAAGGCTTCCGAGCTGTCAAAGCCACCACCCATGGTGTCCTGCTCCTGACCGAGGACCAGCGACCCTCCTGGAGGTATTTCATAGCCTTTCTGAAACCTGGAACCTGTAGAAGCCAACCTGCGGTCAACGTAGAACCAATACTTGCCCTGGATGGACGACCAGATGAAGCAGGTGTGATGCCACCTTCCGTCTGTAAGGGGCACCATGGGCAGTTCCCGGAAGGTTGGATCCCCGATGACAAAGTGGAGAGAGTCGTAGCCTTCCCCATTTCTTCCGTGGAGGACCAGTTTGTTGTCGTTGTCTTCCGTCGCGTAAGAAAGGATTGTACCCACGTAGTTGGCTTGGGTCTTCACCCAGCTGCAGATGGAGAACTCGTGCAGAGACTCTCTCAGACCCTTACCGAAGGTGGCATAGTTTTCGGTAGAGGAGTTGGGGAAAATCAGCATGGAGTCTATGTTACAAACTGCAAGCAACAAAAGAAATGGGAATATTAATGACAAATGAAACTAATATAGAGTCAGGTAATTTATACCAAAGAATATGGAAGCTGGGACTATTACCTGGGAATCCTCAAGTAAGTCTAGTGAGGCAACTAATATTGGAGAAGACTGGGTGTTAAGATAGTCACCCCGAAAACAAATTTAATGTCTATGGCAGGGGTAGGCACTCTAGATGTGGGGGACCACGTTTCCCTTGATGCTTTGCCAGCATTACGGATGTGATATCATTATGGGAGATCTGGACTGCCGGAGGTTGCCTACTGATCTATAGGATTGCAATTATTTAGTGTCCTAGATTCCAGCAGATGTTTATGAAGAAACCTATTGTAACATTTGTTGTTTAGAATCTTTGCTCTGTATAACTCTATCAGGGGGCGGACATATTGTTTAGAATCGTTGCTCTGTATAGCTCTATCAGGGGGCAGACATGTTCTTTAGAATCTTTGCTCTGTATAGTTCTATCAGGGGGGCGGACATGTTTAGAATCTTTGCTCTGTAAAGCTCTATCAGGGGCGGACATGTTGTTTACACTCTTTGCTCTGTATAGCTCTATCAGGGGGTGGACATGTTGTTTAGAATCTTTGCTCTGTATAGCTCTATCAGGGGCAGACATGTTGTTTAGAATCTTTGCTCTGTATAGCTCTATCAGGGGGCAGACATGTTGTTTAGAATCTTTGCTCTGTATAGCTCTATCAGGGGGCAGACATGTTGTTTAGAATCTTTGCTCTGGATAGCTCTATCAGAGGGCGGACATGTTGGTTAGAATCTTTGCTCTGTATAGCTCTATCAGGGGACGGACATGTTGTTTAGAATCTTTGCTCTGTATAGCTCTATCAGGGGGCGGACATGTTGTTTAGAATCTTTGCTCTGTATAGCTCTATCAGGGGGCGGACATGTTGTTTAGAATCTTTGCTCTGGATAGCTCTATCATGGGGCGGACATGTTGGTTAGAATCTTTGCTCTGTATAGCTCTATCAGGGGGTGGACATGTTGTTTAGAATCTTTGCTCTGTATAGCTCTATCAGGGGGCTGACATGTTGTTTAGAATCTTTACTCTGTATAGCTCTATCAGGGGGCGGACATGATGATTAGAATCTTTGCTCTGTATAGCTCTATCAGGGGGCGGACATGTTGTTTAGAATCTTTACTCTGTATAGCTCTATCAGGGGGCGGACATGTTGTTTAGAATCTTTGCTCTGTATAGCTCTATCAGGGGATGGACATGTTTTTTTAGAATCTTTGCTCTGTATACCTCTATCAGGGGGCGGAAATTTGGGGTCAGATCTTCCTTCATGTGACCCAAGATTCTAAACAAAAGTTCTGCCCCTTATTCTTTAATTAAGGCATTTCTGTTTAACATGCCTCCACTTGATGCAATATTTCAGTTTGGCATAAATTATTTTATTGCCGGCAGTCGTCATTTAAGAACAGAGGTGAGATCAGATATCTTTAATAGAACTAGAGTTACCAGCCTGATCCCTATGGCTTGAATTTTTATCTCTTTCTCTACAGTTGACTTACTTGTTCCTGGAACTCTTGTTGTTTGCTCTGTAGTCCTGGAGATCTCTGTGACACTTGGAGGCGGTTTGGTAGTTTCAAGGCCTGGTGGCTTCCCGTGGGTGCCATTGGATGCTGGTTTGGTATCTCCAATGTCAGAAGGTTTCTCAATGGGTTGGTGTGGTGGTGGTGGTGGTCTGGTACTGTGAATGGCAGAAGGTTTCTCCATTGTGGCATGTGATGGTGGCTTGGTACTATGGAAGTCGGATGGATTCTCCTTTGTGACATGTGGCGGTGTCTTAGCAGTTTGAATCTCCTCCGTTGGTCGCACATTCTTGGCCTCGTTTCCGTGTCGCGTGATCATCTGGGACATGTTGACTTTCCCCGGAATAAGAAGTTGTTGCTGATCCTGGAGCCTTTTCCTCTGGATGTGTTTGATCTCAAGCTTGCTCAGGCGGTGCTCGGAGCTCATCGGCCCCGGGTCATTTCCCGGAGACCCCAGCTGCTTGTTGTCTGGGGTACGATTTAGCTCTTGAGCTGCCATCAGAGAACTTGGTACCATCACTTCATTCTGCAGGACCCCACGGACCTGTTCCTCCAGCGTGGCTATTTTACCTCCCTGCCGCTTCACAACTTCCCGAAACATCTCCATTCCCTTCTTCATTACGTTGTTCTCCTTTGCCAGCTGGTCGATGACCCTTTTTTGGCTGTTGATAAGCGATGTCAAGTTGGCCATGGTAGCGTCTCTTGCTTTGTTATCCCTGGACACCTGCTTATTCCTCTCCGTCAGGGCCTCCTCCAGGGACGACATCTTCAAGTCCAACTTCTTGGTTTTCCGCTGTATCTTTTTTAGCCAGATCTTTACCCCGCTCAGTTCTCTCTGAGTCATCTCGCTAGAGACATTGAGTGCCTGGGTGAGTGACTGCTGCTGGTCCACAACGTGTTGGAAACGAGCATCGATATTGTAGGAGATGTTGTAATTCTCAGCAATTCCTTGAAGGCGGGTCAGGGTTACCTCCTGAAACCTCCGGAACTGCAAGAAATACACACAGAGACATTAGTTACCATCCCAGCTCGCGGGGGCTAATTAATCAAACTCACTGTACGTGCCAGGGCTATCCATGCTACTGCAGCCAGACAAATGGAACAAACAGCAGAACTGGGGCAAGGTTCTAAAAGTGGAACACTCAGCAGAAGCATTCCATTGGTTTCCATAGTTAATGTGGAACATCTAGGACTCTGACATTGAATTCCTCTAGGTTCTAAAAGTAGAACACTCAGCACAAGCATTCCATTGGTTCCCATGGTGACTCCAGAACTTCTAGGACTCTGACCCAGAATTCATCAAGGTTCTAAAAGTGGAACGCTCAGCACAAGCATTCCATTGGTTCCCATGGTGACTCCAGAACTTCTAGGACTCTGACCCAGAATTCCTCAAGGTTCTAAAAGTGGAACACTCCGCACGAGCATTCCATTGGTTCCCATGGTGACTCTAGAACTTCTAGGACTCTGACCCAGAATTCCTCAAGGTTCTAAAAGTGAAACACTCTGCACAAGCATTCCATTGGTTCCCATGGTGACTCTAGAACTTCTAGGACTCTGACCCAGAATTCCTCTTGGTACTTGGCATACACCTTCCTGCTGTATTATACATAATCCCATCTAGCGCCTTATCCTACAGTGAAACATCTTTACTTCTTTCACAGTCCTTCTAATACAGCTCTACTAAATCATTATCTGTAGGACAGTCATCACAGACTTGCATTTAGGGGGAATTGTGCATACTACATGGGTGGCTGCCCCCCCCCCCCCACTTCCCGATGCACGTGTGGAGATGTCATGGCCTGCGTGTATTTATGGACATGCATCCTATGCAATAAATCACGGCACACAGAACACGGCTTGCTTGCTCATGTTAACCCTTTCAGTGCCAGGCTGGTAAGGAGAGAAGCGGCTTGCCTCCCCTTGTAGAATTATCGCATGTGACTTATACAATAAAAGAGGCTGTTAAAGGGTCTGTATCCCCTAAACATGGCGTATACTGGGCATGTCGAGAGTAACAAAATGGTTGAAAATGATCTATACATTGTGCTAGCAAAACTGCAGCCACATGCCTAAATTAGGAGAAACATGGGTCTGCGGATCTCCTGCTTATGACATCACCTTGATATGCAAAGTACACATTTCCCACTAAAAAATTAGTTCATTTGCATACCGTGCCACAGGTGATGTCATAAGCGGAAGACTCCACAGACACGTTTAAAACACATCTTTCTCCTAATTTATACATTTGCTGGCAGTTTTGCTAATACAATGTATAGATCATTTTCAATCCTTTTTTATTCTCTACCTGCCCAGTATAAGCAATGTTTAGGTGATACTGTCCCTTTAATTAAAAATAAACCAATGTATGGAAAGCAAAGCTCAAAGTAGCTGGAATGCTGTCATATTTTATTTACAAAGTGTTTTACTGGGGAATAAAAACCATTGTAATGTGTCTTGTTAATATGGAGCTGAAATATGTGTCCTGCCTAGGAATATGGGAGTTGTAGTCCAACAACAGCGCTGGAAGACTACAAGCTTTTCTATCCAGGGCTTGGCAAACCCCGGGGTGCCAGTCCTATGTCTCCAAAAATCTCTATTGCTGGTTCCTTTTTTTGGGTTGTTTTACATAGAAACTCATGGAAGTTCATCACAAGCATCTCACCTGTTCCGTACAGCCCGGCTAAGGATTATGGGGATTGTAGTTCAACTACAACTGAAGATCTTGAAGAGCCTGTACCTGACACCTCAGGGCTCTAGCACGAGAGCCTCCACCCTCTCGTCCTAAGCCGAAAGAAAAACCTTCGGTGCCGTATATTTAACCACCTTACTTACAAACTACAACCCACCTGCTCTTCCAGTCTCCGAAATCGCTCGAAAAAGGGCTTCCTCTGCTCTAGAACCCGGCTCTGTTCCAGCAGAACCCCCTCCAGACAGAGTGCGGCCAACACCAAGAACCTCAACATGTTGGTCAACGGCAGGTTCTACGAGAGTCACCGATCCTCGGTCAATGGGAAGAAGTCATAGCCCTTTAATCGTCCTTCTAGTCTTCTCTCTCACCTGGAACCTTCACCCTCTCTCTTTTCTTGTCAATTGCTTTCTCTACTTATGTTTTTTTCCATTCATTCGCTCCTTAATATTTCCCTGGGTCGACTGGTTCCTATCCAGTATTATCCTTCTTCTCTCCGCTTCTCCTATGACCTGCATTCACCGGTCTTCTATCAATCCCCTCCTCTGGACGATGGTAGATCCCGACTCCTCTCTCCTAGGTCTCTACCGATCTGATCGTTCAACCTCCTTGTGTGTGTGTCCCCCCCCCCCCCCCCCCCCACAAGCCCTGTCTAGTTTGGTCCACAAATAGATGAGTTTTGCAGACTCCTAGTTTATCCCAATGAGCCAATTTTAGATGCAACGAAAAAAATGTCTGTATGTCAGACCTCCCAAAAAAAAAAAACCCAAAACGATATTTAAGGCCCTCTCTGAAAAACTATCTCTGTCTTATTTATAAATAACTCTTTTACAGCCTCCGACTTTGCGGATTTTGTTTTAACAGCCTCTCTTGGGCCTAGAGAAACTAGAAAGGGAAATATCAAATGTAACTTTAATAATACAGACAGGATGACTAATAGGAGTATTAATATCACTAAGTTAATATGTACAAGCCAGACAGAATGGAACCTGCTTCTTACGGTATCCAGAATATTTGTGGAAAAAAAAGACGTCCTGCTGCCCTGCGATGGCACCCAGAAACCTTTCCATGTATTACTAAACACATATTACAGAGCGCAGACTGGCGCGAATACACGGGATCAAATTAATTTGCTTTATTCATGATAGAGAGGATTGCAGGGAATTGACAAGGGAATTTCAAACATAAGGCCACACTAACCAATCCTATTCAGCTGACTGGGAGAATTTTTCCAAGTCGGCTACTTTGGCCTTAAGTTTGAAATTAGAAAACTAAAATGCGTCGGGAGATCAGAACCATTTAGCCCATTTAGTCTGCCCAGTATAAAAAAAATATCTAGGATAGCCTTATACCTATCACTGTATTAACCTCTACCACTTCTACTGGAAGACTATTCCATTTATCAACTACCCTCTCAGTAAAGTAATACTTTCATTAGTCCCTGGCCTTATCTTATATCTAGGATAGCCTTATACCTATCCCATGCATGCTTAAACTCCTTCACTGTATTAACCTCTACCACTTCTACTGGAAGGCTATTCCATACATCCACTACCCTCTCAGTAATGTAATACTTTCATTAGTCCCTGGCCTTATCTTATATCTAGGATAGCCTTATACCTATCCCATGCATGCTTAAACTCCTTCACTGTATTAACCTCTACCACTTCTACTGGAAGACTATTCCATACATCCACTACCCTCTCAGTAATGTAATACTATCATTAGTCCATGGCCTTATCTTATATCTAGGATAGCCTTATACCTATCCCATGCATGCTTAAACTCCTTCACTGTATTAACCTCTACCACTTCTACTGGAAGACTATTCCATGCATCCACTACCCTCTCAGTAATGTAATACATTCATTAGTCCCTGGCCTTGTCTTATATCTAGGATAGCCTTGTGCCTATCCCATGCATGCTTAAACTCCTTCACTGTATTAACCTCTACCACTTCTACTGGAAGACTATTCCATGCATCCACTACCCTCTCAGTAAAGTAATACTTTCATTAGCCCCTGGCCTTATCTTATATCTAGGATAGCCTTATACCTATCCCATGCATGCTTAAACTCCTTCACTGTATTAACCTCTACCACTTCTACTGGAAGACTATCCCATGCATCCACTACCCTCTCAGTAATGTAATACTTTCATTAGTCCCTGACCTAATCTTATATCTAGGATAGCCTTATACCATCCCATGCATGCTTAAACTCCTTCACTGTATTAACCACTACCACTTCTACTGGAAGACTATTCCATACATCCACTACCCTCTCAGTAATGTAATACTTTCGTTAGTCCCTGGCCTTATCTTATATCTAGGAAAGCCTTATACCTATCCCATGCATGCTTAAACTCCTTCACTGTATTAACCTCTACCACTTCTACTGGAAGACTATTCCATACATCCACTACCCTCTCAGTAATGTAATACTTTCGTTAGTCCCTGGCCTTATCTTATATCTTGGATAGCCTTATACCTATCCCACGCATGCTTAGACTCCATCACTGTATTAACCTCTACCACTTCTACTGGAAGACTATTCCATGCATCCACTACCCTCTCAGTAATGTAATACTTTCATTAGTCCCTGGCCTTGTCTTATATCTAGGATAGCCTTGTGCCTATCCCATGCATGCTTAAACTCCTTCACTGTATTAACCTCTAACACTTCTACTGGAAGACTATTCCATGCATCCACTACCCTCTCAGTAAAGTAATACTTTCATTAGTCCCTGACCTTATCTTATATCTAGGATAGCCTTATACCTATCCCATGCATGCTTAAACTCCTTCACTGTATTAACCTCTACCACTTCTACTGGAAGACTATCCCATACATCCACTACCCTCTCAGTAATGTAATACTTTCATTAGTCCCTGACCTAATCTTATATCTAGGATAGCCTTATACCATCCCATGCATGCTTAAACTCCTTCACTGTATTAACCTCTACCACTTCTACTGGAAGACTATTCCATACATCCACTACCCTCTCAGTAATGTAATACTTTCGTTAGTCCCTGGCCTTATCTTATATCTTGGATAGCCTTATACCTATCCCACGCATGCTTAAACTCCTTCACTGTATTAACCTCTACCACTTCTACTGGAAGACTATTCCACACATCCACTACCCTCTCAGTAAAGTAATACTTTCATTAGTGCCTGGCCTTATCTTATATCTAGGATAGCCTTATACCTATCCCACGCATGCTTAAACTCCTTCACTGTATTAACCTCTAGCACTTCTACTGGAAGACTATTCCATACATCCACTACCCTCTCAGTAATGTAATACTTTCATTAGTCCCTGACCTTATCTTATATCTAGGATAGCCTTATACCTATCCCATGCATGCTTAAACTCCTTCACTGTATTAACCTCTAGCACTTCTACTGGAAGACTATTCCATACATCCACTACCCTCTCAGTAATGTAATACTTTCATTAGTCTCTGGCCTTATCTTATATCTAGGATAGCCTTATACCTATCCCATGCATGCTTAAACTCCTTCACTGTATTAACCTCTACCACTTCTACTGGAAGACTATTCCATACATCCACTACCCTCTCAGTAATGTAATACTTTCATTAGTCCCTGACCTTATCTTATATCTAGGATAGCCTTATACCTATCCCATGCATGCTTAAACTCCTTCACTGTATTAACCTCTACCACTTCTACTGGAAGACTATTCCATGCATCCACTACCCTCTCAGTAATGTAATACTTTCATTAGTCCCTGACCTTATCTTATATCTAGGATAGCCTTATACCTATCCCATGCATGCTTAAACTCCTTCACTATATTAACCTCTACCACTTCTACTGGAAGACTATTCCATACATCCACTACCCTCTCAGTAAAGTAATACTTTCATTAGTCCCTGGCCTTATCTTATATCTAGGATAGCCTTATACCTATCCCATGCATGCTTAATCTCCTTCACTGTATTAACCTCTACCACTTCTACTGGAAGACTATTCCATGCATCCACTACCCTCTCAGTAAAGTAATACTTTCATTAGTCCCTGGCCTTATCTTATATCTAGGATAGCCTTATACCTATCCCACGCATGCTTAAACTCCTTCACTGTATTAACCTCTACCACTTCTACTGGAAGACTATCCCATACATCCACTACCCTCTCAGTAATGTAATACTTTCGTTAGTCCCTGGCCTTATCTTATATCTTGGATAGCCTTATACCTATCCCACGCATGCTTAAACTCCTTCACTGTATTAACCTCTACCACTTCTACTGGAAGACTATTCCACACATCCACTACCCTCTCAGTAAAGTAATACTTTCATTAGTGCCTGGCCTTATCTTATATCTAGGATAGCCTTATACCTATCCCACGCATGCTTAAACTCCTTCACTGTATTAACCTCTAGCACTTCTACTGGAAGACTATTCCATACATCCACTACCCTCTCAGTAATGTAATACTTTCATTAGTCCCTGACCTTATCTTATATCTAGGATAGCCTTATACCTATCCCATGCATGCTTAAACTCCTTCACTGTATTAACCTCTAGCACTTCTACTGGAAGACTATTCCATACATCCACTACCCTCTCAGTAATGTAATACTTTCATTAGTCTCTGGCCTTATCTTATATCTAGGATAGCCTTATACCTATCCCATGCATGCTTAAACTCCTTCACTGTATTAACCTCTACCACTTCTACTGGAAGACTATTCCATACATCCACTACCCTCTCAGTAATGTAATACTTTCATTAGTCCCTGACCTTATCTTATATCTAGGATAGCCTTATACCTATCCCATGCATGCTTAAACTCCTTCACTGTATTAACCTCTACCACTTCTACTGGAAGACTATTCCATGCATCCACTACCCTCTCAGTAATGTAATACTTTCATTAGTCCCTGACCTTATCTTATATCTAGGATAGCCTTATACCTATCCCATGCATGCTTAAACTCCTTCACTATATTAACCTCTACCACTTCTACTGGAAGACTATTCCATACATCCACTACCCTCTCAGTAAAGTAATACTTTCATTAGTCCCTGGCCTTATCTTATATCTAGGATAGCCTTATACCTATCCCATGCATGCTTAATCTCCTTCACTGTATTAACCTCTACCACTTCTACTGGAAGACTATTCCATGCATCCACTACCCTCTCAGTAAAGTAATACTTTCATTAGTCCCTGGCCTTATCTTATATCTAGGATAGCCTTATACCTATCCCACGCATGCTTAAACTCCTTCACTGTATTAACCTCTACCACTTCTACTGGAAGACTATTCCATGCATCTACTACCCTCTCAGTAATGTAATACTTTCATTAGTCCCTGGCCTTATCTTATATCTAGGATAGCCTTATACCTATCCCACGCATGCTTAAACTACATCCCTGTATTAACCTCTACCACTTCTACTGGAAGACTATTCCATGCATCCACTACCCTCTCAGTAATGTAATACTGTCATTAGTCCCTGACCTTATCTTATATTAGGATAGCCTTATACCTATCCCATGCATGATTAAACTCCTTCACTGTATTAACCTCTACCACTTCTACTGGAAGACTATTCCATGCATCCACTACCCTCTCAGTAAAGTAATACTATCATTAGTCCCTGGTCTTATCTTATATCTAGGATAGCCTTATACCTATCCCATGCATGCTTAAACTCCTTCACTGTATGAACCTCTACCACTTCTACTGGAAGACTATTCCATGCATCCACTATCCTCTCAGTAATGTAATACTGTCATTAGTCCCTGACCTTATCTTATATCTAGGATAGCCTTATACCTATCCCATGCATGCTTAAACTCCTTCACTGTATTAACCTCTACCACTTATACTGGAAGACTATTCCATGCATCCACTACCCTCTCAGTAATGTAATACTTTCATTAGTCCCTGACCTTATCTTATGTCTAGGATAGCCTTATACCTATCCCACACATGCTTAAACTCCTTCACTGTATTAACCTCTACCACTTCTACTGGAAGACTATTCCATACATCCACTACTCTCTCAGTAATGTAATACTATCATTAGTCCCTGGCCTTATCATATATCTAGGATAGCCTTATACCTATCCCATGCATGCTTAAACTCCTTCACTGTATTAACCTCTACCACTTCTACTGGGAGACTATTCCATACATCCACTACCCTCTCAGTAAAGTAATACTTCCATTAGTCCCTGGCCTTATCTTATATCTAGGATAGCCTTATACCTATCCCATGCATGCTTAAACTCCTTCACTGTATTAACCTCTACCACTTCTACTGGGAGACTATTCCATACATCCACTACCCTCTCAGTAATGTAATACTTTCATTAGTCCCTGGCCTTATCTTATATCTAGGATAGCCTTATACCTATACCACGCATGCTTAAACTCCTTCACTGTATTATCCTCTACCACTTCTACTGGAAGACTATTCCATACATCCACTACCCTCTCAGTAATGTAATACTTTCATTAGTCCCTGGCCTTATCTTATATCTAGGATAGCCTTATACCTATCCCATGCATGCTTAAACTCCTTCACTGTATTAACCTCTACCACTTCTACTGGGAGACTATTCCATACATCCACTACCCTCTCAGTAAAGTAATACTTCCATTAGTCCCTGGCCTTATCTTATATCTAGGATAGCCTTATACCTATCCCATGCATGCTTAAACTCCTTCACTGTATTAACCTCTACCACTTCTACTGGGAGACTATTCCATACATCCACTACCCTCTCAGTAATGTAATACTTTCATTAGTCCCTGGCCTTATCTTATATCTAGGATAGCCTTATACCTATACCACGCATGCTTAAACTCCTTCACTGTATTAACCTCTACCACTTCTACTGGAAGACTATTCCATACATCCACTACCCTCTCAGTAATGTAATACTTTCATTAGTCCCTGACCTTATCTTATATCTAGGATAGCCTTATACCTATCCCATGCATGCTTAAACTCCTTCACTGTATTAACCTCTACCACTTCTACTGGAAGACTATTCCATGCATCCACTACCCTCTCAGTAATGTAATACTTTCATTAGTCCCTGGCCTTATCTTATATCTAGGATAGCCTTATACCTATCCCATGCATGCTTAAACTCCTTCACTGTATTAACCTTTACCACTTCTACTGGAAGACTATTCCATACATCCACTACCCTCTCAGTAATGTAATACTTTCATTAGTCCCTGGCCTTATCTTATATCTAGGATAGCCTTATACCTATCCCATGCATGCTTAAACTCCTTCACTGTATTAACCTCTACCACTTCTACTGGAAGACTATTCCATACATCCACTACCCTCTCAGTAAAGTAATACTTTCATTAGTCCCTGGCCTTATCTTATATCTAGGATAGCCTTATACCTATCCCATGCATGCTTAAACTCCTTCACTGTATTAACCTCTACCACTGCTACTGGAAGACTATTCCATACATCCACTACCCTTTCAGTAAAATAGTGAGAGCTGGTACCTGTGAAGGTGTCACACATTTACACCATATGATCAGTGGTGAATTCCCAGGCGTATCATCCAATGTGCCAGACCTTATCATGGGTGCCAGCTCTCTATGTGGGAGTAACAGGCCAAACATCACATAAAGGATTATATTTTCTCCCAGATCCAACATCCATAAGAACAGGACAGAGATATCAGACCGGCTGTATTGATGGAGATATCCCAAACTCGAGAAGGCAACTTCAAACTTAAGGCCAAAATATACGAGTTTGAAGGATAGCAGAATATGGGGATTTTTCCACCTCGGCTACTTTGGCCTTGAGTTTGAATTTCCCTTGGCAATTCTCTCTTTCATGGATAAAGCACTTAGTGAATAGCTCCCTATGTGGACAATAGTAACTGTTTGTTAGCGCCATCTAGTGGAATATATTGAATTCTATCAGTCGTCCATGCTGCACCTTGGTTATATGTTCTTTGTCCCTCCATCTCACCCCACACGCTCCCCTCCTCCCTCCCAGTCTGCCTGCCCTGTTTCTTATGTTGATTCAGTAATTTAAGGTTTGATCTCATCCCCATATGATGATCCCAGGGGAGTGGAAACAATTCGTAACGATTCCCACGCACCTCGGAGGGAAGGAGGCGGACAATCTATGTACCAGACGTCTTCCCAGAAACTTCAAGGGTCTGTTCTTACAAAGAACCGGTAACAATATTACCAGGTACAAATGATCTCATGTTTATCTGAAATATTGAATCTAGTGTAGGTATTAAGCCCTCTTTGGTTAAATAGGACTATCAGGGTGCGGACAACTTGGTCAGATCTTACTTCACATGACCGAAGATTCTAAACAACATGTCCGCCCCCTTATAGAGCTATACAGAGCAAAGATTCTAACCAACATGTCCTCCCATGATAGAGCTATACAGAGCAAAGATTCTAAACCACATGTCCTCCCCTGATAGAGCTATACAGAGCAAAGATTCTAAACCACATGTCCGCCCCCTGATAGAGCTATACAGAGCAAAGATTCTAAACCACATGTCCGCCCCCTGATAGAGCTATACAGAGCAAAGATTCTAAACCACATGTCCGCCCCCTGATAGAGCTATACAGAGCAAAGATTCTAAACAACATGTCCGCCCCCTGATAGAGCTATACAGAGCAAAGATTCTAAACAACATGTCCTCCCCTGATAGAGCTATACAGAGCAAAGATTCTAAACCACATGTCCGCCCCCTGATAGAGCTATACAGAGCAAAGATTCTAAACCACATGTCCGCCCCCTGATAGAGTTATACAGAGCAAAGATTCTAAACCCCATGTCCGCCCCCTGATAGAGCTATACAGAGCAAAGATTCTAAACAACATGTCCGCCCTCTGATAGAGCTATACAGAGAAAAGATTCTAAACACCATGTCCGCCCCCTGATAAAGCTATACAGAGCAAAGATTCTAAACATGTCCACCCCCTGATAGAGCTATACAGAGCAAAGATTCTAAGCCACATGTCCACCCCCTGATAGAGCTATACAGAGCAAAGACTCTAAACCACATGCCCACCCCCTGATAGAGCTATACAGAGAAAAGATGCTAAACCACATGTCCACCCCCTGATAGAGCTATACAGAGCAAAGATTCTAAACAACATGTCTGCCCCGATAGAGCTATACAGAGCAAAAGATTCTTGCAGACACCTTGCCTGCCTTCAATGTCAAGGGAGAACTGTAATTTATTTGAAAGTAAAAATAAGGGCATTTCACATATATGAAAACACATATACAGAAAAATAAGATAAGTGAAACTGCCCATTTAAGAAGTGATAAAAAAATAATGAAAGAAAGAATGCAAATGGTGTGGTAGGATTTATTCCAGTTAGATGTTTTTTGGCCTGAGTAAATTAATAACTACGTCCAAATAGCTAAAGGGAGAGGGCACGGTTTAGATTAAAAAAACAAAACAAAAAACAACTGGCAGTGTAATTAGCTAGCTTAATGGAGGGGATTACTCAATGTCCCATCCCAAACCTTGGAACTTAAAAGTGAGGAAAAGTCACGATGAATGACAGTATCCTCCCTACTCATTTCACCGTAGTATGACTCATTAATGGGCAGAGTAGCTTGTTGGGTGTTACTATGGGTACACAGATTTTGGGGACCACACCAAGAGAACCCAATGAATACCAGAGGTGTTTGCAATGTGGTGTATCTTCCCTGGGGAGATGCACTAAGGCATGTTAGAGATCTCTCCCTTCACTTTTAGCGTACACCTCCGATGTATTGAAGCGAGCGTAACACACAGAAGGATCTCTAGCTGCTCACTCCTTCTCATCCATCGCACCACATCTGATCCAAGAAAATGAAGAGGCTGCAGGACGAGAGGGCATTTAAATATGGCGTCTTAGGAATAAATTAATAGGTAACCTTACAATGTCCTTGTGCAAGGGTTGGAGGTGCAAGTTGTTCCTCTTTCTCTACTGCAATATAAAATAGAAATCTGAGTCATTTATAATCAATATCCCGCTAGTCGGTTAGACAATCCACGATAAGTCTATTATCAAGGTGTTAGAAGGTGGGCTGGTGAAGGTCCACGTGATGATGTAGATCATTGAAATGTTTCTACCACAAGCCCACCATACGTTGATGCTCCTAGACCCGGGTGCTTGGGGCAGTTTGGTACGAAGTGTCGCCCCCCGGCGCCGCCAGTTGTGTTACGTGGTGGTGGTTCACGGAGATCTGTCGACCTCACAGTCCACCAGCAAGTTGGGTAAGGCCGACCAGTAGGTGTGTTGGGTGCAGAATAAAAGGGGTTGGAGATCCCCACCACCCCGATTCGACGTTATCTGGAGATCAGGGAGTCGCTGTGAGATTTACTGGAGGAGTTGGTGACTCCGCTGAGCTGTGAGAATCCGCTGCAGGATTCCAGGCTGGACATCGAGCCTCTGGTCGGAAGAAAGAAAAAAAAAAGAGTGGACATAAAAATGAATAAAGATACCACCTGATTTCGGCAGGACTCTCTTGATTTGGGGCGTGTGGTCGGGCGAGATTAGAGTGCATTGACATCCGTTAGTACCTGAAATCTTCCGATGCCAGGACTTCAAAGTAATACATGAACTTGCACTTGTGACTGGACCCCTGCAACGAAGCCAAGACATCATCCACTCGGGCTATGCTGGTACCAGACACCGGGCTGTGCATCTTCCACTGCAGGATGTAGAAACCGGGCCAGCGGGTGACATGGGATCCCTGGGGGAAATACAGAAGACTTGGTTTATTAATCTCCTACCCGATCCCCTTCCTGCTATACATAAGGGTATATTTTCTTATATTGCACCACACGGGGGGGGGGGGGGGGGGTACAATTTTCTGTATTTTTACAGAGGATAAAACTTTAACAGGAGTGCCAGAAGGCTGGACGACAGATTTCTCACGCTTCTGGCACTCAAACTGTTAAAGGGAAAATACAGCGAAAAAATAAAACACACAGGAGAATGAGCTGAACAATTGTATTTAAAAAATGACAGCACTGAAAAAACTTAAGTAAGTTTATTTTTTAATTTTATGGGGGGTGTAATTTCCAGTGCACATCCTGTGGAAGAGAGGGTCTCTCGAAAGAGTGGAAGTCTACAAACCTGGATGCTCTCCCCCTCTCTGCAGACTAATGGGGTCTGCACTGGGCTGTAATCAATGCCGGGGACCCAGCTCTTGTCAATCAGTTGTACGCTGCTGATGGAAGGGGTGGGAGCAGCCACCAAACCGGGGTCTTTCTGGCGAATCTCCGGGGCTCGTCTGGAGTGAAAGAGCCTGAATTCCAAATCTCCGCGAAGCACGTCAAAGTCCCACGTGATAACGGACTCCTCTTCCAGAATTTCCGCTGTGATCTGTGGCAACAAACATAGGAGAAATGAATCAGTTATTGGAAAAAATAAATGTATGGCTGTGTTATCCCATCACCGTATAGCTAGCTTTTTATTTAACAGGTTTCTGTTAAAAAAGTTTTGCTTCCTTAGAGAGTTCCTGACCGTCCCGTCTCCCGTCCCGTCCTCTGTGGACTTTTGTAATGTTCCAATACTTACAAATTGAGGTCACAGGCACGTTTGCATGTCAAAGACCTTTACCATATATCCTGTAAAAGATTGATGCTAATATACCTCCAGCTAGAGTTGTGAATCGTGATACATTCAGAGCTCACTGAGAGAGCAACACTGGCGATGGACAGAAAGTCTCTCACACAGCACAGCGGTCAGATTTGCTAAAATCTCTACTCAACGTAGAGAGAATTGCATACGGGAATTTCAAACCTTAGGCCAAAGTAACTGAGTTTGAAAAATGGCAGCCCCCATGCGCACTTTAAAAATGATCTTTCTGGAGCAAAAATAAAATAAAATATATAGATGGGGTATAACATTCACATTTGAATAATCACTCTTTACCGTAAGGTCAGGTTATGTTTGATTATTAATACCACGTTTAAATATACTCTTTAAACTACAGGACTGATTCGAAAAGAATAGAAATAGTGTAATAGAAATCTCCGTGCATGATAACATCAAACATGGTGAGACACACAAACACACACACATATATATATATATATATATATACTCTGCCCGTACCTCATGTGGGGTTCCCTTATGGATATAAGCAGAGTGGTAAATAGTGTCAGTCCATAGCCGGATGTGATCGGAGGTCTCGGCGTCATCATCTGACTGATACAGTGATTTGGGGACCAGTCCTCCCTCAGAGATGTTACACTGCCAGATGAATAAGAGGTGTCATTACATTGTATTGTAATAGAAGAAGTGGGGATAATATACACCTTCTGAATGACTCCCAACACCTTGCTCCGCTGCTGGATACCGGGGTCCCAATCAGTCATTTCAGATTATTAACAGCCCAACACGCAGACTATCTCCAATTGTATATAAGATGCAGGATCAGACATTCAAGTTATACAAAAGTTTTATTCAATGAATCATCAGAAACAGCCTGATTAAATAAAGTCCCGTTTTATATTACTTCCATTTTACATTAAGTTTTGTATTACTTCCATTTTATATTAAGTTTTGTATTACTTCCATTTTATATTAAGTTTTGTATTACTTCCATTTTATATTAAGTTTTATATTACTTCCATTTTACATTAAGTTTTGTATTACTTCCATTTTATATTAAGTTTTGTATTACTTCCATTTTATATTAAGTTTTGTATTACTTCCATTTTATATTAAGTTTTATATTACTTCCATTTTACATTAAGTTTTGTATTACTTCCATTTTATATTAAGTTTTGTATTACTTCCATTTTACATTAAGTTTTGTATTACTTCCATTTTATATTAAGTTTTATATTACTTCCATTTTATATTAAGTTTTGTATTACTTCCATTTTATATTAAGTTTTATATTACTTCCATTTTATATTAAGTTTTGTATTACTTCCATTTTACATTAAGTTTTGTATTACTTCCATTTTATATTAAGTTTTATATTACTTCCATTTTATATTAAGTTTTATATTACTTCCATTTTATTTTAAGTTTTGTATTACTTCCATTTTATATTAAGTTTTGTATTACTTCCATTTTACATTATGTTTTGTATTACTTCCATTTTATATTAAGTTTTATATTACTTCCATTTTATATTAAGTTTTGTATTACTTCCATTTTACATTAAGTTTTGTATTACTTCCATTTTACATTACGTTTTGTATTACTTCCATTTTATATTAAGTTTTGTATTACTTCCATTTTATATTAAGTTTTGTATTACTTCCATTTTACATTAAGTTTTGTATTACTTCCATTTTACATTAAGTTTTGTATTACTTCCATTTTACATTACGTTTTGTATTACTTCCATTTTATATTAAGTTTTGTATTACTTCCATTTTATATTAAGTTTTGTATTACTTCCATTTTACATTAAGTTTTGTATTACTTCCATTTTATATTAAGTTTTGTATTACTTCCATTTTACATTAAGTTTTGTATTACTTCCATTTTACATTAAGTTTTGTATTACTTCCATTTTATATTAAGTTTTGTATTACTTCCATTTTACATTAAGTTTTGTATTACTTCCATTTTACATTAAGTTTTGTATTACTTTAATGTTTGATCCTGTGTCATTGCGTCTTACCCAAGCCTGTTTATTCCTTATTTTCAGATTATCCTACATTCCTATTTCTCTGGATTGGACTCAAGATTTCGGTATTTTTTTGTCTGCAGCCAAACCGTGAGACCAGTTTGAACAGGTTCTTCTAAGTATGACACGTAGCGAGAACACGTAGCGAGAACACGTCAAGAACTATTATATGTAAAACTGGTTAAAGGACGACTGTCGTTAAAAAAATAAGTTGTGTTTAACTGAAAGATTGTATCAGGTGTAGACATATTAAATGAAATGTTACAAATAAAGTGCATTATTGAGACCTTTCTGCTTGTATAGCTCTATCAGGGGGCAGACATCTTGGGTCAGATCTTCCTTCATCCAACCCAAGATTCTAAACAACATGTCTGCCCCCTGATAGAGCTATACAGAGCAAAGATTCTAAACAACATGTCCGCCCCCTGATAGAGCTATACAGAGCAAAGATTCTAAACAACATGTCCACCCCCTGATAGAGCTATACAGAGCAAAGATTCTAAACAACATGTCCACCCCCCTGATAGTGCTATATAGAGCAAAGATTCTAAACAACATGTCCGTCCCTGATAGAGCTATACAGAGAAAAGATTCTAAACAGCATGTCCGTCCCTGATAGTGCTATACAGAGCAAAGATTCTAAACAACATGTCTGCCCCCTGATAGAGCTATTCAGAGCAAAGATTCTAAACAACATGTCCGCCCCCTGATAGTGCTATACAGAGCAAAGATTCAAAACAACATGTCTGACACCTGATAGAGCTATACAGAGCAAAGATTCTAAACACCGTCTGCCCCCTGATAGAGCTATACAGAGCAAAGATTCTAAACAACATGTCTGCCCCCCTGATAGAGCTATACAGAGCAAAGATTCTAAACAACATGTCCATCCCCCTGATAGTGCTATATAGAGCAAAGATTCTAAACAACATGTCCGTCCCTGATAGAGCTATACAGAGAAAAGATTCTAAACAGCATGTCCGTCCCTGATAGTGCTATACAGAGCAAAGATTCTAAACAACATGTCTGCCCCCTGATAGAGCTATTCAGAGCAAAGATTCTAAACAACATGTCCGCCCCCTGATAGTGCTATACAGAGCAAAGATTCAAAACAACATGTCTGACACCTGATAGAGCTATACAGAGCAAAGATTCTAAACACCGTCTGCCCCCTGATAGAGCTATACAGAGCAAAGATTCTAAACAACATGTCCGCCCCCTGATAGAGCTATACAGAACAAAGATTCTAAACAACATGTCCGCCCTTTATTTGTATTATCTAATTAAAACATCTATTCAAAATACCTAAACTTGATGCAATCTTTCAGTTTACCCCTTCCCGACATTAGGACGTACTATGCCGTCCTGACTTTAAGTGCCTTAAAGTGGTAAGAACGGCATAGTACGCCCTCCGTGAAGTCACACGTGACGTCCGGAGGTCTCACGTTTTTTTTGTAGGGACCCACAGGGTCTGTTAAGACCCTGATGGGGTTTCTGCGAGAGTGTTCCTGGCTACCGATCACCTTGTGATCTGTGGCCAGGAACCAATCGCGATGTTTTGGTGCTTCCGTCGTTTGGGACGACAGTTGTCCTGTAAACAGTTGTTTAATGTAGTCTGCCTCCTGGTGGTAGTAAGGATGTACTGTTGCTACCAGTGTGTAAAAATCTGATCCCCTATTTCTTACCCTCAGTTTATTTGCAAAGCACCAACATGTTCTGTAGAGGAGTATAACGGGAAACAGTAAGTGGCTCCATAACCCATTAGATATATTCAATCAAACAGTGCACAGCATGCTGCTTGATTGATCTTCAACAGATTCAAACGACAGTAAGTATGTCTGTCTCTAAATTATAAACAATTACTAAATAAATAATGAAATACCACTTTTGTAGGAGACAAATAAAAGCGGAATGTGTAAAAAGTCTTAAATTAATCTTACCATGCAGTCACCCCCTAGAAAATCGGGGATGATCTCTTTATCCAGGTAATCATGGAAGCCCCCCGGCCCCTGATAGTTGTTACCGCTGTAGATCACAAATTTCTGCCTGGTGTTCTCATTGATGAATGGACTGACCTACAAGTGGGGAACAGTAATTTAGGGAGAAAAACAAAACAAAACAATGACCTAGAAGGGACCTTGCAAATAAAAACTGGAAACATTTCAAGATTAACAAGTTTTATTTTTTCTTGAGTTTGCCAATTCTTCAGATTAATCAGGGCAAGCTTCCACCAAACAGAGGTTCAGGGCAGATGTCCCACAAAGCATTTAAAAGAGATCCACCACCCAAATAAAACCAGTGACAATCACTGTTATAGGAGACGTTTAAAGGACAACTTTGGGGGGGGGGGAAATGAAGCTATGTCTAATTGAAAAATAGCATCAAGTGTAGGCAGTTTAAATAGAAATGCTTTAATGAAAGAATACAAATAACAGTAAGTTACTGAGCCCCCTCTTTGCTTTTACGCCACTATCAGGGGGCAGCCATGCTGTTTAGAATCTTGGCTAAGATAATGAAAATCTGACCCAAGATGTCCGCCCCCTAAAAGAACTATAAAAGGAAAGAGCCAATCAATTGGGGTTAGTTACATTCAATTAAATAGAACTTAATATTTTGCCTATGAACTTGTATTCTTCTAATGTCCTTTTCACCCACCAGAGTCCAGAGAACGGGAAACACTCGTGGGGCTCGTACAATCAGTAGTCTCCCCAAGGTCTCTGGGTAATTGGCTTCCACGACCTCTATAATCCTCAGCAAGGCCTTCACACCCGGCCTCCAAAGATGTCTCATGTTCAGGCCTTCGAGGTCCACCAGGCAGGTCCATGATCTGAGGACAAGGCACATAGATTGACATGGCTGAGCATCCCTTTTTGTTATCTATAGCTCGTATGGGACTTTTTACCACTGTGAGTTCCAGAGAGCGTTCTATGCAGATCTAGAATGCGTTACAAAGTTTTTTTAAAAAGCGGCCAATTGGGAAGAGGAAACCAGGTGCATGCTGGGACATAGAGATAGGTCATGACAAGTCCACCTTAACCGAACTTCCCTCCCATAACTGGTGCAGAATTGAATGCTACAAACCGAATGGCCCGGCCAAACTGATGAGTGTTCTCTTCACAACGTTTCTGCCCTTCTTCATTGATGGATAAAACCTGCCACGAGAAATATAGCGTCACTGAAGGAGGCGAGGTGTCGTCGCGAGAGGTCAGAGCTCTATTTTGTTCAGGTGCCCTGTTCAGTAGCTCCCCAGTATTATTTTTGCCTTCTGAGAGGTGTCCTACAAGACACTTGGTGACTATAATTAAAGGGCAACTAACTGAAAGGTTGCATCAAGTGTAGGCATTTTAAAAGAAATACTTTAATGAAAGAATACAAATAAAGTGTCAGTGTTGAGCCCTCTGTTCTCTGTATAGTCCTATCGGGTGGCGGACATGTTGTTTAGAATCTTGGGTCAGATGAAAGACGATCTGTCCCAAGATTCTAAACAACTTGTTTGCCCACTGATAGAGCTATACAGAGCAAAGATTCTAAACAACATGTCTACCCCCTGATAGAGCTATACAGAGCAAAGATTCTATACAACATGTCCGCCCCTGATAGAGCTTTACAGACCAAAGATTCTAAACAACATGTCCGTCACCTGATAGAGCCATACAGAGCAAAGATTCTAAACAACATGTCCCTCTCCCTCTGTTAAAAATGTCTGTTTAAAAAAAAAAAAGTATATATTTTTAGTTAACATAAGTTCATTTTCAGAATATAATAAACTTCAAGTAAGACGAGGAAGGATACGCTTCTGACCAGGCAGAGGTGGAATATGGCTGAAATCCATCTTCTCTCGATGGAAGGTTTTGACCGTAACCCAAAGGAATATTGTAAATCCCTGGACTATCGCCGGAGTATTTTTAAGTGTTCAGGAGATGAAGTGGTAACAATGTCTAAATGGTATCATGGGTGGGGGGGGGGGGGGGGGGTCAGTAATTGGAGGGTTGGTTTGGTTTCGTCTACTTACATGCCGTAAGATGGACTCCTCTCCGAGAGCTTTCACCAAGCCTTTAGTGTCCATCTGCCCCAAGCGTAAGATATACAGTGGACGACCATCTTAAAAAGGGCACATGCCAAATTGTTAAGAAAGGTTTATACGCCAGCCTTTACGAGTACACATGGCTATGCTATGGCGCCTCACATTAAGCCTAGCTCTACTGCCGCTGCAGAGTCACAGGTCAGCCAACACGCGACATCATTATACACGGGAAGAAGAAGTCACCTTTTGCGTTTCCAGACTGACCTTTGTCGTGATAATGCCAACCCCCAGCGTAATACTCTTCCAGGATGGAGGGCGGGCGCCATGTCTGGAGGATATAATCCACCTGGTACTGCTTGCGCCAGGACAGGGACTGGCACAGCATCTCTCGGGCCTTCTCACTGTTGAAATCGCGAGCCCTGAGGAAGCGCAGGATGTGCTCGTCTTTTGGGATCTGCAACGCGATGGAGAAACGACCAGCCTTGAGTTCAGATATGCAACCAGCATCCAGACTGGTCACACTACCATCACTCTCAGCCGCACCAGTGCGACATACACAGGTTTCTTTATTTTGACTGATTGTAAATTTCTTGACACGCTAAATATTAATTTTAATGCATGACAACACGAAGAAAAGTAAAATAATTAGCCAGAAATCAGCAATCTATAGACTGATTTATGGCAAAAATGAACATTATTCCACTTCTTGGTTTTCTATAGTTTTTTTATTTTTTTTAAATTGAGAATCTAATCTCTAATTTCCGAAACTGGTATTTTTTTCTTTCTAGAATTAATGATTTGGAGGATTTCTCTCTATCAGTTTATTTTTTATTTTTTTGTAATCACACTTTTATTGGCAAAAGTATATAGAAACGAATACAGGAAAAAATAGCGGCATTTTTTTTTTTTTTAATTGTAAAGACTTAAAATACTGGTAAATAGAGTTTAACTTGAAAATCTGTATTTTTTTTTTTTAATTGATTTAAAAGCCACTTTACCACTTTAATTGATTTATCAATTATTTCTAGAGAAGATATAGGATTCTGGTAAGATTTCTTCTCCCATCTCTTAAATTAGCTCAGCAGAAAACAAATGACATCACATGCATATCAAGCCGCAGATGATGTCATCAACACAAGACACAAGTCACATTTTTCGCGGTCGGCTGTGATTTCTGCTCATTTGAAAGCTTGCATCAAGTGCGGGTATTTGAAATAATAAAATAATGAAAGAATATAAATCAAGCGCCGTATTGAGCCCTCTTTGTTGGAGGCAGACATCTTGGGTCAGATCTTTTACCCGAACAAAATGTCTGCCCGCTGGTAGAGCTAGATTTCGACTTGGGAATCATGGGAGTTGTAGTCAACAGTAGACAGACGTCGGCAGAGTTAAGCTATGTTCGGATAGCGTTCGCTCTGTGTCGTAGGTACGGCGGGATAAGAGCTTTTATAACCAGTGTAATTATAGAGAAGGACCCCAGGAACACACAATGCGGGGGGGGGGGGGGGGGGGGGGGGTCAAACACACATCACTCCAATCCATTCTGGCGTACCTTATCAGCTTTCCACTCGCCAGACTCTGACTGAAGGAGAAAAACAGGGAAATCGTAATGCTCAAGAGCTCAGAACCAGCCCGTCCACAGCAACACCGGGGGGCAGGGGGGGGATTCTGATAAATGGAGCCCCACCCACAATCTCCACTAGGGGGCTGAGAGTTTTATTATTTGCATTTATTTTTATTTGTGTCAATTGTACTTCATTTTTGCTCATTATTTTATTATTAGGGGGTGACCGGCTACATATTAATGTCTATGTATTTAGAATTTAAAGACATTAAAGGCTCTGTCGGTGTAATGGTCACGTTTATCCATATCGTGTAGGTGAAATGCACTTAGTTTTACTTTAAAAGGATATACAGATCTCCTGTAGTTTTACGTTGAAAATAATTCCTTCGGGACTTTTGAATTCAGATGCCTCCAAGAAGGAGGGGCTTGGAGAGATAGGCAGGACTGTTGCATAGCAACGGTAATGACTGGATCTGCAGTTTGTAGGATATAGGAAGTGTTCAGATAGAGAGGTTTCCTTTACTTTAGAGGACACAGAACTTATCGAAAATTATTTTTTGGGTTGCTATAGGTGGAACTGCCCCCTTTAAAGGGTCACAGGGGCAAGAGTCTATGGCACCCACCTTCTGAGGCTCTGCGTGGCATTCCTAGGAGGCAAACTGAATAACTAGGGCAGGTCGGCAG
Source organism: Pelodytes ibericus (assembly GCA_036172795.1). Lineage (NCBI taxonomy): Eukaryota > Metazoa > Chordata > Amphibia > Anura > Pelodytidae > Pelodytes > Pelodytes ibericus. Next base: position 6,915,360 of record CM069860.1, on the reverse strand, counting down.
CTCCACTTAGCATCTCACCTTTCCTTTGTGCGTCTCCTGGAGCCATTGCCGGAGATGGATTAAGGCGCTCTCCTGCATGGGGGTGAGTTTGCCCAAATATCTCTCGATGTAGTCAGCCTCCAGTTTATCCGCTGCAAGGGAAGGAAAAGGTGAACGGGTGACACATCCTATGGCAGCCGCTGGGCTCATCTACAGCCTGGCAATGAACTAGATTAATATGTGACTTGGTACAGACTGCTTTATGGCCTGCAGGAGTCTAGAACAGCTTTTAGCCATCGCAGACATTACATCGCTGACAGTTTAGCACAGCGGTTTCACACATGATGCATAATCCTAACCCTAACCTAAACACTAATCCTTACCCTAACGTCAAATGCTAACCCTAAAATTAACCCCTAACCCTAATACTAAACCCTCACCCTAAAACTAACCATAAAACTAACCCCTAACCCTAATACTAACCATAAAACTAACCCCTAACCCTAATACTAACCCCTAACCATAACACCCTAATACTAACCCTAAAACTAACCCATAACCCTAATACTAACCCTAAAACTAACCCATAACCCTAATACTAACCCTAAAACTAACCCATAACCCTAATACTAACCCTAAAACTAACCACTAACCCTAATACTAACCCTAAAACTAATCCCTAACCCTAATACTAACTATAAAACTAACCCATAACCCTAATACTAACTCTAAAACTAACCCCTAACTCTAATACTAACTCTAAAACTAACCCCTAACCTTAATACTAACTCTAAAACTAACCCCTAACCCTAATACTAACTCTAAAACTAACCCCTAACCCTAATACTAACTCTAAAACTAACCCCTAACCCTAATACTATCTAAAACTAACCCCTAACCCTAATACTAACTCTAAAACTAACCCCTAACCCTAATACTAACTCTAAAACTAACCCCTAACTCTAATACTAACCCCTAACCCTAATACTAACTCTAAAACTAACCCTAATACTAACCCCTAACCCTAATACTAACTCTAAAACTAACCCCTAACCCTAATACTAACTCTAAAACTAACCCCTAACCCTAATACTAACTCTAAACTAACCACTAACCCTAATACTAACTCTAAAACTAACCCCTAACCATAGCACCCTAATACTAACTCTAAAACTAACCCCTAACCCTAATACTAACTCTAAAACCAACCCCTAACCCTAATACTAACCCCTAACCCTAATACTAACTCTAAAACTAACCCCTAACCCTAATACTAACCCTAATACTAACCCCTAACCCTAAACCCTAATACTAACCCCTAACCCTAATACTAACTTTAAAACTAACCCTAATACTAACTCTAAAAGGCTACCAGATCCCATAGCACATATACACCACGCACCTGACCACATATGATGATTTTAGAGGGTACACGCCTTACCGTCAGCATGCGGGTCTGTTACAGGGTTGGACAGATCTCCTCTGCCTGCCTCCAGCAGGGGAGAATCCGCGACATCTGTCCCACCGTCCGTTGTAACAGCCCTGCGTGGATGTTCGTATCTGGAGTGCCCACCTGGTCTCCATCTTGGGAGGTGACAGATCCCCTGAGATATCAGCTCATTCAGGTAGAATTCAATCACTTCCTTACCCTGAAACCATTTAAAAAGACAGGTTGTGACCAACGCATTTTACAAACCAGTGGGGCTAAAAACAAACAAACAAAAAAAAAGATTAAAATTGAAAGCAGGAGAGAAGGCTGTGACATGACCACTGAGGAGGAGATTAATTATTCTACAGCTCGGCGAGTGGGGACATTGTGAAGCCCTGGGAGAGACACTCACGCGTTTGATGTTGGTCGTGTACTGCTTCATTGCTATCTTCTCCACCGTGCTCTCAAAGCCAAAGAAAGATTTGACGTCAAGGGACGCCGATTGCTCGAAACAGGTCCACTCTTCATTTTCCGGGTGAACCTGACAGTGAAACGCGTGGGGGAGAGAATTATGTTCCATCTACCGCCAGTATCTGCATAGAACATAATCTAACTACCTGGCTAAGAAGCTTGAATTAACCGGCTTCTCTTCTATCCCCTCTATATATACCAACAGCTAAGCATGGATCATAAAACATCAAATATTCCATCAGTTTAACACCTCTGTGTGTATTTATTTATTATTATTATAAATCAGTTGTGACAATTCACTGCCATGCTACACCAAGTTTGACGCCTGGTGATATTTGTTATATGGCCACTAGAGGGAGACAACGACTTGTATTATTGATTAGCAGGATGATGAGCCATAGGAGAAAGTCACTGAATACGGTAATAAATTGTGGAGAATTAACAACCGAGTTGCAAAAATCAGACTAAACTAGCGGAACTGAATTGCACCCTACACCATGGATATATAGAAGAGCTCAGCTGGCCCTGCACCATGTATATATAGAGGAGCTCAGCTGGCCCTGCACCATGTATATATAGAGGAGCTCAGCTGGCCCTGCACCATGTATATATAGAGGAGCTCAGCTAGCCCTGCACCATGTATATATAGAGGAGCTCAGCTGGCCCTGCACCATGTATATATAGAGGAGCTCACCAGGCCCTGCACCATGTATATATAGACGAGCTCACCAGGCCCTGCACCATGTATATATAGAAGAGCTCAGCTGGCCCTGCACCATGTATATATAGAAGAGCTCAGCTGGCCCTGCACCATGTATATATAGAGGAGCTCAGCTAGCCCTGCACCATGTATATATAGAGGAGCTCAGCTGGCCCTGCACCATGTATATATAGAGGAGCTCAGCTGGCCCTGCACCATGTATATATAGAGGAGCTCACCAGACCCTGCACCATGTATATATAGAGGAGCTCAGCTGGCCCTGCACCATGTATATATAGAGGAGCTCAGCTGGCCCTGCACCATGTATATATAGAGGAGCTCACCAGGCCCTGCACCATGTATATATAGAAGAGCTCAGCTGGCCCTGCACCATGTATATATAGAAGAGCTCAGCTGGCCATGGATAATGCAGAGTTACATCTTTACACACTGTCACTTTATAACAATGCATTATACAGGGCCAACTCTGTACTTCTAGCAGGAGAAACTCACCAGACCCTGCACAATGTATATATAGAAGAGCTCAGCTGGCCATGGATAATGCAGAGTTACATCTTTACACACTGTCACTATATAACAATGCATTATACAGGGCCAACTCTGTACTTCTAGCAGGAGAAACTCACCAGACCCTGCACAATGTATATATAGAGGAGCTCACCAGACCCTGCACAATGTATATATAGAAGAGCTCAGCTGGCCATGGATAATGCAGAGTTACATCTTTACACACTGTCACTTTATAACAATGCATTATACAGGGCCAACTCTGTTCTTCTAGCAGGAGAAACTCACCAGGCCCTGCACCATGTATATATAGAAGAGCTCAGCTGGCCATGGATAATGCAGAGTTACATCTTTACACACTGTCACTTTATAACAATGCATTATACAGGACCAACTCTGTTCTTCTAACAGGAGAAACTCACCAGACCCTGCACCATGTATATATAGAAGAGCTCAGCTGGCCATGGATAATGCAGAGTTACATCTTTACACACTGTCACTTTATAACAATGCATTATACAGGGCCAACTCTGTTCTTCTAGCAGGAGAAACTCACCAGACCCTGCACAATGTATATATAGAAGAGCTCAGCTGGCCATGGATAATACAGAGTTACATCTATACACACTGTCACTTTATAACAATGCATTATACAGGGCCAACTCTGTTCTTCTAGCAGGAGAAACTCACCAGACCCTGCACCATGTATTTATAGAAGAGCTCAGCTGGCCCTGGATAATGCAGAGTTACATCTTTACACACTGTCACTATATAACAATGCATTATACAGGGCTAACTCTGTTCTTCTAGCAGGAGAAACTCACCAGACCCTGCACCGTGTATATATAGAGGAGCTCAGCTGGCCATGGATAATGCAGAGTTACATCTTTACACACTGTCACTTTATAACAATGCATTATACAGGGCCAACTCTGTTCTTCTAGCAGGAGAAACTCACCAGGCCCTGCACCATGTATATATAGAAGAGCTCAGCTGGCCATGGATAATGCAGAGTTACATCTTTACACACTGTCACTTTATACCAATGCATTATATAGGACCAACTCTGTTCTTCTAGCAGGAGAAACTCACCAGACCCTGCACCATGTATATATAGAAGAGCTCAGCTGGCCATGGGTAATACAGAGTTACATCTTTACACACTGTCACTTTATACCAATGCATTATACAGGGCCAACTCTGTTCTTCTAGCAGGAGAAACTCACCAGACCCTGCACAATGTATAGAAGAATATATAGAAGAGCTCAGCTGGCCATGGATAATACAGAGTTACATCTTTACACACTGTCACTTTATAACAATGCATTATACAGGACCAACTCTGTTCTTCTAGCAGGAGAAACTCACCAGACCCTGCACAATGTATATATAGAAGAGCTCAGCTGGCCATGGATAATGCAGAGTTACATCTTTACACACTGTCACTTTATAACAATGCATTATACAGGACCAACTCTGTTCTTCTAGCAGGAGAAACTCACCAGACCCTGCACAATGTATATATAGAAGAGCTCAGCTGGCCATGGATAATGCAGAGTTACATCTTTACACACTGTCACTTTATAACAATGCATTATATAGGCCCAACTCTGTTCTTCTAGCAGGAGAAACTCACCAGGCCCTGCACCATGTATATATAGAAGAGCTCAGCTGGCCATGGATAATGCAGAGTTACATCTTTACACACTGTCACTTTATAACAATGCATTATACATCACCAACTCTGTTCTTCTAGCAGGAGAAACTCACCAGACCCTGCACCATGTATATATAGAAGAGCTCAGCTGGCCATGGATAATGCAGAGTTACATCTTTACACACTGTCACTTTATAACAATGCATTATACAGGACCAACTCTGTTCTTCTAGCAGGAGAAACTCACCAGGCCCTGCACCATGTATATATAGAAGAGCTCAGCTGGCCATGGATAATGCAGAGTTACATCTTTACACACTGTCACTTTATAACAATGCATTATACATCACCAACTCTGTTCTTCTAGCAGGAGAAACTCACCAGACCCTGCACCATGTATATATAGAAGAGCTCAGCTGGCCATGGATAATGCAGAGTTACATCTTTACACACTGTCACTTTATAACAATGCATTATACAGGACCAACTCTGTTCTTCTAGCAGGAGAAACTCACCAGACCCTGCACCATGTATATATAGAAGAGCTCAGCTGGACATGGATAATGCAGAGTTACATCTTTACACACTGTCACTTTATAATAATGCATTATACAGGGCCAACTATGTTCTTCTAGCAGGAGAAACTCACCAGGCCCTGCACAATGTATATATAGAAGAGCTCAGCTGGCCATGGGTAATGCAGAGTTACATCTTTACACACTGTCACTTTATAATAATGCATTATACAGGGCCAACTATGTTCTTCTAGCAGGAGAAACTCACCAGGCCCTGCACCATGTATATATAGAAGAGCTCAGCTGGCCATGGATAATGCAGAGTTACATCTTTACACACTGTCACTTTATAACAATACATTATACAGGGCCAACTCTGTTCTTCTAGCAGGAGAAACTCACCAGATCCTGCACCATGTATATATAGAAGAGCTCAGCTGGCCATGGATAATGCAGAGTTACATCTTTACACACTGTCACTTTATAACAATGCATTATACAGGGCCAACTCTGTTCTTCTAGCAGGAGAAACTCACCAGACCCTGCACCATGTATATATAGAAGAGCTCAGCTGGCCATGGATAATGCAGAGTTACATCTTTACACACTGTCACATTATAACAATGCATTATACAGGGCCAACTATGTTCTTCTAGCAGGAGAAACTCACCAGGCCCTGCACAATGTATATATAGAAGAGTTCAGCTGGCCATGGATAATGCAGAGTTACATCTTTACACACTGTCACTTTATAACAATGCATTATACAGGGCCAACTCTGTTCTTCTAGCAGGAGAAACTCACCAGGCCCTGCACCATGTATATATAGAAGAGCTCAGCTGGCCATGGATAATGCAGAGTTACATCTTTACACACTGTCACTTTATAACAATGCATTATACAGGGCCAACTCTGTTCTTCTAGCAGGAGAAACTCACCAGATCCTGCACCATGTATATATAGAAGAGCTCAGCTGGCCATGGATAATGCAGAGTTACATCTTTACACACTGTCACTTTATAACAATGCATTATACAGGGCCAACTCTGTTCTTCTAGCAGGAGAAACTCACCAGACCCTGCACCATGGATATATAGAAGAGCTCAGCTGGCCATGGATAATGCAGAGTTACATCTTTACACACTGTCACTTTATAACAATGCATTATACAGGACCAACTGTGTTCTTCTAGCAAGAGAAACTCACCAGACCCTGCACCATGTATATATAGAGGAGCTCAGCTGGCCATGGATAATGCAGAGTTACATCTTTACACACTGTCACTATATAACAATGCATTATACAGGGCCAACTCTGTTCTTCTAGCAGGAGAAACTCACCAGACCCTGCACCATGTATATATAGAAGAGCTCAGCTGGCCATGGATAATGCAGAGTTACATCTTTACACACTGTCACTTTATAACAATACATTATACAGGGCCAACTCTGTTCTTCTAGCAGGAGAAACTCACCAGGCCCTGCACCATGTATATATAGAAGAGCTCAGCTGGCCATGGATAATGCAGAGTTACATCTTTACACACTGTCACTATATAACAATGCATTATACAGGACCAACTCTGTTCTTCTAGCAGGAGAAACTCACCAGACCCTGCACCATGTATATATAGAGGAGCTCAGCTGGCCCTGCACCATGTATATATAGAAGAGCTCAGCTGGCCCTGCACCATGTATATATAGAGGAGCTCAGCTGGCCATGGATAATGCAGAGTTACATCTTTACACACTGTCACTATATAACAATGATTTATACAGGGCCAACTCTGTTCTTCTAGCAGGAGAAACTCACCAGGCCCTGCACCATGTATATATAGAGGAGCTCAGCTGGCCATGGATAATGCAGAGTTACATCTTTACACACTGTCACTTTATAAGAATGCATTATACAGGGCCAACTCTGTTCTTCTAGCAGGAGAAACTCACCAGACCCTGCACCATGTATATATAGAAGAGCTCAGCTGGCCATGGATAATGCAGAGTTACATCTTTACACACTGTCACTTTATAACAATGCATTATACAGGGCAGGCGGAAGTCACCAGGTTTGGCCCTGCACCATGTATCTCTTGATCCATGCATTTGCTTGCCATTCTGCTAACACAATGTATAGATCATTTTTTGTCACGTATATTCACAGTGAAGTTGAGGTTTAGGTGATGAAGACCCTTTGGAGAGGGATTAAGCCCCTATAACATGTGACTTTCCCTCCGTTCGATACCGGCTGTGAATGTAGCCAGGGCTAGTTAAACTCAATGCTTCCTGAGCACTGTACACTGGCAGTATTAATGCCGACACAGACCCCAATTTAAAGGCACAGGACACCACCAAAAAAAAACGTGTCACATATTGCTGTAGACAAAAGGACTTGAAACACAAGCCCAGCCAGTGTCACAGGAGAGCTGGTCGGGTTCCAGGGGTGCATCATACTGCTGAGGACAATGGCTGGGGGCTGACATTACAGCCTGTAATGGATCTCTAAGTAAGGCCCCGCCCCCAGCGGCAGGCAGGTCACACAGTGTCAGCTTTCAGGAGGGGACGTAACCCGAGAGGGGTTTTTGTTTTTGTTTTGTTTTGTTTAATCCTGCATAGACTGTGTGACAGCTGGAAAAACACAGGGAGCTATAGAGATCCAGATACCCAGTGATGCTTTATAGGGTTGTCCCAATCAATCAATAGGGAACATAAAACTGTGTACGGGTCGTGCGGACCCTTTCCAAACCGGCTATGCAGTTTTTAAGATGCGGGTTTCGTGAAAGAGGGAATTGAGAAGGAAATTGCAAACTTAAGGCCAAAGTAGCCGAGATTTAAAAAATAAAAATAAAATTCTGCCTTATTTTTCAAGGAAAGAGAGATCTTCAGTGGGATAAGGATAGAAGATAGCCATAAACGCTGACATGGGTTATCACTTGGACATTGCCTGTTTCCTCATGGAAGAAGCATGACCTATAGATTGTGTCAGAACAGCAAATGTATAGAAAAAGAGCAGAAACCAAGCACAGTCCCTTGGTTTCTCCCCCCCCAGATGTCCCTTCTAAGACCACCAAACCTGGTAGAATTGGCTTTTATCCTTATTGTCACCGCAATGAATGTATATGTCCAACTCCTTCACAGAGCTCATTACCTGAGCCCCAGGTGGAGGAGGAAGCAGGGAGAGGAGAGATCTGTGCAGTGTTTCTATGTGGAATCCTGCACAGATCTCTGGGAGATCTGGTAGTCACGCAGATCACAAATTTCTTTAAAAAAATAAATAATAGGGGTTTAGCAGCCCTCAAACTTACAAAGTAACTGCAGGTCTCGTTGACCAAGACCCGGGTGGAGAAGGTCTCATTACAAGCTTCGATGTGCAGGGTCCGGTCCTTCCAATTCAAGGTATTCTTCTGAATGAAAAAGACAAATTCCACCCCGGCTATCTGCAAAGGAAATGACAGCCCCCATTAATCTCTCCAGCTATATTCCACAGCCCCCATTAATCTCTCCAGCTATATTCCACAGCCCCCATTAATCTCTCCAGCTATATTCCACAGCCCCCATTAATCTCTCCAGCTATATTCCACAGCCCCCATTAATCTCTCCAGCTATATTCCACAGCCCCCATTAATCTCTCCAGCTATATTCCACAGCCCCCATTAATCTCTCCAGCTATATTCCACAGCCCCCATTAATCTCTCCAGCTATATTCCACAGCCCCCATTAATCTCTCCAGCTATATTCCACAGCCCCCATTAATCTCTCCAGCTATATTCCACAGCCCCCATTAATCTCTCCAGCTATATTCCACAGCCCCCATTAATCTCTCCAGCTATATTCCACAGCCCCCATTAATCTCTCCAGCTATATTCCACAGCCCCCATTAATCTCTCCAGCTATATTCCACAGCCCCAATTAATCTCTCCAGCTATATTCCACAGCCCCCATTAATCTCTCCAGCTATATTCCACAGCCCCCATTAATCTCTCCAGCTATATTCCACAGCCCCCATTAATCTCTCCAGCTATATTCCACAGCCCCCATTAATCTCTCCAGCTATATTCCACAGCCCCCATTAATCTCTCCAGCTATATTCCACAGCCCCCATTAATCTCTCCAGCTATATTCCACAGCCCCCATTAATCTCTCCAGCTATATTCCACAGCCCCCATTAATCTCTCCAGCTATATTCCACAGCCCCCATTAATCTCTCCAGCTATATTCCACAGCCCCCATTAATCTCTCCAGCTATATTCCACAGCCCCCCATTGACGTTCTACCTTTTTAAGGAGTCTCGGGGCATCCACATTCAGCTTACAGCTCCTTTCTACCACGTGTACCGATCCATCCTCACTCTTGGACTCCTGGAGGATGTCACTTCCCAGAAACACAGGGATAAGGGGACAGGTCGGGAAGCGCCTTTCATACGCCTACAGAGGAGAGAGGCTTAATCAGCGGCAGGGGAAGAGGCCAATACAGCAAGGTATACCACATACGATCATCATTTGCTCTGTATAGCTCTATCAGGGAGCAGACATGTTGTTTAGAATCTTTGCTCTGTATAGCTCTATCATGGAGCAGACATGTTGTTTAGAATCTTTGCTCTGTATAGCTCTATCAGGGGGAGGACATGTTGTTTAGAATCTTTGCTCTCTATAGCTCTATCAGGGGGCGGACATGTTGTTTAGAATCTTTACTCTGTATAGCTCTATCAGGTGGCTGACATGTTGCTTAGAATCTTTGCTCTGTATAGCTCTATCAGGGGGAGGACATGTAGTTTAGAATCTTTGCTCTCTATAGCTCTATCAGGGGGCGGACATGTTGTTTAGAATCTTTACTCTGTATAGCTCTATCAGGGGGCGGCATGTTGGTTAGAATCTTTGCTCTGTATAGCTCTATCAGAGGCAGGACATGTTGTTTAGAATCTTTGCTCTGTATAGCTCTATCAGGGGGCAGACATGTTGTTTAGAATCTTTGCTCTGTATAGCTCTATCAGGGGAAGGACATGTTGTTTAGAATCTTTGCTCTGTACAGCTCTATCAGGGGGCAGACATGTTGTTTAGAATCTTTGCTCTGTATAGCTCTATCAGGGGGCAGACATGTTGTTTAGAATCTTTGCTCTGTATAGCTCTATCAGGGGAAGGACATGTTGTTTAGAATCTTTGCTCTGTATAGCTCTATCAGGGGGAGGACATGTTGTTGAAAGATACTAAACAACATGTCCGCCCCCTGATAGAGCTATACAGAGCAAGGAGAGCTCAATATGGTAGTGTATTTGTATTATTTTATTAAAGCATTTCTATTTATAATGCCTATAATAGATTCAATCTATAATTGTTTTTTTGCTGACAGTTGTCCTTTAAGGCGGCTATTGATGGGTTAATTAGCCGGCTGCCCCAGAATGCTTTGCAGGAATTCCATACGTGTCTGATGTAAAGCTGGGAAACCCGTTTATAGACATTGCTCCGCACAGAGGCAGAAACAGATCTCTACCTGTCAAAAACCTTTCAGCAGCTCCATCGCGTATAACTCGAAGAAACTGACTGAGGATGATCACCGAGCGCTCGTCTCACGCCTAGAAAACGTCTCATTAAACCTATACGGCGACTTTGAAAGGCAGTCTCCGAGAAACGCAGGAGTATTTTATTCCTGTATTAAATATTGTGTTTTACACAAGGTAAAGAGGGGATTTAGATAAACATAGAGACAAGTTTAGTCCCTTAGTAAGTCTATATCAGGGGCGTCCATGTTGCTTCTGAAGTTGGCCGCAATCAGATCTGCAGGCGCAGTGCCGAGCTGTATTAATTAGATTTATTTGCAAGAATGGTGTAGAATCGCTCGTTAGCCATCGAAAAATGTCTGGTTACTTAGCAGTAATACAAGAATAAGCCCAAAACAAGTTTAAATTAACTTTATTGAAACAATTGTACACATTTATTGGGATAATGAGAATATGGGTCGTTTTAAATCAGGGGGGGGGGGGGGGCCACAGCTCCTTCCCCGAAACATTACTGTGTTAGAAAACAGCGTACATACAGTAGTGTATCTTCCACAAGGCAAACAAGCCACTCGCCTAGGGCAACACTTTGCCAGGGGGCGGCACTTTTGCCAGAGGGTGTTAGAAAGCTCCTCACGCCCTCTTATCTCTCACACAGAAGGTGTCACCTACATACACATATCACGCTGTAAGCAGCTTGGTGTAATCTGTCCTATTAATACAGTCAGGGAGAGCGAGAGAGGGAGCGGGCGGGGGTCTCGCAGCATTGCTGTCGTGGGTTTCATTTTTTTATTTATTTTTTATCACCGTCTCCCAGATCTTTCCACCCTCCTCGCTATTTCCGTCGCTAACTATTATTAGCTGCATCACGCCAAGCAAAGAACGGTATAATCCTCACGGGTACAGCGGCCATGGGGTCACGCAGTTATCATAGAGCTGGGTGATGACCCCCTTAAAAAAGAGACTCACTGGCTAAACATAGCTTTTACTGCGAAAGTAGAGTATACAAAAAACAAATGATTGGAAAATTATATATACAGTGAGTTTGCAAAAGTGCCAGCAAATGGAAAAAAGGGTTTTAAATGTGTCTGGGGAAGTCTCCTGCTTATGACGTCACTGGACCTGATATGCAAATGATCTGGTTTTCAACGAGACATATTTAATTTGCATATCAAGCCACTGGTGATCTCATAAGACACATTGAAAACACCTTTTTTTCTCTCCCAATTTGGGTATTTGCTTGCAAACTTGCTAACGCAGTGTATGGATCATTTTTTATAATTTGGTTTATTCTCTGCGTTCAGCCGGTTAGCAATGTTCAGGTGACAGTCTGCTTATTAAAAAAAAAAACATAGCATAACAAAAACACACGCCATAAACTATCCAAGTCGTTTACACACCGCCTTCTGCAACACCTAAACATCCGAGACCACCCTGCCAAGGACAATCCAGCCCACCCTGGATTTCTGCTGTGCACTACGACTCACATCATGCATAGCCAGCCAACTGGTGGCTGTGTGTGATGGGCCTGACTCCCTTTCAGTCATACCTGTAATTTGCTAAGCTGGTGAGACCAAGGGTCCCTTTAACAGGGTAATGTACATTATAAGGGTCCAATCAAACCAGAGCTAGACTTTATCTGCCTGGTGCTACCTCTTTACTGCTACATATTAGGAAGTTTTGTTTAAACAGCGGATGGGGTGTGCTTCTCACCCATCAGGTCAGCATATGGTTAAGGGAACAGGAATGTCATTAAGGTTCCTTGATAATATGTATCCCGTTTATCAGGTCCAGTGAACCTCTGGCGGCTTTGGGGGAGTTTAGTCCTTTTTGTACCTACAGGCGAGAGAGAGAGAGAGTCTGTACCTTTACACAGACCGTAGCTCGCTTGAAACGTTGGCGTTGGAGAAAGAAATGGCAAACATGTGCGGAGAACAGATCAGTTCACAGAAATAACTAACGTCTTACACTGCCGACTAAATAAATTATGTTAGTTGAAAGATGGCATCAAGTATAGTCATTGTAAAAAGGAATGCTTTAATGAAAGAATACAGATAAAGTACCTTATTGAGCCTTCTTTTCTCTGTTCAGCCCTATCAGGGAATGGACATGTCGTTTGGAATCTTGGGTCAGGTCTTCCTTCATTCAACACAAGATTCTAAACAACATGTCCGCCCACTGATAGAGCTATACAGAGCAAAGATTCTAAACAACATGTCCGCCCCTGATAGAGCTATACAGAGCAAAGATTCTAAACAACATGTCCGCCCCCTGATAGAGCTATACAGAGCAAAGATTCTAAACAACAAGTCTGCCCCCTGATAGAGCTATACAGAGCAAAGATTCTAAACAACATGTCCACCCCCTGATAGAGCTATACAGAGCAAAGATTCTAAACAACAAGTCTGCCCCCTGATAGAGCTATACAGAGCAAAGATTCTAAACAACATGTCCGCCCCTGATAGAGCTAAACAGAGCAAAGATTCTAAACAACATGTCCGCACCCTGATAGAGCTATACAGAGCAAAGATTCTAAACAACAAGTCTGCCCCCTGATAGAGCTATACAGAGCAAAGAGGGCTCAAAAGGACATTTTCATTGTATTCTTTGCCTGCAGCTGTCCTTTAAACAGTGCGTGTTTGTGGTCTAGTTTAGAAGCAGTGAGATACCCACATTATAATGAGACAGATCAGCAGACGGTGTGGATTTGCATGTAAGGTGCCAGGTGTGTGCAGTGACAGGCAGACCACAGGTCACATTACAGATTGGGATACTGGCAACAGAATCCGAACTTCAATGGAGTCTACAGAGAGGACCTCTGTGGTGTGGTCAGGAGTCAAGTGTTAGCAGTGCTGAATTTCATAAAGGTGTCCAACCAGAGACTGCCTTTATTAGGGACTGTGCCCTTTAATAAGGTCCGTGCCCTTTAATGAGGACCGTGCCCTTTAATGAGGACTATGCCCTTTAATGAGGAACGTGCCCTTTAATGAGGACTGTGCCCTTGAATGAGGAACGTGCCCTTTAATGAGAACTGTGCCCTTTAATACAGACTGTGCTGTTTAATGAGGACTGTGCCCTTTAATTAGGATCGTGCCCTTGAATGGGGACTGTGCCCTTTAATACGGACTGTGCCCTTTAATCAGGATCGTGCCCTTGAATGGGGACAGTGCCCTTTAATGAGGACCATGCCCTTTAGTGGGGACCGTGCCCTTTAGTGGGGACCGTGCCCTTTAATGAGGACTGTGCCCTTCAATAGGGACTGTGCCCTTTAATAGGGACTGTGCCCTTTAATGAGGACTGTGCCCTTTGATGAGGACTGTGTCCTTTGATGAGGACTGTGTCCTTTGATGAGGACTGTGCCCTTTGATGAGGACTGTGTCCTTTGATGAGGACTGTGCCCTTTAATGAGGACTGTGCCCTTTAATACAGACTGTGCTGTTTAATGAGGACGGTGCCCTTTAATACGGACTGTGCCCTTTAATCAGGATCGTGCCCTTGAATGGGGACTGTGCCCTTTAGTGGGGACTGTGCCCTTTAATGAGGACCGTGCCCTTTAATGAGGACCGTGCCCTTCAATGGGGACCGTGCCCTTTAATGGGGACCGTGCCCTTTAATAGGGGCTGTGCTCTTTAATAGGGGCTGTGCCCTTTAATAGGGACTGTGCTCTTTAATAGGGACTGTGCCCTTTAATAGGGACTGTGCCCTTTAATAGGGACTGTGCCCTTTAATGAGGACTGTGCCCTTTAATGAGGACTGTGCCCTTTAATGAGGACTGTGCCCTTTAATGAGGACTGTGCCCTTTGATGAGGACCGTGCCCTTTAATACAGACTGTGCTGTTTAATGAGGACTGTGCCCTTTAATACGGACTGTGCCCTTTAATCAGGATCGTGCCCTTGAATGGGGACTGTGCCCTTTAGTGGGGACTGTGCCCTTTAGTGGGGACCATTAATAAATAATAATTCCTGCTCTTTAGCAATGTATTCCCAGAGCGCCAGGGCTCATCAGAGCAGAAAACGAATGGAAAATGAGTCTCCGGCCCTCCCAGCTGTCAGTCACCTCATTGTGCCTTATCAGATCAAGTCCACCGGCAGGTCTGTGACCTTGAAGATGGAGACGTATAGAGGAGGTCTCTCAGTCTGGAATGTATACACAGCAAACACAAGTAGGTATATACCCGGTCTGCTCTGGCCCCTCGGCTGCTGGGACCAGAACACGGCAGTGTCTTTAGGAATAATTTGTGACATAAACAAAGCTTTTATATAAACGTAACATAACCATGGAGCCTGCAGGGATCCTTATCCGACCTCTAGATTGCACGCTCTGTGAGCAGGGCTCTCATAGTCTGTCCTCCCTTCTATGCTCTGTACCTAGCGCTATGTATATCGTTGGCGCTATGTAAATAAACGATAGTGTAACACGCTCTCCATAGCTGCCAGCTTTTCCTCTTGGAGGGTCCAGGATGAAGAATGGGTGGGAAGACTACATAGGCCGAAATGGTTCTTCTCTGCCGGTGACCCATCGGCTCCATTTATTGCAGTATCGCTAGTAAAACCCAAACCTGCTGGCAGATTCAGCGGACAGATGGCCGCCCCTCTCTAATTACCCGCCGCAAGACAAGAGAATCAAACATATTCGTTCATGGTTGGTATTTGCCTATTGCAAGGGCTTTATGTCTAAAATAGGGGCAGGTCTGTTAAGTATACTGTAAGTATAGAGAATAAAAAAAAATGACTGAAAATGTGTTCATTTGCATATCTAGCTGGAGGTGATGTCATAAGCAGGAGACTCCGCAGACATGTTTAAAGCACAAATTATCCCCAAAATTCTCCCATTCACCTATGGCTCAAACTATTTGCGCCTTAAGTTTGCAATTGCCTTCTCAATTTCCTACACCCCCCTCCCCCACTTTCTTGAAGAAAGCCCCGTATTATATCTCCAACAAGCGAAGTAGCGCTGTATCTCTGCTTCCTGCGTGCCGATCTGATGCACGGCTATTTTGGGACATCTCATTATCCCTGAGGGGCGAGCTTTGCGCGCACCTGTCTGGGAGAAGAGGCGGAGCCTAGTGTAACAGGTGACAGGACAGGGGAAACACCTAAAAGACATGGAAATTACCCCCGCTGCTTTCCATGAGCCGGGATTACACGCTTTGTTTTTTTTGAGAATCCAAATGCAGTCGGTGATCTGGCCAGGAAATCTTTACAAGTATATTTTTAGTGTAGCGTAACTGGAAAGGCCACCCTGTACTGTAACTGGAGATGTTGCTGCCCCTTTAATTACACCCGGGGCAGACTATGGCCTTCGGCTCTACATTCCTTTGTGCGATCAGCTCCATACGCAAACTCATTTTGTCAATGCTAGCGGCTCATTTGATAACAGCGGCCAGGGCTAGCGCTACGTAACATTCCTATTTCTCCGAAAATCGCTACCTTTTCTAATAATTGTGACTGCGCGATAGGCTGGCTACGGCGATATTTTGGGCATTGGAAAGGAGTCCAGTTAAATCGGAGTCATTAGATCTTAGCAGGGGTTACATGACTGCCAGGGGGGGGGGGGGGGGGGCGGGGAGCTGCTGGGGAGTTCGGTTAACGGGGGAAGCTAACCTGGTTTGTCCCTGCACAATGTTCAGTGGCGAATGCACATTCTCTGCCGAGGCCCCGCCCATTGCGTTCCTGCGTTGGTGGGTAAGAATGTTGGGAGTTATGCATTTAATCCCTGAAGGCAGAAGCTTTACACGTTACCAATGATCTCCTTGTGGCTCCCAGAATGGAAATCTCTAGGCCTTTGTTATCCTAACGAGCGACATCTCCTGAGTATATCACCCGAAAAACAGTCTGTGCAGCGCTCGCAGAATCAAAGGAAAATAACTGAAACTGAAAGGGTGTGCGATGCTTTCCAACCTTCAAATGTAAATACATTCATTTATGGGGTGTAAATAGGAACTATTTAAATGATCCACAATGCTCTAATCCATTAGCCCCTCAGTGGGCTGGCCAAAGAGCTTGCACCGAACCTCACTGGCTTTGGAAGCTAAATACGGTCAGAAGAATTTACTACAAGATTTTAATTTTGTGCCCAGTCTTATCTTAATCCGGAGTGCCCTTGGCAGCCATTTATATCCCTTCACCCTGAGAACCTGCCCCCCTCTCCCTGAGAACCTGCCCCCCTCTCGCTGAGAACCTGCCCCCCTCTCCCTGAGAACCTACCCATTTACCCTGAGAATCTGCCCCCCTATCATTGAGAACCTGCCCATTTACCCTGAGAATCTGCCCCACTCTCCTTGAGAACCTACCCATTTACCCTGAGAATCTGCCCATTTACCCTGAGAATCTGCCCATTTACCCTGAGAATCTGCCCCACTCTCCTTGAGAACCTACCCATTTACCCTGAGAATCTGCCCCCCTCCCCTTGAGAACCTGCCCATTTACCCTGAGAATCTGCCCCACTCACCCTGAGAATCTGCCCCACTCTCCTTGAGAGCCTGCCCATTTACCCTGAGAATCTGCCCCCCGCCCCTTGAGAGCCTGCCCATTTACCCTGAGAATCTGCCCCACTTACCCTGAGAATCTGCCCCCCTCCCCTTGAGAACCTGCCCATTTACCCTGAGAATCTGCCCCACTCTCCTTGAGAACCTGCCCATTTACCCTGAGAATCTGCCCCTCTATCCTTGAGAACCTGCCCATTTACCCTGAGAATCTGCCCCACTCTCCTTGAGAACCTGCCCATTTACCCTGAGAATCTGCCCCCCTCTCACAGAGCTGATCGACAAGGCTAATCTGTTCTTTGTGACTTGTTTATTCTCAAACATATGGCTTTTGCGGAGGCGGGGTGACGCACAATATGGAAGGATCTCAGAAAGGTTCTAGTATCTGTACATGTCGTTCCCTATAATATACCCCAACACCTTCCCACACCATCACCTGTAGAAAAAGGTAACCCAGCACTAAAACAGTTCATCTCAGCGCTGGCGCGGTCATGTTAATTAGCAGCGGGGAAATTAAACAGCTTATTGGATCGAACAATGTGAACACCTCGGAGCCCAGGTGCCACTGACAACATAATCTGCCCCAGGCGATATTCAGACCTCTCTATGGATCTTCTGCCTGGCGCGCTCGCTCTCTGGCTAATCTGTTGCCGAGAGACCTAACCTTATCTTATATCTTGTAACACTGACTGTTTGCTTGTACTGTGAGAATACATACACATTGAATGACAGCGCCAACTGGATTGCGCGGTAGAGCTGACACTCCAGCACCCAGGCTCCGCCCCTGGCGCCTCGATTCGCCGGCGGCAGATTTTTTTTCGGCATTTTAATTTTATTTTTTTTTACAGTATAAGCAATGTAGAGGCTGACAGATTCCTTCTAACGTCTAAACCCGGAGGGTGACCCCTCTAGATAGAAGCAATCATAGTACACGACAAAAGGGAAAAGAAAAAAAAAAACACCTATCGATTGTTAATTAGCTCACACGTCTATATAGTGGAGTTTTTTCAGTACTTTCCCGATGCTTGTTTGCCAATAATCACTCTTGTTTGCCACCGACAGTGTCCGAAAAAATATATATTTTTAGAAAACTTACTTAAAAAATAAAGAAACTATTCCTATCTACTTAAAACTGCTTATAAAGTTTGAGTCTTTGCTTTTTGCTACAGCTCTGCCCATCTCCCCCAAGCCCCACCTTTTTGTGCTACATAACAGCACAGAGAGCTGGCTGAAACCACACCCCCTCTGCGTTTCCGAGCACTTGAAACAGGCGAATTCAACAGAGAGACATTACTTTCACAGTAATGGCTAATGAGAGCACTTACTCGCAAAGGGAGGGGGCATGGAAACTGCTGCAGAGGAAACCCCGCCTCCTGTGTACTCCCTTTCACTGATGACACAGAATTTAGAAGCCCCGCCTTATTGGAATGTCAGTGAATTTAGAAGCCCCGCCTTATTGGAATGTCAGTGTATTTAGAAGCCCCGCCTTATCGGAATGTCAGTGAATTTAGAAGCCCCGCCTTATCGGAATGTCCGTGAATTTAGAAGCCCCGCCTTATCGGAATGTCCGTGAATTTAGAAGCCCCGCCTTATCAGAATGTCCGTGAATTTAGAAGCCCCGCCTTATCAGAATGTCCGTGAATTTAGAAGCCCCACCTTATCGGAATGTCCGTGAATTTAGAAGCCCCGCCTTATCGGAATGTCCGTGAATTTAGAAGCCCCGCCTTATTGGAATGTCCGTGAATTTAGAAGCCCCGCCTTATTGGAATGTCCGTGAATTTAGAAGCCCCGCCTTATTGGAATGTCAGTGAATTTAGAAGCTCCGCCTTATTGGAATGTCAGTGAATTTAGAAGCCCTGCCTTATTGGAATGTCAGTGAATTCAGAAGCCCCGCCTTATTGGAATGTCAGTGAATTTAGAAGCCCCGCCTTATTGGAATGTCAGTGAATTTAGAAGCCCCGCTTTATTGGAATGTCAGTGAATTTAGAAGCCCCGGTGAAATTATTTACAACGTTAAAAACTACAGGAGAACTGTACATTGTCTTAAAGTAAAAATAAGTGCATGTTAGATATATTAAACACACGTACAGCATACAGAAAGGTGCAATTATCCCGGTAAACCTGAAACGTTAATAAAATAGTGAATGGTCGTATTAACCCTTAAAGGGCGGACAGCCATTACCGCTCTGTCACCAGTAGATCAGGCTGACGTAAGGAAACTTTTACACAAGAGACAAAGCCTTGTAACGTGTGTCAGGCCGGCTATCACGCAGGGCTCCCAGCCAGTATAATAGCTGTGTAATTTGTGTGGGCCGTCTGACGGGGGAGATTACATCGCAGCTCACGTTTCACATGGGTGAATGTCCCGGCCTCGGGGTGAGAAGGCCTAGAACAGGAAGATCTTTCCACTGAAATGCTTTCTCGGAAATGCTGACAGTACTGTCCGTTACAAATGTGTATACATACACATACAAATCACACACACACACACACACTTTAATTCACTTGTTAATATGCATGTACATTTTCCCAGTAAAAAATATTTATAATTATTTTATATATATTACAAAATGTACATGATTACTAACAGGTGAACCAAAGTTAGTTTGCTGCCTTGAGTGTTCCTTTAAATCCAGGCATTAAAAGGCCTCTGAGAAAAATGCCTAGAAAGTGGAAATACTTACACCTACGTGTGTTCACTGATTACACATTTGTGGATTCAATGCAATCTATTCTGATAGCAGTACACAGCTTCCTTCATCAACCATGTGCTGCCTCCTTACTCCACCCAGGCCTTTCACTGACTCCACCCCTGCAGAATCTCCACATGACTCCACCCCTGCAGATCCTCCATATGACTCCACCCCCGCAGAATCTCCACATGACTCCACCCCCGCAGATATCTTTTATTGTGTGTGTGTGTCAGCTTTACACCAAAAGAGCTTTAATTTAATGAAGAATGTGCTTGGGACTTCGAGGAGATCATAGTAACATAGTAACATAGTAACATAGTAATTTAGGTTGAAAAAAGACACAAGTCCATCAAGTTCAACCCTTCTACCTATCATTACAGCTTTTGATCCAAAAGAAGGCAAAAAAACCCTAAGGAAGCTATTTTGAATTTTGCCTCCTGGGGGAAAAAATTCCTTCTTGACTCCAAGAGGCAATCAGATTCTCCTTGGATCAATAAGCTCTTTTATTAATGCTTATTCTATTATTAATAGCCCTGTATGTTCTGCTTTCCTAAAAAAACATCCAAACCATTTTTAAATGCATCTATTGTGGTTGCTAGCACTACCTCTCTTGGCAGTGAGTTCCATAACTTTATTGTCCTAACCGTAAAGAATCCCTTCCTTTGCTGTCTATGAAATCTTTGCTCTTCCAGTCTCAGGGGGTGACCTCTTGTTCTTTGTACATTTCTGTTAATGAACAGGTCACTGGAGAGCTCTTTATATTGGCCCTGCAAATATTTATATAATGTTATCATATCCCCTCTGAGACGCCTTTTTTCTAACGTATATAAATTCAATTTTTTAAGTCTCTCTTCATAACTAAGATCCTCCAAACCCCTTATTAATTTTGTAGCTCTCCTTTGCACTTTTTCTAGTTCCATAATATCCTTTTTAAGGACTGGTGCCCAGAATTGTACTGCATATTCAAGGTGAGGTCTTACCATTGATTTGTAAAGAGGCAGGATGATATCCTCCTCCCGTGAATCTATACCTCGTTTTATACATGCCAATATCTTATTGGCCCTTGCAGCTGCTGACTGGCATTGGGCACTGTTGCCAAGTTTGTTGTCTATAATTATTCCTAAATCCTTTTCATTAGTAGTTTTTCCCAGGGAAAAACCATTTAACGTATATGTTGCTTTGTTATTATTTTTCCCATAATGCATAACTTTACATTTGTCTATATTGAACCTCATTTGCCACTTTACTGCCCAGTCCCCCACTCTGTCCAAATCTTCCTGTAAAGAAAAAACATCAAGATTAGTCTTTATTGCCTTACCTAATTTAGTGTCGTCCGCAAACACGGAGACATGGCTCTCAGCACAATGTGGCAGATCATTAATAAACAAATTAAAAAGAAGAGGGCCCAAAACAGACCCCTGACCGAGATCGAGGTTGTGAAGGCAGTAAAGGTTAGTTATGAAAAGGCTCACTTACCGCCATGACCAGCTCGAACGGGTACTTGTACACGCGGACAGGTGACTGGTACTTCTGAACCATCTTCCCCCGAGTTCTGTGACTGTAAAGAGATAAGTCATTGGTCAGCACCACTTCCTCCCTCTATGACACATACTCTTCCTTTTGCCCCCAAAATATAATCTTCCTTTTGCCCCCAAATGAGCCAGAGGTCAGCTCTCTACAGCACGAGTGTATTTTACAATATGTACAGAAAAATTCATTCATTTTTTTTTTAACAGGTTTGCTTGTTAAATATCTAGAAGATAAACGGAAAAGGGGGAATATCCACCCAATTTATGAGCTAGACGAGCATTATTTTTTAGGCAAATCTTTTTTCTTTTTTTTTTTTAATAGCCAGACAGACATGGGAAAAAGGACATGAACATATTTCCATAGAATTCAAAAAGGCTTGAACCCAGTCGTCGACCTTTTATTCATGAAATAAAAACTCTAACAAGTGCAAGACTCAGGAAAAGAAGACAACAAAATCATAGCGCTCTTATAAATGGGCAGAGGATATATAATAAATGGAGAGAGTATATAATAAAGTAAAAATGTGATACTAAAGTTTGAAGGCATGCAACCACTATGGAGAGCCCTGGGTTGCTTCATTTAGCATGAGATTTACTAAACTTGGTGGGATATGTATACTTGTCTGCATATTGCACTATTTTTTCTTTTTCTTTTTTGTTTGTGTGCGTGGTTTATTATAAGGCCTCAACCGTCAGTTACATGCAGGTTAACACTTTTGATTTTATTATTTTATGATCTCTCTGAACAGTTATTACATTTGGCTGACCTGAGCATGAGAAAGAGTCTGTAAGACAAACAGGACTGGCTCTCGGTTACCTTGTTACATAACCATCCCTTAATAATGAAAGTTATGTCCTAGCAAATCTATAATCTTTTAAGAAAGGAAATCAAGAAAAGGACAGTGAGGTCTCACCATCGGCATAAATGTACAGTGAGCTTTTATTATAATAGAAATACTAAGAAAAGAAACCATTGCACGAAAAAAAAAAGAAACAAATCAAAATAGCTCTCAATATATCCTAAAGAAATCCTATTTCTTCTTCATAAGCCAGATCTCTTTAAACCGGATTAACCTTAATTTTATTCATTCATTTAAAAAAAAAAGTGAATTCTCAGAATTGACAACTGAATTTTAACACTAAAGTCAAATTAGGGGAAGAAAAAAAACAAAAAAAGAGAGGAATTGGAGAATTATTTTTTTTTCGTCTCAGTTACTTTCGCCTTTTTTCTGTTGTCCACTCGCCACAACGGACTCTTTCGTAAATAAATTCCTCTTTTGTAAGAACCCCAGTTTAGCGTCCCAGCTATGCACGAAGCTGGCTACATATATGATCTTGATCTTAAAAAAAAAAAAAGAAAAGAAAAAGCATTTTTAAATAATGAAAAAGAAAGACTAGGTTTGATGGTTCTGATCTTTATTCTAAACTTCGAGAGAGAGGGAAAAAAAATAAGTTTTTTTTTTCCCCTCAAATTTTTTCTATGATGTCTCATCTCAAGCTCTCTCACACCTCCCAAAGGGTACACAGGCTTAACAATACACGGGGGACAAATTAGGACATTGGTCAGCAAGAGATTTAATGTAAGACGTAGCACCCCCAATAACACCCGAGAGAGGTCTGCGGAAGCCCCGTTCCACTACACACGGAAAGACAATTCCGTCACACTGATTTTTTTAGCATTTTTAAAAGAAAATTATTACAGGTTCAGATTGAAAAACTTGTTCTTTGGATCCACTCCACCGGATGATCTGCTACTCTCCCTCCATGACACCTTGCAAATATTTGAGTTTTATTCCCCCCTTGTCGTTAGATCGCTCAGTGTGCCTCAACCATTCCTAGAAGCAAGTTTTACCCCCAAAATAATACATGTTTTTTTTGGACTTGAAGAATCCCAGCACATCTCCTGCGTGCTGGTCTTACACAGTTGGCTCACACTAGAGGATTAAACGAACGTCATATATCTATACCTGGAATAGATGGATTCTCTTGGGTAGCTAGGGCACGACAAAAAAAAAAAAAAAAAAATCAGGCAAATGAACACTCTTTTCCCCCTGCTGCCACGTGTTGGCAGACCACTACCGTGGCATGTAACAAAATGGCAGCCACACCATCTGGGATTGACTGGTCTAAAATTAAAGTTTCTGCCTGCAGTGTCCCAAAATATATTTTTACAAAAATAAAAAAATCTGTAACATACAACATAATAAACGGATCTGTCTGACCCCCCCCCCCCCCCTATAAACAGCCCCTGTTTCTTGAAAACTATAAATAGAGTGTACTAGAGCTATTGCTGCTGCCATAGTAACAGTCCAGCCTCTCTCTCCAAGCCCCTCCTTATTGGAATGTCAGTGAATTTAGAAGCCCCCCCTTATTGGAATGTCAGTGAATTTAGAAGCCCCTACTTATTGGAATGTCAGGGAATTTAGAAGCCCCTACTTATTGGAATGTCAGGGAATTTAGAAGCCCCTCCTTATTGGAATGTCAGTGAATTTAGAAGCCCCTCCTTATTGGAATGTCAGTGAATTTAGAAGCCCCTCCTTATTGGAATGTCAGTGAATTTAGAAGCCCATCCTTATTGGAATGTCAGGGAATTTAGAAGCCCATCCTTATTGGAATGTCAGGGAATTTAGAAGCCCCGCCTTATTGGAATGTCCGTGAATTTAGAAGCCCCGCCTTATTGGAATGTCCGTGAATTTAGAAGCCCCGCCTTATTGGAATGTCCGTAAATTTAGAAGCCCCGCCTTATTGGAATGTCAGTGACTTTAGAAGCCCCGTCTTATTGGAATGTCACTGAATTTAGAAGCCCCTCCTTATTGGAATGTCAGGGAATTTAGAAGCCTCTCCTTATTGGAATGTCAGTGAATTTAGAAGCCCCGCCTTATTGGAATGTCAGTGAATTTAGAAGCCCCGCCTTATTGGAATGTCAGGGAATTTAGAAGCCCCGCCTTATTGGAATGTCAGTGAATTTAGAAGCCCCGCCTTATTGGAATGTCACTGAATTTAGAAGCCCCTCCTTATTGGAATGTCACTGAATTTAGAAGCCCCTCCTTATTGGAATGTCAGGGAATTTAGAAGCCCCTCCTTATTGGAATGTCAGTGAATTTAGAAGCCCCTCCTTATTGGAATGTCAGTGAATTTAGAAGCCCCGCCTTATTGGAATGTCAGTGAATTTAGAAGCCCCGCCTTATTGGAATGTCCGTGAATTTAGAAGCCCCGCCTTATTGGAATGTCAGTGACTTTAGAAGCCCCGCCTTATTGGAATGTCAGTGAATTTAGAAGCCCCGCCTTATTGGAATGTCAGTGAATTTAGAAGCCCCGCCTTATTGGAATGTCAGTGACTTTAGAAGCCCCGCCTTATTGGAATGTCCGTGAATTTAGAAGCCCCGCCTTATTGGAATGTCAGTGAATTTAGAAGCCCTGCCTTATTGGAATGTCAGTGAATTTAGAAGCCCCGGAGAAATTATTTTCAATGTAAAACTACAGGAGACCTGTGCATGGTTTTAAAGTAAAAATAAGCGCATTTGACACGTATTAAAATCGCAAGCAACATCCAGGCTCGGCAGAACTGTCTCTTTAAACGACACAATTGTTCCCTCACTAGAAGCGATACAGAAGTCCCAGTGGTTTGTTTGTTCCCAGATGTGCCAGCGGAGGCTGGCGTAGAGCTTCACCAGCTACAAGTGACAATGCTGTGTTTTGTCCACGCTTGCTCTCCTGACTCTAATAAGCCACCAAGAGACTGGCAGCTCTCACATCCATACACTCCGGAGATTG
Organism: Pelodytes ibericus; assembly: GCA_036172795.1. Lineage (NCBI taxonomy): Eukaryota > Metazoa > Chordata > Amphibia > Anura > Pelodytidae > Pelodytes > Pelodytes ibericus. The sequence continues at coordinate 6,890,113 of CM069860.1, read as the reverse complement.
TAAGTGGGTTTAGTTTCATGCCATTCTCTGACAACAACAAAAAAAAACCCGGCATCCCGTCGAAACGCGTGGGTGGCCGAAATAAAGACACTTTCTCAAAACAAAAAAACGTTTCTCCTTCGTTTCGCTTTCCCTGCCCACATGTGGCATGACTTGCAAGGAGGTTTGCAGTTTTAAAAGATCTTAAGAAAATACAGCAAATTGTTATGTAACATTGCATAGATTATAATAAGGAAGGGGGGGGGGGGGGGCGCGACAAAATAAAAACATTTTAACAGGTAATTCCTCTGTATAACTAACCTCATCCGCTGCCTCTACAACTGGGGTTGCCCCCCCCCCCTTTTTTTTTTTTAGGAGCAGGATAGAGCGGCGCTATACAATAGACTATATGGGGACTGATCAGAATATATAGACAGCAGCTGACTATATAGAGAGGCAGTAAGGTTGCACAAAATTGCCTGGAAGTCTTTTTCTGGTTGCGGTTGTTACCCCCCCAACAAAAAATGAACCACAAATTTAAATTTAAAAAAAAATGGCATTTAACGAAATGCTGTGCAACAGAACCGGGAAATAGGAGCCCAGCAGCTGATGGTAAACTGCATGATGAGAGCCCAAAGGCTAGTTTGGACATCATGGGAGGTGATGGGCTGGATATTGGGCGGGGTTAAAGCATGGGATTTGGGTTATACCCAACGTAGAGGAGGAGGACAGAGCCAGACATGTACAAGGCAGAAATAAAGCTTAAGTTTACTACCATAGAGAACGAGAAAAGGTACCTGGCTTTCTAAGTGCGGTCAGACCCCCGTCAAACGCCCTCCTGGAGGATCAGAGGGATGGAGACACACAGAGGAGGGGAGCCATGTTCATACTTGCTTTATCTTGTATATTACCTGCAACGAAAGAATGAGTAATATTCAGTCCTAAAAAAAACGATCTTCAGATAAGTGCCATTTATCAACATTTCCAAACCCACGTAATGGGAGGGAGAGAAAAATAAATAATTCGATTCCTTTGTTTCCTATGTGTAAAACAGAGCGCAGACTCCAAACGAAAACACACGAGTTCCACATTGGGGTTTATTTCTGCGCCTGTGTTGAAGGTATAGACGGGTACACCCCTCATCCTTCTCTTAGCCCGTTTATTCGGCGGGTATTCCTAACCTACTATAGGGGAAGGGTCGATCGTCAGCTCACGGGCTGCTGAGAAAGCCTTGGACAATCCGTGTTCGGCCAATGAATGTCCACGGATAACGTCGGAAAATCTAGGTCTTAATTTGTGAAAGAGCGAACTGCAGGGCATTAGCAAGGGAAATGCAAAATGAAGGATTAAATAGTAGAATTTGAAGTACAGCTGAAGAATTCTTTTTGGCTACTTTTGGCCCTAAGTTTGCGATTCCCTTGTCAATTCCATCTTTCATGAACCAAGTCCTCTACTGTATTACACAGTGTTGGGCCATTACTTAACAGGCAATAGTTTGGGGGCAATGATTCCATTTAAGTAATATTCTCTTCTAAAACAAGCTATAACAGCGTGACTCCATGTTTGATCCTGCGCCAGCCAATCAGACGACTGCAGGGAATTGAGCAAGAAATTTCAAACTTAAAGGCCAAAGTAGCCAAATTGGAAAAATTCTCTGAAGGGGAGAATTTTTAATTTATGAATAAAAAGCCCTATGACATACAACGGTGCCCATGCTGGTCATAGTGACATCACCGTTAGACCGCGCCCACCACAGCGTATATGTGTTGACATTAATGATAGACTACGTTTTCACCAGATTAAAAAAAAAATAATAATAATAATAATTCAGCAAATGGTGACTTAATAGAAATGTATTACAGTAAAAGAAAAAAAAGTCACATAACAGGATTTTTACTAATAACTTCAAAATCTTCTTGACAAAAGCCGAAATGTCGATGACATGCTAGCCAACGGTCAGACCAGTTTTACCAGCTCTTTACAGCACATATAAGTAGCTCCATATTGGTTTAATCTGTTTGATTGACTTCCTTCTCAGGCGGACACACAACAAACCTTATATAATGAATGCATTAAGAATGATTCCTATTATTTAATCAGTATTTTCCTGCCATCCCAATCATCTCCTACACAAGTTTACCCCAGACCTCGATTTTTAAATACAGAAGGCAGGAAACCTTTAAAAAAGCAAATCCAGATTATTTTGGGGGGCAAATTCTGATTAAACCGACTATTTTTCAAGTACTTTCCAAAAAAATGGTTCAGATTCTCTGCAACATTAACATTTCTGAGGTTATTTTTTTTAAAACGGTTACTTCATAATAAGAAATTAACAACACATTTGCACTTTCTATACCCCTTCTCCACTGCCAAGAACATAATATATGTATCTAAAGAGAGAGGTGTGTCTCATATGCCTCTGGCATAATTGAAATTCATTTCTAAAAATACTGCACAATCCGCACTATTTTTTTTTTTTTTTTTTAAAAACAATATACAGACGTCTAAACCCCCGATCCCGGACGTTATCCAGCTTGCAGACACTGACTACGCACGCAAACTTTGAATCCTGCCTGATCTACCAAGAACCCAGCTTGCATTTTAAGATATTTATCATGCAACGAGGCTTGCTTACTTATTAAATCCAGCTAATGACACACACGCTTTCTGTAAATTCCTGGTGTAGATAAGAGAAGGATTCTCCCGGTCCCCCCCCCCCCCACCCCGCCGATCCTACGACTGCAAAGGAAGAACATAGGTGTCACACAGGGTAACACGTCTACCAAAAAATGACTACTGCCATGAAGTGAAATAGATACCGAGAGTGTACTTGGGCCAAGCTGCAACAGGAGTAGGGGACATAGTGGTGTAACACAGAGCTGTAATGTGATTCAGTTTCAATGATACCCACTGTGGGAGAAGCCAGACAGCGGCTGGGGTCCTCTACTTGCTAGTTATTTTGGTGGGAGCATGATATGTGCCACACGAAAGGTATTACTTAAAGGGAAAGGACTGCAGTGCAGCTTGTATAACAGAGCCCGTTTATAGACATTCAAATAGACATTAACACTACAAAACTTTCGGACATTTTACTTTTCTCACTTCAGAAAACCTGTATTAGGATTTCGCACAGGAGCTGCCATTAACTTGATTCTTGTCGGTGTCTTTTGTGGTCAGCGACCATGATTTGAAGGCCAGCTGAATTCTGATTGGCTTCTCAGTGTTCCAAACCAATCAGAACTCAGCCTTCAGTTCTCCCTTCTCAGTGTTCCAAACCAATCAGAACTCAGCCTTCAGTTCTCCCTTCTCAGTGTTCCAAACCCATCAGCCTTCAGTTCTCCTTTCTCAGTGAGCCAATCTTTTCCGTTTTCCTGTGGATCATTATTATTATTTTTTTTCTATATACACAAAATGTTTAAATTTCTGTTTTTCCGCCCATCTCCGAACAGGAAGTTCTTCTTTGTGCAAGTGCAACAAAAACTTGTTCCCCTCATACAGCGTACAAGCCAAATTGCAATTACACATATCTCAAGTTCTTGGAAGGGGTTAGGGAAAAAAAAAAAAAAAAATCTATATATACCAAAAATAACAAAGATAATAAATTACATATAACGGCTTCCCTTTACATAACAGACCACACAAAAAAGAGCAGTTTAACAGGTGGTGGTCCGCACTTCAGTATTGCTCAAATACTTCTACGGAAAAGGTTCTCTGTGAGAAGAATTATTTTATGGAGGAACCTGTAAAGAATTAGAGGATAATAAGGCTTATTGTAGCGAGTGATTATTATAACGAGCACACGTTAGCAGCTGGAATGAGGGGCTATATGTAAAGGAAATATAATACAGCGACATGAACACATTGTATGCATTCATTTCTTGCTGTAAATATTCTACAAATAAACATTACAACAATAAACAATTGGCAATGTAAAAAAAAAAATAAAAAAAATTATATTATATATATATATATATATATATATATATATATATATATATATATATATATATATATATATATGTAGGTTATCCTCAAAGCACCAAACAGCAGTACATAAAACGTTGTTTGATTAGTATTAGATGGTGTATATCATTCATTTTATTCCATACTTATTTTTAAAGTACTTTTTATAGTTTAGAGTTATACTTATAGTACAGAGTTATTTATAGCATATATATATATATATATATATATATATATATATATATTTTTATAGTTTTCCACCCATGACAAATAGAAATAATCGATAAAAAAAAAAAAATTGATATATATATATATATATATATACTTGGTGACCTCAGCTGCACCAGACCCTAAGTTAGCCAACTTAACGGGGGTAACTTACCAAAGTCAGTTCAGAGCCAAAGTTCTCACACTGGAGCAGTCACCATGGAGACCAATAGAATAAAGAACGGCAGGAAATTGGCAAGTGAATTTCAAACCTCAGGCCATTCAGCCGAATGGGGGAATTTTGGGGGGAAATCGTCTACTTTGGCATTTTTGTTTGAAATTCCCTTGTCAATTCCCTCTTTTTTCATGAACAAAGCCTTCAACACAAAGAGCATGCCCATTATGCCAGCAAAATCTTTGCAAAACACAGTCATTACTACACATAATGGATTTTCTGACGCATTTTGCGGTGAGTAAGAAGACCCCCCCCCCAATTTGGCACCAATTACAATAACAAAAGGTCACATATGCCAAATATTCGTCCCCTACATTTTACAGAGCGCCCTTACCATATTAAGTATACCACAAAACGCGTGGGTCCGTTGACAAGTGATGGCCCCTGGTGAATTGAAGATGGTAGGGTCTTTAGCTTTCACTTCCCCTGTGGTTACATTTTATTTCTATACAGCCCACCGCTCGTATGGATTAGATGTATGGACGATATCCTCACCTCATCGTTGGCTTCCGACTCCCCTACGCGTTTGCTGTGATGCTCCCTCCCTTATCTTCTACAGTCTTGGAAGGAAAGAACGATGGCTTCCCTGGAGGGTCTCCTGTTTGGGATCTCTGCAGAGGAGCAACAAGGTCTTACTGGACGAAGTCTGAAGCCCCCAGGCACTGTTTATTTAACCAAGTGGTTACATAATCTACAGTAGCTAAAAAGCCCCTCCCCTCGGAGTCACAGGTGCCCCACGCACTTTGCACCTGCTCAGCCAGTATTGGTTAGGGTTTGACAAAGATGCTGGCTTAGGGGTTGTGCTCCCCATTCCCTGGTTTTTCTATGGAATATTTGAAGCCTGCCGTAGATTTGGGGTGGAGAACCTCACCCCACAGGGGCTCTACCTATTGCATCCAGTGTAGGACCCACCAATATTGAAGTACTTTGGCGTAGTGGGGGTCCAAGCAGCATATGACCATATGGGATGACTCAATCTCCAAGGTTTTCATTAGGTGCATTTCGAGGAGCTTTAGATCTAATGTATAGGATGTCTCCGGAGTTTAGGAGCAAGGCACAGATATTTTAGGAGTGTGCCTCATTCTATATACAATCACCAATGCCTGGATGTGGGGAAGCCAGTCCAGTAAAATCACAATAGAGAGAGGTGAATGGACAGGACAGGACTCCTATAGTACACACAGGGGGGTTACTTATTTTCTGGCTTTTCCAAAATAATGCCCCACAACTTTTAGATCCTGGCCCTGGTCACAGGGTGAGTGGGAGGCAGGGGGCAAAAAGACCTGATCAGGGTTTAATCCCTCCCAAAATATGGTTAGACCTTGTGATGTCACCCAAAGCTCACTCCCCCTGTCACTCAGCTCAGTACAAGCTCACTCCCCCTGTCACTCAGCTCAGTACAAGCTCACTCCCCCTGTCACTCAGCTCAGTACAAGCTCACTCAGCTCAGTACAAGCTCACTCCCCCTGTCACTCAGCTCAGTACAAGCTCACTCCCCCTGTCACTCAGCTCAGTACAAGCTCACTCAGCTCAGTACAAGCTCACTCAGCTCAGTACAAGCTCACTCCCCCTGTCACTCAGCTCAGTACAAGCTCACTCCCCCTGTCACTCAGCTCAGTACAAGCTCACTCCCCCTGTCACTCAGCTCAGTACAAGTTCACTCCCCCTGTCACTCAGCTCAGTACAAGCTCACTCCCCCTGTCACTCAGCTCAGTACAAGCTCACTCCCCCTGTCACTCAGCTCAGTACAAGCTCACTCCCCCTGTCACTCAGCTCAGTACAAGCTCACTCCCCCTGTCACTCAGCTCAGTACAAGCTCACTCCCCCTGTCACTCAGCTCAGTACAAGCTCACTCCCCCTGTCACTCAGCTCAGTACAAGCTCACTCAGCTCAGTACAAGCTCACTCCCCCTGTCACTCAGCTCAGTACAAGCTCACTCCCCCTGTCACTCAGCTCAGTACAAGCTCACTCAGCTTAGTACAAGCTCACTCCCCCGTCACTCAGCTCAGTACAAGCTCACTCAGCTTAGTACAAGCTCACTCCCCCGTCACTCAGCTCAGTACAAGCTTACTCAGCTCAGTACAAGCTCACTCCCCCTGTCACTCAGCTCAGTACAAGCTCACCCTCCTGTCACTCAGCTCAGTACAAGCTCACCCCCCCTGTCACTCAGCTCAGTACAAGCTCACTCAGCTCAGTACAAGCTCACTCAGCTCAGTACAAGCTCACTCCCCCTGACACTCAGCTCAGTACAAGCTCACTCAGCTCAGTACAAGTTCACTCCCCCTGTCACTCAGCTCAGTACAAGCTTACTCCCCCTGTCACTCAGCTCAGTACAAGCTCACTCCCCCTGTCACTCAGCTCAGTACAAGCTCACTCCCCCTGTCACTCAGCTCAGTACAAGCTCACTCAGCTCAGTACAAGCTCACTCCCCCTGTCACTCAGCTCAGTACAAGCTCACTCCCCCTGTCACTCAGCTCAGTACAAGCTCACTCAGCTCAGTACAAGCTCACTCCCCCTGTCACTCAGCTCAGTACAAGCTCACTCCCCGTCACTCAGCTCAGTACAAGCTCACTCAGCTCAGTACAAGCTCACTCAGCTCAGTACAAGCTCACTCCCCCTGTCACTCAGCTCAGTACAAGCTCACTCAGCTTAGTACAAGCTCACTCCCCCGTCACTCAGCTCAGTACAAGCTTACTCAGCTCAGTACAAGCTCACTCCCCCTGTCACTCAGCTCAGTACAAGCTCACCCTCCTGTCACTCAGCTCAGTACAAGCTCACCCCCCCTGTCACTCAGCTCAGTACAAGCTCACTCAGCTCAGTACAAGCTCACTCAGCTCAGTACAAGCTCACTCCCCCTGACACTCAGCTCAGTACAAGCTCACTCAGCTCAGTACAAGTTCACTCCCCCTGTCACTCAGCTCAGTACAAGCTTACTCCCCCTGTCACTCAGCTCAGTACAAGCTCACTCCCCCTGTCACTCAGCTCAGTACAAGCTCACTCCCCCTGTCACTCAGCTCAGTACAAGCTCACTCAGCTCAGTACAAGCTCACTCCCCCTGTCACTCAGCTCAGTACAAGCTCACTCCCCCTGTCACTCAGCTCAGTACAAGCTCACTCAGCTCAGTACAAGCTCACTCCCCCTGTCACTCAGCTCAGTACAAGCTCACTCCCCGTCACTCAGCTCAGTACAAGCTCACTCAGCTCAGTACAAGCTCACTCAGCTCAGTACAAGCTCACTCCCCCTGTCACTCAGCTCAGTACAAGCTCACTCCCCCTGTCACTCAGCTCAGTACAAGCTCACTCAGCTCAGTACAAGCTCACTCAGCTCAGTACAAGCTCACTCCCCCTGTCACTCAGCTCAGTACAAGCTCACTCAGCTCAGTACAAGCTCACTCCCCCTGTCACTCAGCTCAGTACAAGCTCACTCAGCTCAGTACAAGCTCACTCCCCCTGTCACTCAGCTCAGTACAAGCTCACTCAGCTCAGTACAAGCTCACTCAGCTCAGTACAAGCTCACTCCCCCTGTCACTCAGCTCAGTACAAGTTTACTCAGCTCAGTACAAGTTCACTCAGCTCAGTACAAGCTCACTCAGCTCAGTACAAGCTCACTCCCTCTGTCACTCAGCTCAGTACAAGTTCACTCCCTCTGTCACTCAGCTCAGTACAAGCTTACTCAGCTCAGTACAAGCTCACTCCCTCTGTCGCTCACACTCAGTTCTAGGTGAGCTCACTCACACTCAGTTCTAGGTGAGCTCACTCACATTCAGTTCTAGGTGAGCTCACTCACACTCAGTTCTAGGTGAGCTCACTCACATTCAGTTCTAGGTGAGCTCACTCACACTCAGTTCTAGGTGAGCTCACTCACACTCAGTTATAGGTGAGCTCACTCACACTCAGTTCTAGATGAGCTCACTCACACTCAGTTCTAGGTGAGCTCACTCACACTCAGTTTATGGTCACTGACTCAATCAGTTCTAGCTCAATCACACTCAGTTCTTGGTCAGCTCACACTCAGTTCTAGGTCAGCTCACACTCAGTTCTTGGTCAGCTCACACTCAGTACTTGGTCAGCTCACACTCAGTTCTTGGTCAGCTCACACTCAGTTCTAGGTCAGCTCACACTCAGTTCTTGGTCAGCTCACACTCAGTTCTAGGTCAGCTCACACTCAGTTCTTGGTCAGCTCACACTCAGTTCTAGGTCAGCTCACACTCAGTTCTAGGTCAGCTTACTCACACTCAGGTCTAGGTGTCCCCTTTCCATACCTTGTCCAGTTGCTGGGGGGAATCCGCTCTCTCCCCCCCGGGTTCCAGAGTCACACTGCCGAGCACAGCTTCCATCCCCAGCACCCTGCATCCCGCAGCCACGCCCACTGCCCCGCCTCTCACCGCTTCATTACTGGGGCAACCAGGGCGAGGCACCGCCCACACCTCCACGAACTTCTCTCCCCGCCCAAAGCTCGTCAGCCAATCACAATGTCATTATTATACAGTCTCCGCCCATCCACTGACCTGTCCCGTGCACCTGTCGCCCTCACACAGACACCTTGCGTGTCTACTTCAGCCACCCCTTCTCAACTCCTTGGTATCCTCCGAACCCATCGCCAGGTAACTTGCTGGATTGTTCCACAATAGCCAAATGGGTTGATATCACAGAAAGATGAAAGGCATATCCCTGCTAACATTGCTGTTTCAAAAAGGGATCTTAATAGTGTTTGTCTAACTAATTACCAGGATAAGAAATCCGTGAGCTACACTGCAAACCTTTCAATGTGATATGTATAGGCTGTGTATAACATAACCCCCCAGTATGTGATCATTTAATACCTAGAAACCAGCAGCGGTGCACAAAATGCCCCCTCTTTCTATGGTGCTATATATCACCCACTGTCTACTCCACAGTGCCACATTTCTCCCACATTACTCTCCACAGTGCAATTATTGCCCCACATTAATCTCCACAGCACCAGTTTCCCCCCACATTACTCTCCACAGTGTCATTATTGCCCCACATTACTCTCCACAGTGTCATTATTGCCCCACATTACTCTCTACAGTGTCATTTTCCCCCCACATTACTCTCCACAGTGCAATTATTGCCCCACATTAATCTCCACAGCACCAGTTTTCCCCCACATTACTCTCCACAGTGCAATTATTGCCCCACATTAATCTCCACAGCACCAGTTTCCCCCCACATTACTCTCCACAGTGTCATTATTGCCCCACATTACTCTCCACAGTGTCATTATTGCCCCACATTACTCTCTACAGTGTCATTTTAGCCCCACATTACTCTACACAGTGCTATTATTGTCCCACATTACTTTTCAAAGTGCCATTATTGCCCCACACTACTCTCCACAGCACCAGTTTCCCCCCACATTAATCTCCACAGTGTCAGTTTAGCCCCACATTACTCTCCCCAGTGCCATTATCGCCCCACATTACTCTCCAAAGTGCCATTATTGCCCTACATTACTCTCCACAGTGCCATTATTGCCCCACATTACTCTCCACAGTGTCAGTTTAGCCCCACATTACTCTCCACAGTGCCATTATTGCCCCACATTACTCTCCACAGTGCCATTATTGTCCCACATTACTCTCCACAGTGCCATTATTGTCCCACATTACTCTCCGCAGTGCCATTATTGTCCCACATTACTCTCCACAGTGCCATTATTGTCCCACATTACTCTCCACAGTGCCATTATTGCCCCACATTACTCTCCACAGTACCAGTTTTGACCCACATTACTCTCCACAGTGCCATTATTGCCCCACATTACTCTCCACAGTGCCATTATTGCCCCACAGTACTCTCCACAGTGCCAGTTTTGACCCACATTACTCTCCACAGTGCCATTATTGCCCCACAGTACTCTCCACAGTGCCAGTTTTGACCCACATTACTCTCCACAGTGCCAGTTTTGCCTCACAACAATTTTCACAGTGCTATTATGGCCCCACATTACTACCCACAGTGCCAGTCCCCCCCCACACCGTAATCTCCACATTGCCAGTATTGCTCCACTTTACAATACCCCCCACTGCCCTGCTTTGTGTAGGACAGTAACTATACTGGGGCTCTGTCCCACTGAGCGCTACCTCTTTCTCCCTTTTCGGGACAGAGGTAGAGCTTGGCGGGACACTGGGATTCAGGATGATAATCCCACGGTCCTGATCCCATTCTCTGGAGTGCCTACTGGGCATGGCAGCTGACACTCCAATCTCAGGATGAGTGACACCGCTACCACGCACTCCACCTCCCAAGCCCCGCCCCCTGCCATCCCAATTCTCCAGGGGGAAAGTTGGGGGGGGTATGCATTCCTCTCCACAGTACCTATTGTGCCAGAGGGGGGTTAAATGTTAGGAGATATGAAGCATTGTCACAATATTAATTTTGTATGTTTCTCTTACCAATATTATAATGGGGGAAAAATACTATTTTGGTTTCAATTTCAGAAAATCTACTTAATATCTAATCAGTTTGACACAATAACAGAGCAGTGGACCAACTAGAAGATTTGGGGGAATCGCTATCACTATCCAGGAATTCCTGGGACGTGCATAAGGCTATCTTTAAAACCAAACAAGATCTGTGCTGTCAAAAGCCAGTCTGCTCTTATCTGCCATGCCAGGTTAGGGTTAACCGAATCTATACGTTTAATTATTAAAACCCCAGAGGGCCACGCCCCTTCCTTAATGCACACAATTTACACAGCCTGTCATTTAGTGCGTGATTAGGAGCAATCTATATATCTATATTAAATAAAAGCCAGATAATTTAAAAAAAATGTCAAAAAAAATCCTGAACAAAACTGTTTATGAACAAGATAAAGACAGGCCCGTACAAACAGACACACAACAAAAACACGTAATAAACAAGATAGTTACCTGTGAAGGGATAAAGTGAGGACACGTACTCCCTGTGTGTTCATTGTGAGCAGACACAATACACAGATTAATAGTTACTGCCAGCACAGCTCTTTTCATTTAAAGCTCTATCACTGTAACTCGGGGATGCAGAGCTGGCAATTTTTCCACTGAATAAGTGCATTAAGGGTGATGGGTATGACATCACGTGGATCGGTGGTCCAATGCCTCTGCTCTTTTTTTTTTTCCCGAAAAAGATAACCCCTTTACTATTGATTTTTTTCAGCCTTGTCGCCAGGATACCCAACACGCTTTAAGGCACAATCTACATGAAATTCTCTCAATCCTTATTAAAATCTGTGCCGCTGGTCATGTGGGCTCCAGAAGGGCGGTCGATGTTGCCATCATTTTTAAACACGCAGAGGCGTCTTTCTTTCTTTCTTTTTTTTTTATTGTGAGAAAAGTAACAGAATGGCGACATAATTAATAATCTCATGTTTGTGTAAAATAATTACCGGCTGGGGCAAACAAACAAACAAAAAAAAAAAAAAAAAAAAAGGACTAGTGCGTCAGCTGTGCCGATGTAAGAAAGGTGATCTGGCGCAGTCGAGTTATTTAAAAAAAAACAAAACAAAAAAAAAACAGTGCAATTTAAAAAAAAAAAAATAAATTAGATCAGTTTTATAGAACTACAGTAATTCTCCTTTTAATTATTTTCGGGTCAAATTTTTTTGTTTTTGTTGCAATTTTAGAATTAAAAATTTGAAAGGTGAGATTAAATTTCAACTTTTACCCTGTTTCCCCCCCCCCCCCCCCCCCCTCAACATTATGCATGTAAAGGCAGGCATACCTACCAAAATTCCAAGATCGGAGGCAGGGGGCGGAGTAAAAAGTAGCGGGATCACATTTGCCAAATCCAAGACTTTTGACAAATATTACAAAGCCCCCTTTTTTAGACAACTTTATACACACCAGAAGCAAAATTATGACAAGAAAGAGAAAAGAAAAAGTCTCCGTCATGTTGATTTTCTGTAATAGTTGCTATTTTTTCAATTTTAGAACTTTTTTAAAAACATATATCACTTTTAATAACATCTTTCTGTGCTTAGCGCTCGTTCAATCCCATTATCACAACCAAGTACTTACCTGGCATTTGCCAAAAGAGACACTTACCAGTCTGAGGGAGCTGTACTCTGGCCATGCTCACAAGGTATCTGCTCTAACCCTTCCAGTTCAGATGAACTGTCCTCTTACAATGCGAACAACAGCAGGTGGAAAGGCTAAAGCAGATACTATGATGGATATTCCTACGGAATGCATTCAGGATATGTACAACGTGCAGGATAAAACACCACTAGAGGCATCGAACATGGAGTGTCACCTTTTAAAAATTGGCTGAAATGTGAATTCAAATTTTTATTTAAAGCAATTTGAAACAGAAGTAAGCCTTTCATTAAAAATGCATATTATGCACAGACACAGAGATTATTAGCATGCTCAATTTTTGTCCCTTTTTTTTTTTAATTCCTCTGCAAAGTAACCAGTCTGTCTGTCCCAAGACCAATAAATCCAATCCTTTGATTAGTGCAAATCTTCAAAATGAAAATATACTGCCCAACCTCCCTGGGGGGGGGGGGGGGGGGGGGAAGCCCTTTCTATGTTGAGAACGTAGTGTGAATCCTTCAAACTTGTACAAGGAAAAAACAGTAGAGAAAAACTTTCCAAGTTATAATAATAAAAAAAAAAAAATCATAGTAGTTATAATAGGGTTTTGTTTTTTTTGCTTTGTAGTATCTGCAGTTTATTATTTGAATATATATCTACATTGAATTACAGAAGCCCAGACAGGCCCTGTATTTTTAATATTTCTCTGACATGTTTCTCTCGGAATAACAAGTTGTTTTCTCCAGAAATCAATTAAATTGAAAATACATGGCCTCTCCGGGCTTCCGTATTGGATGCATAGAAACAGATACATTTTTTGCCACTTGAGGTGCCAGAGATCTGCGTCTCAGACTGCTTAAGGCCAACGTATCTGGCGATTTTGGTTACAGGAAGTGATGTCACAAGCCAGTATCATGTCGGCTCCCAAGGAATGGTGGAAGCGCGTCACTTGGTGCTGTTGATTCCACATATCAAGGCCATTTTCTTGAATTATTTAATTTTAGGTGGAGACTCCTTTTTTTTTCCTGGTAAAGAGGTTAGAGTCTGGTATATTGGTTTTCTCTGAAGGCTCGAACTAAAGGCTTGGGTGTTTTTTTGTTTTTTGTTTTTTTTTAATGTGGGGCATGCACCAGCAATAGCATTTGGTTTATAATCCTTAAAAACACATCTGATCATTTTCTTGAGCGTTCATTTCTTTCTTCTAAGCCGTTTCCCTTCACCAGGTACATCTTTCCTTCATTCTCAATGTCCTAAGAGTCCTTAGATCTTCCTTCGCCAAACACGTCCTTGCGTATCCTCGCTTGTCCTTCTTGAATATCCCCGCTCAGCACTTTTTGTCTTGGCTGAAGACTTGGTCCATATGTACAAAGCGGAATGACAGGCAAAGAAAAACACTAGGAAGATATATCCTTGGATTCTTTCGCCAGACAGAGCAGTCCTTCGTTTGGGCTCAGGTTCTGTGCAGGGTGGGAAGTTGGAGGTGAGGACCAGCTGGTATGCCGATTGGAAGCTCTGAAAAGTAAAAGAAATTGTAGGTCATACTCTGTCGGCAAAATGTCACAATGCCCTCGGGTTGTCTTCAGGCGAATTTCTCGTCGATCTTAAGAGTAGTCTTAATGATGGAACTGCTGTTGAACCCAGGAAACTTTTTTAAACTTACGGTTTGTCCCAATAGATTTTTCTACTGATTTACCCATGGGGATAATTCTAGACTTGGGAAAGACAGAGAGTTTTTTGCGTAATAGAAGATGCACACAACAACAAGCATGCTCCGCCCCCCCGTCCATTCGTCAAAATTCCGAGTGTACAGCTGTATGCCATAATTATAAATAAGGGAAGGAATATGAAATCGTGATGTCACTTCTCCATAAGGGAGACAAAAACATTATGAATATTATAACATACAAATAAATTCATATATTTTTGTTTTTAATGTTAACTTGGAAAGCTTCTTGAACACTTACCCCGGTTGGTACGATGGCTTATTGTATCTCTGGAAATCAGTGCATGTAAGGGGGCACGCTAAATAAAAAAAAAAATTAAAAAAAGGTAGATCGCAACGAAATTATGTAGGAAAATATAATTTAATGTCGGGTAATATTATGCCTAAGAAAAAAAAACACAATTTGTAATATGCCATTAAATTCTGCATGCACTTATTTCATGGCCATGAGTCGGAGAGCTGGTTCGATCGACTCATCCACTCAATGTATCATCAAAAGAGAAAAGTAACATTTATGAAAGCCACTTTCCCAAAGTTTCAGTCTTATTAAAAAAAAAAAAAAAAAAAATATCAATGGAACCCCCCAAAAATATTTCATGATAATCTAGACTGGGCTTAATATTTAAATAGGAGAATAAAAAAAACATATAATCAAGGTACTGCCCCTTTAATATAAAAATCCAAATTTACTCACCATTACACGATTCTAGAATGTCACTGACTTCTAGAGCCAGGAGTTCTGCAGACGGCACGGACATTTTCAAAGAACTCTCCACCTGGTTGTTCTCCAGATTGCTTGCTCTAGAACAAATATATTATATGTTTTTTTTTTCTAGACATAGTATATTCAATCTGGACTATATATATATTTTTTTTTTTTTTTAAATTTTTTTTTCAGTCGTACCTTTTCTCGTCAGTTAGTTGCACCGAGGAAGTTAATATTTTCTGCATTTTCTGTGTAAGAGAAGGAAGCAGAATCGGCACGGTTAAAGAGATTTTGGGCTCTAGAAAAAAAAAAATGGCTGCCACGTGACCGGGTGGCGTCGGATAAGAACCAAATCAGAAAGAGATGGGGATGTTGGGGAATATGGGATGGAGAGGGTGCTATGCACCAGAGCAAGGCACTGTTGGATTGATGGAGCGATACGATACAGGCTTGCAGTAATAACACAGTATATTGTGTTTGGAGATGAATTATCATGAGATAGACGGAGAGACTCCAGGTACCTGTACGAAGCCAAGGAGTTTCTTGTTGGACAGTTCTAGATGTTTTCGTGACACCTCGGACTTGCGCAGTTGACAGTCGGAGAGCGATAGCCGTCTGTTAAGGTCTAGACCCTTTAAAGTGTAAAAGGCAACCGTTAAACGCGTTGGTTCAAATCTGCTGTGATGATACCGTTTTGTTCACGATCTCTCTCTCTCTCTCTCAGACAGTGATACAAAGGGCTTTATTCAACATTTCAGGGAATTGAGAAGGGATTTTCAAACGTAAGGCCAAAGTAGCCGAGTTGGAAAAATTCCCCTAATTCGCCTGCGCGGGAGAATTTTTACAACTCTGCTAATTTTGGTTTTAAGTTTTGGAATTCGCCGTCTCCATCCCTTGCAGTTTTCTCCTCCATGAATAAAGCCCAGAGTCACAAGGCAACAGATAAAAACATTAGCACAATATGGAAATAAACGGATGAAAAGGAAATTAGAGAACCATTTTTTAATGGACTTTTATTAATGGAGAACCTTTAAGACACCAAAATTAGTTTTGCGAAACCATACATTCATTAGAACGTGATACCGGGGGACAGAGATCTGTGCAGTAGGGAACACAGACCTCCCTTTTGACACCAAAAGCTTGACCACTATGGAAGGGGAAATGAGGAACAGGCAAGCACTCAAGATGGATACCTTTTGCCGCACTGCGCCCCCTTGAGGCTCTCTAAGGTTCCCTCACCTCGTGGATCTCTAAAGCCATTAGCTTCTTCTTTCCCGACATCTGGTTCTTGAGCTCCATGATTTCCGCCTCTAGAAGGTGGACGACCTCTTCGTAGTCGTGCTCGGCACTGTGGGCCTGGCGCTGGGCAATCTCGGCCACTTGCAGCTTGTTCTGTAGACACCGATTCTCGGATAACAGACCCATTACTTTCTGTAAAACCAAGCGGGGCATCCCTTTAGCACGCTCTGAGCTTATAACGAGAAGCCCGAGCGTTAAATCATGGCCCTGGACTAATTAAAGAGTCCCATTGACCTTAGTATGAGGGTAAATTGGCATGTACTTTTTAATGTACCTGCCCATTGATCCTCTGACCGGCAGCCATATTGCTTCAATAGCATGCATCATCTTTTTCATTTTGCAAATGCCTTAACTAGTCCCTTCTGCTGGCGGCATTCAGAAACAAAGGTCTCTCTCTGCACGAGGCCCCCCGCCCCCCCGCTCTGATTGGCTGAGCATACAATGACACAATCAACGTGCGCCAGCATCCGACGAGCCGCAGCAGAGGGGCGGAGCTCAGAGTAAACGCGTCCGAGGAGATTACTTCGGAACAGGGGCAAAAGGATTTTTTCACTTTGGCTTCTATTGGTGAAGCCAAAGATTTATAAATAAGGTATTCCTTAATGCCACTTTCAGTGATAAGGGATAAACATGGGGGGTGGGAATTAAAAAAAAAACAAAAAAACTACTTAACCATATCACTAAAGAGTAGCCCAATCTACTTGTCCACACAGATACAAAGACAGAGACCATATTACACACACACACACAATCTCTCACACATACACACAGTCAAACACAAACACACACACACAAGCCAACATTTTGTGGGCTTTTTTTTTTTTTTTAAAGAAAAAATAAGGGGAAGAGGGTGGATGGGCCCCCTGTACAAGCAATCCCTGCGCTAAGGGGAAAACAAAACTTTACCCACGGCAGGGCTAAATGTAAAAAAGAAAGAAAGAAACCTTGCCCCCACACCCAAAATTGCATGACCCGGGCGTTGGGCGATAGGAATTGCTCATCTCTGTTAAGATTTAGCGAGATAGACGCCCATCAAGAGTATAGAGAGCTTGGAAGACCTCTTACCTGGTTCAGTCTCTGGATCCCTTCCTCGCTGGCACGCTTGGCATTTTCCGCCTCCCTTAGCAACATCTGTGGGAACAAAAACTCATGAGAGCGGATCTGGGGCTGTGCTACCGGTACCATCAGGAAGAGGGCGCCACATCCCCATCTATGGCATGGATCAATGGAGGGAATAAGGACCACATATATATATATATATCACTGAACACCACTGAGAATAACCATACATCCCCACCACCCCTGGAAAATCCACATGGCTGATTATTACAGGTTTCCTCATGGAGGCAGCATATGTTTGTGTGTTTATTTCCCCCACAGTAATACAATCTATTACATCTACTAGTACACACTTTGATCCAGTATCCAGATATATTTCTATCTATCATTTTATTTATATTTAATTTTCTCTTGGGCTTTACAAATGCCTTATGGTTTTCCTTCCCTATTCGAGTTTGTTATATTATATTTTTATAGATTTTTATATAATATATATTATTATTATTATTATATAATATTAAATATATTATTATATTTTTAGATAAATTAATGTATATATTAGGAGTCTGTGTGTTCTATATATGTATATATGTTCTAAAAGTTATATTTTATATTTAATATCTCTATTTTTTCTAATTAAAATAATTAAAAAAAACAATATACAGTGTGTGTGTGTGGGTGTGTGTGGGTGTGGGTGTGTATATATATAATCACACCCGTACACAACCTGCACATATATTTTAGAATGAGAATCCTTTGATCTGCGCTATATTGTAACAGATCATCACCTTCAGCCGTCGAACCTCTTGTCGAAGACTCGACACCTCCATCTGCAGTTGTTCCAGCTCGGTCCCGTCGCAGAATCCAGAGACTTCCATCTCCTGTGGGTCACAGAGACCAATCACGTCAACCACATGCATGTTTCATGCCGTGATCATTTTTCACTGCCCCGGATAAAGTCCTATCAAACCGACAGGTTAAAAATGCACGGAAAAGGCGGTGATTTTTCACCCAGCGAGAGAGAATTACTTTCAGCCTATCGGTGTCCTCGGCCTGTGTCATGTGTCTAAAGGCTTGAATTCTTCTGATCCGCAGAAAAGAATCCAAGAGGTAATATGTGACATGATTAAAGGGTTATTTCCAGGCAGATTGGTGTTAATAATCCAATGTCTAATTATAGGAGGGTAGTGTTCTCCCCTGCAGTTTGGCTGCCATGCTCTGTAACTACTATAGTCATGGGGGGGGGGGGACTCTGAATTTAGGGATTTGCTCATAGCTGATAAGCTACTAATGAACCTTGCAACATAAATTCAATTTCTCCTTCTGAGCACAAGGATCTTCCATCCCGAGCTACAGATAATCGTAAGGTATATTATGTACGACAAATGGGAGTGGTTTAGTTTTGAAAGAGAGTGGGGGTGTTGGTTCCATCCAGTGGTGGGGTAAAAGAACAATTAACCTTTTTCCTTGCTTGCTTTCGTAGAGGATTGGGGTCTGTATTCAGCTGGATCTCTGCACTAGCAGAGAGAGAGACAGTACACTGGCATGTACTGTCAAATGTGCTAGGGCTAGGGGCACAATATTTTTCACTTGTGCTTCTGTTCTAGAAGCACAATAGGGGGGGGGGGGGTGTCTCTTTAAGTGGATCTTAATATTTAACACAACCACGTCCTACCTTATCCACAGGTGAGTAAAACGCAGATGTATCAAGTAAATTGGCCACTTCGTAATGTGTGAAGAGTAGAGAGTTGTGATCCAACCCGGCATCCTCCAACTCGTCTTGTAGACTGTCCCTCATCACACGCAGGACATCTAGGGGGGTGGGGGCGATATAAACCCACATTTGCTCAATTTGCACTTGTATTTCTGACCCTGTGTTATAGAGACGAGCCCCACCTGCTTCGCAGTGCTATATCGGACTGGACTCACCTCCAAAGGCCACTGTCCCCTGACAGTCTGTAATTAAACCCTGACGCAGTTCGCGTCTTTTCTCCTCGGAGATATCGAGGCCGAGGAACTGCAGGATCTGTAATGGAGGAGGAAGTTATTATTAATTGGACCTCCTAATGTAAAATAACAGAGGGGGTGTGATCGAAACATTTAACTACACAAAGGGAATACACACAGTAGAGGAGGAGAGAGTATCTAAAAGAAGAAAATCTACCCCCCAAAAAAGAGGACATAGTCTCATTGTCTCACCACATATTTGCCCCTCATAGACCTAGAGGGGCAAATATGTGGTGGTATCGGTTAGAGTTTTTCTGCCATGAGACTCACCAAATCTACTTTCGCCTCCTTGAGTCGAACATGAGGATCCAGAGAGACCTTCTCCTTCATAGCGGTAGATGTTCTGTAATTGGGTGGGGACACTGGGGCTAAAGAAATAGGACATAGCTAATTATTATTTAAAAAAAAAAATCAAAATGGTCAACGTTCTGAGATATGAAATACATCCAAAAAATAGTGGGGAGGTGTCAATGATCCACAGACTGGAAATGGGTTGCAGAAGTTCTAGATTACAGAAGTTCTAGATTGGTCAAGTGTGCGTAGCCAATGGTAGATGGAGTATCTGTCCTGCTCATCTCCTATTGGCCGCACAATGATTACATTTAATACTGTGCCCCTGCAGGTACTCACTCTGTTTTGTGGTTTGATAAAGTAGTTTGTGGTGGGAAAGCTTTTAGGGATTTTTTTTTTTGGGGAAAAATAGTGAATAAAAATCTGTATTACAGTGTTTTTAAAAAGCAGGAATTTTAGTGTCACTTGCAATTTTGGCATAACGGATGATTTTTGGATAAGGGATATTGGCACAATAGGTGTAGTAGTCCAGGGGTATCATTCTAGAGGGTTTGCATGCTAAGCCCCCTTCCTCCGGACCCATCCACTTACATGACACTGTGAGTTCAGGAGGGCAGATATCGGGTGAGGGGGAAGGCACGTGGTTCTCATGTCGGCACTGAAAGAAAATAAAACTTTGTGAGTCGTCCAATATGCTTATAGCAGGGCCGGCTTGTCTGCAAGATGGCGGCCATCCTGTATCTGGGCCACACGTCTGTCGTTTTTACCCACAAACACGGGCTTTGGAAATTTAGTGGCTTCACCCCGGGGGGAGATGACGTTGGAGGGGGAAGGAACAAGACAGAATGGCAACAGGGGCTACACAAAATGATTGCAAGCTCTTGGGCACAGGCATTAAGAAATCAAACGAGGCCTGCAGGTTTTATGCAGGCACATAATACTATCAACGGGGTCCCTATTGAGTAGGGACAATGCTTTTGGGGGATCTTGGATCCCCCTGTCCCTCTTTGACGCCTCTATTATTTAGGCGCTCAGTATGTTTGGGGTGCGTATCAGTGTATCACACTCTCCACAGCAATAAAACTCTCCATAACGTGGGTTTAAACTGCAGTAAAATGTAAAAATCACGTTTTTTTTTTAACTCCAATTTCTCTGTTGCAGTCTATGGGATTCAAGGAGTTAAAATAATAAAATTACTTTATGTAAATAAAATACTTTTGATGGCCCTTGTTGACTTTACTAATTGCACCAATAGCCTACACTGCGCAACTGGCCAAACCCACCTTAGCCTATGCGTCCCTCTTTGACCATTTGGAATGTTTGGGGAGATGCAGACCACCGGCACTGTGCCACCAATATATACGCATTAACCCTTTTAATGCCCAGCGAAGGACTGCCTCCCTATGACTTACCTCGGGGGATCTGACGTGGACCTTTAGTCTGCAGGAGGGAAGGCCATTTCCCAGAATCCTCTGCTGCATGGAGGAGGAGCTGCTGGCGCCGGAGCTGCTGGGAAGACGTCCTGCCGTAGGGATGAACGACACGTCCGTGCAGCTGTTCTGCCTTGATATCCGAATAAGGAGAAAACGGCCATGTACTACAAGCAATACAGAAATGCCCCAATATGGCTGCCCACGGTCACATGTGCAGGATGTCGGTGATGTCACCTATGCTCCCCATATCATTTTGTTCCTGGCTAGGTGACAATGCGGTAATACACGCTGCTTGGAGAGCGTGGGGGAATACATGAAGAATTTGTTACATGGAGCGACCTATGAGGTATATTACGCCTGGATCGGCAAGCCAATAAATAATGTGGCCAACATAATCCGACTGGTCAGTGACTCCTGTCAACGTGTCGCTCCTCTGTATGATGCTGTGAGATCATCCTCTATGACTACCAATGTAGACTAAGATCCCCTGCTTCATCCATGTAGACCACCAAAAAGATGGGATTGAATCTGCAGCCCCCCCCCCCCCCCCCAATAATTGCTCAATGAGGTGGGATAGGAATACTGCATTAAAACAAAACCTGTGGACAATCAGATCAGAGAAACACCCCAGCCCGTCACAGCATACTGTTATACCACCGGTACCCACCTAAACCTGGATCTGGCCAAGATCCTTTTGGCCTCTTCGTTGGTCACTCCGACCATTGAGTCTTTGTTGACTGTGAGCAGCTGGTCTCCCGGACGTAGGCGCCCATCCTGACAAAAGACCATAAAAAAGCATGTTTGTTTGTTTTTCTAGCACCCTTTGGCAAATTTGGTGGTTCTGGATTTTAAAGGGTTGATGGTGAGTCAGTAATTAGTATCTGTTTGTAGTAACAGTCGTTTATATCCGACATTATGGTCATGCTGGAAAGTCTATAGATAGGGACATCTGAACCATCAACCTAGAGTAACACCACCTGTAACATCTTACAGAAAACCTCACGGGGGATTACTTGGCATCCGGGGCGGAACGGAAGTGGAGGCGCCACGGACGGTGGTGGAGACCACCAATAGCACCAGCGATGCAACTCCTAGGTTCGTTAGAGAGCTCAAGAGCTATGCCTAACAGAACCTGCTTCACGTGCCATCATCAGACCTCAGTCAGCTCTACTCTTCGCACGAGTAATGACTCTGATCACGATACCCAGGGGCACAAAGAGGCAGCGCTGACTGAGGTCTGATGTTGGCAATCAAAGAAGGTTCTGTTAGGGAGATCAACTACTCTGCTGGTGGACTGCACAGTCTCACCCTCCTGCATCCTGGCACCCAAGGGAAAGACCCCCGTCCGTATGCCTCTGCTTTAATCTCATAGCTAGCAAGTTCCATAGCCAAATATTTATAGAAACACAACATGCTTTGGTCTTACCCTATAACTGTCTCCATTAGGCAGCACTTCATCTACGTAAACCATTGGTCCTTCTTGACGGTTGGACCCTCCAGTGATTATTAGCCCAAGGCCCGTAGATTTAGGTATGGAGATGTTCTGGATGCCCGAATCGCTGGCGATAGAAAGAATCTCAGTTTAGCATGTGATCTGCGTCAGTGTCGGTGGCCAGGATACTCAAAGTAGGAGACGCACCATGCGTACGTGAGACTCTGGTCTAAGGTTGGCCAGAACATGGACTCCGGAGGATATTGGCCAATAAACATTTGACTGGTAATACGTCAGTTACCTACGTGGGACGTGACCGTTACCTACCTTGAGAGCGAATGTGGTGAAAGGCTAGAGCTTCCTGTGAACTGGCCATGAGAGCTGGCCGGGCTCAGCAGCAAAGGACTCTGGGAGCGGGACGACGATTCCGAAGACGTGCTTTCCAGATACCTGCCTAGAAATTAAACGCGTCAGCAACACACATACATGCGCGTCTGTGTATATATATATATTATTATTTTTGCCCGACCATAAACCCAAGTCTTTGGACAGTGTTGGCTTTAGGGAAATTTTGGGAGCTGTAATTCCATTTTGTTGGCTTGTGAATTTAGGTTTTTTTTGGGGTGGGGGGGGGTGGGGGGGTGGCTGCTTAATCCCCATTGAATTTGGCATTAATAAGCTAACCCAAGATCCCCTTTTCGCGGATGGTATTATACTCACTGCCGTGCATTATGGGGGAGCTTCTAGAGGAACTTGTGTCGCTGTGTGTTCCATATTTCTCCAGCAACTCCGAGAATTCCTTCCTGGAAACATGCGGATAAAAGCAATGTTATCACAATGTGGTTTCACGCCAGCATTTGAGTGACTTATGTATCTGCTATTGGGTTTGTAAACAGTTGGAGAAGTATGTCCCACCATGATATATACAATGCAAGCAACAAATGGTCATTCTATGTCTCCTGGGACCCAACCAGAGGACTTCCAAAGGGATGCACATGGATGTGTGCAGGATGTCCGTGATGGCATCTCTGCCCCACCAATCAAGACAGGGATGCAGTTATCAACTTCTGAATGAAGCAGTTACTGCAAATACAGTACAGGGGGATCCAGCTCACCTGCACAGATTGTCTTGCAATGTAAAAAAAAAAAGCAAATGTAAACACAGGCGCTCTAGATCAGGAATGACCAAAATTTCCTGCATGCTTTTATATCCAAAAATAATTAATTTAAAAAAAAACTATGTACAGGTTAAACACTACCAGATGCATCGAATGTGTCTAGAAATTCTGTTTAACGAGAAGCAAGGGAGGGCTGGCATCTTTTTCTTTTTTTTTTGGGCCCGGGGGACAAAACCAAATTATTGTGTAGGTGTAGGATAGCCTACCTATTATCATCAAAAGATTCGTTTTACTAAGTACCGGCCAGGCCTCCATAGTCTTAACAATGGCTGCAAGCCAATTTGTTACCGGCCTGCTTGTAAAATACCGGCTGGGTGACAAAGGTAGACACAGACTGACAGACAAGGTGTAGGGGTTAATATAAAGACAAGACATGTTAAAGAGCA
Organism: Pelodytes ibericus; assembly: GCA_036172795.1. Lineage (NCBI taxonomy): Eukaryota > Metazoa > Chordata > Amphibia > Anura > Pelodytidae > Pelodytes > Pelodytes ibericus. The sequence continues at coordinate 6,866,177 of CM069860.1, read as the reverse complement.
GCCTTGGGGCAATTTCCCCTAGAAAGTCCTTCCCTGCCTAGGAGTGTACCGTCTTGGTCCAATTACTCTGCAATACCTCCTGGCACTGGTTCGGTTAAGACCTTTTGCTCCCAATCCCCTCACAGCACGGCTTTAAAGTTATTTTTATTATATGGCTATGTTAAACAAATGTGTCAGCAGAATGGGGCTGACAGAGCCGATTACCCCCCAGGGGGTCTGACCGCTTTATCCCCTATTATACTCCAGGGATAATCAGCGTCAATCAGTCTGAATCGAGAACCAAATGACTTCCTCTCGCCAACTAGGAATCCACGGGGGGTGTAGGTTTTAACACTTTCTACATGCAATTTAAAGGGACTCTAATTAAAAGGACAAAACAAAGTTATCTTTAGGTGAAAGATTGCATCAGTTGGAGGCATTGTAAATAGAAATGCTGCTTGGCTTGGACCTCAGTGTCTGCGGACCACCAGGATTTACACATCTCCCCCCAGGATGTCACAGCGGCTTCGCTAGACTCGCTCACCTGGCTTCGTCATCCCTGGCGATGAGAAGGCGCATGTAGCTTGTGGCGGAAGCTGTTCTCAAAACATCCACAGCTCTGCGGGGGGGAAAAACAAAAGATTAATAAAAAAAATAGACCGAGACAACGATCTTACGAATCGGAGACGGACAACTTGTGGCGCTTGCAACTCCCATCATTGCTTGGGGCCTTGGTGTCCGAGGGGGATGGAAGCGAGCTAAAACCTTCCCAGCAGTTGGATATGCTATAGATTGCTGGGGGCCACACTTTTCCACAAATCAACCATTTTTGACGGGGGCTGCGTAATTGATAAGAAAGTGTGGCTAAATCGCTCCAGGTGTCCACACATCTCAGACCGGTCAGCAGACCTGTGTATCAGACCTATAACGCTGGTTCGTAGAGCCGCAATGGATTCTGGGTAAGCATAGGGCCAGCAATATTTGCATCTGCATGCTATAGTGGAAGGGGGTTTCCCGTTGTCTTGACCCCAGCATGTGCTTCACTGCGGTGCCCAAGGTACGTTAAACAAGGAATAACCTGCATGGCCACTAGGTGTCCCCCACTGAGCTCAGAGCCGCCTGCGTGAATCCGCATAGTCCTGTTATGAATGAAGGGCTAAGTGTTGGCTAATCCTTTAATCAGGCCTGTCAGTGTTGTATGCCTGTCGTTAAATAGAGCTTCTCACTTTCTGGGTCAGCGGGGCTCCTGTACATTCAGCTAGGTACATATCACTTCGCGGTCGGCCGCCACCGGATTTTTATAAGACGCCCAAGAGTATAAAGCCCCCCACCCTCCCCCCCAAAGCTTTGAAAATGCGACGACTAGCAAAATAAACAGAATTAAATTGCCCCTTTTATTGGTCAGCGGTTTGAACATGCAAAATTTCTTTACAGGCTTGTATTCCCGGCCATCTTTCTCTGGGCTCAGGGGACACATTGTATCACTTCCTTCTTTCGCTCAGAGGAATGCTGTAACCCCCCCATTAATGATGCATTCGTTACCTTTCATTGGTGACTCCCAGCAAGCTTTCCCCATTCACCTCCAGAATCTGATCTCCGGGCTGCAATCGGCCTGTGGACGCAAATGATATCATGCTAATACTAATAAGTCAAAGCGTGATGACATCACTGTGATGTAACACTGGGGGGGGGGGGGGGGGTCTCCAGATTCATATGCCAAAGAGAATTTATATTTATCCATATAAAGGACCAAGAAAGAAATATTGAGATAATCTTTCCAAACCAATTCCTCCTGGAGATCTGACGCAACTTAATGGTCCTCATTTTGTGAACCTCAGACGGATGAAAGACTGCTTTGACTCACGTGTGCACCCCAAGATTGTACAACTGGTGCCATGATCCCCATTAAGTGCCAGGGTTTAGTAAGTAATTGGTGACCTCAATACCATGACTGCCAGCAGTCCCTCCCCCCATTTTCGTGATTTTTTTGGTAACGCACCGTCGGCATAAGCGACTCCGCCCGGAAGAATTCTTTTGACGTAAACTCCGTACTCCTCCTGACTGTAATCCCGAATGCCTCCGATTACCTTAATCCCTTTAATATAAAGGCAAATAACTGAACACAAAGCAACAGATACAGAACAAAGAAACATACAAGTGGATTTTACCAAACATTAAAAAGAAATGATGATGGAAAGGAAAACCGACAACTAAAATGAAGGGCTGATTAATAGAGAGATGGCATCAAGTATAGTCATTTGCTCTGTATAGCTCTATCAGGGGCAGGACATGTTGGTTAGAATCTTTGCTCTGTATAGCTCTATCAGGGGGCGGACATGTTGTTTAGAATCTTTGCTCTGTATAGCTCTATCAGGGGCAGGACATGTTGGTTAGAATCTTTGCTCTGTATAGCTCTATCAGGGGGCGGACATGTTGTTTAGAATCTTTGCTCTGTATAGCTCTATCAGGGGGTGGACATGTTGTTTAGAATCTTTGCTCTGTGTAGCTCTATCAGGGGGCGGACATGTTGTTTAGAATCTTTGCTCTGTATAGCTCTATCAGGGGGCGGACATGTTGGTTAGAATCTTTGCTCTGTTTAGCTCTATCAGGGGGTGGACATGTTGTTTAGAATCTTTGCTCTGTATAGCTGTATCAGGGGCGGACATGTTGTTTAGAATTTTTGCTCTGTATAGCTCTATCAGGGGGTGGACATGTTGTTTAGAATCTTTGCTCTGTATAGCTCTATCAGGGGGCGGACATGTTGTTTAGAATCTTTGCTCTGTATAGCTCTATCAGGGGGCGGACATGTTGTTTAGAATCTTTGCTCTGTTTAGCTCTATCAGGGGGTAGACATGTTGTTTAGAATCTTTGCACTGTATAGCTCTATCAGGGGGCGGACATGATGATTAGAATCTTTGCTCTGTATCGCTCTATCAGGTGGCGGACATGTTGTTTAGAATCTTTGCTCTGTGTAGCTCTATCAGGGGGCGGACATGTTGTTTAGAATCTTTGCTCTGTATAGCTCTATCAGGCGGCAGACATGTTGTTTAGAATCTTTGCTCTGTATAGCTGTATCAGGGGGCGGACATGTTGTTTTGAATCTTTGCTCTGTATAGCTCTTTCAGGGGGCAGACATGTTGTTTAGAATCTTTGCTCTGTATAGCTCTATCAGGGGGCAGACATGTTGTTTAGAATCTTTGCTCTGTATAGCTCTATCAGAGGATGGACATGTTGTTTAGAATCTTTGCTCTGTATCACTCTATCAGGTGGCAGACATGTTGTTTAGAATCTTTGCTCTGTATAGCTCTATCAGGGGGCAGACATGTTGTTTAGAATCTTTGCTCTGTATAGCTCTATCAGGGGGCAGACATGTTTAGAATCTTTGCTCTGTATAGCACTATCAGGAGGCAGACATGTTGTTTAGAATCTTTGCTCTGTATAGCTCTATCAGAGGGTGGACATGGTGTTTAGAATCTTTGCTCTGTATAGCTCTATCAGGGGGCGGACATGTTGTTTAGAATCTTTGCTCTGTATAGCTCTATCAGGGGGCGGACATGTTGTTTAGAATCTTTGCTCTGTATAGCTCTATCAAGGAGCGGACATGTTGTTTAGAATCTTTGCTCTGTATAGCTCTATCAGGGGGCAGACATGTTGTTTAGAATCTTTGCTCTGTATAGCACTATCAGGGGGCAGACATGTTTAGAATCTTTGCTCTGTATAGCACTATCAGGAGGCAGACATGATGATTAGAATCTTTACTCTGTATAGCACTATCAGGGGGCGGACATGTTGTTTAGAATCTTTGCTCTGTATAACTTTATCAGGGGAAGGACATGTTGTTTAAAATCTTTGCACTGTATAGCTCTATCAGGGGGCAGACATGTTGATTAGAATCTTTTCTGTGTATAGCCACTGATAATTTGTCCATTGATATGCCATTGATAATGTGTCCATTAATATGCCACTGATAATGTGTCCATTAATATGCCACTGATAATTTGACCATTAATATGCCACTGATAATGTGTCCATTAATATGCCACTGATAATTTGTCCATTAATATGCCAGAGAGACAATAATTACATTACATATTATTTGCAGTGTTTAGGAGACAAGAGTTGTGTAAAAATATTTTTTTCGGGCACTCTAGTACCACTTGCCTCTTTAAACGGCGTGGATGGCAAGGTAATCGCCCCTTTCAGTAAGCAGGCATGATTTCGTGTCTGGCAGTACCCCGGATAAAAGAGGATTTATGGAATTGTTTTGGAAATGCCAGAACATTATTTGGATTGCATCAGGAGAGGGCAGTGGGGGGTGAGAGGGGGAGAGAGGAGATGATGAGATGAAATGGGATATAGATGTATGAATCATTACAAGCCGGGGTATTAATAAAAACAATATAACCTAGAAAGAGAAAGGGGAGTGAGTCTGCCAGTTACATAACCCTGAGCAGGAAGGATTAAACTGAGACAATGTACCTAATAACAGAGAATTCAAGGGCTGGAGGGCAAATGACAGGCACCAATCAGGGAACAGTCAGACATATTATTATTATTATTTAAGAATGCATGGACCAAAATAAAATTAAATGCATGGATCAAAATAATAAAATATAAAATGCATGGATTAAAATAAATTAACATGGATCAAAATAAAAAAATAAATAAAATGCATGGATCAAAATAAAATGACATAAATTGATTATTCATGCTAGGGTGAGATCCATTCGTGCTAGGGTGAGATCCATTCGTGTTAGGGTGAGATCCATTCATACTAGGGTGAGATCCATTCGTGCTAGGGTGAGATCCATTCGTGCTAGGGTGAGATCCATTCATACTAGGGTGAGATCCATTCATACTAGGGTGAGATCCATTCGTGCTAGGGTGAGATCCATTCATACTAGGGTGAGATCCATTCGTGCTAGGGTGAGATCCATTCATGCTAGGGTGAGATCCATTCATGCTAGGGTGAGATCCATTCGTGCTAGGGGGAGATCCATTCGTGCTAGGGTGAGATCCATTCATACTAGGGTGAGATCCATTCGTGCTAGGGTGAGATCCATTCATGCTAGGGTGAGATCCATTCATGCTAGGGTGAGATCCATTCATGCTAGGGTGAGATCCATTCATGCTAGGGTGAGATCCATTCGTGCTAGGGTGAGATCCATTCATGCTAGGGTGAGATCCATTCGTGCTAGGGGGAGATCCATTCGTGCTAGGGGGAGATCCATTCGTGCTAGGGTGAGATCCATTCGTGCTAGGGGGAGATCCATTCGTGCTAGGGGGAGATCCATTCATGCTAGGGTGAGATCCATTCGTGCTAGGGGGAGATCCATTCATGCTAGGGTGAGATCCATTCGTGCTAGGGGGAGATCCATTCATGCTAGGGTGAGATCCATTCGTGCTAGGGTGAGATCCATTCGTGCTAGGGAGAGATCCATTCATGCTAGGGAGAGATCCATTCGTGCTAGGGTGAGATCCATTCATGCTAGGGTGAGATCCATTCGTGCTAGGGTGAGATCCATTCATGCTAGGGTGAGATCCATTCGTTCTAGGGTGAGATCCATTCGTGCTAGGGTGAGATCCATTCGTGCTAGGGTGAGATCCATTCGTTCTAGGGTGAGATCCATTCGTGCTAGGGGGAGATCCATTCGTGCTAGGGTGAGATCCATTCGTGCTAGGGTGAGATCCATTCATGCTAGGCTAGATAAACCCCTTCTCTTCTTCATCTAGGATACTGCCATACTTTGTCAATAAAATACAATAACTTGAATCTAAGGGCTTTGTTCATGAAAGAGGTAATTGAGAAGGGAATTGCAAACGTTAGTCCAAAGTAGCCGAGTTCGAAAAATTTCTCCCCCTCAGCGATACTTCAAAATCAGACAACGCGATCATCCACTTGATTTATGAGAGAGGCCTGTCTCTTGAATAAAGCTCATAGTCATGCTGGGGGTCTTAGAACAATCCTTCCGAGGGCCACATTCCCACTGTGGGCTATATAGTTATAAATGCAATTCTGCAGAATATAGCAAATGTTATACGTTACCCAATCCATTGGCACAGTCATTGAACTCCATGCAATATACGCTGCGATCCATCCCGTAAGGGCCCATTAATGTCCTAAAAAAAGAAACAATACACACCTATTAAAAAAAACAAAAACAGAATGTTCTTCTCACCCTTACTAAGTTGGAAACAAATGTATAAACATAATAGAAACGATCTGATTTGATCAAAGCGTAATTGACTTAAAATTCCCAGCACAGTCTTAGTAGGGTGAGACCCTAGCATCACCTAGGATCTACTGGGCACGCCAAAAACTACATACTGCTACCAAAATCTTTTTAAATGCGTCTAATTAATCCTCCTCTCCATTAACCCCAGAATCGTTAAGATGTGTCTAAACATATAGGGGACCATCATATGGATAAAACATATTAAGAGCTTTATTCATAAAAAATAGGGAATGCAAAATAAAGCCCAGAATAGCAGTTCCCAGCAATTCTCTCTTTCCTGAATGAAGCTCCAAGGGTTCGAGATTAAACTGGTATATAACTGTATATTAATATACTCGATAAAAACTCAATATCATTAAAATTATTTGTTTGTAGAGTGTTTTTGCTTTACCTGTTGTATCAATGCAATGATATTACTAGTTAGATTGTGTTATAAATCAAATGGGAGATTTAGGGTGCAGAACCCTTTACTGCCTTTTCATTTTGTGGTGGCGCTGTTTGTTACTTTCCTCTCTGGGATCTTATTTTTTTTTTTATCAGAGAATGTACTTTCTGTAGACACTACTAGCTGACAGTAACCCCCACAGAATGGCAGGTAGGGAAGAGTACAGCTGCATTCAAAATCGTTTAAAAAATTTAATTTTTGATTGATTAATAAGACACAGATATTTCCAGAAATGAATGGCAAACCTCAACATAAGTTACAGAGAATCCTGCTCTCAAGCTTGCAATCTAGGATTCAGGGATATACTGTGGGATTGTGTCAGCCGTATCACTAGAATCAAGTATTTTTTTTTTATTGTATATTAAAAGACCAATTCTCTTTTTAATTTTAAACTGTTTATTAATGAAACTTCTATGAATTACCATTCAAAAGCTAAATTGAAAAAAAAAGAGCAGGGGATGCCAAAGCCTCAGAGGAGTTATATAAGGTGTCAGTACTGAAGTAGAAGACGGATCATAGAATATATTGAAGAATTATAGGTAAGTTGTTTGAGCAGCAGATGTGGAGTGGCGTAAGAGGAATAAGGTGATATTGGACTACCAGGCTGACTTAGTGCTAAGATTTGGCCTGGGTACTTTTTTCACCTGTATTCACAAATGATGCCAGTATCCCTGCCGCCAGGCCACGCTACCTTGCATTTAAGAGCGCGGTACACTGGCGCAATATGCTGCAGAGTTGAATATTGCACCTCGCTGTCCTGATCTCCGCTTGTACCTAACGCTACTATCAGAGCTCCCAGCATGTTTGACCTTGGGCAGTGACCTTGAATTTGTCTGATGTTTACTTGTTTGTCCCCAGCAGTGTCCTTGACTTGTCCGACCCCCGGACTTATTTAAACCCTGTGCCTTTTGCTGGAATCAAGAGCCTTAGAGCAATATTATTCTCACATGCGTGTGCATCCAAATCCGATCCTTAATCTTGCTCAACGGCGAATAGAAGCTAAATCAGATTATTACTCCTATACCCACTCTTACTTTCCTAAAGACGCCGCATATGTTACCCTCGCCACTCCATATGGGAAACGCGCAAGCGACTAGCTCAAGGACATCGCCAGAAGCAGGATTTGGAAATCTGCACAGCGTTAGGAAAGAGTAGTGGACGCGCGGCATGCAACCAGAGGTTTGCGGCAGAGACAAGGTGAAGATGTCTAATACCTTTCACCCATTATGTGCCAGTCTGGGCCCCATTTATTGTTGGGAACCGACAATCCAGGACTTTATTAATGGAAGAGAGAATGGAGAAGGAAATTCTCAACTTCAGGCCAAAGTAGCCGAGTTGGGGAAAAAAAAAATCCCCAATTCTGGCCGAACGGGATAATTTTTCCAACTCGGCTGCTTTGGTCTGAAGTTGGAAATTCCCATCTGAATTCGGTCCTTCCATGGATAAAACCCTCGATGTCAATAATGATCAGCGAGTGGTGTGCCCATCGGGGTCCGGCGCTGACACCGCGCGCCCTGCAGATCATCACAAACCTCGCCGCGGTGCAGACGCTCCACCAATATCTGCTGCGGACACTCAGACTGCGAATTAATATATACTGCCTGCAACTGCACAACGGTGTGAAACGAAAAGTCATTAGTCTCTCCCTTCATCGCCAGCCCCCTCCTCCTCACCTTCCTCCCCACCATCCTCTCTTCACCTCCTCGGCTGATCGCTAACCATTGATCAATACATTCCATGGCTCGGCTTAGAGAGAAGGTTCTAATCTGTCCATAGAATGCGAGTAGAAGGCTCTGTACTTGATTAAAAGACCCCCATATATATGTTTTCTGGGATTTGAAGGTGAAGATCAGGCATGGTCTATAGCGGAGAGAATTTAATTACCTGACATTACTATTTATTTACATAGCACCATACGTGTTACACGGGGAGGAGGGGGGGCTTCGGGGGGATTGGTACAGAGGTTAAATGGGGTTAAGAAAAAAAAAAAAGCCTCCTTGAATAAATCAGACCAGATCTATATATAGTAACGCAGAGCTTTGTTTGCAAGCTGGCTGGCAGGGGATATTGGGAGTTGGAGCCACAAGAGCTGTGGTGATGAAGGAGTCTCTGAGAGAGCCCTGCATACAGTGTTAAGGGGGTGAATTTGAGGGGTGGGGGGGAGGAGGAGAGGAGGGGGGGGGGGGTGAATTAATGAATTAACAATGGGTTAGCATTTTGTCCAGCCAGCTGTATCAGCAATTTTATTTTAAAGAGCCAGGCGAGGGGGAAAAGCTGCTAATTCTTCCCATCTGGTGCAGCGTTGCCCTGGTAGACGGTCGCAGTGCACTGTAAGATCCTAATGAAGGATGTGCTGGTGTTTTTTTCGCTAGGTGCGTTGGAAGCAGCCAGGAGTTGATGGGACTGGAGGGGGGGGGGGGGGGTGGTGAGAAGCTGCCAGGCTAATAATCATTAGGGATGTGACTGGCAGGGGGAATCCCCAAACACCTGCACTCACCTGCTGATCAGCATGGCCCCCTTACAGAAGACGGAGACGGACGGCATGGCTCTGGTCACGGAGAGAGCGTCTGATCTCGTGCGGAGACAGGGAGATGGTGCTGGTAGTGGTGAGGAGGAGGGGGGGGGGGGGGGGGGGAGGGGGGAGATCATGTGACAGCATTTTAATGCCTTTGCCGCTAGTACTGGAATGTAGGGATGCTGGAGTACAGCAACTCCGGCACCCAATGAGTTAACGGGGGACCCGAGGATATTAATACGCAGACCACGTCGCGGGGAAATACAACATGCGGTGTAGAGAGGGAAGCGTACACTGGCACTGTGTGTGACTATTACAGATACTACAACCCATCCCAGAATCTATTACACATACATGCATTCTGATACTACATCCCATCCCAGAATCTATTACACATACATGCATTCTGATACTACATCCCATCCCAGAATCTATTACACATACATGCATTCTGATACTACAACCCATCCCAGAATCTATTACACATACATGCATTCTGATACTACAACCCATCCCAGAATCTATTACACATACATGCATTCTGATACTACATCCCATCCCAGAATCTATTACACATACATGCATTCTGACACTACAACCCATCCCAGAATCTATTACACATACATGCATTCTGATACTACAACCAATCCCAGAATCTATTACACATACATGCATTCTGATACTACAACCAATCCCAGAATCTATTACACATACATGCATTCTGATACTACATCCCATCCCAGAATCTATTACACATACATGCATTCTGACACTACAACCCATCCCAGAATCTATTACACATACATGCATTCTGATACTACATCCCATCCCAGAATCTATTACACATACATGCATTCTGACACTACAACCCATCCCAGAATCTATTACACATACATGCATTCTGATACTACAACCAATCCCAGAATCTGTTACACATACATGCATTCTGACACTACAACCCATCCCAGAATCTATTACACATACATGCATTCTGATACTACAACCAATCCCAGAATCTATTACACATACATGCATTCTGATACTACAACCCATCCCAGAATCTATTACACATACATGCATTCTGATACTACAACCCATCCCAGAATCTGTTACACATACATGCATTCTGATACTACAACCCATCCCAGAATCTATTACACATACATGCATTCTGATACTACAACCCATCCCAGAATCTATTACACATACATGCATTCTGACACTACAACCCATCCCAGAATCTGTTACACATACATGCATTCTGATACTACAACCCATCCCAGAATCTATTACACATACATGCATTCTGATACTACAACCCATCCCAGAATCTATTACACATACATGCATTCTGATACTACAACCCATCCCAGAATCTGTTACACATACATGCATTCTGATACTACAACCAATCCCAGAATCTATTACACATACATGCATTCTGATACTACAACCAATCCCAGAATCTATTACACATACATGCATTCTGATACTACAATCCATCCCAGAATCTATTACACATACATGCATTCTGATACTACAACCCATCCCAGAATCTATTACACATACATGCATTCTGATACTAATAACCCATCCCAGAATCTATTACACATACATGCATTCTGATACTAATAACCCATCCCAGAATCTATTACACATACATGCATTCTGATACTAATAACCCATCCCAGAATCTATTACACATACATGCATTCTGACACTACAACCCATCCCAGAATCTATTACACATACATGCATTCTGATACTAATAACCCATCCCAGAATCTATTACACATACATGCATTCTGATACTACAACCCATCCCAGAATCTATTACACATACATGCATTCTGATACTACATCCCATCCCAGAATCTATTACACATACATGCATTCTGATACTACAACCCATCCCAGAATCTATTACACATACATGCATTCTGATACTACAACCCATCCCAGAATCTATTACACATACATGCATTCTGATACTACATCCCATCCCAGAATCTGTTACACATACATGCATTCTGACACTACAACCCATCCCAGAATCTATTACACATACATGCATTCTGACACTACAACCCATCCCAGAATCTGTTACACATACATGCATTCTGATACTACAACCCATCCCAGAATCTGTTACACATACATGCATTCTGATACTACAACCAATCCCAGAATCTATTACACATACATGCATTCTGATACTACAACCAATCCCAGAATCTATTACACATACATGCATTCTGATACTACATCCCATCCCAGAATCTATTACACATACATGCATTCTGATACTACAACCAATCCCAGAATCTATTACACATACATGCATTCTGATACTACAACCAATCCCAGAATCTATTACACATACATGCATTCTGATACTACATCCCATCCCAGAATCTATTACACATACATGCATTCTGATACTACAACCAATCCCAGAATCTATTACACATACATGCATTCTGATACTACAACCAATCCCAGAATCTATTACACATACATGCATTCTGATACTACAACCCATCCCAGAATCTATTACACATACATGCATTCTGATACTACAACCCATCCCAGAATCTATTACACATACATGCATTCTGACACTACAACCCATCCCAGAATCTGTTACACATACATGCATTCTGATACTACAACCCATCCCAGAATCTGTTACACATACATGCATTCTGATACTACAACCAATCCCAGAATCTATTACACATACATGCATTCTGATACTACAACCAATCCCAGAATCTATTACACATACATGCATTCTGATACTACATCCCATCCCAGAATCTATTACACATACATGCATTCTGATACTACAACCAATCCCAGAATCTATTACACATACATGCATTCTGATACTACAACCAATCCCAGAATCTATTACACATACATGCATTCTGATACTACATCCCATCCCAGAATCTATTACACATACATGCATTCTGATACTACAACCAATCCCAGAATCTATTACACATACATGCATTCTGATACTACAACCAATCCCAGAATCTATTACACATACATGCATTCTGATACTACAACCCATCCCAGAATCTATTACACATACATGCATTCTGATACTACAACCCATCCCAGAATCTATTACACATACATGCATTCTGATACTACAACCCATCCCAGAATCTATTACACATACATGCATTCTGATACTACAACCCATCCCAGAATCTATTACACATACATGCATTCTGATACTACAACCCATCCCAGAATCTATTACACATACATGCATTCTGATACTACAACCCATCCCAGAATCTATTACACATACATGCATTCTGATACTACAACCCATCCCAGAATCTATTACACATACATGCATTCTGATACTACATCCCATCCCAGAATCTATTACACATACATGCATTCTGATACTACAACCCATCCCAGAATCTATTACACATACATGCATTCTGATACTACAACCCATCCCAGAATCTATTACACATACATGCATTCTGATACTACATCCCATCCCAGAATCTGTTACACATACATGCATTCTGACACTACAACCCATCCCAGAATCTATTACACATACATGCATTCTGACACTACAACCCATCCCAGAATCTGTTACACATACATGCATTCTGATACTACAACCCATCCCAGAATCTGTTACACATACATGCATTCTGATACTACAACCAATCCCAGAATCTATTACACATACATGCATTCTGATACTACAACCAATCCCAGAATCTATTACACATACATGCATTCTGATACTACATCCCATCCCAGAATCTATTACACATACATGCATTCTGATACTACAACCAATCCCAGAATCTATTACACATACATGCATTCTGATACTACAACCAATCCCAGAATCTATTACACATACATGCATTCTGATACTACATCCCATCCCAGAATCTATTACACATACATGCATTCTGATACTACAACCAATCCCAGAATCTATTACACATACATGCATTCTGATACTACAACCAATCCCAGAATCTATTACACATACATGCATTCTGATACTACAACCCATCCCAGAATCTATTACACATACATGCATTCTGATACTACAACCCATCCCAGAATCTATTACACATACATGCATTCTGATACTACAACCCATCCCAGAATCTATTACACATACATGCATTCTGATACTACAACCCATCCCAGAATCTATTACACATACATGCATTCTGATACTACAACCCATCCCAGAATCTATTACACATACATGCATTCTGATACTACAACCCATCCCAGAATCTATTACACATACATGCATTCTGATACTACAACCCATCCCAGAATCTATTACACATACATGCATTCTGATACTACAACCAATCCCAGAATCTATTACACATACATGCATTCTGATACTACAACCCATCCCAGAATCTATTACACATACATGCATTCTGATACTACAACCCATCCCAGAATCTGTTACACATACATGCATTCTGATACTACATCCCATCCCAGAATCTATTACACATACATGCATTCTGACACTACAACCCATCCCAGAATCTATTACACATACATGCATTCTGATACTACAACCCATCCCAGAATCTATTACACATACATGCATTCTGATACTACAACCCATCCCAGAATCTATTACACATACATGCATTCTGATACTACAACCCATCCCAGAATCTATTACACATACATGCATTCTGATACTACAACCCATCCCAGAATCTATTACACATACATGCATTCTGATACTACAACCCATCCCAGAATCTATTACACATACATGCATTCTGATACTACAACCCATCCCAGAATCTATTACACATACATGCATTCTGATACTACAACCCATCCCAGAATCTATTACACATACATGCATTCTGATACTACAACCAATCCCAGAATCTATTACACATACATGCATTCTGACACTACAACCCATCCCAGAATCTATTACACATACATGCATTCTGACACTACAACCCATCCCAGAATCTATTACACATACATGCATTCTGATACTACAACCCATCCCAGAATCTATTACACATACATGCATTCTGATACTACATCCCATCCCAGAATCTATTACACATACATGCATTCTGACACTACAACCCATCCCAGAATCTATTACACATACATGCATTCTGATACTACAACCCATCCCAGAATCTATTACACATACATGCATTCTGATACTACAACCCATCCCAGAATCTATTACACATACATGCATTCTGATACTACAACCCATCCCAGAATCTATTACACATACATGCATTCTGATACTACATCCCATCCCAGAATCTATTACACATACATGCATTCTGACACTACAACCCATCCCAGAATCTATTACACATACATGCATTCTGACACTACAACCCATCCCAGAATCTATTACACATACATGCATTCTGATACTACATCCCATCCCAGAATCTATTACACATACATGCATTCTGATACTACAACCCATCCCAGAATCTATTACACATACATGCATTCTGATACTACAACCCATCCCAGAATCTATTACACATACATGCATTCTGACACTACAACCCATCCCAGAATCTATTACACATACATGCATTCTGATACTAATAACCCATCCCAGAATCTATTACACATACATGCATTCTGATACTAATAACCCATCCCAGAATCTGTTACACATACATGCATTCTGATACTACAACCCATCCCAGAATCTATTACACATACATGCATTCTGATACTACAACCCATCCCAGAATCTATTACACATACATGCATTCTGACACTACAACCCATCCCAGAATCTGTTACACATACATGCATTCTGATACTACAACCCATCCCAGAATCTATTACACATACATGCATTCTGATACTACAACCCATCCCAGAATCTATTACACATACATGCATTCTGATACTACAACCCATCCCAGAATCTATTACACATACATGCATTCTGATACTACAACCCATCCCAGAATCTATTACACATACATGCATTCTGACACTACAACCCATCCCAGAATCTATTACACATACATGCATTCTGACACTACAACCCATCCCAGAATCTATTACACATACATGCATTCTGATACTACAACCCATCCCAGAATCTATTACACATACATACATTCTGACACTACAACCCATCCCAGAATCTATTACACATACATGCATTCTGACACTACAACCCATCCCAGAATCTATTACACATACATGCATTCTGATACTAATAACCCATCCCAGAATCTATTACACATACATGCATTCTGATACTACAACCCATCCCAGAATCTATTACACATACATGCATTCTGATACTACAACCCATCCCAGAATCTATTACACATACATGCATTCTGACACTACAACCCATCCCAGAATCTATTACACATACATGCATTCTGATACTACAATCCATCCCAGAATCTATTACACATACATGCATTCTGATACTACAACCCATCCCAGAATCTGTTACACATACATGCATTCTGATACTACATCCCATCCCAGAATCTATTACACATACATGCATTCTGATACTAATAACCCATCCCAGAATCTATTACACATACATGCATTCTGATACTAATAACCCATCCCAGAATCTATTACACATACATGCATTCTGACACTACAACCCATCCCAGAATCTATTACACATACATGCATTCTGATACTACAACCCATCCCAGAATCTATTACACATACATGCATTCTGATACTACAACCCATCCCAGAATCTATTACACATACATGCATTCTGATACTACAACCCATCCCAGAATCTATTACACATACATGCATTCTGATACTAATAATCCATCCCAGAATTTGTTACACATACATGCATTCTGATACTACAACCCATCCCAGAATCTATTACACATACATGCATTCTGATACTACAACCCATCCCAGAATCTATTACACATACATGCATTCTGATACTAATAATCCATCCCTGAATTTGTTACACATACATGCATTCTGATACTACATCCCATCCCAGAATCTATTACACATACATGCATTCTGATACTAATAACCCATCCCAGAATCTATTACACATACAAGCATTCTGATACTACAACCCATCCCAGAATCTATTACACATACATGCATTCTGATACTACAACCCATCCCAGAATCTATTACACATACATGCATTCTGATACTACAACCCATCCCAGAATCTATTACACATACATGCATTCTGATACTACAACCCATCCCAGAATCTATTACACATACATGCATTCTGATACTACAACCCATCCCAGAATCTATTACACATACATGCATTCTGATACTACAACCAATCCCAGAATCTATTACACATACATGCATTCTGATACTACAACCCATCCCAGAATCTATTACACATACAAGCATTCTGATACTACAACCCATCCCAGAATCTATTACACATACATGCATTCTGATACTACAACCCATCCCAGAATCTGTTACACATACATGCATTCTGATACTACAACCCATCCCAGAATCTGTTACACATACATGCATTCTGATACTACAACCCATCCCAGAATCTATTACACATACATGCATTCTGATACTAATAACCCATCCCAGAATCTGTTACACATACATGCATTCTGATACTACATCCCATCCCAGAATCTGTTACACATACATGCATTCTGATACTACAACCCATCCCAGAATCTATTACACATACATGCATTCTGATACTAATAACCCATCCCAGAATCTGTTACACATACATGCATTCTGATACTACATCCCATCCCAGAATCTGTTACACATACATGCATTCTGATACTACAACCAATCCCAGAATCTATTACACATACATGCATTCTGATACTACAACCCATCCCAGAATCTATTACACATACATGCATTCTGATACTACAACCCATCCCAGAATCTATTACACATACATGCATTCTGATACTACAACCCATCCCAGAATCTGTTACACATACATGCATTCTGATACTACAACCCATCCCAGAATCTGTTACACATACATGCATTCTGATACTACAACCCATCCCAGAATCTATTACACATACATGCATTCTGATACTACAACCAATCCCAGAATCTATTACACATACATGCATTCTGATACTACAACCCATCCCAGAATCTATTACACATACATGCATTCTGATACTACATACCAGAATCTATTACACATACATGCATTCTGATACTAACATCCCAGAATCTATTACACATACATGCATTCTGATACTACATCCCATCCCAGAATCTATTACACATACATGCATTCTGATACTACATACCATCCCAGAATCTATTACACATACATGCATTCTGACACTACAACCCATCCCAGAATCTGTTACACATACATGCATTCTGATTCTAACATCCCAGAATCTATTACACATACATGCATTCTGATACTACATCCCATCCCAGAATCTATTACACATACATGCATTCTGATACTACAACCCATCCCATAATCTATTACACATACATGCATTCTGATACTACATCCCATCCCAGAATCTATTACACATACATGCATTCTGATACTACATCCCATCCCAGAATCTATTACACATACATGCATTCTGACACTACAACCCATCCCAGAATCTATTACACATACATGCATTCTAATTCTAACATCCCAGAATCTATTACACATACATGCATTCTGATACTACATCCCATCCCAGAATCTATTACACATACATGCATTCTGATACTACAACCCATCCCATAATCTATTACACATATATTTTTCCCATGACATATAATCGTTATAATTGATTTCATACATGTATAGATTCTGTGACTTATCATCCTGTATTGTGATGCTGAATTCATTATATATTTGTTTTTCAGTACAAATCAGTACAAATAACAGCAGATTTTCTCCCATAAATATCCATTCTGCTATAAATCATGTAGATTCTGTGTTACTGATAGTAAGCCCAGTATCTCCTACACATATAATACAATATATTAATCTGCAGTGTTGATGTCACTGACAGCTCCACACTGTGCTCTGGAATTGGTCTAGTTTTGCCTGAACAGACAATGCAGGAGATAGAGAGAACATTCCCAGCACTGCATGGGTCCAGGGACCCCATCACTCCCTAGAGACCCCATCACTCCCTAGAGACCCCCTGTCCCTCAATGTAACAGTGGGGTCTATTCACTAATGTGTGAACATCAGTGATCTGACAGGGACTGCAATATCCACCCAGGATAGACTGACTGGAGGAGTCTTCCAAATCAGCTATCAAGGCCTGATTTCTGCACTTCCCTTGTCAATTCAGCACAGTCTATTATTACTATGATATACACATTGTGTTCTTATACAGAAACAATATGTTCTGAAATACTGTACAGGAGCCCAGTAAATTCAGAAGGTTTGACACTATACAGAGGTAGACAGGAGGTATGACACTATACAGAGGTAGACAGGAGGTATGAAACTATACAGAGGTAGAGTCAATGCAGGAGGTTTGACACTATACAGAGGTAGAGTCAATGCAGGAGGTTTGACACTATACAGAGGTAGAGTCAATGCAGGAGGTTTGACACTATACAGAGGTAGAGTCAATGCAGGAGGTTTGACACTATACAGAGGTAGAGTCAATGCAGGAGGTTTGACACTATACAGAGGTAGAGTCAATACAGGAGGTTTGGCACTATACAGAGGTAGAGTCAATACAGGAGGTTTGGCACTATACAGAGGCAGAGTCAATACAGGAGGTTTGGCACTATACAGAGACAGAGTACATACAGGAGGTTTGGCACTATACAGAGGTAGAGTACATACAGGAGGTTTGGCACTATACAGAGGCAGAGTACATACAGGAGGTTTGGCACTATACAGAGGCAGAGTCAATACAGGAGGTTTGGCACTATACAGAGGTAGAGTACATACAGGAGGTTTGGCACTATACAGAGGCAGAGTCAATACAGGAGGTTTGGCACTATACAGAGGCAGAGTACATACAGGAGGTTTGGCACTATACAGAGGCAGAGTACATACAGGAGGTTTGGCACTATACAGAGGCAGAGTCAATACAGGAGGTTTGGCACTATACAGAGGCAGAGTCAATACAGGAGGTTTGGCACTATACAGAGGCAGAGTACATACAGGAGGTTTGGCACTATACAGAGACAGAGTACATACAGGAGGTTTGGCACTATACAGAGGCAGAGTCAATACAGGAGGTTTGGCACTATACAGAGGCAGAGTACATACAGGAGGTTTGGCACTATACAGAGACAGAGTACATACAGGAGGTTTGGCACTATACAGAGGTAGAGTACATACAGGAGGTTTGACACTATACAGAGACAGAGTCAATACAGGAGGTTTGGCACTATACAGAGACAGAGTACATACAGGAGGTTTGGCACTATACAGAGACAGAGTACATACAGGAGGTTTGGCACTATACAGAGGCAGAGTACATACAGGAGGTTTGGCACTATACAGAGACAGAGTCAATACAGGAGGTTTGGCACTATACAGAGACAGAGTACATACAGGAGGTTTGGCACTATACAGAGGCAGAGTACATACAGGAGGTTTGGCACTATACAGAGACAGAGTCAATACAGGAGGTTTGGCACTATACAGAGGCAGAGTACATACAGGAGGTTTGACACTATACAGAGACAGAGTACATACAGGAGGTTTGGCACTATACAGAGGCAGAGTACATACAGGAGGTTTGGCACTATACAGAGGCAGAGTCAATACAGGAGGTTTGGCACTATACAGAGGCAGAGTACATACAGGAGGTTTGGCACTATACAGAGGCAGAGTACATACAGGAGGTTTGGCACTATACAGAGGCAGAGTACATACAGGAGGTTTGGCACTATACAGAGGTAGAGTACATACAGGAGGTTTGGCACTATACAGAGGTAGAGTACATACAGGAGGTTTGGCACTATACAGAGGCAGAGTCAATACAGGAGGTTTGGCACTATACAGAGGCAGAGTACATACAGGAGGTTTGACACTATACAGAGGCAGAGTCAATACAGGAGGTTTGGCACTATACAGAGGCAGAGTCAATACAGGAGGTTTGGCACTATACAGAGGCAGAGTCAATACAGGAGGTTTGGCACTATACAGAGGTAGAGTCAATACAGGAGGTTTGGCACTATACAGAGGTAGAGTACATACAGGAGGTTTGGCACTATACAGAGACAGAGTACATACAGGAGGTTTGGCACTATACAGAGGTAGAGTCAATACAGGAGGTTTGGCACTATACAGAGGTAGAGTCAATACAGGAGGTTTGGCACTATACAGAGGTAGAGTCAATACAGGAGGTTTGGCACTATACAGAGGCAGAGTCAATACAGGAGGTTTGGCACTATACAGAGGTAGAGTACATACAGGAGGTTTGGCACTATACAGAGACAGAGTACATACAGGAGGTTTGGCACTATACAGAGGTAGAGTCAATACAGGAGGTTTGGCACTATACAGAGGTAGAGTACATACAGGAGGTTTGGCACTATACAGAGGTAGAGTCAATACAGGAGGTTTGGCACTATACAGAGGTAGAGTACATACAGGAGGTTTGGCACTATACAGAGGCAGAGTCAATACAGGAGGTTTGGCACTATACAGAGGCAGAGTACATACAGGAGGTTTGGCACTATACAGAGGCAGAGTCAATGCAGGAGGTTTGACACTATACAGAGGTAGAGTCAATACAGGAGGTTTGGCACTATACAGAGACAGAGTACATACAGGAGGTTTGGCACTATACAGAGGCAGAGTCAATACAGGAGGTTTGGCACTATACAGAGGCAGAGTACATACAGGAGGTTTGGCACTATACAGAGGCAGAGTCAATGCAGGAGGTTTGACACTATACAGAGGTAGAGTACATACAGGAGGTTTGGCACTATACAGAGGTAGAGTCAATACAGGAGGTTTGGCACTATACAGAGGCAGAGTACATACAGGAGGTTTGGCACTATACAGAGGCAGAGTCAATGCAGGAGGTTTGACACTATACAGAGGTAGAGTACATACAGGAGGTTTGGCACTATACAGAGGCAGAGTCAATACAGGAGGTTTGACACTATACAGAGGTAGAGTACATACAGGAGGTTTGGCACTATACAGAGGTAGAGTCAATACAGGAGGTTTGGCACTATACAGAGACAGAGTACATACAGGAGGTTTGGCACTATACAGAGACAGAGTACATACAGGAGGTTTGGCACTATACAGAGGTAGAGTACATACAGGAGGTTTGGCACTATACAGAGGCAGAGTACATACAGGAGGTTTGGCACTATACAGAGGCAGAGTACATACAGGAGGTTTGGCACTATACAGAGGCAGAGTACATACAGGAGGTTTGGCACTATACAGAGACAGAGTACATACAGGAGGTTTGGCACTATACAGAGACAGAGTACATACAGGAGGTTTGGCACTATACAGAGGCAGAGTACATACAGGAGGTTTGGCACTATACAGAGGCAGAGTACATACAGGAGGTTTGGCACTATACAGAGGTAGAGTACATACAGGAGGTTTGGCACTATACAGAGGCAGAGTACATACAGGAGGTTTGGCACTATACAGAGACAGAGTACATACAGGAGGTTTGGCACTATACAGAGGTAGAGTACATACAGGAGGTTTGGCACTATACAGAGGCAGAGTACATACAGGAGGTTTGGCACTATACAGAGGCAGAGTACATACAGGAGGTTTGGCACTATACAGAGGTAGAGTACATACAGGAGGTTTGGCACTATACAGAGACAGAGTACATACAGGAGGTTTGACACTATACAGAGGCAGAGTACATACAGGAGGTTTGGCACTATACAGAGACAGAGTACATACAGGAGGTTTGGCACTATACAGAGGTAGAGTACATACAGGAGGTTTGGCACTATACAGAGGCAGAGTACATACAGGAGGTTTGGCACTATACAGAGGCAGAGTCAATACAGGAGGTTTGGCACTATACAGAGGCAGAGTACATACAGGAGGTTTGGCACTATACAGAGGCAGAGTACATACAGGAGGTTTGGCACTATACAGAGGCAGAGTACATACAGGAGGTTTGGCACTATACAGAGGCAGAGTACATACAGGAGGTTTGGCACTATACAGAGGCAGAGTACATACAGGAGGTTTGGCACTATACAGAGACAGAGTACATACAGGAGGTTTGGCACTATACAGAGGCAGAGTACATACAGGAGGTTTGGCACTATACAGAGACAGAGTACATACAGGAGGTTTGGCACTATACAGAGGCAGAGTACATACAGGAGGTTTGGCACTATACAGAGACAGAGTACATACAGGAGGTTTGGCACTATACAGAGGCAGAGTACATACAGGAGGTTTGGCACTATACAGAGACAGAGTACATACAGGAGGTTTGGCACTATACAGAGGCAGAGTCAATACAGGAGGTTTGGCACTATACAGAGGCAGAGTACATACAGGAGGTTTGGCACTATACAGAGACAGAGTACATACAGGAGGTTTGGCACTATACAGAGACAGAGTACATACAGGAGGTTTGGCACTATACAGAGGCAGAGTCAATACAGGAGGTTTGGCACTATACAGAGGCAGAGTCAATACAGGAGGTTTGGCACTATACAGAGGCAGAGTACATACAGGAGGTTTGGCACTATACAGAGACAGAGTACATACAGGAGGTTTGGCACTATACAGAGACAGAGTACATACAGGAGGTTTGGCACTATACAGAGACAGAGTACATACAGGAGGTTTGGCACTATACAGAGGCAGAGTCAATACAGGAGGTTTGGCACTATACAGAGGCAGAGTCAATACAGGAGGTTTGGCACTATACAGAGGCAGAGTACATACAGGAGGTTTGGCACTATACAGAGGTAGAGTCAATGCAGGAGGTTTGACACTATACAGAGGTAGAGTCAATGCAGGAGGTTTGGCACTATACAGAGGCAGAGTCAATACAGGAGGTTTGGCACTATACAGAGACAGAGTACATACAGGAGGTTTGGCACTATACAGAGGCAGAGTACATACAGGAGGTTTGGCACTATACAGAGGTAGAGTACATACAGGAGGTTTGGCACTATACAGAGGCAGAGTACATACAGGAGGTTTGGCACTATACAGAGACAGAGTACATACAGGAGGTTTGGCACTATACAGAGGCAGAGTACATACAGGAGGTTTGGCACTATACAGAGACAGAGTACATACAGGAGGTTTGGCACTATACAGAGACAGAGTACATACAGGAGGTTTGGCACTATACAGAGGTAGAGTACATACAGGAGGTTTGGCACTATACAGAGGCAGAGTCAATACAGGAGGTTTGGCACTATACAGAGGCAGAGTACATACAGGAGGTTTGGCACTATACAGAGGCAGAGTCAATACAGGAGGTTTGGCACTATACAGAGGTAGAGTACATACAGGAGGTTTGGCACTATACAGAGGTAGAGTACATACAGGAGGTTTGGCACTATATAGAGGCAGAGTACATACAGGAGGTTTGGCACTATACAGAGACAGAGTACATACAGGAGGTTTGGCACTATACAGAGACAGAGTCAATACAGGAGGTTTGGCACTATACAGAGACAGAGTCAATACAGGAGGTTTGGCACTATACAGAGACAGAGTACATACAGGAGGTTTGACACTATACAGAGGCAGAGTACATACAGGAGGTTTGGCACTATACAGAGGCAGAGTACATACAGGAGGTTTGGCACTATACAGAGGTAGAGTACATACAGGAGGTTTGGCACTATACAGAGGTAGAGTACATACAGGAGGTTTGGCACTATACAGAGGTAGAGTACATACAGGAGGTTTGGCACTATACAGAGGTAGAGTACATACAGGAGGTTTGGCACTATACAGAGGTAGAGTACATACAGGAGGTTTGGCACTATACAGAGGTAGAGTACATACAGGAGGTTTGGCACTATACAGAGACAGAGTACATACAGGAGGTTTGGCACTATACAGAGACAGAGTCAATACAGGAGGTTTGGCACTATACAGAGGCAGAGTACATACAGGAGGTTTGGCACTATACAGAGGCAGAGTACATACAGGAGGTTTGGCACTATACAGAGGCAGAGTACATACAGGAGGTTTGGCACTATACAGAGGTAGAGTACATACAGGAGGTTTGGCACTATACAGAGGCAGAGTACATACAGGAGGTTTGGCACTATACAGAGACAGAGTACATACAGGAGGTTTGGCACTATACAGAGGCAGAGTACATACAGGAGGTTTGGCACTATACAGAGACAGAGTCAATACAGGAGGTTTGACACTATACAGAGACAGAGTACATACAGGAGGTTTGGCACTATATAGAGACAGAGTCAATACAGGAGGTTTGGCACTATACAGAGGTAGAGTACATACAGGAGGTTTGGCACTATACAGAGGCAGAGTACATACAGGAGGTTTGGCACTATACAGAGGTAGAGTACATACAGGAGGTTTGGCACTATACAGAGGCAGAGTACATACAGGAGGTTTGGCACTATACAGAGGCAGAGTCAATACAGGAGGTTTGGCACTATACAGAGGTAGAGTCAATACAGGAGGTTTGGCACTATACAGAGGCAGAGTACATACAGGAGGTTTGGCACTATACAGAGGCAGAGTACATACAGGAGGTTTGGCACTATACAGAGGTAGAGTCAATACAGGAGGTTTGGCACTATACAGAGGCAGAGTACATACAGGAGGTTTGGCACTATACAGAGGTAGAGTCAATACAGGAGGTTTGGCACTATACAGAGGCAGAGTACATACAGGAGGTTTGGCACTATACAGAGGCAGAGTACATACAGGAGGTTTGGCACTATACAGAGGCAGAGTACATACAGGAGGTTTGGCACTATACAGAGGCAGAGTCAATACAGGAGGTTTGGCACTATACAGAGGCAGAGTACATACAGGAGGTTTGGCACTATACAGAGACAGAGTACATACAGGAGGTTTGGCACTATACAGAGACAGAGTCAATACAGGAGGTTTGGCACTATACAGAGACAGAGTACATACAGGAGGTTTGGCACTATACAGAGGTAGAGTACATACAGGAGGTTTGGCACTATACAGAGGTAGAGTACATACAGGAGGTTTGGCACTATACAGAGGCAGAGTACATACAGGAGGTTTGGCACTATACAGAGGCAGAGTACATACAGGAGGTTTGGCACTATACAGAGGCAGAGTACATACAGGAGGTTTGACACTATACAGAGGCAGAGTACATACAGGAGGTTTGGCACTATACAGAGGCAGAGTACATACAGGAGGTTTGGCACTATACAGAGGCAGAGTACATACAGGAGGTTTGGCACTATACAGAGACAGAGTACATACAGGAGGTTTGGCACTATACAGAGGCAGAGTACATACAGGAGGTTTGGCACTATACAGAGGTAGAGTACATACAGGAGGTTTGGCACTATACAGAGGTAGAGTACATACAGGAGGTTTGGCACTATACAGAGGTAGAGTACATACAGGAGGTTTGGCACTATACAGAGGTAGAGTACATACAGGAGGTTTGGCACTATACAGAGGCAGAGTACATACAGGAGGTTTGGCACTATACAGAGACAGAGTACATACAGGAGGTTTGGCACTATACAGAGGCAGAGTACATACAGGAGGTTTGGCACTATACAGAGGCAGAGTACATACAGGAGGTTTGGCACTATACAGAGACAGAGTCAATACAGGAGGTTTGACACTATACAGAGGCAGAGTCAATACAGGAGGTTTGGCACTATACAGAGGCAGAGTACATACAGGAGGTTTGGCACTATACAGAGGCAGAGTCAATACAGGAGGTTTGGCACTATACAGAGACAGAGTACATACAGGAGGTTTGGCACTATACAGAGACAGAGTACATACAGGAGGTTTGGCACTATACAGAGACAGAGTACATACAGGAGGTTTGGCACTATACAGAGACAGAGTCAATACAGGAGGTTTGACACTATACAGAGGCAGAGTACATACAGGAGGTTTGGCACTATACAGAGGCAGAGTCAATACAGGAGGTTTGGCACTATACAGAGGCAGAGTA
Source organism: Pelodytes ibericus (assembly GCA_036172795.1). Taxonomy (NCBI): domain Eukaryota; kingdom Metazoa; phylum Chordata; class Amphibia; order Anura; family Pelodytidae; genus Pelodytes; species Pelodytes ibericus. The sequence continues at coordinate 6,839,837 of CM069860.1, read as the reverse complement.
CATACAGGAGGTTTGGCACTATACAGAGGTAGAGTCAATACAGGAGGTTTGGCACTATACAGAGGTAGAGTACATACAGGAGGTTTGGCACTATACAGAGGCAGAGTCAATACAGGAGGTTTGGCACTATACAGAGGCAGAGTACATACAGGAGGTTTGGCACTATACAGAGGTAGAGTCAATACAGGAGGTTTGGCACTATACAGAGGTAGAGTACATACAGGAGGTTTGGCACTATACAGAGACAGAGTACATACAGGAGGTTTGGCACTATACAGAGGTAGAGTACATACAGGAGGTTTGGCACTATACAGAGGTAGAGTACATACAGGAGGTTTGGCACTATACAGAGGCAGAGTACATACAGGAGGTTTGGCACTATACAGAGGCAGAGTACATACAGGAGGTTTGGCACTATACAGAGACAGAGTACATACAGGAGGTTTGGCACTATACAGAGACAGAGTACATACAGGAGGTTTGGCACTATACAGAGGCAGAGTACATACAGGAGGTTTGGCACTATACAGAGGCAGAGTACATACAGGAGGTTTGGCACTATACAGAGGCAGAGTACATACAGGAGGTTTGGCACTATACAGAGGCAGAGTCAATACAGGAGGTTTGGCACTATACAGAGACAGAGTACATACAGGAGGTTTGGCACTATACAGAGACAGAGTCAATACAGGAGGTTTGGCACTATACAGAGGCAGAGTACATACAGGAGGTTTGGCACTATACAGAGGCAGAGTACATACAGGAGGTTTGGCACTATACAGAGGCAGAGTCAATACAGGAGGTTTGGCACTATACAGAGACAGAGTACATACAGGAGGTTTGGCACTATACAGAGACAGAGTCAATACAGGAGGTTTGGCACTATACAGAGACAGAGTACATACAGGAGGTTTGGCACTATACAGAGACAGAGTACATACAGGAGGTTTGGCACTATACAGAGACAGAGTACATACAGGAGGTTTGGCACTATACAGAGGCAGAGTACATACAGGAGGTTTGGCACTATACAGAGGCAGAGTCAATACAGGAGGTTTGGCACTATACAGAGACAGAGTACATACAGGAGGTTTGGCACTATACAGAGACAGAGTCAATACAGGAGGTTTGGCACTATACAGAGGCAGAGTACATACAGGAGGTTTGGCACTATACAGAGGCAGAGTACATACAGGAGGTTTGGCACTATACAGAGGCAGAGTCAATACAGGAGGTTTGGCACTATACAGAGACAGAGTACATACAGGAGGTTTGGCACTATACAGAGACAGAGTCAATACAGGAGGTTTGGCACTATACAGAGACAGAGTACATACAGGAGGTTTGGCACTATACAGAGACAGAGTACATACAGGAGGTTTGGCACTATACAGAGACAGAGTACATACAGGAGGTTTGGCACTATACAGAGGCAGAGTACATACAGGAGGTTTGGCACTATACAGAGACAGAGTACATACAGGAGGTTTGGCACTATACAGAGACAGAGTCAATGCAGGAGGTTTGGCACTATACAGAGGTAGAGTACATACAGGAGGTTTGGTACTATACAGAGGCAGAGTCAATACAGGAGGTTTGGCACTATACAGAGACAGAGTACATACAGGAGGTTTGGCACTATACAGAGACAGAGTACATACAGGAGGTTTGGCACTATACAGAGGTAGAGTACATACAGGAGGTTTGGCACTATACAGAGGCAGAGTACATACAGGAGGTTTGACACTATACAGAGGTAGAGTACATACAGGAGGTTTGGCACTATACAGAGACAGAGTACATACAGGAGGTTTGGCACTATACAGAGGCAGAGTACATACAGGAGGTTTGGCACTATACAGAGACAGAGTACATACAGGAGGTTTGACACTATACAGAGGCAGAGTACATACAGGAGGTTTGGCACTATACAGAGACAGAGTACATACAGGAGGTTTGGCACTATACAGAGGTAGAGTACATACAGGAGGTTTGGCACTATACAGAGGTAGAGTCAATACAGGAGGTTTGGCACTATACAGAGGCAGAGTACATACAGGAGGTTTGGCACTATACAGAGACAGAGTACATACAGGAGGTTTGACACTATACAGAGGCAGAGTACATACAGGAGGTTTGGCACTATACAGAGACAGAGTACATACAGGAGGTTTGGCACTATACAGAGGTAGAGTCAATGCAGGAGGTTTGGCACTATACAGAGGCAGAGTACATACAGGAGGTTTGGCACTATACAGAGGCAGAGGCAATACAGGAGGTTTGGCACTATACAGAGGTAGAGTCAATGCAGGAGGTTTGGCACTATACAGAGGTAGAGTACATACAGGAGGTTTGGCACTATACAGAGACAGAGGCAATACAGGAGGTTTGGCACTATACAGAGGCAGAGTACATACAGGAGGTTTGACACTATACAGAGACAGAGTACATACAGGAGGTTTGGCACTATACAGAGGCAGAGTACATACAGGAGGTTTGGCACTATACAGAGGCAGAGTCAATACAGGAGGTTTGGCACTATACAGAGGCAGAGTACATACAGGAGGTTTGGCACTATACAGAGACAGAGTACATACAGGAGGTTTGGCACTATACAGAGGCAGAGTACATACAGGAGGTTTGGCACTATACAGAGACAGAGTCAATACAGGAGGTTTGGCACTATACAGAGACAGAGTACATACAGGAGGTTTGGCACTATACAGAGGCAGAGTACATACAGGAGGTTTGGCACTATACAGAGGCAGAGTACATACAGGAGGTTTGGCACTATATAGAGGCAGAGTACATACAGGAGGTTTGGCACTATACAGAGACAGAGTACATACAGGAGGTTTGGCACTATACAGAGACAGAGTACATACAGGAGGTTTGGCACTATACAGAGGCAGAGTACATACAGGAGGTTTGGCACTATACAGAGGCAGAGTACATACAGGAGGTTTGGCACTATATAGAGGCAGAGTACATACAGGAGGTTTGGCACTATACAGAGGCAGAGTACATACAGGAGGTTTGGCACTATACAGAGACAGAGTACATACAGGAGGTTTGGCACTATACAGAGACAGAGTACATACAGGAGGTTTGGCACTATACAGAGACAGAGTACATACAGGAGGTTTGGCACTATACAGAGACAGAGTACATACAGGAGGTTTGGCACTATACAGAGACAGAGTACATACAGGAGGTTTGGCACTATACAGAGGCAGAGTACATACAGGAGGTTTGGCACTATACAGAGGCAGAGTCAATACAGGAGGTTTGGCACTATACAGAGGTAGAGTACATACAGGAGGTTTGGCACTATACTGAGGCAGAGTACATACAGGAGGTTTGGCACTATACAGAGGCAGAGTCAATACAGGAGGTTTGGCACTATACAGAGGTAGAGTACATACAGGAGGTTTGGCACTATACAGAGACAGAGTACATACAGGAGGTTTGGCACTATACAGAGACAGAGTACATACAGGAGGTTTGGCACTATACAGAGACAGAGTACATACAGGAGGTTTGGCACTATACAGAGGTAGAGTACATACAGGAGGTTTGGCACTATACAGAGGCAGAGTCAATACAGGAGGTTTGGCACTATACAGAGGCAGAGTACATACAGGAGGTTTGGCACTATACAGAGGCAGAGTACATACAGGAGGTTTGGCACTATACAGAGACAGAGTACATACAGGAGGTTTGGCACTATACAGAGACAGAGTACATACAGGAGGTTTGGCACTATACAGAGGTAGAGTACATACAGGAGGTTTGGCACTATACAGAGGCAGAGTACATACAGGAGGTTTGGCACTATACAGAGGCAGAGTACATACAGGAGGTTTGGCACTATACAGAGGTAGAGTACATACAGGAGGTTTGGCACTATACAGAGACAGAGTACATACAGGAGGTTTGGCACTATACAGAGACAGAGTACATACAGGAGGTTTGGCACTATACAGAGGTAGAGTACATACAGGAGGTTTGGCACTATACAGAGGCAGAGTCAATACAGGAGGTTTGGCACTATACAGAGACAGAGTACATACAGGAGGTTTGGCACTATACAGAGGTAGAGTACATACAGGAGGTTTGGCACTATACAGAGGCAGAGTACATACAGGAGGTTTGGCACTATACAGAGGCAGAGTACATACAGGAGGTTTGGCACTATACAGAGGCAGAGTACATACAGGAGGTTTGGCACTATACAGAGACAGAGTCAATACAGGAGGTTTGGCACTATACAGAGGCAGAGTACATACAGGAGGTTTGGCACTATACAGAGGCAGAGTACATACAGGAGGTTTGGCACTATACAGAGGCAGAGTACATACAGGAGGTTTGGCACTATACAGAGACAGAGTACATACAGGAGGTTTGGCACTATATAGAGGCAGAGTACATACAGGAGGTTTGGCACTATACAGAGGCAGAGTACATACAGGAGGTTTGGCACTATACAGAGACAGAGTACATACAGGAGGTTTGGCACTATACAGAGACAGAGTACATACAGGAGGTTTGACACTATACAGAGACAGAGTCAATGCAGGAGGTTTGGCACTATACAGAGGCAGAGTACATACAGGAGGTTTGGCACTATACAGAGGCAGAGTACATACAGGAGGTTTGACACTATACAGAGACAGAGTACATACAGGAGGTTTGGCACTATACAGAGACAGAGTACATACAGGAGGTTTGGCACTATACAGAGGCAGAGTACATACAGGAGGTTTGGCACTATACAGAGACAGAGTACATACAGGAGGTTTGGCACTATACAGAGGCAGAGTACATACAGGAGGTTTGGCACTATACAGAGACAGAGTACATACAGGAGGTTTGGCACTATACAGAGGCAGAGTACATACAGGAGGTTTGGCACTATACAGAGGCAGAGTACATACAGGAGGTTTGGCACTATACAGAGGCAGAGTACATACAGGAGGTTTGGCACTATACAGAGACAGAGTACATACAGGAGGTTTGGCACTATACAGAGGCAGAGTACATACAGGAGGTTTGGCACTATACAGAGACAGAGTACATACAGGAGGTTTGACACTATACAGAGGCAGAGTACATACAGGAGGTTTGACACTATACAGAGGTAGAGTACATACAGGAGGTTTGGCACTATACAGAGGCAGAGTACATACAGGAGGTTTGGCACTATACAGAGACAGAGTACATACAGGAGGTTTGGCACTATACAGAGGCAGAGTACATACAGGAGGTTTGGCACTATACAGAGACAGAGTACATACAGGAGGTTTGGCACTATACAGAGGTAGAGTCAATACAGGAGGTTTGGCACTATACAGAGGCAGAGTACATACAGGAGGTTTGGCACTATACAGAGGCAGAGTACATACAGGAGGTTTGGCACTATACAGAGGCAGAGTCAATACAGGAGGTTTGGCACTATACAGAGACAGAGTACATACAGGAGGTTTGGCACTATACAGAGGCAGAGTACATACAGGAGGTTTGGCACTATACAGAGGCAGAGTACATACAGGAGGTTTGGCACTATACAGAGACAGAGTACATACAGGAGGTTTGGCACTATACAGAGACAGAGTACATACAGGAGGTTTGGCACTATACAGAGGTAGAGTACATACAGGAGGTTTGGCACTATACAGAGACAGAGTCAATACAGGAGGTTTGGCACTATACAGAGGCAGAGTACATACAGGAGGTTTGGCACTATACAGAGGCAGAGTACATACAGGAGGTTTGGCACTATACAGAGGCAGAGTACATACAGGAGGTTTGGCACTATACAGAGGCAGAGGCAATACAGGAGGTTTGGCACTATACAGAGACAGAGTACATACAGGAGGTTTGGCACTATACAGAGACAGAGTCAATACAGGAGGTTTGGCACTATACAGAGACAGAGTACATACAGGAGGTTTGGCACTATATAGAGGCAGAGTACATACAGGAGGTTTGGCACTATACAGAGGCAGAGTACATACAGGAGGTTTGGCACTATACAGAGACAGAGTACATACAGGAGGTTTGGCACTATACAGAGACAGAGTACATACAGGAGGTTTGGCACTATACAGAGACAGAGTACATACAGGAGGTTTGGCACTATACAGAGGTAGAGTCAATACAGGAGGTTTGGCACTATACAGAGGCAGAGTACATACAGGAGGTTTGGCACTATACAGAGACAGAGTACATACAGGAGGTTTGGCACTATACAGAGGTAGAGTCAATACAGGAGGTTTGGCACTATACAGAGGCAGAGTACATACAGGAGGTTTGGCACTATACAGAGGCAGAGTACATACAGGAGGTTTGACACTATACAGAGACAGAGTCAATACAGGAGGTTTGGCACTATACAGAGGCAGAGTACATACAGGAGGTTTGGCACTATACAGAGGCAGAGTCAATGCAGGAGGTTTGGCACTATACAGAGGCAGAGTCAATACAGGAGGTTTGGCACTATACAGAGGCAGAGGCAATACAGGAGGTTTGGCACTATACAGAGGTAGAGTCAATGCAGGAGGTTTGACACTATACAGAGACAGAGTCAATGCAGGAGGTTTGGCACTATACAGAGGCAGAGTACATACAGGAGGTTTGGCACTATACAGAGGTAGAGTCAATGCAGGAGGTTTGGCACTATACAGAGGCAGAGTACATACAGGAGGTTTGGCACTATACAGAGGCAGAGTACATACAGGAGGTTTGGCACTATACAGAGGTAGAGTCAATGCAGGAGGTTTGGCACTATACAGAGGCAGAGGCAATACAGGAGGTTTGGCACTATACAGAGGTAGAGTCAATGCAGGAGGTTTGACACTATACAGAGACAGAGTCAATGCAGGAGGTTTGGCACTATACAGAGGCAGAGTCAATACAGGAGGTTTGGCACTATACAGAGACAGAGTACATACAGGAGGTTTGGCACTATACAGAGACAGAGTCAATACAGGAGGTTTGGCACTATACAGAGACAGAGTACATACAGGAGGTTTGGCACTATACAGAGGCAGAGTACATACAGGAGGTTTGGCACTATACAGAGGTAGAGTACATACAGGAGGTTTGGCACTATACAGAGGCAGAGTCAATGCAGGAGGTTTGGCACTATACAGAGGCAGAGTCAATACAGGAGGTTTGGCACTATACAGAGACAGAGTACATACAGGAGGTTTGGCACTATACAGAGACAGAGTCAATGCAGGAGGTTTGGCACTATACAGAGGCAGAGTACATACAGGAGGTTTGGCACTATACAGAGGCAGAGTCAATACAGGAGGTTTGGCACTATACAGAGGCAGAGTACATACAGGAGGTTTGGCACTATACAGAGGCAGAGTACATACAGGAGGTTTGGCACTATACAGAGGCAGAGTACATACAGGAGGTTTGGCACTATATAGAGGCAGAGTACATACAGGAGGTTTGGCACTATACAGAGGCAGAGTACATACAGGAGGTTTGGCACTATACAGAGGTAGAGTCAATACAGGAGGTTTGGCACTATACAGAGGCAGAGTACATACAGGAGGTTTGGCACTATACAGAGACAGAGTACATACAGGAGGTTTGGCACTATACAGAGGCAGAGTCAATACAGGAGGTTTGGCACTATACAGAGACAGAGTACATACAGGAGGTTTGGCACTATACAGAGACAGAGTACATACAGGAGGTTTGACACTATACAGAGGCAGAGTCAATACAGGAGGTTTGGCACTATACAGAGACAGAGTACATACAGGAGGTTTGGCACTATACAGAGGCAGAGTACATACAGGAGGTTTGGCACTATACAGAGACAGAGTCAATACAGGAGGTTTGGCACTATACAGAGGCAGAGTCAATACAGGAGGTTTGGCACTATACAGAGACAGAGTACATACAGGAGGTTTGGCACTATACAGAGACAGAGTACATACAGGAGGTTTGGCACTATACAGAGACAGAGTACATACAGGAGGTTTGGCACTATACAGAGACAGAGTCAATACAGGAGGTTTGGCACTATACAGAGGCAGAGTACATACAGGAGGTTTGGCACTATACAGAGGCAGAGTACATACAGGAGGTTTGGCACTATACAGAGACAGAGTCAATGCAGGAGGTTTGGCACTATACAGAGGCAGAGTACATACAGGAGGTTTGGCATTATACAGAGGCAGAGTCAATACAGGAGGTTTGGCACTATACAGAGGCAGAGTACATACAGGAGGTTTGGCACTATACAGAGGCAGAGTACATACAGGAGGTTTGGCACTATACAGAGACAGAGTACATACAGGAGGTTTGGCACTATACAGAGGCAGAGTACATACAGGAGGTTTGGCACTATACAGAGGCAGAGTACATACAGGAGGTTTGGCACTATACAGAGACAGAGTACATACAGGAGGTTTGGCACTATACAGAGGCAGAGTACATACAGGAGGTTTGGCACTATACAGAGACAGAGTACATACAGGAGGTTTGGCACTATACAGAGGCAGAGTCAATACAGGAGGTTTGGCACTATACAGAGGCAGAGTACATACAGGAGGTTTGACACTATACAGAGACAGAGTCAATGCAGGAGGTTTGGCACTATACAGAGGCAGAGTACATACAGGAGGTTTGGCACTATACAGAGGCAGAGTCCATACAGGAGGTTTGGCACTATACAGAGGTAGAGTACATACAGGAGGTTTGGCACTATACAGAGACAGAGTACATACAGGAGGTTTGGCACTATACAGAGGCAGAGTACATACAGGAGGTTTGGCACTATACAGAGACAGAGTCAATACAGGAGGTTTGGCACTATACAGAGGTAGAGTCAATACAGGAGGTTTGGCACTATACAGAGGCAGAGTACATACAGGAGGTTTAGCACTATACAGAGACAGAGTACATACAGGAGGTTTGGCACTATACAGAGGCAGAGTACATACAGGAGGTTTGGCACTATACAGAGACAGAGTACATACAGGAGGTTTGGCACTATACAGAGACAGAGTCAATACAGGAGGTTTGGCACTATACAGAGGCAGAGGCAATACAGGAGGTTTGGCACTATACAGAGGCAGAGTACATACAGGAGGTTTGGCACTATACAGAGGTAGAGTCCATACAGGAGGTTTGGCACTATACAGAGGCAGAGTACATACAGGAGGTTTGGCACTATACAGAGGCAGAGTACATACAGGAGGTTTGGCACTATACAGAGGCAGAGTACATACAGGAGGTTTGACACTATACAGAGGCAGAGTACATACAGGAGGTTTGGCATTATACAGAGGTAGAGTACATACAGGAGGTTTGACACTATACAGAGGTAGAGTCAATACAGGAGGTTTGGCACTATACAGAGGCAGAGTACATACAGGAGGTTTGGCACTATACAGAGACAGAGTACATACAGGAGGTTTGGCACTATACAGAGGTAGAGTCAATACAGGAGGTTTGGCACTATACAGAGGTAGAGTACATACAGGAGGTTTGGCACTATACAGAGACAGAGTACATACAGGAGGTTTGGCATTATACAGAGGCAGAGTACATACAGGAGGTTTGGCACTATACAGAGGTAGAGTCAATACAGGAGGTTTGGCACTATACAGAGGTAGAGTACATACAGGAGGTTTGGCACTATACAGAGACAGAGTACATACAGGAGGTTTGGCACTATACAGAGGCAGAGTACATACAGGAGGTTTGGCACTATACAGAGGCAGAGTACATACAGGAGGTTTGGCACTATACAGAGGTAGAGTCAATACAGGAGGTTTGGCACTATACAGAGACAGAGTCAATACAGGAGGTTTGGCACTATACAGAGGCAGAGTACATACAGGAGGTTTGGCACTATACAGAGGCAGAGTACATACAGGAGGTTTGGCACTATACAGAGGCAGAGTCCATACAGGAGGTTTGGCACTATACAGAGGCAGAGTACATACAGGAGGTTTGGCACTATACAGAGGCAGAGTACATACAGGAGGTTTGGCACTATACAGAGGCAGAGTACATACAGGAGGTTTGGCACTATACAGAGACAGAGTACATACAGGAGGTTTGGCACTATACAGAGGTAGAGTACATACAGGAGGTTTGGCACTATACAGAGGCAGAGTACATACAGGAGGTTTGGCACTATACAGAGACAGAGTCCATACAGGAGGTTTGGCACTATACAGAGGTAGAGTACATACAGGAGGTTTGGCACTATACAGAGGCAGAGTACATACAGGAGGTTTGGCACTATACAGAGACAGAGTACATACAGGAGGTTTGGCACTATACAGAGACAGAGTACATACAGGAGGTTTGGCACTATACAGAGGCAGAGTCAATGCAGGAGGTTTGGCACTATACAGAGGCAGAGTACATGCAGGAGGTTTGGCACTATACAGAGGCAGAGTACATACAGGAGGTTTGGCACTATACAGAGACAGAGTACATACAGGAGGTTTGGCACTATACAGAGGCAGAGTACATACAGGAGGTTTGGCACTATACAGAGGCAGAGTACATACAGGAGGTTTGGCACTATACAGAGACAGAGTCAATACAGGAGGTTTGGCACTATACAGAGGCAGAGTCAATACAGGAGGTTTGGCACTATACAGAGGCAGAGTACATACAGGAGGTTTGACACTATACAGAGACAGAGTACATACAGGAGGTTTGGCACTATACAGAGGCAGAGTACATACAGGAGGTTTGGCACTATACTGAGGCAGAGTCAATACAGGAGGTTTGGCACTATACAGAGGTAGAGTACATACAGGAGGTTTGGCACTATACAGAGGTAGAGTACATACAGGAGGTTTGGCACTATACAGAGGCAGAGTACATACAGGAGGTTTGGCACTATACTGAGACAGAGTCAATACAGGAGGTTTGGCACTATACAGAGGTAGAGTCAATACAGGAGGTTTGGCACTATACAGAGGCAGAGTCAATACAGGAGGTTTGGCACTATACAGAGGCAGAGTACATACAGGAGGTTTGACACTATACAGAGGTAGAGTACATACAGGAGGTTTGGCACTATACAGAGGTAGAGTCAATACAGGAGGTTTGGCACTATACAGAGGCAGAGTACATACAGGAGGTTTGGCACTATACAGAGACAGAGTCAATACAGGAGGTTTGGCACTATACAGAGGCAGAGTACATACAGGAGGTTTGGCACTATACAGAGGCAGAGTACATACAGGAGCACAGCCCTGATCATTATCTGTCTCCAGTAATATTATAGTATATTGTATAACTGGTGCAGGACTCTGCGGAGTGGTCTGTACTGGTTGGATACTTTGTCATATTAGCACTGACCGCAGACTCCACATGTATCATGTATGTGATAAAGATCTGCCATGCTTTATTAACTGATAACCATCCACTGTGTAACGAGCGCCGGCGGAACGCGTGGGGAGGTCAGACGATGCTGATGTGCAAATTATATATCTGGAAATGGGCCTCTCGTAATTATTATTTACTTACGTGGACCCCGATACTCTTTAATCGGTCGTTTGTTCGGTCTCTGCCCAAAGGCTTGCAATCTACGGTTCCATATCAGGCGCCTTTTAATATTTTCTTAAATGTGTCAAAAAAAAACCCATAAAAATCCTAGAACAACATCGGGCAAACAGAGCATGGGCTTTATTCATGAGAGAGAGAAATGAGAAGGGAATGTCGAACACAAGGCCAAAGTAGCCGAGCTGAAAAAATTCTCCATTCAGCTAAATGGGAGAACGCTTCTTTCTTTTTTTTTTATTTTTTTTTTTTACTACTCGGCTACTTTGGCCTTACATTTGAAATTCCCTTGTCAATTCCCTCTTTCACGAATGAACCCTTATGTTTCTGGTCCTATGGAGATTAATGTAAAGTTGTTATTTGAGGGAATGAGTCTGTTTGCTCAGAGCACAGCGAGGGGGCTTCGAAGATACAAGAAGGACTCCGGGGCATGTCGGACCGTCCCTCCTTGTCCCTCTCCAACAAATATGATATGTCAGTAATTACAGACACTCAGACCTGATCCCAAACTGGCAGAGACAGCTAATTCCCCTCTAAGACATGTTCGCAGTACCCAGCCACTCCATGTTAAATTCCTTCCCTTCCCTACACTATTATAATGTATACTGTATTATACTGTACACGGGAGCCAGTCTGCAGCTCTGTACAACAGAACAAAGGGACCAGCAAATAAGCACATAGGGTGAACAGGAGAGGAAAGAGGGGCAGAGAGATGGGGGTGCTAAATACAGACACTTTGGAGGTTTGCTAAATGCCATGTTGTTATGTGTGCCCTAATTAGCTATCCCTCTTAATCCCACTTTCTAAATCACTGTAGTTTTCTTGCTAGGAAGCTGAATAGATTTGATCTTAACTCCACCCACTGTCTGTTTCGGAAAGATTCTATGTGTACAGCTGTACACCTGGTGTCTCATGCACACACGTACAGCTGGAAAGCTGAGAGTCGTGAGTAAATAAAGCATATTTAGCATATTGATGTTTACTTTTTGATTGTTCGTGAAAGTCATTGTGCATCGACAAATGTTTGGTCATTTTGTGTTAATATCATAGGGGGAGACTTAGGGCTGTAATGGATATTTCAGGTCTGTAATCAGTAAAAAGGTGCCGCTAATAACATCCCCCCCTAAATGCGACCACCCATCTTTTTGTCCCAATATGGTCCAAACGTTTTCTGTTTGGAGGTTTCGCTTGCCCGTCATATAGCTTGGTGAAACGCGTCAGGTATTTTGCAAATAATCTCCCTGTCCCGGTTCATCCCTTGTGCCCCAACACTGAGACACAAATGAGATGAAAGAAATCATCGGGGATAGAAAGTGACTTAAGAGAATGCATTATATCCGCTCTCCAGCATCTTCTTCAGACACGTTATAACTTTATCGCCTTGATTTGCATGTAGCGGTGAGAGGATTAAACGGTCTGCTTACAGTCTGTATACATCCCCTGTAAGCTGTCTCCTCAATAAACCCCCAGCCAAGAACTAATCTTTTCTTGAAAAGTGATTATAGTCAGCACAGTGACCCCACTCGCCCTCCTGGGAGGGGTCACGCACAGGTTAGTGGGCTCACACAATCCCTCTGCCCTTAAGTACTCCAGATTCTGTTGTTTACCCTTCTGGTTACTGCTGAATTAAGGATGATGGAGGGGCTTTCTGAATATATTTGAATTGTCTCCCCTCCATAAGCAGTGTCTGTGCATACCCCAACTATCATGCCTGTGATTACAGCGTAAGAAGAGAGCTATAATGGCTCTCAGTGAGATTTGCCCCTCCAGTTTGGGCTGGTACCCCACCACCTCCTCCGGCCACCATGCTGGTCCACTATATATATTCCTTCAGCATGGACAAGTGAGAAAAACAGGGATCTGTGCCGCCTATCTCTGCTCCTCCAGGAGACCCTGGTGGTCCGTATGGAGTTGTTGTGATCTTCCCACTGGAATTAAAGGGCCCCTCTTTGTAACACTAGAGAAATGATGGTTCTCTGACAATTATTATATATAATATTTCACCCAAGGTTAGTCACACCTATTGCCCCAATCATGCCAGGAGTCTCATGATTATTTCTTAATAACCTGTAACAATAAAACAATAACAGCTTGTATTACGAAGCACCAAGGATCTACAAAGTGTTTGTGTCAAGGCTACTGGTGTCTGTGTGAAGGCCACTGGTGTCTTTGTCAAGGCCACTGGTGTCTGTGTGAAGGCTACTGGTGTCTGTGTCAAGGTCACTTGTGTCTGTGTGAAGGCCACTGGTGTCTGTGTGAAGGCCACTGGTGTCTGTGTGAAGGCCACTGGTGTCTGTGTCAAGGTCACTGGTGTCTATGTCAAGGCCACTGGTGTCTGTGTCAAGGTCACTGGTGTATGTGTGAGGCCACTGCTGTCTGTGTGAAGGCCACTGGTGTCTGTGTGAAGGCCACTGGTGTATGTGTGAAGGTCACTGGTGTCTGTGTGAAGGCCACTGGTTTCTGTGTGAAGGCCACTGGTGTCTGTGTCAAGGCCACTGGTGTCTGTGTCAAGGTCACTGGTGTCTGTGTGAAGGCCACTGGTGTCTGTGTGAAGGCCACTGCTGTCTTTGTCAAGGCCACTGGTGTCTGTGTGAAGGCTACTGGTGTCTGTGTGAAGGCCACTGGTGTCTGTGTCAAGGCCATTGGTGTCTGTGTGAAGGCCACTGCTGTCTGTGTCAAGGCCACTGGTGTCTGTATGAAGGCCACTGGTGTCTGTGTGAAGGCCACTGGTGTCTGTGTGAAGGCCATTGGTGTCTGTGTGAAGGCCACTGGTGTCTGTGTGAAGGCCACTGGTGTCTGTGTCAAGGTCACTGGTTTCTGTGTGAAGGCTACTGGTGTCTGTGTGAAGGCCACTGGTGTCTGTGTGAAGGCTACTGGTGTCTGTGTGAAGGCCACTGGTGTCTGTGTGAAGGCCACTGGTGTCTGTGTGAAGGCCACTGCTGTCTGTGTCAAGGTCACTGGTTTCTGTGTGAAGGCCACTGGTGTCTGTGTCAAGGTCACTGGTTTCTGTGTGAAGGCTACTGGTTTCTGTGTGAAGGCCACTGGTGTCTGTGTGAAGGCCACTGGTGTCTGTGTGAAGGCTACTGGTGTCTGTGTGAAGGCTACTGGTTTCTGTGCGAAGGCTACTGGTGTCTGTGTGAAGGCCACTGGTGTCTGTGTGAAGGCTACTGGTGTCTGTGTGAAGGCCACTGGTGTCTGTGTGAAGGCCACTGGTGTCTGTGTGAAGGCCACTGGTTTCTGTGTGAAGGCCACTGGTGTCTGTGTCAAGGTCACTGGTTTCTGTGTGAAGGCTACTGGTTTCTGTGTGAAGGCCACTGGTGTCTGTGTCAAGGTCACTGGTTTCTGTGTGAAGGCCACTGTTGTCTGTGTGCAGGCCACTGGTGTCTGTGTGAAGGCCACTGGTTTCTGTGTGAAGGCCACTGGTGTCTGTGTGAAGGCCACTGGTGTCTGTGTGAAGGCCACTGGTGTCTGTGTCAAGGTCACTGGTGTCTGTGTGAAGGCCACTGGTGTCTGTGTCAAGGTCACTGGTGTCTGTGTGAAGGCCACTGGTGTCTGTGTGAAGGCTACTGGTGTCTGTGTGAAGGCCACTGGTGTCTGTGTGAAGGCCACTGGTGTCTGTGTGAAGGCCACTGGTGTCTGTGTGAAGGCTACTGGTGTCTGTGTGAAGGCCACTGGTGTCTGTGTGAAGGCCACTGGTGTCTGTGTGAAGGCTACTGGTGTCTGTGTGAAGGCCACTGGTGTCTGTGTGAGGCCACTGGTGTCTGTGTGAAGGCCACTGGTGTCTGTGTGAAGGCCACTGGTGTCTGTGTCAAGGTCACTGGTGTATGTGTGAGGCCACTGCTGTCTGTGTGAAGGCCACTGGTGTCTGTGTGAAGGCCACTGGTGTATGTGTGAAGGTCACTGGTGTCTGTGTGAAGGCCACTGGTTTCTGTGTGAAGGCCACTGGTGTCTGTGTCAAGGCCACTGGTGTCTGTGTCAAGGTCACTGGTGTCTGTGTGAAGGCCACTGGTGTCTGTGTGAAGGCCACTGCTGTCTTTGTCAAGGCCACTGGTGTCTGTGTGAAGGCTACTGGTGTCTGTGTGAAGGCCACTGGTGTCTGTGTCAAGGCCATTGGTGTCTGTGTGAAGGCCACTGCTGTCTGTGTCAAGGCCACTGGTGTCTGTATGAAGGCCACTGGTGTCTGTGTAAAGGCCACTGGTGTCTGTGTGAAGGCCATTGGTGTCTGTGTGAAGGCCACTGGTGTCTGTGTGAAGGCCACTGGTGTCTGTGTCAAGGTCACTGGTTTCTGTGTGAAGGCTACTGGTGTCTGTGTGAAGGCCACTGGTGTCTGTGTGAAGGCTACTGGTGTCTGTGTGAAGGCCACTGGTGTCTGTGTGAAGGCCACTGGTGTCTGTGTGAAGGCCACTGCTGTCTGTGTGAAGGCCACTGCTGTCTGTGTCAAGGTCACTGGTTTCTGTGTGAAGGCCACTGGTGTCTGTGTCAAGGTCACTGGTTTCTGTGTGAAGGCTACTGGTTTCTGTGTGAAGGCCACTGGTGTCTGTGTGAAGGCCACTGGTGTCTGTGTGAAGGCTACTGGTGTCTGTGTGAAGGCTACTGGTTTCTGTGCGAAGGCTACTGGTGTCTGTGTGAAGGCCACTGGTGTCTGTGTGAAGGCCACTGGTGTCTGTGTGAAGGCCACTGGTGTCTGTGTGAAGGCCACTGGTTTCTGTGTGAAGGCCACTGGTGTCTGTGTCAAGGTCACTGGTTTCTGTGTGAAGGCTACTGGTTTCTGTGTGAAGGCCACTGGTGTCTGTGTCAAGGTCACTGGTTTCTGTGTGAAGGCCACTGTTGTCTGTGTGCAGGCCACTGGTGTCTGTGTCAAGGTCACTGGTTTCTGTGTGAAGGCCACTGGTGTCTGTGTGAAGGCCACTGGTGTCTGTGTGAAGGCCACTGGTGTCTGTGTCAAGGTCACTGGTGTCTGTGTGAAGGCCACTGGTGTCTGTGTCAAGGTCACTGGTGTCTGTGTGAAGGCCACTGGTGTCTGTGTGAAGGCCACTGGTGTCTGTGTGAAGGCTACTGGTGTCTGTGTGAAGGCCACTGGTGTCTGTGTGAAGGCCACTGGTGTCTGTGTGAAGGCTACTGGTGTCTGTGTGAAGGCCACTGGTGTCTGTGTGAAGGCCACTGGTGTCTGTGTGAAGGCTACTGGTGTCTGTGTGAAGGCCACTGGTGTCTGTGTGAGGCCACTGGTGTCTGTGTGAAGGCCACTGGTGTCTGTGTGAAGGCCACTGGTGTCTGTGTGAAGGCTACTGGTGTCTGTGTGAAGGCTACTGGTGTCTGTGTGAAGGTCACTGGTGTCTGTGTGAAGGCTACTGGTGTCTGTGTGAAGGCTACTGGTGTCTGTGTGAAGGCTACTGGTGTCTGTGTGAAGGTCACTGGTGTCTGTGTGAAGGCTACTGGTGTCTGTGTGAAGGCTACTGGTGTCTGTGTGAAGGTCACTGGTGTCTGTGTGAAGGCTACTGGTTTCTGTGTGAAGGCCACTGGTGTCTGTGTGAAGGCCACTGGTGTCTGTGAAAGTTCCATCGAAAATCATTAATATCCTAAAACCTTTTTATTTGCATTATAAATACAATAACAATACAAACAAAATTCACAGTAACAATACAAAAAGAAAGATATCTATATATAAAATAAATGATAGACTTGTCTTTCACAGTATCCAGTCAATGTCCACCCTCTAGTAAGGTATTAATTCCTGCAGCTAATAGAGCCGGGCAGGATCGTGGATTGACAGTCACACTGATAGCTCTTGTCATCTGTGTCCCACGGACAGAAAGTGGCCTAGATGTTACAGGACCTGTGGGGGTAAGAGATGGAGGGCTCGGCCGACTAGATGGCAAAGGATCATGCAAAGAGAGAGAGAGAGAGAGAGAGTGCCTTGAGGGACCTGGGAATCTTTGGGGTTAAAAATAAACAAACAAAAAAATGATCTGATGCATCTTTGAAAAACAGATTTGTTGCCAATTTTTGAAAAAATATGTGAAGGATGGGAGGATTTGGGCATGAACACCAAGCAGTATCACAGAATGTTACCAAACACCAACCAGATTCACAGAATGTTACCAAACATCAGCCAGAATCACAGAATATTACCAAACACCAACCAGAATCACAGAATGTTACCAAACATCAACCAGA
This sequence comes from Pelodytes ibericus, assembly GCA_036172795.1. NCBI lineage: Eukaryota > Metazoa > Chordata > Amphibia > Anura > Pelodytidae > Pelodytes > Pelodytes ibericus. Next base: position 6,822,107 of record CM069860.1, on the reverse strand, counting down.
ATCACAGAATATTACCAAACATCAGCCAGTATCACAGAATGTTACCAAACACCAGCCAGTATCACAGAATGTTACCAAACATCAACCAGAATCACAGAATGTTACCAAACATCAGCCAGAATCCAGAATATTACCAAACATCAACCAGAATCACAGAATATTACCAAACACCAACCAGTATCACAGAATGTTACCAAACAGCAACCAAAATCACAGAATGTTACCAAACAGCAACCAGAATCACAGAATATTACCAAACACCAACCAGTATCACAGGATGTTACCAAACAGCAACCGGAATCACAGAATGTTACCAAACACCAACCAGTATCACAGAATGATACCAAACATCAGCCAGTATCACAGAATGATACCAAACATCAGCAAGTATCACAGAATGTTACCAAACATCAACCAGAATCACAGAATGTTACCAAACACCATCTAGTATCACAGAATGTTACAAAACACCAACCAGTATTACAGAATGATACCAAGCATCAGCCAGTATCACAGAATGTTACCAAACATCAACCAGAATCACAGAATGTTACCAAACGCCAACCAGTTTTACAGATTGTTACCAAACATCAGCCAGTATCACAGAATGTTATCAAACACCAACCAGTTTTACAGATTGTTACCAAACATCAACTAGAATCACAGAATGTTACCAAACATCAACTAGTATCACATAATGTTACCTAACACCAGCCAGTATCACAGAATAGGGATAGCCTTATACCTATGCCACGCATGCTTTAACTCCTTCACTGTATTAACCTCTACCACTTCTACTGGAAGACTATTCCATACATCCACTACCCTCTCAGTGAAGTAATCCTTTCATTAGTCCCTGGTCTTATCTTATATCTAGGATAGCCTTATACCTATCCCACGCATGCTTAAACTCCTTCACTGTATTAACCTCTACCACTTCTACTGGAAGACTATTCCATACATCCACTACCCTCTCAGTGAAGTAATCCTTTCATTAGTCCCTGGTCTTATCTTATATCTAGGATAGCCTTATACCTATCCCACGCATGCTTAAACTCCTTCACTGTATTAACCTCTACCACTTCTACTGGAAGACTATTCCATACATCCACTACCCTCTCAGTAAAGTAATCCTTTCATTAGTCCCTGGTCTTATCTTATATCTAGGATAGCCTTATACCTATCCCACGCATGCTTAAACTCCTTCACTGTATTAACCTCTACCACTTATACTGGAAGACTATTCCATGCATCCACTACCCTCTCAGTAAAGTAATACTATCATTAGTCCCTGACCTTATCTTATAGCTAGGATAGCCTTATACCTATCCCATGCATGCTTAAACTCCTTCACTGTATTAACCTCTACCACTTCTACTGGAAGACTATTTCATACATCCACTACCCTCTCAGTAATGTAATACTTTCATTAGTCCCTGGCCTTATCTTATATCTAGGATAGCCTTATACCTATCCCATGCATGCTTAAACTCCTTCACTGTATTAACCTCTACCACTTCTACTGGAAGACTATTCCATGCATCCACTACCCTCTCAGTAAAGTAATACTATCATTAGTCCCTGACCTTATCTTATAGCTAGGATAGCCTTATACCTATCCCATGCATGCTTAAACTCCTTCACTGTATTAACCTCTACCACTTCTACTGGAAGACTATTCCATGCATCCACTACCCTCTCAGTAATGTAATACTTTCATTAGTCCCTGGCCTTCTCTTATATCTAGGATAGCCTTATACCTATCCCACGCATGCTTAAACTCCTTCACTGTATTAACCTCTACCACTTCTACTGGAAGACTATTCCATGTATCCACTACCCTCTCAGTAATGTAATACTTTCATTAGTCCCTGACCTTATCTTATATCTAGGATAGCCTTATACCTATCCCATGCATGCTTAAACTCCTTCACTGTATTAACCTCTACCACTTCTACTGGAAGACTATTCCATGCATCCACTACCCTCTCAGTAATGTAATACTTTCATTAGTCCCTGGCCTTCTCTTATATCTAGGATAGCCTTATACCTATCCCACGCATGCTTAAACTCCTTCACTGTATTAACCACTACCACTTCTACTGGAAGACTATTCCATACATCCACTACCCTCTCAGTAAAGTAATACTTTCATTAGTCCCTGACCTTATCTTATATCTAGGATAGCCTTATACCTATCCCACGCATGCTTAAACTCCTTCACTGTATGAACCTCTACCACTTCTACTGGAAGACTATTCCATACATCCACTACCCTCTCAGTAAAGTAATACTTTCATTAGTCCCTGGCCTTATCTTATATCTAGGATAGCCTTATACCTATCCCACGCATGCATAAACACCTTCACTGTATTAACCTCTACCACTTCTACTGGAAGACTATTCCATACATCCACTACCCTCTCAGTAATGTAATACTTTCATTAGTCCCTGACCTTATCTTATATCTAGGATAGCCTTATACCTATCCCATGCATGCTTAAACTCCTTCACTGTATTAACCTCTACCACTTCTACTGGAAGACTATTCCATACATCCACTACCCTCTCAGTAATGTAATACTTTCATTAGTCCCTGACCTTATCTTATATCTAGGATAGCCTTATACCTATCCCATGCATGCTTAAACTCCTTCACTGTATTAACCTCTACCACTTCTACTGGAAGACTATTCCACAGAAAATTAGCTCATTTGCATATAAGGCCACAGGTGATGTCATACACAGGAGACAATAAAAAAAATAAGTTTCTCTTATTATTTGACATAACACAACGTACACATCATTTTCACATTGAAAAAAAAAAAAATCTAGATTAACAGTACAAAGGTTGAGTCTCTTTAAACTCCATTCCCCCAATCTGTGCATTGTCTGGGGTCACCCTAAGCTTGCCCCGTCTGTAAATTCCCGGCAGTGATTATTTCTTTGTATTATTTGTGCTCAGTATGATCAATAAGGCCAGATCACTCAGTATCATGATGTAATAATGATAATAAACTCCCTTCTGTACTGATTACTGAGCAGCACGCTCAGGCCCAATACAGTGAGGTGAACCCAGTGAGGTGCAGGCTCTACATCTGTATTAAAGCATTGCTGCTGTAGACTGTGGATACAGTGAGGTGCAGGCTCTACGTCTGTATTAAAGCATCGCTGCTGTAGACTGTGAACCCAGTGAGGTGCAGGCTCTACATCTGTATTAGAGCTTCGCTGCTGTAGACTGTGAATACAGTGAGGTGCAGGCTCTACGTCTGTATTAAAGCATCGCTGCTGTAGACTGTGAACCCAGTGAGGTTGAGGTGCAGGCTCTACGTCTGTATTAGAGCTTCGCTGCTGTAGACTGTGAATACAGTGAGGTGCAGGCTCTACGCCTGTGTTAGAGCATCGCTGCTGTAGACTGTGAATACAGTGAGGTGCAGGCTCTACGTCTGTATTAAAGCATCGCTTCTGTAGACTGTGGATACAGTGAGGTGCAGGCTCTACACCTATATTAAAGCATCGCTGCTGTAGACTGTGAATACAGTGAGGTGCAGGCTCTACGCCTGTATTAGAGCATCGCTGCTGTAGACTGTGAATACAGTGAAGTGCAGGCTCTACGCCTGTATTAGAGCATCGCTGCTGTAGACTGTGAATAAAGTGAGGTGCAGGATCTACGCCTGTATTAAAGCATCGCTGCTGTAGACTGTGAATACAGTGAGGTGCAAGCTATACGCCTGTATTAAAGCATAGCTGCTGTAGACTGTGAATACAGTGAGGTGCAGGATCTACGCCTGTATTAGAGCATCGCTGCTGTAGACTGTGGATACAATGAGGTGCAGGCTCTACACCTGTATTAGAGCATCGCTGCTGTAGACTGTGAACCCAGTGAGGTGCAAGCTCTACGCCTGTATTAGAGCATCGCTGCCTTAGACTGTGGATACAGTGAGGTGCAGGCTCTACGCCTGTATTAAACCATCGCTGCCTTAGACTGTTGATACAGTGAGGTGCAGGCTCTACGCCTGTATTAGAGCATCGCTGCCTTAGACTGTTGATACAGTGAGGTGCAGGCTCTACACCTGTATTAGAGCATCGTTGCCTTAGACTGTGGATACAGTGAGGTGCAGGCTCTACGCCTGTATTAGAGCATCGCTGCCTTAGACTGTGGATACAGTGAGGTGCAGGCTCTACGCCTGTATTAGAGCATCGCTGCCTTAGACTGTGGATACAGTGAGGTGCAGGCTCTACGCCTTTATTAAACCATCGCTGCCTTAGACTGTGGATACAGTGAGGTGCAGGCTCTACGCCTCTATTAGAGCATCGCTGCCTTAGACTGTTGATACAGTGAGGTGCAGGCTCTACGCCTCTATTAGAGCATCGCTGCCTTAGACTGTTGATACAGTGAGGTGCAGGCTCTACGCCTGTATTAGAGCATCGTTGCCTTAGACTGTGGATACAGTGAGGTGCAGGCTCTACGCCTGTATTAAACCATCGCTGCCTTAGACTGTGGATACAGTGAGGTGCAGGCTCTACGCCTGTATTAGAGCATCGCTGCTGTAGACTGTGAATACAGTGAGGTGCAGGATCTACGCCTGTATTAGAGCATCGCTGCTGTAGACTGTGGATACAGTGAGGTGCAGGCTCTACGCCTGTATTAGAGCATCGCTGCTGTAGACTGTGAATACAGTGAGGTGCAGGCTCTACGCCTGTATTAGAGCATCGCTGCTGTAGACTGTGGATACAGTGAGGTGCAGGCTCTACGCCTGTATTAGAGCATCGCTGCTGTAGACTGTGGATACAGTGAGGTGCAGGCTCTACGCCTGTATTAGAGCATCGCTGCTGTAGACTGTGGATACAATGAGGGGGATGAGGCATGGTGTCTGTACAGTAATTAGAAGAATCACACCTCCCTGGGCCAGCCCACAATATAACAGAATAAAATCATTATTAACACTCGGGATGCAGAAAGGGTTAAACAGCGGATTACGCAGCACATGGCTCTGCCAGTTAAAGGGTTAACACACTGGAAGTTGATGGTTCTGTCACCGCAGCTTTACATCTTCATACATCTCTTTATAAGTCACTTACACACAGTATACAGCTGGACACATGTGCAGTTCATTGGAAATACAACCAAAGCTTTCCATGATTTTATGATTCAAAAACCTATAGCATTATAAGACTATAGGCACACATATATGTACACTTCATATCAGCTGCCATACGTCTGCAAACCTATCTGAACTTTACATAAGTAGCCATAATATAGATATATATAGTCACCTTTTTATATAAGAATCCAAATCTATAGGCACCCAATCTGCACTTTACATAAGTAGCTATAATATATATATATATAGTCACCTTTTTATATAAGAATCCAAATCTAAAGGCACACAATCTGCATTGTACATAAGTAGCTATACTATATATATATATATATATATAGACACATACCTTTTTGTATAAGAATCCATATCTATAGATACATACAATCTGCCTGCACTTTTACATAAGCTATTATACTGTTTATACATCTTTTTATATAGGAAGATATATACATACATACGCTTCTATAAAGTGTGTGTGTGTATATATATATACGCCTTTTACATAAGCAAGCAGCCATACCTATCTATATATCCGTGTGTGTATAGGCGTCCATACAGTACTGCGTCTGCCGTCTGTGCTACTCACCAGTATATAAGGGATAGACCGTCAAATCTCTCCAACTCCTTCCCAGAAGGTTTGAGATAGGACATTTCATCAGAGACCCCCCAGTGAGCCCCCCGTCCCTCATCCAGACAGCGGTCAGTCAGCCTTGGCACAGCACCCGCTCCATGTCCTGAGAGCCAGTCCCTCCTTAATGCCCTATCATCTCGGCTCTCTCTGTGCTAATCACAGGATTTCAGGCACAGACAGGCAGCTCTAATCTCTGCTCGGGATATTACTTCAGCTCCCCCCCTCACCCACTATCTGCCTCCCTGCCCCTCACCCACTATCTGCCTCCCTGCCCCTCACCCACTATCTGCCTCCCTGGCCCAGCTGGCACCGCATCCTGCACCTTACATCATCCTGTCTCCGTCTGCAGCCGCTCCAGCAGAGCCTGGGTTAATACCACTGGGCAGCTTTCTAACCTATAACCCCCTGAGAGCTGCAAGGGCAATCCACTCATCTTTACTGCCCTGTCTTACACTCCCCGGGTTCTGTGGATTATATTGTCTTAAAAAACATAAAATCTTATATACAATCCTAGGGAAGTCGGCTGGCTTTTAAATTGGCCTCCTTGGCTTATCAAGTCCATAGGGTCCAACACCATCGAAAAGTTAGTCTATCAAACCGCCCCAAACCCAAATTGGCAAGTGTGTATTAGCAGGGCTGAGGGTTCCAGGCATTGGGGGAATGGGGGGGGGGGGGGGGGGGGGGGGTTGGTGTATCTTGGTTTGGTGCTGCCCTAGGCAGACAAAATTCTGGCATCCCCCTACCCACTTTGCACACCTACGGCATGCTCCATCACCCACGTTGCACACCCACAATATGCTCCATCACCCCATTACATGCCCCATCACCCACATTGCCCTCACATTAAATGCCCCATCACCCCATTACATGCCCCATCACCCACGTTGCCCTCACATTAAATGCCCCACCCCCCCATTACATGCCACCATCACCCTCATTACATACCCCCACCACGTCCATTACATGCCCCATCACCCACATTGCACACATATTAAATCCCCCATCACCCCATTACATGCCCCATCACCCACATTGCCCTCACATTAAATGCCCCTCCCATTACATGCCACCATCACCCTCATTACATACCCCCACCACGTCCATTACATGCCCCCATCACCCTCATTACATGCCCCATCACCCCCATTACATGCCCCCATCACCCTAATTAATTGGAAGGAGTTAAAGCTTGCTGTACTGTGGGGGAGGGAGCGAAAATGTTTGAAGCAACAGAAGTGTGCTTTAACACCCTCTGGCAAAGTGCCGCCCCTGGCAAAGTGCCGCCCTAGGCGAGTGCCTTGTTTGCCTTGTGGAAGATACACTACTGAATCAGATCCGTATCAAACCTTGTTCCCTGGCATTGATTAGGCACTGTGCAAGACTGAACAGATTTTAGTCCAGGCACCAATGCTTGGGCCTACAGTTGGATGCTTAACATATATACGCTTTCATGACCTTGTGGTATCTATTCACCAAACTCTCCCGGGCCCTGCGGCTGCACTGCGCAGGAGCCCACCCTCTCACTTGGCGTTAGGGTTGCCACCTTTTCTTCAAAAAAATACCGGCCTTGGTACTGTCTCCATAGACTTAACATTGGCCTGACGCCAATTTTTTACCGGCCTGCCGGTAAAATACCGGCCAGGTGGCAACCCTACTTGGCGTTGTTCAGTCCGACAGGGAGCGGCAGACTTCTGTGAACTCAGCCGTTAAATGCTGGTAATGAGTTCGGTGCAGAGTTTCTACTGAGTTCCAACTAAAAAAAAAAACCTGATTCCCGTCGAAGTCAAATAGAAAATCTTATCTGTAGATCAAGGAATCGGTTACATCTTGTGAGATTCGGCTGAAATTAAAGGGGGGTGTGACAGTGCTTAATGACCAGATCAGCTCCGTGAAAGAACCACAAGTGGTAGTAAAACTATTGTCGGTGAGTTTATTCGACGGGCTGAGCCTGACGGGAGTTGGAATGTACAGCAGCTGGCGCGCTGGGCGGGTCTGTCCTGTCAGGTGGATGGGGGTATAAGCCCCCATTAGAAAGGAAGCTTTGTCTGACTATACATTATTCCATTAATGTAATAATCCAGTCTGATGCCGCAGGGGGGGATTTGGTCTGGATGTGGATTAGTTTTACAAGATCACATTATTTGTTTTAATGTAACGGTGAATAAAGTACATTCTGCTGCATCAAATCAGAAATCTGTACCATTAGGGGGGGGGGGGCTGTCCTGATTTTAAGGTCACCATTGTTCACTGTTTATTGAATATCCCTCCCTATGTTTCACTAGACGGGTCATTGCAGTAGGGAAAAAAAACTGTTAGAATTGTGCAGGTCAGAGGTGAACAGCGGGTATGGAAAATCTAGACTAGTGATGGCTAACCTTGGCACTTTGGAAACTACAAATCCCACTATGCTCCTTTAGCTTTATGACTGAGCATCATGGGATATGTAGTTCCCAAACATGGACAGTGACAGGGTGTAAAGATAAGATCATCCATGGCCAGCTGAGCTCTTCTATATATACATGGTGCAGGGTCTGGTGAGTTTCTCCTGCTAGAAGAACAGAGTTGGCCCTGTATAATGCATTGTTATAATGTGACAGTGTGTAAAGATGTAACTCTGCATTATCCATGGCCAGCTGAGTTCTTCTATATATACATGGTGCAGGGTCTGGTGAGTTTATCCTGCTAGAAGAACAGAGTTGGTCCTGTATAATGCATTGTTATATAGTGACAGTGTGTAAAGATGTAACTCTGCATTATCCATGGCCAGCTGAGCTCTTCTATATATACATGGTGCAGGGTCTGGTGAGTTTCTCCTGCTAGAAGAACAGAGTTGGTCCTGTATAATGTATTGTTATAAAGTGACAGTGTGTAAAGATGTAACTCTGTATTATCCATGGCCAGCTCAGCTCTTCTATATATACATGGTGCAGGGCCTGGTGAGTTTCTCCTGCAATAAGAACAGAGTTGGCCCTGTATAATGCATTGTTATAAAGTGACAGTGTGCAAAGATGTAACTCTCCATTATCCATGGCCAGCTGAGCTCTTCTATATATACATGGTGCAGGATCTGGTGAGTTTCTCCTGCTAGAAGAACAGAGTTGGTCCTGTATAATGCATTGTTATAAAGTGACAGTGTGTAAAGATGTAACTCTGTATTATCCATGGCCAGCTGAGCTCTTCTATATATACATGGTGCAGGATCTGGTGAGTTTCTCCTGCTAGAAGAACAGAGTTGGTCCTGTATAATGCATTGTTATAAAGTCACAGTGTGTAAAGATGTAACTCTGCATTATTCATGGCCAGCTGAGCTCTTCTATATATACATGGTGCAGGGCCTGGTGAGTTTCTCCTGCTAGAAGAACAGAGTTGGCCCTGTATAATGCATTGTTATAAAGTGACAGTGTGTAAAGATGTAACTCTCCATTATCCATGGCCAGCTGAGCTCTTCTATATATACATGGTGCAGGGTCTGGTGAGTTTCATCTGCTAGAAGAACAGAGTTGGCCCTGTATAATGCATTGTTATAAAGTGACAGTGTGTAAAGATGTAACTCTGCATTATCCATGGCCAGCTGAGCTCTTCTATATATACATGGTGCAGGGCCTGGTGAGTTTCTCCTGCTAGAAGAACAGAGTTGGCCCTGTATAATACATTGTTATAAAGTGACAGTGTGTAAGGATGTAACTCTGCATTATCCATGGCCAGCTGAGCTCTTCTATATATACATTGTGCAGGGCCTGGTGAGTTTCTCCTGCTAGAAGAACAGAGTTGGTCCTGTATAATGCATTGTTATAAAGTGACAGTGTGTAAAGATGTAACTCTGCATTATCCATGGCCAGCTGAGCTCTTCTATATATACATTGTGCAGGGTCTGGTGAGTTTCTCCTGCTAGAAGAACAGAGTTGGCCCTGTATAATGCATTGTTATATAGTGACAGTGTGTAAAGATGTAACTCTGCATTATCCATGGTCAGCTGAGCTCTTCTATATATACATGGTACAGGGTCTGGTGAGTTTCTCCTGCTAGAAGAACAGAGTTGGCCCTGTATAATGCATTGTTATAAAGTGACAGTGTGTAAAGATGTAACTCTGCATTATCCATGGCCAGCTGAGCTCTTCTATATATACATTGTGCAGGGTCTGGTGAGTTTCTCCTGCTAGAAGAACAGAGTTGGCCCTGTATAATGCATTGTTATATAGTGACAGTGTGTAAAGATGTAACTCTGCATTATCCATGGTCAGCTGAGCTCTTCTATATATACATGGTACAGGGTCTGGTGAGTTTCTCCTGCTAGAAGAACAGAGTTGGCCCTGTATAATGCATTGTTATAAAGTGACAGTGTGTAAAGATGTAACTCTGCATTATCCATGGCCAGCTGAGCTCTTCTATATATACATTGGCAGGGTCTGGTGAGTTTCTCCTGCTAGAAGAACAGAGTTGGTCCTGTATAATGCATTGTTATAAAGTGACAGTGTGTAAAGATGTAACTCTCCATTATCCATGGCCAGCTGAGCTCTTCTATATATACATGGTGCAGGGTCTGGTGAGTTTCTCCTGCTAGAAGAACAGAGTTGGCCCTGTATAATGCATTGTTATAAAGTGACAGTGTGTAAAGATGTAACTCTGCATTATCCATGGCCAGCTGAGCTCTTCTATATATACATTGTGCAGGGCCTGGTGAGTTTCTCCTGCTAGAGGAACAGAGTTGGCCCTGTATAATGCATTGTTATAAAGTGACAGTGTGTAAAGATGTAACTCTGCATTATCCATGGCCAGCTGAGCTCTTCTATATATACATGGTGCAGGGTCTGGTGAGTTTCTCCTGCTAGAAGAACAGAGTTAGCCCTGTATAATGCATTGTTATAAAGTGACAGTGTGTAAAGATGTAACTCTGTATTATCCATGGCCAGCTGAGCTCTTCTATATATACATGGTGCAGGGTCTGGTGAGTTTCTCCTGCTAGAAGTACAGAGTTGGCCCAGTATAATGCATTGTTATAAAGTGACAGTGTGTAAAGATGTAACTCTGTATTATCCATGGCCAGCTGAGCTCTTCTATATATACATGGTGCAGGGTCTGGTGAGTTTCTCCTGCTAGAAGAACAGAGTTGGTCCTGTATAATGCATTGTTATAAAGTGACAGTGTGTAAAGATGTAACTCTGCATTATCCATGGCCAGCTGAGCTCTTCTATATATACATGGTGCAGGGTCTGGTGAGTTTCTCCTGCTAGAAGAACAGAGTTGGTCCTGTATAATGCATTGTTATAAAGTGACAGTGTGTAAAGATGTAACTCTGCATTATCCATGGCCAGCTGAGCTCTTCTATATATACATGGTGCAGGGTCTGGTGAGTTTCTCCTGCTAGAAGAACAGAGTTGGCCCTGTATAATGCATTGTTATAAAGTGACAGTGTGTAAAGATGTAACTCTGTATTATCCATGGCCAGCTGAGCTCTTCTATATATACATGGTGCAGGGCCTGGTGAGTTTCTCCTGCTAGAAGAACAGAGTTGGTCCTGTATAATGCATTGTTATAAAGTGACAGTGTGTAAAGATGTAACTCTGTATTATCCATGGCCAGCTGAGCTCTTCTATATATACATGGTGCAGGGTCTGGTGAGTTTCTCCTGCTAGAAGAACAGAGTTAGCCCTGTATAATGCATTGTTATAAAGTGACAGTGTGTAAAGATGTAACTCTGTATTATCCATGGCCAGCTGAGCTCTTCTATATATACATGGTGCAGGGCCTGGTGAGTTTCTCCTGCTAGAAGAACATAGTTGGTCCTGTATAATGCATTGTTATAAAGTGACAGTGTGTAAAGATGTAACTCTGCATTATCCATGGCCAGCTGAGCTCTTCTATATATACATGGTGCAGGGTCTGGTGAGTTTCTCCTGCTAGAAGAACAGAGTTGGTCCTGTATAATGCATTGTTATAAAGTGACAGTGTGTAAAGATGTAACTCTGCATTATCCATGGCCAGCTGAGCTCTTCTATATATACATGGTGCAGGGTCTGGTGAGTTTCTCCTGCTAGAAGAACAGAGTTGGCCCTGTATAATGCATTGTTATAAAGTGACAGTGTGTAAAGATGTAACTCTGTATTATCCATGGCCAGCTGAGCTCTTCTATATATACATGGTGCAGGGCCTGGTGAGTTTCTCCTGCTAGAAGAACAGAGTTGGTCCTGTATAATGCATTGTTATAAAGTGACAGTGTGTAAAGATGTAACTCTGTATTATCCATGGCCAGCTGAGCTCTTCTATATATACATGGTGCAGGGTCTGGTGAGTTTCTCCTGCTAGAAGAACAGAGTTAGCCCTGTATAATGCATTGTTATAAAGTGACAGTGTGTAAAGATGTAACTCTGTATTATCCATGGCCAGCTGAGCTCTTCTATATATACATGGTGCAGGGCCTGGTGAGTTTCTCCTGCTAGAAGAACATAGTTGGTCCTGTATAATGCATTGTTATAAAGTGACAGTGTGTAAAAATGTAACTCTGCATTATCCATGGCCAGCTGAGCTCTTCTATATATACATGGTGCAGGGTCTGGTGAGTTTCTACTGCTAGAAGAACAGAGTTGGTCCTGTATAATGCATTGTTATAAAGTGACAGTGTGTAAAGATGTAACTCTGTATTATCCATGGCCAGCTGAGCTCTTCTATATATACATGGTGCAGGGTCTGGTGAGTTTCTCCTGCTAGAAGAACAGAGTTGGTCCTGTATAATGCATTGTTATACAGTGACAGTGTGTAAAGATGTAACTCTGCATTATCCATGGCCAGCTGAGCTCTTCTATATATACATGGTGCAGGGTCTGGTGAGTTTCTCCTGCTAGAAGAACAGAGTTGGTCCTGTATAATGCATTGTTAACATAGCAAGAGACTAATTAGGAGCGAGCGCCATTAAGCTCATTGCCTGTAGGTTTTTAGATGGCTCCAGGGTGTCTCAGGAGATAGCCCAGAGACAATAGGACAATGGGCTATGGCCTGAGACATCCTGGCAAGTTGGGGTTTATCAGTAATTCAATTAAGGGTTCAAGGGAGGGGATCTTAATTAGGGTCAGGAAGGTTATCAGTAGGAGGGGAATAGTGGGGGGAGTTAGGGTAATCAGGCAGGGCTATTTCAGCTGTAATTTGTGGAGTGAATCATTCTAATGCTTGTTCTCTTTTGTTTCCCACCCTCCCATCCCGAGGCAAGCACATCGGTGGGCGACCGTAAGCGCCAAGAAGTCATCACTTCGAAAATTAAAGCAGAAAGCTTGCTTGTCTCGCAGCGGGATCCAGGGACTTGTCTGACTGCCAGTTCATGGAGTCAAGAAGGAATTTTTCACCCACTTGGGAGCAGATTGGCTGAGCTTCTATAGGGGTTTTTTCGCCTTCTTCTGGATCTTTGCTGGCATTTTTTATGGGGTGCGGAGTGGTGGAGGGGGGGGGGGGGGTCCCGTCTTGCGGTAATGCGGCACTCACTACTTCTGGGGATAACAAAAACACCCTGCAGGTTGAGATGGGCGCGATTTGGGTATTGACGTATGGTCGGGCCCATGCGGAGGAAGCGTAGCCAGCCGGTTGGTTGTGGATACAAAGGCGGGAACCGATTGTGTGGTCGGGCCCGCCGCTGGGGCACGGTTATGGCTACTGCAGAACGCAAAAACATGTTGGGCACGTGAGTTGGGGGGCTCACGGGGCTCCAGGAAGGGGGTGGGGCTCAAGGTCAGCTGGCTATCCTGGCCGCCCCGGGATACCCCAGTTTCAGTAGAAGGCGGCGCGGTGATGATGGACCGGCCGTCACGTGCGCTGCAGGCAGGCGGGGCTCAGCGCATCTCCAGGGGGTAGGGGTGCCGCATTTGGTTTGGGGACTCCTCCCTTTTTAACGTTGTTATAAATAAATGACTTCTATTTGCCACCATATGCAAGTGTCCTGGTTTCATTCATGTGTTGTAAGGGGTTGATAAGGGTTCATTTTTTCCATCGGGAAACCGATAGGGCGTGGGAGCTTAATAAAGTGACAGTGTGTAAAGATGTAACTCTGCATTATCCATGGCCAGCTGAGCTCTTCTATATATACATGGTGTAGGGTCTGGTGAGTTTCTCCTGCTAGAAGAACAGAGTTGGCCCTGTTTAAATCATTGTTATAAAGTGACAGTGTGTAAAGATGTAACTCTGCATTATCCATGGCCAGCTGAGCTCTTCTATATATACATGGTGCAGGGTCTGGTGAGTTTCTCCTGCTAGAAGAACAGAGTTGGTCCTGTATAATGCATTGTTATAAAGTGACAGTGTGTAAAGATGTAACTTTGCATTATCCATGGCCAGCTGAGCTCTTCTATATATACATGGTGCAGGGTCTGGTGAGTTTCTCCTGCTAGAAGAACAGAGTTGGCCCTGTATAATGCATTATTATAAAGTGACAGTGTGTAAAGATGTAACTCTGCATTATCCATGGCCAGCTGAGCTCTTCCAGCAGGTTTGTCACTGCGCATGGTATAGTTATGTCAGAGAGATTGAATATTCGTATCACTCTTAGTAAATAGCTCCCGTTGTATCTGCATTAGTTGCTGCTGCTCTGACGCGGCGTATGAATCCAGTGTAGGGAAGTATCACACTAGGAGGTTTTCGGTTCTCCCTGCGCGGTCAGCTGGCCCCTCCCTCTCCCTGACTCTGCAGCATGTAATGAACAGATGTTCTAGTTAATCCCAAGTGGCAGGGAAACAAGGGCAGAGCTGCTGTCCAAGGTCTTCATCTCCAGACACAACAAAGGAAGCTTCTGTGACCAGTGTGCCAGAGAACAATGGATGGGCAGCCTCCGTCACCGCTACTAATATCCTATTTATTCTATTTGAAACCTGAAGAGGCCTAGATTAACTGGTTACTCGTCACAGGGCAAAATTAGCAGCTGGGGCCCAAATATTAATCAAGGGCCCCGGTTGCCCCCCTAGGGGGATTCTATTAGTGATCCAGGAAAATCCTGATTTTATTCTTGATATGCAAATTACAAATTCCTTTGGCAGCAAGTTACTTGCATACCGGTGATGTCATTAACTGGAGATGCCACAGACACATTTAAACTCACTTTTCTCCTAATTAAGGCATTTGCTGCGATTCTTCCAACACAATGTATCGATCATTTGCAATCTTTTTATGTTTTTGATTCTCTACATTCACAGTAAATATTATGTTTAGGCGATCCCTTCCCTTTTTCATGGTTGTGCCGTTTGTCTATTTTAAGTTAATATATAACCACTATAAAGTCATTGCTATACTCTCTGCCATGGCTGGTAATAATTTGGATTCCTTCCCAGACTGATTCCAATTTTGTACCCTTTGGATGCTGTCTTTTTTTTTACTAAAAAAAAAAAATAATTTCTAGACCGTACAGATGCAAAATGAAAATTTGACAGCAGATGGCAGCACAATGCAGGACTGAAAGTGCACTTTCCAGGAGCATCTATAATAATAATGTTTATGTGTATGTTTGATTGGTTTGGTTTGTTATACTGTAGGGGTATCTAATGTGCACTATTAACAAGACCAACTAATATATGTATTAACCAGCTCTCCCTGCGAGATGTGCTCCCCCTGGGTCCAAATACCAAGAAATATATATATAGGATTCATTTCCTAGTTATTTACCTTAATTTAACCCTTGTCCCACAAAGCTTTGGTTGCTACGCTGTAATATACGCTGTCGAATCCAAAATGACAGCTGGATTTAGAGGTCAATTCACTAAAAGATGAACTCATCGCAACCTGCAAACAAACAACCAAAAAAAAAAGCATGCTTTATTGGAAATGGCAAGGGAAGCAAGCTGCAGAATCTTTCCGGATCGATTACTAATGCCTGATTTTGGCAGCTCGCTTGTTAGTTCGCTATTTAGTGTCATTGATCCCAGAGATCTGGTGGGTTTATTTAGCGCAACGTGATCGGATAACAAAACTACACACAGAAATTCCAAATGGATAGAAAAGGATGCTGATTATTAGAGCGTACCAAAAACGTCGCAACTGCGCTGGGGGCGGAGCTTGGGCGTTTGAGTGCCATCTTTTTTCCTCATTAATCATTTAATGATCAGTTTATGATTTAATCGAAATAATTTATAAAATATCACCCCCCCCCCCCGTGCCCCGCCCAGGCCGCCGTGGTACAGGGGATTTTTAACCCTCCCTGTTCCATCCCAGGCCGGCTGGTTTCGGTAGAGGTGTTACACAGAACACACCCCAGGGAGACGTCATCTTGGCACACAGCTCAGCCGGCCCAACTGGTTTGACGGTGGAGGGAGCAGCGTGACTGATAAAGTCACCTTTCCCTCCACTTGGGACCGTCTGACATCTTCCAAACCAGCGGCTCTACTCTGGAAAGAGACGATTAACAGGGGGAATCTCAAATTCAAGGCCAAAGTAGCCGAGTTGGTCAATTTCTCCTGTCCAGCTGAATGGGAGAATATTGCCAGCTCGGCTACTTTGGACTTAAATTGTACATTTCCCTTGTCAGTTGCCTCATTCACGAATAATTCCTTAAGTACAATATAAACCGTCCGTATATGCATTCAAATAAACACAGGTCCCACGTTACTGGTACTATTTTACAATGGGGATTGGTCGGAACTGAACTGCAACTGAACTGCAAATAGCAGACATCAATAGCCGAACTAGAAAACTTTTCCAGCTTCCCTGTTTTTTTCCAGCTCTGCTGTCAATGCCTGACTTTTTTAGAAAATTGTTCAGACTCGATTGGACCGAAATGGTTCAGAAGTTCACTTGTCGTGTTTAGCTCTATCAGGGGGCGGGCATGTTGTATAGCTCTATCAGGGGCGGGCCTACAGAGCAAAGATTCTAAACAACATGTCCGCCCCCTGATAGAGCTATACAGAGCAAAGATTCTAAACAACATGTCCACCCCCTGATAGAGCTATACAGAACAAAGATTCTAAACAACAGGTCCACCCCCTGATAGAGCTATACAGAGCAAAGATTCTAAACATGTCCGCCCCCTGATAGAGCTATTCAGAGCAAAGATTCTAAACAACATGTCTGCCGCCTGATAAAGCTATACCGAGCAAAGATTCTAAACAACATGTCCACCCCCTGATAGAGCTATACAGAGCAAAGATTCGAACCAACATGTCCGCCCACTGATAGAGCTATACAGAGCAAAGATTCTAAACATGTCCGCCCCCGATAGAGCTATACAGAGCAAAGATTCTAATCATGTCCGCCCCCTGATAGTGCTGTGCAAAGAGAGAGGGCTCAATATGGTACTTTATTAGTATTCTTTCATTAAAGCATTTCTATATAAAATACATGGGAGTGCACTATTTCTAGCCATAACTTTATTTTTTTGCTGACAGTTGCCTATTATATTTCTGCAGTGTAAATATTTGGAGTTTCTTGATTGCATTATGTAAGAGGGGTGCATTGTGTAAATACTCCGTTTGCTATCGCCTCACCTTCTAATAAAGCTGGACATTATCGGAGAGGATAGCGTAGGACAATGTTTGAAAATTCCCTTCCTGCTAAAAAAGTTAGTAGGTACCTGGCACGGCCTCCCAGTAGCCTTGGTAAAGGCCTAGAACTGTAAAGTGAAAGACAATCAGACTATCTGCCCAGCGTTTGCTGTACAAGCGTTGGATCCTCCAGGATTGTGACACACAGTTTGCTTTGTGTCTGGGAGACAATAGATCATTGTATCGTAACGTGTGTGTTTGGATCACTGAATGATGGCTGCCTTAGAGTCTTTACCAAATACAATACACGGACTTCAAACCCATTCACCAGACAATGAATTAGATTCAGTTTGTAAACACTGAACCTGTCAGTACAAAGGCTGTTTGTAAATAGTGTCTATTTGTCATGTGCAGGAAGTTTATCTCATTCTCAAAATCTTTACTTTGGGCAATATTAATAAAGAGAAATGAGAAGGGAATCGCACACTTAAGGCCAGAGTTTGGGAGAATGCTGCATTAAGTATGTCCTGTGTATTTTTTGTATGTTCAAATTTGCAACTTTTTGGCATAATTGTATATGATAGAAGGCTCCACCTCCTCCCTAACCCTTGGTAGATTCTAAGGATACAGCTGTACACTCGCAATTCTGCTTGCCCAACGAAACCCTGCAAAATCTTTAAAAAGGAGTTTCGTTTTAATATGCATTCGTTTTTGTTTTTCAACCTAGGGCAGGGAGGTTTGACAGAAAACCACAAATATTCCCGTGGTGTTTTTTTTTTTAGCATGTTTATTGAAATGCAGCGAGTTTTGGTTTTAATTAAACATGTTCCCTTTAAGGCGCCTGTGTGTGATCTAAGTGGGAGCAGAGGTGCGAGGCCAAGAAATGTTTTGTAATAACTGCATATTTGGAAATCCATGGCTGCATTCTCCTGTGAGGTTCAGGAGAGAGGCCTGGCTTGCTCTGCTTTACACTCCTACCTATTGTCAGTGTACAAAGGGGACACTACTCACCACCTCCCCGCACATCACTGGCATTATACAGATATTGGGTGGGACGTCCTCAACGTGGCTTATAATGTGACTGAGGAGAATAAGAAATGAGGGGAAACGATCTATACATTGTATTAGCAAAATTGCAGCAAATGCAGAGAATAAGAGAAATATATGGTTTTAAATGTGTCTGTCTCTGGTGTCTTCTACTGATGACATCTTATGTCCCCCCCCCCCCCCCCCCCATATGCAAACTGGCCCTTAGACTGGAGAAAACTCACACTACTACTCTCCTACCGGTGTGTGTTGCCTGGTCTGCTCCGCTCTGCGGACAGGAATGGGTTAA
This sequence comes from Pelodytes ibericus, assembly GCA_036172795.1. NCBI lineage: Eukaryota > Metazoa > Chordata > Amphibia > Anura > Pelodytidae > Pelodytes > Pelodytes ibericus. The sequence continues at coordinate 6,803,591 of CM069860.1, read as the reverse complement.
TGCATCACCTCTTGTATTTATGACCCAGAGGATCCAGGGTTAATATCTCCCAGCTGTGTATTGTTTTTTCAGCTCAGAGAACAAACCCTGCGGCCCCCGGCTTCCCCTCCTCTTCTCTGCTTACTCACTTTTTCCATTGGACTCTCGGGTACCCCCTTTTTACTCATCCAATTCCTTTACACTCTATCCTGTGCTGCTCCCCTCCCACAGTCCACCAAAAAGCCCACCCTCTAACATTTACATGGCTGCACGGATTGGGAAAAGGGATGGTATAGGGTGGCAGCTGGATGGGTGGGTGTAAAGGTAGGGAGATGGATGGGTAGGTAGGTCTCACTCAAACTCAAAGAGGGTATAGAATTCATTCCTCCCATAAGTCCTATTACTTTATATCTGACGCCCCACCCAGTGCGGCCTTCCCACGCGGCGCCTGGTGCCGCCCTCCGTCACCGCCATCTTTCCTCCCTTCCTAACACCTTGTCTATCTGCCTTAACCTCGATTGGCAAGCTTGTGATCAGGGCTCTCTATTATCAGTCTATGTCCCACGGGGCAGTACTCCAAACATCTGTAACAATAAACATATCATTTACCCCCTATATATTATTACAAAGAGATGAGGAGGGGCTGAAATCAGATCTATTCCAATGTGTATCTGTGCGGTGATAAAATAAAGCTGGAGTTTCATATATCGGAGGTTTGGCCTACCATCCAAGAGTGACAAAAGACCAATTCATATAGTACTACTCATAAGCCCTTATATATATATGTGCTTATTTTGCTTACTGGTTAATCCACCCTCCACATTACCCTCAGGCACCGTAGTCAGACGGGAATTGCAGTTCTATACAATCCCCCAGATCCCAATATTTTCCTCTCCCCCTTATTAATGTATATTGCAAATCTCATCCGAAAACACAAGTGCAATATGTATTCTGACCCATGTCCCGGTCCCCCCCGCACTGCACCCCCCTCTCGTTATGCTGCACCCCCCCCCCCCCCCCCCCCACCCTTTGCAGGAATTGTTTGTTTTTAGAAGTCTTTCTGTTTGAATATCTGTATTTTCCAGCACTGTCTGATTCATAGTTTGAGAAAGAGAAGCTTCTTCCAGAATAGTTTTTTTCTCTCTCTGATAATCTGTTTTTAATTGAGTTCATTCTGTAACCAAAAAAACCCATTACAAAACAGACCAAACAAATCCTCTAGGATACTGTGAAATGTTTCGAATTTACGGTCTGCCCCTGGGCAAACTGAGACAGATAAACCCTACTGATCTTAGGATGGTGGTGATGCCAGGATAGGTTATATATGCCTTGTGGGCAACTCCGATAGTTCTTTGGGAGCTGGCAAAATTACTATTTCTTTTTTTTTGCTTAAAGAGCTAATTGAATATAAATATGAGTCATTCATTATGAGTCATTCAGTAATTAAAACATCGTACAACACTTGGTGTATTTGCATATAAATACAATGTTTTGAGCAAAACAGGGGAGGTTTTTAAAAGGGCCAACCTCTGTAGAGTTAAAATAAGAATGCATCTCTCGCAGAGGTGGTGGATGCATGGCATGGTGTTCCAGCAGTGCTGGCAGGACTAATCTTGAAAAGGAATTGAAATTTGGAATTTTTTTTAGAGAGGCTGATTCCACATTAATGGCTAGTGATGGTGCTTTCTCACAGGAGACCATGAAAACAGCTGCAGAAGAAGCCCACCTTCTGTGTACTCCCTGATGCCACTGAATTTAGAGGACCCCCATCAAAATATTTTTATTGTAAATCTACAGTAGAACTGTAAACTTTTTTACAATAAGTCCATTGCTCATGTATTAAACGCACTAGGCCAAAATAGCAGAGCTGGGGAATAGAGTGGGCAAGTTCTGAAACTTGGTTCTCAATGAATTTTAGTAAATAAACAAAGTGTGAATGAATGAGATCAAACAGCCCAGTCAATCCTGTCCATCCAGAGCTGGTTTATCTACAAAACCCTTATTTACATTTTCTTAAGTGAAATGTAAGGTAGATAATAATTTGTATGGCTGGGAGTGGATGTACTATTTTTGGATGAAGTGGAGGAGAGAGAGAGAGAGAGAGAGAGAGAGAGAGAGAGAGAGAGAGAGACAGAGAGCGACAGAGAGAGAGAGAGACAGAGAGAGAGAGACAGAGAGTGACAGAGAGAGAGAGAGAGAGAGAGAGAGAGAGAGAGAGAGAGAGAGGGAGAGACAGACAGAGAGAGAGAGAGACAGAGAGAGAGAGAGACAGAGAGAGAGAGACAGAGAGTGACAGAGAGAGACAGAGAGAGAGAGAGAGAGAGACAGAGAGAGAGAGCAGAGTGAGAGAGACAGAGAGAGAGAGAGAGAGAGAGAGAGGGAGAGAGAGAGAGCAGAGAGACAGAGAGGGATAGAGATGGGGAGAGGAAGAGAGAGAACGAGACAGACAGAGAGAGAGGGATAGAAGGGGGAAACCAATACCTCTACAGAAATGTTGGCAGCACCAGTGCAGGATTATTATACTATAGATTTGTTTGTTTGTTTATTATTTTTAGTTTTTATATATTTTTGGGTTTCCTCCCCAGGATAACGCAATGAGACCCGCCAATCAGAAAGGAAGGATTAACCAATTATATAATAATAAAAATCCCATAAATAGCACGGAGATGATGCAGCTCTCAGGGCGCCGGGCCAAGTTGGTCGCTTACAGAATTATAAGCTTCATTGGAAAACGATAGAGCCAACCTCACGCCTACTTCCAATTACCTGCCATTCATCCCTATACTAGTAGGATAATAGAGGGATTTTCTTTTCCCCCTTTCTCCGAACCTCCGGCTAAGGAGCCAAGTTTGGCCCAGTCCCAAAACACGTCCACACCTTGCCACTGAGCTACTATCAAGAAAGTACATTCTTATTGGGACTCAAAGTAAACAGGAGCCTCCCAGGAAAAATCCAGCACAAAACAAGGACCATTTTTACAGCGTGGGTGGTGAGAAGGTATGTAGGATGGACTCGCCTACCCAACCCATGGTGCCTTTGGATTAATTAGAATGTATTATGTAAAGCCTCCTTACCATAAAGAGTCCCCAGACTCCATCAACAGATACAGATACAGAGGGCCTATAATCGTGGTCCGCAGCACCTATAGATTATAATAAGCCTGGTAGGGAATGGTCAAGGTGGGGACTCCCCAGTCACCCTAAAGTCTTTATCTGCCCAATCTTCTCATTGTGTCATCATCCCTCGGGGGTCCCCTTCCAGGTCATTGTCCCTTGCGTACCATAGACATAGAAGTGCTTACTGGGGGGGTATTATTAATCTTTAATAGGGGTTGATTTTAGTATTAGGGTTTGGGGGGGGGGGTAATTTTAGTATAAGGGTTCAGGCGGCCTTTTTTTTAGTATTAGGGTTAATTAAATTTAGTATTAGGGTTCATGGGGGTTAATTTTAGTATTAGGGTTCATGGGGGTTAATTTTAGTATTAGGGTTCGGGGGGGGTTAATTTTAGTATTAGGGTTCATGGGGGTTAATTTTAGTATTAGGGTTCGGGGGGGGGTTAATTTTAGTATTAGGGTTCATAAGGGCTAATTTTAGTATTAGGGTTCATGGGGGTTAATTTTAGTATTAGGGTTCGGGGGGGGGGTTAATTTTAGTATTAGGGTTCATGGGGGCTAATTTTAGTATTAGGGTTGGGGGGGGTAATTTTAGTATTAGGGTTCGGGGGGGTTCATTTATTGGGGGGTGTACGTTTGTAAGCGCTCACTGTTAAGGGAACAAAATGCTGCATTGAACTGTCAGCCGTGAAACTGCCGCGAGCAGTGTCCTAGACCCCTTACTGAGCCCAGCTGCGTTCGGTGGGGGTTAGCTGGTGTGGGCCCAAGAGGACACCCACCATTGAGTTTCCCCACACTGACTCATTATACGAGGCTATTGATAGAGATCTCATCGATACTATACGTGCTCCAATCTTACATCATATATAATCCTCTGGCACATGTATATTTATAATACATTGGGGTTCATGACTCTTATCTACACACCCTTCTCTGTGACTCATTCCAAAGCCAGTTGACAGTCACCCACCCCAAAAAAGGCTCACTCCTCTGAAGGTGCGGTATTAGCAGTGTGAGCTGTACAATACCTGCAGTAAATGGTGAACTGTGATCATTAAAGAGACTATCTGCCCCCCCCCCCCCGGTATGCAGTGACTATCTGCCCCCCCCAGGTATGCAGTGACTGTCTGCCCCCCCAGGTATGCAGTGACTATCTGCCCCCCCCCCCCCCGGTATGCAGTGACTGTCTGCCCCCCCCCGGTATGTAGTGACTGTCTGCCCCCCCCAGGTATGCACTGACTGTCTGCCCCCCCCAGGTATGCAGTGACTGTCTGCCCCCCCCCCCCGGTATGTAGTGACTGTCTGCCCCCCCCAGGTATGCACTGACTGTCTGCCCCCCCCCAGGTATGCACTGACTGTCTGCCCCCCCCAGGTATGCAGTGACTGTCTGCCCCCCCAGGTATGCAGTGACTATCTGCCCCCCCCCCCCGGTATGCAGTGACTGTCTGCCCCCCCCCCCCCCGGTATGTAGTGACTGTCTGCCCCCCCAGGTATGCAGTGACTGTCTGCCCCCCCCCAGGTATGCAGTGACTGTCTGCCCCCCCAGGTATGCAGTGACTGTCTGCCCCCCCCCCAGGTATGCAGTGACTGCCTGCCCCCCCAGGTATGCAGTGACTGTCTTACCCCCCCCCCCCCCCCCTGGTATGCAGTGACTGTGCAGTGGCAGGGGAGGCCTGGCAACTTTTGGCCTGTGACAACTTCATTAGCCCCCTCATGTTATCAGACAGGCAAGATTAGGGTTGCCATCCAAAAAAGGAGCTATTTAAAAAAAAAGCTACTATTTTTGCACTTTTTCCTGAAATAGCCCCCGTTCTGTCTTAGTAAATAAGGCACTTAGAATTTAACAATGGTTCAGCCCCTGACCACTGAGTCTGATTTAAAAATTGCCCTCCTGCCTCCCCTGGGAGACAGTGACAGGAGGTGGAAGCTTGTGATCAGGAGGGGACAGCATACCTCCCAACTGTAACCCCCAGTGAATCGGGGCGCTGGGGGAATCGGAGCTTGGGGGGTGTCACTCTATCTGATAGTGCATCCTGCCGAAGGGGCATGGGACAGCATGCAGTGTGCAGTGGCCGAGCTGTTTCCCTGCAGTGTGCAGTGGCCATGCTGTTTCCCTGCAGTGTGCAGTGGCCGAGCTGTTTCCCTGCAGTGTGCAGTGGCTGTGCTGTTTCCCTGCAGTGTGCAGTGGCCATGCTGTTTCCCTGCAGTGTGCAGTGTGCAGTGGCCATGCTGTTTCCCTGCAGTGTGCAGTGGCCATGCTGTTTCCCTGCAGTGTGCAGTGTGTGGTGGCAGCAGAGCAGGGAATGTATATGACACCATTGCCCCTTTCATCTGGCGTTTTATTGTCTGCCGTGCGTTTTTGGCAGCTCCTCTCTCTGCACACTGCACACGCCCTGCATTCCTGCCCCACCCAGTCCCTTCAGACCCCCCCCCCCCCCCCCAATCCCTGGCAGGGGAGCTGCTGCTGAGTGAGGCACACTCACTGAGTACACACACTGCCCACACACTGTGCCCTAACCCCGGCATGTTTGTATAGTGTCCGTGCCAAGGGCAGTGCATTGTGGGATCTTCCTGTATAAACTGTCCTTTGTCCTGCAGACAGGTGCCTCTCTGGCTGTCACACCATCCCGTCCGCTTCCATCACCTGGAAATACTGCAAATATATAGCGCTAACAGAGTATGTCTAGCGCTCAATACTGGGGCAGAGTTCTAAAGCTTCCGCAGTCACCATGGGAACCATAGAATTTCCTGCTGATTGTTCCACTCCTAGAACTTTGGTCTAGAACTGCCTGTGTAATAACCCCCCTTACGCCTTAAGAATGAATTCCTAATAAAGTATGGAGGTGGAGAAGACGGTATAGGACTTGGGAAGCGTAGTATTATAAATTGATGATGTTCTTCCCCCATGGTATTCTGAGCAGCAGATTATGATGTACCTGGATGACTCTATTATTACATTGTATTTTACATCACGGCTCGGGAATAGACCTAGGGGTAGGTCAGAACCTCACCAAATACATGGAAGGATGCCAGGATACGCAGAGGCTCGGGGGCTTCCCACGTGCGGGGGTCCGGAGCTGTAATGAAGTTCATGTTATGCATTGGAGATGGATCATCTAGACTCCGGAGAGGACAGGAAGACCTTCTCCTTTCCCCTGGCAGGGAATGTTACAAGACAAGCCAACCACCCAACGGTGGTTAAACTTGGGAAAGGAAGATGGGGAGAAGGCGACCCATGAGCCAAATTAGACCCAGTCCGGTGAGAGGCTGCATCATAACTAGAGTTACCCACCAGGCTGGTGTAAAATTGCCTTGACTACAATTTGATGTCTTTGGAGGCAACAAAATGGCTGGTATTTTTTTTGGGATGTATACAGTTGAATACTGTGTGTGTGTCACTGGGTACCAGCATGTCCGGTCCTTCAACACCCTACAGTAATTCTGACTCTTCTTTGCTCACCAGTTAAGGGTTACGCACCATTGTGTGATCCTCCCAACCCATTAATGGACACACCACCCTCCCATTTATATAAACAGCAAGGTGCATTGTGGGAATCGACCAGCAGTCTGCATTTTTTTTTTTTTTTGCAACACCCCTCACCAGAAACATCCCTCTCCTGCTCTGCAAGTGATGTGCGCTTGGTTCCCCCCCCCTGTACTGAGCAGTGATGGCCTGTTTTGGAAACGAGCTTTGTTAATTCACTTTGGAATAGGCCCAAAGCCTGCTGTAGAGTGTCCACATGACAGAAGTGGCTCTGGGGCATTTTAGAGCTGCAGACCAAACGCACGCTAACCTGCATCTCTCTGCCTGGGACTCATTGCTTAGACTCCTAATGTAGAGAATAAAAAAAATGATCTATACATTGTGTTGGCAGAATTGCAAGTAAATGTATAGATTAAGAGAAAAAAAAAAGTGTTTTTGTGTTTGTCTGAGGTGTCTCCTAATTATGACATCATCAGTGGCTTAATATGTAAATGAACCAGTTTTATGGAAAGGGTGTAATTTGCATATCAAGTCACAGGTAATGTCATATACAGGAGACACATTTTCTCTCGATCTACTTGCAATTCTGCTAACACAATATATAGATCATTTAAAATACTTTTTGACTCTCTACTTTTACAGCATAAATAATGTGTAGGTGACAAATTCCCTTTACTTGTTGCCTGTTTTTCTTCCAGTTTCGCACTTGCCCCGTCCTCAGAGGCTTAGGGCCGTGTGAGGAGCATTCCTGGGGGTTGGACTGTGTGGGAGAAACCTTTTTTTATTTAAGTGTCACTGTAAGTGATAAGTGCTTGTCCTGTCCCACGGCGGCACTGAGGATCCTTACACACCGAAGGAATGTGGAGATTCAGCTTTTTCGTTGAAGGCTGGTGAGACTAGTCTCCAAACCGGTTTGGGTGCAGAAAAATGTCATTCCCAGGGTATGTGCAGGAGTAGGCACCGGCCAAGCTCGCCTGGAATTTATTTCTATCTGTCAGGTTTATGAGCGGTTTTATTTTTGGTCAATCTCCGCGTATGTTGGCATGTTTCTGTGGCCACGAGTGGGTGGCGAAAGGTGGTCCTGAACTGCCACGGCTAGACCCGCAAACCTAACTGCCCCCGGACCACAAATCTCCCAGCTCTCTCCTGGCTCTACATAGGATAAACCACCACCTTCCCACTTCTTAATCCACCACATAACTCATTTCTCATATGGTGCTTCTTCCCATCATTGGATTTTGCTACACATCACTTCTTACAAATTACCCCTGCCTTACACATCCCCTGCTTGACCTCTGATGTCTCCCATAACCTTACACTTGCCTAAAGATTTACTTCTTTTCCACATACTCTCAAGGCTTACTGGCAGACTGTTTGCTTCATGCCATTTAGTAGAAATGCTGATTTAATGTATAGAATCCCCTCTGCATTACCTTACACCTCTATTTTAATCAATTTAGGTAGAAGGTGGTTATTATTATTAGTTTGTGACCTGTTAGAGAGCTTCTATATAGGTGCACGGTCATGGAAAAAGATATCCGTTGCATCACACAACTTTCCTGCTCCTCCATTCACTGATGTCAATAAACAGGGACAGTAATTAGGTTCTGAATGAAGCTCCATGCAAGAGAACCCAATCCATCTGCACTGATCATCTTGCAAGCATTACACTTCCCTTTGTTTACAAAGTGCAGGAAAATTTGGAAGACGTTCCCAAGGCTTCCCTACATGCACTTGCATGCAAAAAAAAAAACAACCAAAAACATCTGTACACTGTACAGTGTAAACTCTACCAGATGCATCAAAGTTAGTGTCCCTTTTAGATAATCTTATCAGCAAATTGACTCCTGTCCTGGCCTGTAAGCAAATAATGGTGGATATATTGTATTGCAGGAGGGTAATGATGACATTGCTGCCTAGAACATTTTACTCCCTTTGGAAAAAGAAATCACCGGCTTCCAGATCCACTAGGCCTGATCCAAACCAGATCCTCGCTTCCTGTCCAATACTGCCTTTTATTTATTATAATGGCTTTATACACAAATAAACCTTTGTACAGCACACACTGTAACATGCCGTGGATATAGCAGCGCATGGGGGCCATTTCTGAAAGAAGATTCTGGGGCAAAGTTCTAAATGTGATGTCATCAGCAGGAACATTCCACTGGTTTCCACGGCGCCTGCGGAACGATTAGAATTCTCTTATACAAATACCCACCCAACGTGCATCAATGAAGTCACTAATGGTTGGTTCTGTCTCCAGATAGATCTCTTCATCAGTCACCGAGGCTTAGCATGCTGCCCGGACCCTGTGATAAGAGTTTTTAGTGTTGTTGGAGACATGTTTGGTGGTTTAAGTTGTTGGTTTGTGATATAGGTATATCCCCCCCCCCCCCCCCCCGCCCGCACCGGGATATACCTGCAATTCTTGCAATATATAGATCTTAATCTCTCACAGTATACACAATATTAAAGTGAATGATTACTTTGTAACTTTGTAGTGACTCCAGCTCCCAAACCGTGCCCTCCATGACCCTGTGTTGGCCGGTATGACATTCCTTGGGACTGTCTGGCTTATATCGAGCAAGTTGACAGGTGTGGAGTCCCTATATTGTGGATTCTGGGCATGGCTTGTGGAGTACTATTTTGGGAGAGATGAAGACCATTCACCCCACTGAAGGAATGTATTGGTCTAGGTCACTGGTGTCAAACCTTTCATCCCTCCAAAATATTTGAAAAAGATGCTATTCTGAAAAAAAAAAAAGTGCGGGTGGGGTGGGTGTTGGGGGTTTGGCTGGGGGACATCAGGTGCTGCTAAAATTGAGGGGGTTAAATTGGGGGGGGGGGGGGGTTACTCATTTAAAGTGCAACTGTGTAATTATTCCTGACAAATGATACTTTGGAAACTGTGCACAAAGTGAAGGCCTGCCCTTGGAAATCCAGGACTCTTGGCAGATACGTATCTCGGAGTTTACTTGGGTAAGGTTGGGTAAGCTGAGATTCAGTCGCACAGCTTCACACTGATTCGTCCACATGAGGAATTTGAATCATTTTCCGCTCACAATACAGTGGGGATCGGTGAGTGGCCAATACAATCTGTGGTATTTAACCAATTTACACGCAATTAACTCAGCACAGAAACATGCAGCTGTGACTGACATGTCATATTCAGACCGTGCATGAAGGAGTGCTTCCATGTCAGTGAATTTAGAAGCCCCGCCTTATTGGAATGTCAGTGAATTTAGAAGCCCCGCCTTATTGGAATGTCAGGGAATATAGAAGCCCCGCCTTATTGGAATGTCAGTGAATTTAGAAGCCCCGCCTTATTGGAATGTCAGTGAATTTAGAAGCCCCGCCTTATTGGAATGTCAGGGAATATAGAAGCCCCGCCTTATTGGAATGTCAGTGAATTTAGAAGCCCCGCCTTATTGGAATGTCAGGGAATATAGAAGCCCCGCCTTATTGGAATGTCAGTGAATTTAGAAGCCCCGCCTTATTGGAATGTCAGTGAATTTAGAAGCTCCTCCTTATTGGAATGTTAGTGAATTTAGAAGCCCAGCCTTATTGGAATGTCAGTGAATTTAGAAGCCCCGCCTTATTGGAATGTCAGTGAATTTAGAAGCCCCGCCTTATTGGAATGTCAGTGAATTTAGAAGCCCCGCCATATCGGAATGTCAGTGAATTTAGAAGCCCCTCCTTATTGGAATGTCAGTGAATTTAGAAGCCCCTCCTTATTGGAATGTCAGTGAATTTAGAAGCCCCGCCTTATTGGAATGTCAGTGACTTTAGAAGCCCCGCCTTATTGGAATGTCAGTGAATTTAGAAGCCCCGCCTTATTGGAATGTCAGTGACTTTAGAAGCCCCGCCTTATTGGAATGTCAGTGAATTTAGAAGCCCCTCCTTATTGGAATGTCAGTGAATTTAGAAGCCCCTCCTTATTGAAATGTTACTGAATTTAGAAGCCCCGCCTTATTGGAATGTCAGTGAATTTTGAAGCCCCGCCTTATTGGAATGTTACTGAATTTAGAATCCCTGCCATTTTAGAATGTCAGTGAATTTAGAAGCCCCGCCTTATTGGAATGTCAGTGAATTTAGAAGCCCCGCCTTATTGGAATGTCAGGGAATATAGAAGCCCCGCCTTATTGGAATGTCAGTGAATTTAGAAGCCCCGCCTTATTGGAATGTCAGTGAATTTAGAAGCTCCTCCTTATTGGAATGTTAGTGAATTTAGAAGCCCAGCCTTATTGGAATGTCAGTGAATTTAGAAGCCCCGCCTTATTGGAATGTCAGTGAATTTAGAAGCCCCGCCTTATTGGAATGTCAGTGAATTTAGAAGCCCCGCCATATCGGAATGTCAGTGAATTTAGAAGCCCCTCCTTATTGGAATGTCAGTGAATTTAGAAGCCCCTCCTTATTGGAATGTCAGTGAATTTAGAAGCCCCGCCTTATTGGAATGTCAGTGACTTTAGAAGCCCCTCCTTATTGGAATGTCAGTGAATTTAGAAGCCCCTCCTTATTGAAATGTTACTGAATTTAGAAGCCCCGCCTTATTGGAATGTCAGTGAATTTTGAAGCCCCGCCTTATTGGAATGTTACTGAATTTAGAATCCCTGCCATTTTAGAATGTCAGTGAATTTAGAAGCCCCTCCTTATTGGAATGTCAGTGAATTTAGAAGCCCCGCCTTATTGGAATGTCAGTGAATTTAGAATAAATAAATAAATACCCTGATCCTGGGGTTACAGTAAATACCATGATCCTGGGGTTACAGTAAATACCCTGATCCTGGGGTTACAGTAAATAAATACCCTGATCCTGGGGTTACAGTAAATACCCTGATCCTGGGGTTACAGTAAATAAATACCCTGATCCTGGGGTTACAGTAAATACCCTGATCCTGGGGTTACAGTAAATAAATACCCTGATCCTGGGGTTACAGTAAATACCCTGACCCTGGGATTACAGTAAATACCCTGACCCTGGGGTTACAGTAAATAAATACCCTGATCCTGGGGTTACAATAAATATCCTGATCCTGGGGTTACAGTAAATACCCTGATCCTGGGGTTACAGTAAATACCCTGATCCTGGGGTTACAGTAATTACCCTGATCCTGGGGTTACAGTAAATACCCTGATCCTGGGGTTACAGTAAATACCCTGATCCTGTGGTTAACACTGATGATATCCTGTGGGTAATTTCTGTTATAAGTGGAACATGCAGAGTTAGGGCAGAGGACGGATAGGATGGGGTTAATATGACATAAGCATTGTGTGTATATTATAGACATATAGCATACACTATGGTCACTGTATGCACACATCACACACACACACACTGTACACACATCACACACTCATTATACACATATTACACACAATGGACACATCACACACACTTCATACATCATACACACATAATACACACATCACACACTCACTGTACACACTTCACACATGCTACATACATAATACACACATCACACATGCTACATACATAATACACACATCACACACAGTGTACACACAGTGTACATACATCACACAATCTACATACATAATACACACATCACACAATCTACATACATCATACATAATACACACATCACACAATCTACATACATCATACATAATACACACATCACACACTCACTGTACACACATCACACATGCTACATACATAATACACACATCACACACAGTGTACACACAGTGTACACACATCACACAATCTACATACATCATACATAATACACACATCACACAATCTACATACATCATACATAATACACACATCACACACTAGCTGTACACACATCACACTCTGTACATGCATATCACATGTATGTACCCACACATACAGTGTTCCCAGTCCACCTGTGCACAGATCAGGCCCCAGGTGTCAGTAAATCATGTCAGTGCTGCTGGTATATTTTGGGCTGTCTCTGTGGTATGCAGCACGACCCCCCCCCCCAGCCTGGAGCTGTCAGTGCAAAGCCCCGCCTGTCCCAAACACCCAAAACACAGCAGGCTTAACCCATGGACTGCCAGGCTGCAGATCTGTGTGCATGTCACAGGGTTAACCCTGGGCACAGCTCCTGCTGCCAGGTGGCAGTCACAGGGTTAACCCTGGGCACAGCTCCTGATGCCAGGTGGCAGTCAGGGGGTTAACCCTGGGCACAGCTCCTGCTGCCAGTTGGCAGTCACAGGGTTAACCCTGGGCACAGCTCCTGTTTCCAGGTGGCAGTCAGGGGGTTAACCCTGGGCACAGCTCCTGCTGCCAGGTGGCAGTCACAGTGGGCACAGCTCCTGTTTCCAGGTGGCAGTCAGGGGGTTAACCCTGGGCACAGCTCCTGTTTCCAGGTGGCAGTCAGGGGGTTAACCCTGGGCACAGCTCCTGTTTCCAGGTGGCAGTCAGGGGGTTAACCCTGGGCACAGCTCCTGCTGCCAGGTGGCAGTCAGGGGGTTAACCTTGGGCACAGCTCCTGCTGCCAGTAGGCAGTCACAGGGTTAACCCTGGGCACAGCTCCTGTTTCCAGGTGGCAGTCAGGGGGTTAACCCTGGGCACAGCTCCTGCTGCCAGGTGGCAGTCACAGTGGGCACAGCTCCTGTTTCCAGGTGGCAGTCAGGGGGTTAACCCTGGGCACAGCTCCTGTTTCCAGGTGGCAGTCAGGGGGTTAACCCTGGGCACAGCTCCTGTTTCCAGGTGGCAGTCAGGGGGTTAACCCTGGGCACAGCTCCTGCTGCCAGGTGGCAGTCAGGGGGTTAACCTTGGGCACAGCTCCTGCTGCCAGTTGGCAGTCACAGGGTTAACCCTGGGCACAGCTCCTGTTTCCAGGTGGCAGTCAGGGGGTTAACCCTGGGCACAGCTCCTGCTGCCAGGTGACAGTCACAGTGGGCACAGCTCCTGCTGCCAGTTGGCAGTCACAGGGTTAACCCTGGGCACAGCTCCTGTTTCCAGGTGGCAGTCAGGGGGTTAACCCTGGGCACAGCTCCTGCTGCCAGGTGGCAGTCACAGTGGGCACAGCTCCTGTTTCCAGGTGGCAGTCAGGGGGTTAACCCTGGGCACAGCTCCTGTTTCCAGGTGGCAGTCAGGGGGTTAACCCTGGGCACAGCTCCTGTTTCCAGGTGGCAGTCAGGGGGTTAACCCTGGGCACAGCTCCTGCTGCCAGGTGGCAGTCAGGGGGTTAACCCTGGGCACAGCTCCTGCTGCCAGGTGGCAGTCAGGGGGTTAATCCTGTACCTGCCCAGACGGCCAGGTGCTCCTCCCAGCAGGTATGAGGGGGCAGCTCCCAGCCCTCCCAGCTCACACCCCCTCTCCTACCTGTAGAGCAGGATCCCCAGGCACAGCGAGTACTCCCAAACTAGCAGCCAGCACCCACACAGGGACACCCCACAGACAGGGACACCCCACAGACAGGGACACCCCACAGACAGGGACACCCCACACAGGGACACCCCACAGATATTACTGCAGCCCTGGGAGGGAGACTCTGACTGCCCAACTCCCAGCGCCCTCAGCCAGACCTGGAACCGCACAGCCAACATGACCTCTTTCTTTAAAAAACGCAGCACGGGCAAATATAGCCCCAGTGGCCCCAGCGTCCAGCCCAAACTGTAAGTACCCTATCATGGACTGGACTCGGGGTAACTGTGCCCTGTACTGGGATTGGGGGGTAACTGTGCTCTGTACTGGGATTGGGGGGTAACTGTGTCCTGTACTGGGATTGGGGGGTAACTGTGCTCTGTACTGGGATTGGGGGGTAACTGTGCTCTGTACTGGGATTGGGGGGTAACTGTGCTCTGTACTGGGATTGGGGGGTAACTGTGACCTGTACTGGGATTGGGGGTAACTGTGCTCTGTACTGGGATTGGGGGGTAACTGTGCTCTGTACTGGGATTGTGGGGTAACTGTGCTCTGTACTATGATTGGGGGGTAACTGTGCTCTGTACTGGGATTGGGGGGTAACTGTGCTCTGTATTGGGATTGGGGGGTAACTGTGCTCTGTACTGGGATTGGGGGGTAACTGTGCTCTGTACTATGATTGGGGGGTAACTGTGCTCTGTACTGGGATTGGGGGGTAACTGTGCTCTGTATTGGGATTGGGGGGTAACTGTGCTCTGTACTGGGATTGGGGGTTAACTGTGCTCTGTACTGGGATTGGGGGTAACTGTGCTCTGTACTATGATTGGGGGGGAACTGTGCTCTGTACTATGATTGGGGGGGGGAACTGTGCTATGTACTATGATTGGGGGGTAACTGTGCTCTGTACTGGGATTGGGGGGGAACTGTGCTCTGTACTATGATTGGGGGGGGGGGAACTGTGCTCTGTACTGGGATTGGGGGGTAACTGTGCTCTGTACTGGGATTGGGGGTAACTGTGCTCTGTACTATGATTGGGGGGTAACTGTGCTCTGTACTGGGATTGGGGGGTAACTGTGCTCTGTACTGGGATTGGGGGGTAACTGTGCTCTGTACTGGGATTGGGGGGTAACTGTGCTCTGTACTGGGATTGGGGGGTAACTGTGCTCTGTACTGGGATAGGGGGGTAACTGTGCTCTGTACTATGATAGGGGGGTAACTGTGCTCTGTACTGGGATTGGGGCGTAACTGTTCTCTGTACTGGGGTTGGGGGGTAACTGTGTATATTGTTTGTCCAGCATCCTTCACAATGTGATCCAGCCAGCTGTATAGATTGCAAGCTCTGTGGACATACTGTGCTGTATTGCTGTATCTGTATTCAAGGTGCCAGCCTTTACCTCCAGCCTCTCCATGTACTATAGAGAGGGGGCTGAGGCAGGATGCTATCAGCTGAGTAAGAGAGATATATAGAGTTTATATAAACATGGCTGGGTGTTTAGCAGTGGGTGGGCAGTGTCTATACTGTTTGTTTATTGGTGAATGCCTCAGTATTGAGTCTCACCCATTGTATTCTAGATCATCCAGCTGTAACTGGACATACATACAGATTAACACTAGCTATACCATTGTCATCTTAAGCATTCCACTATTATTTATCTCAGTCTTCAATGTCTGTACCACCTCCTCTAGCAGGCTTTCCATAAAGTGCATTAGCCAATGTTTGTATTTCTACTGATATTATCACAAATAAACCACCCAGCGCGTTCCACAAGCAATGTTGGACTTGTATACTTCCCATAGGACATAACTCTTATTGACCCACTCGTGTATTGTATTTATACACATGTCGATCAGATCTATTTCCCATAATAAGTCATCGTGTATGAACATTTCAGGTTATGTTACAGGGTGGGCATTATTGGAGACCGAGGGCAAAATGGAGCCACGGCCCAGAACTGCCTTAGATCCCAGAATGGTTTATTATAATGTATTATTATTAATAGGGGCCATCTAACTAGTAACTTAAACCTTAAAAGACAACACAAAATGAAGGTGTGTTTAATTGAGAGATTGCATCAAGGGTAGGCATCAGGTGGCTGACATGTTGCTTAGAATCTTTGCTCTGTATAGCTCTATCAGGGGGCAGACATGTTGTTTAGAATCTTTGCTCTGTATAGCTCTATCAGGGGGCGGACATGTTGCTTAGAATCTTTGCTCTGTATAGCTCTATCAGGGGGCAGACATGTTGGTTAGAATCTTTGCTAAGTATAGCTCTATCAGGGGGCAGACATGTTGCTTAGAATCTTTGCTCTGTATAGCTCTATCAGGGATGGACACGTTGTTTAGAATATTTACTCTGTATAGCTCTATCAGGGGCGGACATGTTGTTTAGAATCTTTGCTCTGTATAGCTCTATCAGGGGGTGGACATGTTGTTTAGAATCTTTGCTCTGTATAGCTCTATCAGGGGGTGGACATGTTGTTTAGAATCTTTGCTCTGTATAGCTCTATCAGGGGACGGACATGTTGTATAGAATCTTTGCTCTGTATAGCTCTATCAGGGGATGGACATGTTGTATAGAATCTTTGCTCTGTATAGCTCTATCAGGGATGGACACGTTGTTTAGAATCTTGGCTCTGTATAGCTCTATCAGGGGTGGACATGCTGTTTAGAATCTTTGCTCTGTATGGCTCTATCAGGGGGCAGACATGTTGGTTAGAATCTTTGCTAAGTATAGCTCTATCAGGTGACGGACATGTTGTATAGAATCTTTGCTCTGTATAGCTCTATCAGGGATTGACACATTGTTTAGAATCTTTGCTCTGTATAGCTCTATCAGGGGTGGACATGCTGTTTAGAATCTTTGCTCTGTATGGCTCTATCAGGGGGCAGACATGTTGGTTAGAATCTTTGCTAAGTATAGCTCTATCAGGGGCGGACATGTTGATTAGAATCTTTGCTCTGTATAGCTCTATCAGGGGGCGGACATGTTTAGAATCTTTGCTCTGTATAGCTCTATCAGGGGGCAGACATGTTGTTTAGAATCTTTGCTCTGTATAGCTCTATCAGGGGGCGGACATGTTGTTTAGAATCTTTGCTCTGTATAGCTCTATCAGGGGGCAGACATGTGATTTAGAATCTTTGCTCTGTATAGCTCTATCAGGGGGCAGACATGTTGTTTAGAATCTTTGCTCTGTATAGCTCTATCAGGGGGCGGACATGTTGTTTAGAATCTTTGCTCTGTATAGCTCTATCAGGGGGCAGACATGTGATTTAGAATCTTTGCTCTGTATAGCTCTATCAGGGGGCAGACATGTTGTTTAGAATCTTTGCTCTGTATAGCTCTATCAGGGGGCGGACATGTTTAGAATCTTTGCTCTGTATAGCTCTATCAGGGGGCGGACATGTTGTTTAGAATCTTTGCTCTGTATAGCTCTATCAGGGGTGGACATGCTGTTTAGAATCTTTGCTCTGTATGGCTCTATCAGGGGGCAGACATGTTGGTTAGAATCTTTGCTAAGTATAGCTCTATCAGGGGGCGGACATGTTGTTTAGAATCTTTGCTCTGTATAGCTCTATCAGGGGGCGGACATGTGATTTAGAATCTTTGCTCTGTATAGCTCTATCAGGGGGCAGACATGTTGTTTAGAATCTTTGCTCTGTATAGCTCTATCAGGGGCGGACATGTTGTTTAGAATCTTTGCTCTGTATAGCGGACTTGTTGTATTATTTCTAAAAGTCCGTTCTGGGTCAAGGTTCTAAACGTTCCGCAGTTACCGTGGAAACCAATGGAATGTTCCTGCTGTCACCATGGAAACCAAATGGAATGTTCCTGCTGTCACCATGGAAACCAATGGAATGCTCCTGCTGATGACATCACTGTAGAACCTTGCCCCAGAAATGTTCTTTTTATACATAATACCCATAAACTCAGTGATGGGGACGATTTTTTGATCTTGAGTGCCCGGTCTTCTTCAGGAAGCCAAGAGGAAGCTCTCAAATAGCCCATCCATATCCATCCTCCCCCCCCCCCCCCCCCCCCTCATTCTCACTCTCCTTTCTCTGGCACCAATGAGTTCAACTAAAAATATGTGCTCTAAAGACTGTAAAAACCACAAATGTCAGATCATAGCATTCGCCTGGTCCCCCCATAAGTGATGGTGATCCTGTAGCCACATGCTGAGTACCACCGCTGCGGTCTCGGAGTGCCATGGTTTGCCATCACTGCTCTAGGATAATCCACATGTTGGTTTTGGATAGATATAGGGCTACCATTCTTATCACCCTCAACCACCATTTCACTGGGAAACACTATCAAATCCTTTTTAGGAGTGATTTCACCGGCCAGTGTCTCCTCCTGCTGTGAAACTGGGATGAGAAACCAATTTGGTTTCTACGGGAACACCTGTTGCAAAGCAGATAATCCCAAACCTCAGCAATAGAAGTAGCACTTAGGTGTGTAGGACAGTGACTGATCTGTGAGTGTGATACTAGGGAGGTGTGGGAAGGCATTTATATATATATACATGTGTAAAGGCTACACCCTAATCTGTATCAGGGCTACACACATTACCAGCCATATTTCCTACAACTGAACTGACAAGTGAACTGGAACAGCCAGGCATGAGTTTGCACTTTTTCTCAGCTGCAAAACAAAAGGAGTATATATTTTTTTTTTTTTAAAAAACCTGATTTTGCAGATCACGTCTAAAAAATAGCCCCCCACAATTCAAGGGGGGCAGAGGGGACTACAGGTAACACTGGACATGACAGATACTCCATACCCTCTCACCTAAATACAGCTTATTACCTAAAACCCTCTGTTACTTTCTATTTACAATTATTAAGTCATAAGCAGGGGAAAAAAATCAGTTTTCCAAATATTATCCTACCATTCACCCATCACTTGTCTGTTATGCATCATGGTCTTAGCAAGCATCCCATCTCCTCTTTTTGCTTTACTTTTATATGTTTTTTTCCCCCTTTTTTATAAGTCAGGGAAACTGCAGTACATATAGAAACCCCATGGAGGGGAGGGTAACGAGGGTCATTTTTTGTGTTCTATCCAACAATTTTATGTTTATTTTTAAATAATACTGTATGTTTGGAATTTCTGGGGTTTTAATATCTGTATCCAGTAGGTGAATGGAGAAAAAAAAAACAACAAATCCATAAAGAATAATAAATAAATAAAATGATATAGGTCTAAAACTATTCGTACAAGACAACACCCATCTTTTGAAGTCACTGTATGTATGGAATTTAGTCCTGGAGAACCAGTTTGTAAACTTGTATTTTATGTCATTAAATATTCCACCGTATAATCTGCAGACACTTTGAATTTTTTCTCTCTCCCTTCGTTATACACCGTAAACCTTCTTTGATTTTTTTTTTTGCATTCTTTGATTTTCTGAAAATAGAAATATTAATAAATAAATATATAGTTTAGCAAATTTCAGAAGTGTTTCTAATAATAAATGTAATTCTTGGAATTCTAGTTCACATACTAACTGTAAATTAGAAAGTATTTATTGGATGTTTAAACCATTTCTTTTTTTAGATTGCTTGAGTTTAAAAAATGTAATTCCTCCGCTCTAATACAACTGGCAAAACCCAAACCAAAATCCCAAACAAACTATTGTACATGTTCCTTTCCAAAAAAGATAAAATAAGAGTTAATCCGGACCTGTTTGAAAGCCAGAGACTATCTCAGTATACTCTTTATTACTATTATTGTACAGATATTTACTATTTTTAATGGTTTTCCTATTTGTCGTTGGATTGAGTTTGGACTTTCTAGTTCGGTCTAAGATATTGGTTTTTGTCACCAGAACGTTACCCCAAAAGGACCAAGTGCGGCATGGATGACCTTGTCTTGGTCGGGAAAGTGGATCTGTAACTAGAAAGTTAATTCATGTTACAATAAAGATCTATTTCTTTGCAGCCTCTTTCTCTATATTGAGATTATGTCACATTAAAAAGACACACTATGAAAAGGCACTTTTATCTCGATGACAAGAGCCAATGTGCCAGAAGGAGGCACACATTTTGGGTTCTTTTTGTGACCTCGGTTTCCTTGAGTTTATTTGAAGGTTATTGAACTTGGTTAAACTATAGAAAATTGGGCAGAATCCCTGGCTGTTTTATTTGAAGTTTCTTGTTCTGTTTTTTTTGTATTTTGCTGTTTTTTCAAAATGTTGTTAATTTTGTCTATTATTTTTTTAATGATCATTTTTAACCTATAACTATAAATCTGACTTCCCAAATTTAAATGGCCTTCCCAGCACCAACATGTGGACAGACTGTGTCCCAGACTGCGGATTCCATCTAGCAGGTCACTTAAACTTACACGAATTTGGGTAATTAACTAAAGGGGGTCAGAGCTCAATCCTTAATTTGTTAGTGCTGAGGTCAGTCAGAGGTAAGGAGATTATGCCCCTTTTGTGACTAATTATCTGAGCTCAGTCTGAATCTGGTGGAAGCTCTGACGGGGTCAGAGTAGATGGAGATTTACACCTTCCTGGGAAGCTGGTGCATGTATCTACTACTAATTCACAAACCATTCATTACTTACCATTCTCCTTTCGTTGTTATATTTCTGGGCTCCTACCTCTTTCATGTCTGCTATACAGAAACCCTAAAGGAATTGCACTTTTTTTAAGCTACTAACTCTGGCACTTCTCACGTTGGATAGATTTCCCAGCCCTACAGTTCACCCAAAACGAAGGACAGGGGTGGACATATCCCAAAGCAGGGCTGAGTAACTCCTCCTCCTCCTCCAAAAAGATGCTGGAGAGATCCAAAAACATGTTTGGGTAAATCCACCCTGCCCCCCCAAATACTAGACTGAGACTACAACAGTGCAAATCCCTCAAAGGTCACTGGTTACAGTGCCTGAAAAATTTCCACAGAGGGATTGACAGATCCCAGAAGATGGCTTGGGTTATCCCCCCAAAACCTGATGTTGTGCTACATCTGGGGGAGTTGAGCTGTTTTATGTCTGGATACTTCTACCTTCGGGATCTTGGAGGTTAAATATTGGATCATGACATATTTTTCTGCAATGGCCCAAGCAAACCTAAGCTCACGTTAAATGCTTCCGAATATGTACCATCCGGCTGCACAGACTGTTTACACTTCCTCAGCTATCATTTGAGCACCTCTTATAGCTGCTTTGCATATAGCACATCCTATCTCAAACATTCTTCTCATCTTTGTCCTTCAATGACCTTGAGCCACCAAGAAGTGTTGGTGTCAGCAGTGGGATCGATTCACTCTGTTAATATTATGACTAATGATTGCTTGATGTTTTATATTTCTTAAGCAATATTTAGCAATGTTTTGAGGGTCCGGTGTATCCCTCATTCCCTTGTGTATTTGTGACAGTCGTGTTGAAGGATCTTATTTGTCAGAACTGAGGCAGAGCCGGCGTGTACAGTCAACCAGAGCAGGGGCTCATCCCCACTTGTCTGATCATGGTCTGTATTCAGTCAGTGTCTCTCATTAAGATCCAGTCTGTTGATCCTCATACTCGGACAATGAATTATCCACTTTTTGCTTTTATGTTAGAAGCACAAGTGGGGGGAAAAAAGTTTAATTGTCCTTTAAGAGAATTAAATGTCTTCCTGGGATGGGTGGAATGCTCTGAAAATTCCTTTGCTGTTGATCAGGGGAGGCAGCGGGTCAGTATGTGCTGTCAGATAACCTAGGGGTGTGAGTGAAACAGACAGGTTCTGTGAGAAGATAGGGCGTGGCTGATACGGCCTCAATGGAACAGGTCGAGGTGTCAGTTTTCGGGAAGATAGATTGACTGAACGCAGCTGTGTGTTGATAAGAAGCAACATGACCTATGGGCCTGTTATTAGGAAGCCCCCCCTAGCTGCTTCATGGATTAGAACTACAATCATTCTCGGCCGTACTGAGAGTCTGACTGGGGATCCTGGGATTAGTAGTTCCTCTGCAGTGGGAGGGCTACAAATGGGTCCCATAAGTTTCTAGAGAACAGTTTATGGCATATCTTTTATGTTGAAAAATAAATAAAATATAAATGCATTACTTAAATATTATTAAAAACATAATTTCCCATCATGCACCTGCGTTCCTCCTCCAGATCAGCTGTTCACTTTGCCCCAGTCTGCCCCCAATTTTCAAGTCCATAATTTTTTCTCCAATATCCTGGATTTCTGGAATACCCAAGTATGGTATAGCCCGCTAGTGTAGTAAGACCCCCCCCCCCCCCGCGCAGTTAAGTTGTATAGCCCCCCCCGTACTGCCCCTTTAAGAGGGATACCTGTCCTGTTTACACTTCTGCCTCCTTATGTGCAAGGCTTTCATAAAGATCCTGTGTGAGATTCAGTAATCCCCCCCTAGTGCCTGTGATGCTAGTTTGGACTTTCTGGCTCTTTTGATGTTGCAGTTCAGGAATGTGTCTGTCTATTGTAGTTTAAAGTGTCCTTGGATAAAAAAAAAAAAAAAAAACTTCAAAGAACAAAGCAAAGTAAAGGCTTTTATTCACGAGAGAGGGAATTGAGAAGCGAATTGCAAAATCAAGGCAAAAATAGCTGACTTTAAAGTAAGGCTGAATTGGAGAATGTTTCCAGCTCGGCTACTTTGGTCTTAAGGTTGCAATTCCATTAAAGTTAGCAGCTGGTGAGTGGGCTTTGCATGGCTCCCAGTGCATGATGGGACCTGGTCACCCAGTCGGACCACGTCAGCCGATGTTACCCACGTCTGGGGAGTTAGACCAGATCCCCGGGATGCTGTGCATGTATCCCTCCGCCCCGGAGCACATTTTGCAGTGGGGCTGGTGACACATGCTATGGATTCTATACATTCTTTGGTTTCGGAGACGGACTCAGCGTATTATTTTTTTTCTGCCCTAGAAAATGATAAAAGTGTGTGTAGGTTTGAGGAGCTGCGTGCCCTATATGTCACTTGTGAATGCATAGAATTAAAAACATGGTGTAAGACAAAGTGCAACAAACGCACAGACTGAGAGGGTCTGTGGTTTCTCCTGTGTATGACCTGTATGTAAAAAAGCCCCAGTATCGGTGGCGTAGGCAGTGATTGTAGGAGAGCTGCTTGTGGTGTCTGCCATACTACTAAGAGGGGCTAATCTCTAAGATTACTTGCAGAAGCGTAGACCGCATAGAGATAGGGCTGGCCAGGGGACCCATGGCCCATTTAGCAAGGTGTCGGACTATTTGTGCCATAGGTTTCCCAGTGAGGCTGGATAGCTCCTAGAAGTGTTATTTCTCTCTGTTGAAAGCTGGATGGTGTCGCCTCTAGAAGATGATATCGAGCAGGGCGTGGTACCCACCTCTCATTTTAAACAGCGTCTCTCGTCATCTTTTCTCTGATCGGTTTAAGCATTTACAAGTCTATTTGCCACCAGCCTGGGTGGGGGGGGGATGAACAAGCAAGCTAGTCAAAGACTAGCCAGTTGTTTGATCATATAAAAATGTCAGATTGAGGTATAAAATAAATGCATTGGGGGACCTTAGACACGCAACACTCTATATAGTTATATATTGCTTCCCCATAATCCATGACCAATGTTAGCAATTACTACACAATCATTACAGGGAGATTGAACCAGGATTTGTTTCTGAACACAGCAGCAATTCTATAGGAGACGTTTTCTTTGTATACCAGTTTATCAATGGGGAGACCAAAACACAGGTTGGGTTCCATCCGCATTACAAAATATTTGTTGCTACATATTGAGTGGAGTCAGGTTATATCTTATTTTGGTTTTGATATTTGATTGGTAATTGTTTCCGTTTAAGCAGATTAGGATTTGTTTATCCGGTTTGTGTTAGTTTTGAAGTATAGTAGGCTGGTAATCCACCCTTTTGAGGTTAGTTCCTGTGGCACAGCTTGAGATATAGCTGTATGTTTTGGTAGGACACCAGAGGACCTGTATGGATGGGTATAGCTGAATACACGCACATAAGGGGGAATTCCTTAATATATGGCAAGAATATTATGGGCCAAAGAATCAAGTTTTAGTAGATCAGATCCGATTTGGAGTGGCGATATCATGGCTATCAGCAAAATACTGTATCAAAGGCCTTTGCATTATCTAGGAGATTGCTCCAGTGAGCTTGCAAATCAGCATGTGATTGTCTAATTGCGCAGTGAATGTAGGGATTTCAGACTGTATACATCCAATACAGGTGCAAGAGCAAATCTAACGTAAAACAATCTCGATTAGACCATTATTTATCCCAAACCCCACCAGACTGTAATCAGACAAGGGCACTTTGCTGTCTTTCCCTGCTGTGATCACAAATTGCTACAAATAGAAACCTTTTCTGTGGTTTTTTGTGTTTTTTTTTTTTGTTTTTATGTGTTGGACTGACTCTCTCCCAGTTCAACTCGTTACTTTGGAAATTCAGGGTTATTTTAACAATACAAAGAGACCAAACCGTTTCTGAAGTCCATCCTTAAACAAAGTGGGGTTTTGTTTTAGCCTGAATTTGAATTTCTCCAAAATCCAATCATTTTAATGATTTTTTTCTCTAAGACGAGGACAGGAATTGAGCTGACTGGGAGACATTTCTCCAACTCGGCTACTTTGGCCTTAAGTTTGAACTTCCCTTCTCAATTCCCTCTTTCCCATTTAAAGCCCCATGCCACTGTTGTAGACAAAATCTTTGATCCAAATCACTAGCTTTTTAAAAATGTTTTTGACTGCACTGTAGCTTTACAACTGACCCACGCCAAGCCCCTTCTTATATGGGGGTCAGGCCATTGTTGGGAGATGTTTCTCATTGTTTATTTGATCTGCAGATTTAATTAATTGCTTTATTGGAAAAACCCCTTTGAATGTATTTGCTCAATGCTAGTTACAGGGTGTGATGTTTATTTAATTCTCTATATACTGTCATTGAGATACGTTATCTGAACTGTACCTTATTCACTCAGTTCCAGTCGGCAGCCATGTGCCAGAGATAATTCAAACAGTAATCTGTTTATCTGGTTTATTGTAGCCCTGAGAATGTCATTGTTCACCCTGGCAGACTTTGTCTGATGTGGTTAGTAAATATAGCTGTGTTTACCCTGAGGCAGATTCACTTTCATATCAATTATTTAGGACAATGTCAGCAAAATGGTATAAATTTTGTTTGATTGCAAGATAGCATCAAGTGCTGACATTTTAAATAGAAATACTTTAATGAAAGAATACAAATAATGTACCGTATTGAGCCCTCTTTGCTCTATATAGCACTATCAGGGGGGTGGACATGTTGTTTAGAATCTTTGCTCTGTATAGCTCTATCAGGGGGAGGACATGTTGTTTAGAATCTTTGCTCTGTATAGCTCTATCAGGGGCAGACATGTTGTTTAGAATCTTTGCTCTGTATTGCTCTATCAGGAGGCGGACATGTTGTTTAGAATCTTTGCTCTGTGTAGCTCTATCAGGAGGCGGACATGTTGTTTAGAATCTTTGCTCTGTATAGCTCTATCAGGGAGTGGACATGTTGTTTAGAATCTTTGCTCTGTATAGCTCTATCAGGGGGTGGAGATGTTGTTTAGAATCTTTGCTTTGTGTAGCTCTATCAGGGGATGGACATGTTGTTTAGAATCTTTGCTCTGTATAGCTCTATCAGGGGGAGGACATGTTGTTTAAAATCTTTTCTCTGTATAGCTCTATCAGGGGGAGGACATGTTGTTTAAAATCTTTGCTCTGTATAGCTCTATCAGGGGGCAGACATGATGTTTAGAATCTTTGCTCTGTATAGCTCTATCAGGGGGCAGGCATGTTTAAAATCTTTGGTCTGTATAGCTCTATCGGGGGTATACATGTTTAAAATCTTTGGTCTGTATAGCTCTGGATGGGTTTGCATCCAAAACATTAATAATTAAGTGTTGGAGGATGGTTGTGTTTTTTGATCCATGCATCTTCATCATGCTCAAGAACTGAGGACCCTGTGCATCTTTACTGATGCATTAATAGGCAACACAACCTTGTACGATGTACAGGCTAAACACTGGCAAAAGATGGACCACAGTTAGTTTGCTGCCTGGAGTGTCCCTCCTGGAAGGATCATGATATAACATCTCTAACCTGAGAACCAGATCTAATTATTCCAGTATCACCAGGTGCCGTTAAGATCTGTATGTGCCATGTCTGTTGTGTTTGCAAGGCAGACTCCCCACACCTGCAATGTACACATCCCTGTGTGTGTGTGTGTGTGCTAATGAATGTCTCTGACACACACTGACATCCTGCACACTGCATTATGACACACTGACAGGCTGAACACTGCATACTGACACACTGCCAGGCTGCACACTGCATTATGACACACTGACATCCTGCACACTGCATTATGACACACTGCCAGGCTGCACACTGCATTATGACACACTGACATCCTGCACACTGCATTATGACACACTGACAGTCTGCACACTGCACTATGACACACTGACAGTCTGCACACTGCACTATGACACACTGACAGTCTGCACACTGCACTATGACACACTGACCGGCTGCACACTGCATTATGACACAGACAGGCTGCACACTGCACTATGACAAGGGTTGCCACCTGGCCGGTAAAAAATTGGCATTAGGCCAATGTTAAGTCTATGGAGACAGTACCAAAGCTGGTATTTTTTTTGAATAAAAGGTGGCAACCCTAACTATGACACACTGCCAGGCTGCACACTGCAGTATGACACACTGACAGGCTGCACACTGCACTTTGACACACTGACAGGCTGCACACTGCATTATGACACACTGACAGGCTGCACACTGCACTTTGACACACTGACAGGCTGCACACTGCATTATGACACACTGACAGGCTGCACACTGCACTATGACACACTGACAGGCTGCACACTGCATTATGACACACTGACAGGCTGCACACTGCATTATGACACACTGACAGGCTGCACACTGCACACTGCACACTGACAGGCTGCACACTGCATTATGACACACTGACAGGCTGCACACTGCACTTTGACACACTGACAGGCTGCACACTGCATTATGACACACTGACAGGCTGCACACTGCATTATGACACACTGACAGGCTGCACACTGCATTATGACACACTGACAGGCTGCACACTGCACTTTGACACACTGCCAGGCTGCACACTGCATTATGACACACTGCCAGGCTGCACACTGCATTATGACACACTGACAGGCTGCACACTGCATTATGACACACTGACAGGCTGCACACTGCACTTTGACACACTGACAGGCTGCACACTGCACTTTGACACACTGACAGGCTGCACACTGCACTATGACACACTGACAGGCTGCACACTGCACTTTGACACACTGACAGGCTGCACACTACTTTGACACACTGACAGGCTGCACACTGCACTTTGACACACTGACAGGCTGCACACTGCATTATGACACACTGACAGGCTGCACACTGCATTATGACACACTGACAGGCTGCACACTGCATTATGACACACTGACAGGCTGCACACTGCATTATGACACACTGACAGGCTGCACACTGCATTATGACACACTGACAGGCTGCACACTGCATTATGACACACTGACAGGCTGCACACTGCACTTTGACACACTGACAGGCTGCACACTGCATTATGACACACTGACAGGCTGCACACTGCACTTTGACACACTGACAGGCTGCACACTGCACTTTGACACACTGACAGGCTGCACACTGCATTATGACACACTGACAGGCTGCACACTGCATTATGACACACTGACAGGCTGCACACTGCATTATGACACACTGACAGGCTGCACACTGCATTATGACACACTGACACGCTGCACACTGCATTATGACACACTGACAGGCTGCACACTGCATTATGACACACTGACAGGCTGCACACTGCATTATGACACACTGACAGGCTGCACACTGCATTATGACACACTGACAGGCTGCACACTGCATTATGACACACTGACAGGCTGCACACTGCATTATGACACACTGACAGGCTGCACACTGCATTATGACACACTGACAGGCTGCACACTGCATTATGACACACTGACAGGCTGCACACTGCATTATGACACACTGACAGGCTGCACACTGCATTATGACACACTGACAGGCTGAACACTGCATTATGACACACTGACAGGCTGAACACTGCATACTGACACACTGACAGGCTGCACACTGCATTATGACACACTGACAGGCTGCACACTGCATTATGACACACTGACAGGCTGCACACTGCATTATGACACACTGCCAGGCTGCACACTGCATTATGACACACTGCCAGGCTGCACACTGGCTTATATACTAATTACAGACTGTGGGCTACAGATTGTTCCCAGCGGTGGATTTTTCCCCACAGAAAATGTCGGTCCACAGCTGAACATCCATCCTGTCTCTTTAATGCTGACCTCATAGTCAAGGGACATACTTATGAATGTGATTATAATAAAGTTGAGTAACTAGTGTTATCTGTCGTACCATTTTTTTTAAAATCAACCCATGAACCCCATAAGGCTAAAGGCAAACGATATTCAGATGTGTCTGTGCTGTCTCCAGCTTATGACATCACCATGTGTTTCTATATGCAAATGATACAGTTGCCTTTGAAAGCAGTTAATTTACATATCAAGCCACAAGGTGATAACCAGGGGACACCTCATACTTATTAACCTCTTCACGTATCCATTGGATCCCACGATGTATAGATTGAATTATAGACAATATATACACTAACAGGTGACCTGCGCAGTGACTGTAAGTCTCCTGGTGGAGGCTCCAGGGGGAGGTGTACAGCAAAATTCACAAAATAAACATAATTGGTGCTTGTCTGAGCTCCCTGGGGCCTGAATTATAGATGAGAAGTAGAGTTGAGCGGACACCTGGATGTTCGGGTTCGGCAGGTTCGGCCGAACTTCGAAAAAATGTCCGGGTTCGGGGTCGAACTTGAAGTCAATGGGGACACAAACTTTTGGCCACTAAAATGCCTCTAAAAAAGTCCTGGAAAGGGCTAGAGGGCTGCAAAAGGAAGTAAAATGTGGGTGAGTGTCCCCATTCATACGACTAGGTCAATTGACCTATTCTTATGAATGGGGACTCTATTTCGGTTTATAGAAAGCCCAAAGCATTACATACAATGTAATCGCCGAACCCCGAACTCCAACCCGAACATACAGTGGAATGTCCGTGTTCGGGGTCCAAAAACCGTAATGTTCGGTACGAACCCGAACAGTGCGGTTCGGGTTCGCTCAACACTAACAGTGACAGATAAAGGTACAGAGAGACAGACACAGATAGACAGGCAGGGCAGATACAGTGACAGATAAAGTAGAGAGAGACAGACACAGATAGACAGGACAGATACAGTGACAGATAAAGGTACAGAGAGACAGACACAGATAGACAGGCAGGGCAGATACAGAAAGTGACAGATAAAGGTACAGAGAGACAGACACAGATAGACAGGCAGGGCAGATACAGTGACAGATAAAGGTACAGAGAGACAGACACAGATAGACAGGCAGGGCAGATACAGTGACAGATAAAGGTACAGAGAGACAGACACAGATAGACAGGCAGGACAGATACAGTGACAGACAAAGGTACAGAGAGACAGACACAGATAGACAGGCAGGGCAGATACAGTGACAGATAAAGGTACAGAGAGACAGACACAGATAGACAGGCAGGACAGATACAGTGACAGATAAAGGTACAGAGAGACAGACACAGATAGACAGGACAGATACAGTGACAGACAAAGGTACAGAGAGACAGACACAGATAGACAGGACAGATACAGTGACAGATAAAGGTACAGAGAGACAGACACAGATAAACAGGCAGGGCAGATACAGTGACAGATAAAGGTACAGAGAGACAGACACAGATAGACAGGCAGGGCAGATACAGTGACAGATAAAGGTACAGAGAGACCGACACAGATAGACAGGCAGGGCAGATACAGTGACAGATAAAGGTACAGAGAGACAGACACAGATAGACAGCATATCAAGTCACAGGTGATGTCATAATCAAGAGACAAGCACATTAGTTTTCTCTTATTTTATGCATTTGCTTCTGCCAACACATTGTATTATGTTCTCTTCTGAACAGTTACCGTGTAAGCACAGTTTAGATGATGGGGCCCCTTTAGGTAGGGTTGCCACCTTTTCTTCAAAAAAATACCGGCCTTGGTACTGTCTCCATAGACTTAACATTGGCCTAATGCCAATGTTTTACCGGCCTGCCGGTAAAATACCGGCCAGGTGGCAACCCTAGCCCCCTTTATTGCAGGTTTCTGCATGCGAAAGGCATTTAAATCCTTCCTGGGAATTGTGTTATTTGTTATAACTGAGACTCGGCTTGAAATCGATAAACAGAGAGAGAGAGACCCCGACAGAGCTAAGAGTCTGGCACCAGTACATCTGCTCTATTTACTGAGCGGGGCAGGGCAAGTAATGAGCCGGATATCTGTGGGGCAATTGGTCTACGCACCTCATTAACGCTGATTTGTGACTATTCTTTACATTTGATAGTATGAATACAGAATTACAAAGGAAGCCATTATCCACTATTATTTACAGACAAAACTTAACAAACTGTAAAAAGAAAAGAAAATTCCCATGAATAATAGTCTGGTAGCCGACTGCTTACATAACAGGTTTATTTATGTTTTTTATTATTCTAGTTATTATCTCCATCATACCACCCAACGTTCCTGCTTTATGTAGGACAGTCCCGATTCAACTTCATTCCGGTAGAGCTGATGCTACCCCCTCCTAAGCCACGGGGCCCAGTGCCACACATAGCCACCCTCAAGAGGAACGACATAGGGCTAAAATATTATATTGTCCAATAGTTTTGTTGTAGTTTTTTTTTAAAAGATCGAAATGTTGGTGGATCCCACCCCTAATTTGTCTTTGGGGAAGTGTGGGGTCTTTGTGCCTCCCACTTGGACATCATGTTTCAAGGGTATATGTCTTTTAGGATTCCCCCTTTATATGCATACATTCTGTGAGGGGCTCATATAAGGAGCATGATTGGCAGGTTCTTCTGTAATATGTCTCTTATCCCCAATTCTCTTCTCACCCTCCTCCCCTTGGCTTTTTTTGGCCCTACTGGCTCTTAGTCATTATTGACGTTAGCGAAAGCCCCTCTGTTAACTGTTTAAATTTTTCTGTTCTTCCTATACCCGTGGCGAAGAACTATTTGATATCGCGAAACGCGTGGGGCATTCCAAACCTGCTGTTTTTTTTTCAATCCTCCCCCTCCATGTACCCTGTAAAATTAAATAATCACTTTTTAACTGCATATAATTTGTTTGGATTCCCTTTTTTTTGTTTTTCTGCCCTGTTTTTCCGCGTTTGCCCCTCTATCTGGTCACATCCAGGAAGGAGAGGCTTTCAGGTGGGCAGGACTGTTTTATGGAGACTGTAGGTGGTGTCGGCACTTGTAACTTTTTTTTGCTTTCTAAGAGATCAACTCAAATTAAGGGCTTTATACATGTAAGAGGGAATTGAGAAGCGAATTGCAAAGGGAAGGCCAAAGTAGCCGAGTCTGACGTCTAGCTGAACAAGAGAATGTTTCCAACACGGCTCCTTTTGGCCTTAGATTTGCCATTTTCTCTTCTCAATTTCTTCTTTCATGAAAAAAAAAAAGCCACATCCCTTCTAACTTGAATCAATACTCGGTTTGGGAGCTTACATTCGCGGTGAGTCAGGGTTTGGAGGGTGTGGTCCCTTCTATTAATAAATGTCTATTTAGCGCTCTCTCTCTCTCTCTTTTTTTTTTTAATGGTAGATTTGAGATTTGATCGCTGCAGACCGTGTCTGTAGCGGCGCTCTGATGAGACCTCATCGGTCTCCGATAGGAAGAGTAAAAGATAAAAGTCCTCGTATTTATTAAAGAATGCTCCCTAGCTTGTCCTGACCTGCCGAAGACGAAACGATCCCAAAGCAGAGTGACGGGAAATGCAAAACGTTTAAATGGCTCTAGAGGGGAGGATCTGACACCTTGCTAACCCTCCGGCACACAGCGAGCGGGCCACGGACCTCTTTGGTAGATAGGTCTCTGGTGGCTCCTGCACTTGGCAGTATTACGATTATATCTATAGCATGATGACCTGAGTTCCCCATTGAGCCACACCCAGCCCCTGACTCCACCCATCACCCGCCTGATCCCGCCCACTTTGCACATGAGCTATTGTTTGTTTACTTGTATCCTGTTTTTATATTTGTTGTGCTTTTATTCTCTTCCTTAGATCTTTACTTTTTTTTTTTTCTGTAGAAATTTGGAATGTATTATGTTATACACACATGCTTCATACGCGTGTGCAGCTCTGCCACAACATGCAACAGAAAGATTTGCCATAGCCCTGGGATCAATTCTTTTGCACAGTTTAAATATATATATATATTTTTTTTTTAAAGTGCATTTAAAATATTCCCCCTTTGGCGAATTTGGGAAGTCTTCTTTCTTTTTTTTCTTTCTGAGATGGAAAACATAATTTGTAGCTCAGGTTCGTACTCGCTCAGGCATCTGGGGCCTGATCATGTTGTACTGGGTTGCACCACTGGCATCCTTGGGAATTTGCCCAGTTTTGGGGCAGGAGTTCCACGCTGCCAGTGTGGTATGCATCGTTATCAGGTATACCAAATTAGCTGCTCCTGAGCTGAGATCTTGGGTTGTTTGTGGCCATATTCGTGGGTGAGGGCCATCCTCCTAAATGCACGTCTGGACCAGTGATCTTTCTCACCAGGGCCTTGGAGAACCAATATCCTACGCGTTTCTCTTTGGCTCAGCTTGCACACCAAGCACATGTCACAGCACCCACATTGCACACCCAGGACCATGCAGCTGGGGTGCTGTCGAGGGGATACCCCAAGCTCATGTGTACCCAGGATATGACTCTGTAGGGAGGGAGGGAGGCCCTGGGATTAGGAAAGATTGGGATGGAGGGTCACATTATCCAAATTCCCTGTCTGATGTATTAATTACATTGAATTACATAAGTGGAGATTTTTTTTTCCCCAGTGCAGCTACGTTGGACTTGATTTTGCAATTCCCTTGTCAATTCCCACTTTCCTGAGGAGTTTTTCGCTGGCATCTCCTGCATCACACAGCAGATGTACTGAAGGGGAGAATTAACCCCTTAACTCCTCAGCTGACTTGCTCAGGCATTTATCAGTAGCATGCCCTGTCTGCCGGGCTGGATCCCCCTGCTGTACAGCGCCCCAGAATTTGCTGGTGCTTTATAACCAATATAAAGGTGCCAGAGGGACCCCTCTACCCCTCTGGCATGTAAAGGGTGTCTGCATCCAGCAGGGAGGTGCAGGGGTAATGATGGAGATCGGGAGTGTGCTGTCCAGGCTGCTCCTCCCTTTATCCCCTGTGGATTAAATACATTGTTTAGAAAGTATTACAAAAGGCAGGGGTGAGTCACCGGCTAACGAGCTGGCACCAGACCTGTCCGTGCTCCATGCTCGGCTTTGGCACAGAGAGCGGTGGACTGGTTCCAGCTCAGGGGGTGGGAAGTGGAGGGGCTGGGAGAAGCCGAGAGTCCTCTGATAGCTGACAGACGAGCATGTTGTGCCTGGCTGACATTAACACCTCTTCCTTCTCCAGCGTCTCCAACAAGGAGCTCTCCCAGCTCATCGACCGGCTGCAGAAGAATGCTGACCAGGTGGAGCGCAATGTGGTGGATACAGACTCCAAGCTGCAGAAGGTACGGACCGGTGGGTGGGAGTCCTTCTGATAGGGACCAGAACCTGTTATTCTCTAGTATAGGAGAGTACCGGAACCTTTTATTCTCTAGTATAGGAGAGTACCGGAACCTTTTATTCTCTAGTATAGGAGAGTACCGGAACCTTTTATTCTCTAGTATAGGAGAGTACCGGAACCTTTTATTCTCTAGTATAGGAGAGTACCGGAACCTTTTATTCTCTAGTATAGGAGAGTACCGGAACCTTTTATTCTCTAGTATAGGAGAGTACCGGAACCTTTTATTCCCTAGTATAGGAGAGTACCGGAACCTTTTATTCTCTACTATAGGAGAGTACCGGAACCTTTTATTCTCTAGTATAGGAGAGTACCGGAACCTTTTATTCTCTAGTATAGGAGAGTACCGGAACCTTTTATTCCCTAGTATAGGAGAGTACCGGAACCTGTTATTCTCTAGTATAGGAGAGTACCGGAACCTTTTATTCTCTAGTATAGGAGAGTACTGGAACCTTTTATTCCCTAGTATAGGAGAGTACCGGAACCTTTTATTCCCTAGTATAGGAGAGTACCGGAACCTTTTATTCCTAGTATAGGAGAGTACCGGAACCTTTTATTCTCTAGTATAGGAGAGTACCGGAACCTTTTATTCCCTAGTATAGGAGAGTACCGGAACCTTTTATTCTCTAGTATAGGAGAGTACCGGAACCTTTTATTCCCTAGTATAGGAGAGTACCGGAACCTGTTATTCTCTAGTATAGGAGAATACCGGAACCTTTTATTCTCTAGTATAGGAGAGTACTGGAACCTTTTATTCCCTAGTATAGGAGAGTACCGGAACCTGTTATTCTCTAGTATAGGAGAGTACCGGAACCTGTTATTCTCTAGTATAGGAGAGTACCGGAACCTTTTATTCTCTAGTATAGGAGAGTACCGGAACCTTTTATTCTCTAGTATAGGAGAGTACCGGAACCTTTTATTCCCTAGTATAGGAGAGTACCGGAACCTGTTATTCTCTAGTATAGGAGAGTACCGGAACCTTTTATTCTCTAGTATAGGAGAGTACTGGAACCTTTTATTCCCTAGTATAGGAGAGTACCGGAACCTTTTATTCTCTAGTATAGGAGAGTATCGGAACCTTTTATTCTCTAGTATAGGAGAGTACCGGAACCTTTTATTCCCTAGTATAGGAGAGTACCGGAACCTTTTATTCCCTAGTATAGGAGAGTACCGGAACCTTTTATTCCCTAGTATAGGAGAGTACCGGAACCTTTTATTCCCTAGTATAGGAGAGTACCGGAACCTTTTATTCCCTAGTATAGGAGAGTACCGGAACCTTTTATTCTCTAGTATAGGAGAGTACCGGAACCTTTTATTCTCTAGTATAGGAGAGTACAGGAACCTTTTATTCTCTAGTATAGGAGAGTACCGGAACCTTTTATTCCCTAGTATAGGAGAGTACCGGAACCTGTTATTCTCTAGTATAGGAGAGTACCGGAACCTTTTATTCCCTAGTATAGGAGAGTACCGGAACCTTTTATTCCCTAGTACAGGAGAGTACCGGAACCTGTTATTCTCTAGTATAGGAGAGTACCGGAACCTTTTATTCCCTAGTATAGGAGAGTACCGGAACCTTTTATTCCCTAGTATAGGAGAGTACCGGAACCTGTTATTCTCTAGTATAGGAGAGTACCGGAACCTTTTATTCCCTAGTACAGGAGAGTACCGGAACCTTTTATTCCCTAGTATAGGAGAGTACCGGAACCTTTTATTCCTAGTATAGGAGAGTACCGGAACCTTTTATTCCCTAGTATAGGAGAGTACATGAACCTTTTATTCTCTAGTATAGGAGAGTACCGGAACCTTTTATTCTCTAGTATAGGAGAGTACAGGAACCTTTTATTCTCTAGTATAGGAGAGTACCGGAACCTTTTATTCCCTAGTATGGGAGAGTACCGGAACCTTATATTCCCTAGTATGGGAGAGTACCGGAACCTTTTATTCCCTAGTATAGGAGAGTACCGGAACCTTTTATTCTCTAGTATAGGAGAGTACCGGAACCTTTTATTCCCTAGTATAGGAGAGTACCGGAACCTTTTATTCTCTAGTATAGGAGAGTACCGGAACCTTTTATTCCCTAGTATAGGAGAGTACCGGAACCTTTTATTCTCTAGTATAGGAGAGTACCGGAACCTTTTAATCCCTAGTATAGGAGAGTACTGGAACCTTTTATTCCCTAGTATAGGAGAGTACCGGAACCTTTTATTCTCTAGTATAGGAGAGTACCGGAACCTTTTATTACCTAGTATAGGAGAGTACCGGAACCTTTTATTCCCTAGTATAGGAGAGTACCGGAACCTTTTATTCCCTAGTATAGGAGAGTACCGGAACCTTTTATTCCTAGTATAGGAGAGTACCTATACCTTTTATTCTCTAGTATAGGAGAGTACCGGAACCTTTTATTCCCTGGTTACGATGCTTGAATCTGCAAGGAGGAGCCGGATCTACCTGAAGGGTGGGGTCTGTTGTACCAACAGGGATAACCTTGTATCTATAGGGAGGAGCTTGTTTATTTTGTTTAGGAAGGCTCTCCAGCATATTATACTTTCAGGAAGGAGCTTGTTCTTGAGGGAGGGACTTGTGTACCTCTAGGGAGGAGCTTGTTCTTGAGGGAGGGACTTGTGTACCTCTAGGGAGGAGCTTGTTTTTGAGGGAGGGACTTGTCTACCTCTAGGGAGGAGCTTGTTTTTGAGGGAGGGACTTGTCTACCTCTAGGGAGGAGCTTGTTCTTGAGGGAGGGACTTGTGTACCCCTAGGGAGGAGCTCGTTCTTGAGGGAGGGACTTGTGTACCCCTAGGGAGGAGCTCGTTCTTGAGGGAGGGAATTGTGTACCTCTAGGGAGGAGCTTGTTCTTGAGGGAGGGACTTGTGTACCTCTAGGGAGGAGCTTGTTCTTGAGGAAGGGACTTGTGTACCCCTAGGGAGGAGCTCGTTCTTGAGGGAGGGACTTGTGTACCTCTAGGGAGGAGCTTGATCTTGAGGGAGGGACTTGTGTACCTCTAGGGAGGAGCTTGTTTTTTTTTTTTTAACCCCTTGAAGGTCTCTGCAAGATATTCACAAAACTAATACCATAATAATCTCTGATAATAATTCCAAGTTTAACGATGATCGTTCGACTCCCAAGTTTTATTTTTTTCTGACCGGAAATAACGTGTTATATAAACATTAATTTCTCAAAAAGTTTAAAATAGGGGGGGGGGAAACCCACACTCGTGTTAGTATGAAAATCATGAAACAAAACAGTACAGTGCAGACCCCCAAATGTTTACACAAGGGCCCACATGTCTATTTTATTGGAAAAAAAAGAAAGAAATAAACATACAAAGGGCTTTATTCATGAAAGAGAGAGTTGCAGGGAATTGAGAAGGGAATTTCAAACTTAAGGCCAAAGTAACAGAGTTTGAAGCACAGCTGACTTCCCTTCGGCTATATGTATATATTATATTGCATGTTCATTTGGTGTAATTGGTTCCTAGGTCCAGCCACCAAGTGATCCCAGGCCTCCCTGCTAGGATTGGAATTATTGTATTTTTTCTTACACTGTTTATTTGTTTTGGGGTTTAAACCTGGGGTGGATTTGAAAGAAACCTTGTGCATTCTGAATATTTCTCTTTC
This sequence comes from Pelodytes ibericus, assembly GCA_036172795.1. Lineage (NCBI taxonomy): Eukaryota > Metazoa > Chordata > Amphibia > Anura > Pelodytidae > Pelodytes > Pelodytes ibericus. The sequence continues at coordinate 6,766,258 of CM069860.1, read as the reverse complement.
TTCCAGGATGTGGAGAAGGTCCTCGCATCTCAGCCTGTAAATTACAAAGATCATACGCTAGAAACCATAAGCGAATCGGAAAAAATCATCGTGGTCCTGGAGACGGACTCCATACTGGCGCGCCAGCTAAATCACCCCCAGGGCGAGATGATCACGGAGGAGTGAGTACCTCTCATTACGTGGCCTAGAAATCTGTCTCGAACCCCTATTCATTTCACACCAAGGCCTGTATTTTTCCTTCCAGTATCAGCGGATTTTGTAATTCTTTCATGGAGTCTTGTTACCAGAGTGACTGTAATGGCGCAGATTGTACCAAGATCTCCTCTGACGTGCGAAACGCGTGAGCCAGCCTAGCTCATGAACCTATGTGCAATATCTTTTATTCATTTTGTACGCTGGAATAATAATAATACATATCTCCCTACCTGTTTTTCTACTTGTATGGAGGAGATTTGTAGGTTTCAGAGCACAGAAGGTGGGGCCATTGTTTGGCTCCGTTGGTCCTAATTCTGTTTCTAGTACAAAGCTCTCACAGCATCAAGAGTTTGATAAATCTACACCGATTTCTGTATTAAAGTGATAGTAACCCCGACACGTTATTAAATTGGAGCAGGTTGACTAAAATGTGAACTGTGGAAAACCCCAAAAGTTGGACAGATTGGCAAGTAGGAGAACTGGTCGGAAAGTTTGCCGGGTCGATTATCAATGTCTGATATCCGCAGTTGACTTTTAGTATCTTAAAGGCACATTTATTCCCAATATGTAACCGTGAAAAAGAAGCCTAGAGCAATATAAATAGAGAGATTTTTTTTTTTTATTATCAGGGCCATGGTTGCATTTTAGGATGAACTCAGAGGAAATTATAAGACCAAATACATTTTGAGGAAGGCTGGAAGGTCGAAACAGGTTTCTTTTTATACAATCTGTATTGCAGTCTCGCCTGCTGTAGGGATGAAAGTGACAGAAACGCATACTGTCCCTTTAAACATCTCATTCGTTAAAGTGAACAGCAAAGAGAAGAGGTTTCGGACAGAAATAGACCTAGCGGTGACACTCGATCTGTAGCAGGTGGCCAGGCAGAATTGGCACGGCTCAGTCAGATCTCTTTATGGCTCTCCGTAAACTTTGATGGAGCCGAACAATCGTTATTACTTGGCTCCTCCCATCGAACCACAATCCACTGCATTCCGATCCGTGATACAATTTTTAACTAGGGGGGGGGGACGGGGGCTGCTCACGTGGACCTCTCACAAAATGCAAACACCTACCAGTGTTTTATGGAGATTTGGACAAGTATTCCCACCCTACCTTGTCCTTTCCCAGCAGGATTATTAGCTGAATTTTACCCCTCACACCCCCGGTGACCATTTATGGGCTTGAAGGTAAAACTCAAATTTATATTTAAAAAAAAAAAAAAAAATTCTTTAAAAGGACAACTTTTGGCAAAAAATGAAGTCATGTTTAATTTAAAGATTGCATCAAGTGTAGGCATTTTATATAGAAATGCTTTACAGAAAGAATAAATAAGAACGTATAGCTCTAACAGGGGGCAGACATCTTGAATCAGATGGGTCAGATCTTCCTTCATCTGATCCTGGATTATAAAAAATATGTCTGATAGAGCTATATGGAGCACAGAGGGCACAATAAGGTAGTTTATCCATATTTTTGATTATTTATTATAATTACACCTATTGCAATCTGTAAATTAAACATAACTTACATTTTTGCTGATAATTGTGCTTTAGAAGATTATTACAGATGGGGAAAAAAAAATGAACACGATTAATGCATATTGGCAAGTTACAAATAAAGCATTTATTTGCTATAGGTTTTAATTTTCAATTTTTGCAACTGAAACGTTATTGACCTTAGCGGAGAGAACCCCAGGCATGTAACTGTGACCCTTCAAGCCTCATGAGGGATTATGGGATATGTAGTTCCGCAGCAGCTGGACAATTAGGACATAGACCAACACCCCTATATAAGGTGATCCAATATATTGTTAGCATTACACGTCCAGTTAAATCATTTTCTCTTGTCTATTTTCCAGTATCCGGCAGCTGAAGGAACGTCTTGCAGCTCAGAGAGAGAAACATCGGCATATCTACAACCAAACCATCCCAGTGGGACAAGCCCCTAAAGTCAACTGGAGCAAAGTGATTGATGATAACATGGTAAGGCTTTCCAGACTGCTCCCCAGGCTGAGCTAGTTCAAGCCACGTCTCAGATTGTCTGTTACAGTCACAGGGTTACTCCTGTGCAGGACTGTAGCCGAAGTTACTAATCTCTACTAGAAAAATGGATAAAATGGACAAACAGGGCGACCCTGATGGAGATTAAACATTGAGAGCAGGGGGGAAGCAGTTTTCGGCTGCACCTCCTCGTGTGAGCACTTCCTGTTCAGGGAGATGCTGTATGACCCAGCAGGAAGTGAATACAGTATGATGATAAGAAAAATCACAATAAACAGTCAGAGTAACGGGTAACGGAGACATTTCGGTGTAGATGTCTGACAATGTTCTCCACTATTATCTCTGCAGGATTTGCTGGGAGGTCAGGGATTTGCCACAGACTTACCGAACTTGGAGAAGCAGATTGAGGAGCACAATATCTTCAACAATGAGGTCAAGGCCATTAGTGACCACGTCAACAAGGACAACGACAAGGTCAGACAACACTCAGATATGGGTCCCATCCCTGCCTGTATTATACTGCATATTACTGCATCCCTGCCTGTATTATACTGCATGTTACTGCATCCCTGCCTGCATTATACTGCATCCCTGCCTGCATTATACTGCATCCCTGGCTGCACTACACAGCATCCCTGCCTGTATTATACTGCATATTACTGCATCCCTGCCTGCATTATACTGCATCCCTGGCTGCACTATACAGCATCCCTGCCTGCATTATACTGCACTACACAGCATCCCTGCCTGTATTAAACTGCATTATACTGAATCCCTGGCTGCACTACACAGCATCCCTGCCTGTATTATACTGCATATTACTGCATCCCTGCCTGCATTATACTGCATCCCTGGCTGCACTATACAGCATCCCTGCCTGTATTATACTGCATATTACTGCATCCCTGCCTGCATTATACTGCATCCCTGCCTGCATTATACTGCATCCCTGGCTGCACTACACAGCATCCCTGCCTGTATTATACTGCATATTACTGCATCCCTGCCTGCATTATACTGCATCCCTGGCTGCACTACACAGCATCCCTGCCTGTATTATACTGCATATTACTGCATCCCTGCCTGCATTATACTGCATATTACTGCATCCCTGCCTGCATTATACTGCATATTAATGCATCCCTGCCTGCATTATACTGAATCCCTGGCTGCATTATACTGCATGTTACTGCATCCCTGCCTGCATTATACTGAATCCCTGGCTGCATGTTACTGCATCCCTGCCTGCATTATACTGAATCCCTGGCTGCACTATACAGCATCCCTGCCTGCATTATACTGAATCCCTGGCTGCACTACACAGCATCCCTGCCTGCACTATACTGCATCCCTGCCTGCATTATACTGCATATTACTGCATCCCTGCCTGCATTAAACTGCATCCCTGCCTGCACTATACAGCATCCGTGCCTGTATTATACTGCATATTACTGCATCCCTGCCTGTATTTAACTGCATCCCTGCCTGCACTATACTGCATCCCTGCCTGCACTACACAGCATCCCTGCCTGCATTATACTGCATCCCTGCCTGCATTATACTGCATCCCTGGCTGCACTACACAGCATCCCTGCCTGCATTATACTGCATGTTACTGCCTCCCTGCCTGTATTATACTGCATGTTACTGCCTCCCTGCCTGTATTATACTGCATGTTACTGCATCCCTGCCTGCATTATACTGCATCCCTGCCTGCATTATACTGCATCCCTGGCTGCACTATACAGCATCCCTGCCTGCATTATACTGCATATTACTGCATCCCTGCCTGCATTATACTGAATCCCTGGCTGCATTATACTGCATGTTACTGCATCCCTGCCTGCATTATACTGCATCCCTGGCTGCACTATACAGCATCCCTGCCTGCATTATATAGCATCCCTGCCTGTATTATACTGCATCCCTGCCTGCATTATACTGCATATTAATGCATTAAACTGCATCCCTGCCTGCACTATACAGCATCCGTGCCTGTATTATACTGCATATTACTGCATCCGTGCCTGTATTATACTGCATCCCTGCCTGTATTAAACTGCATCCCTGCCTGCACTATACTGCATCCCTGCCTGTATTATACTGCATCCCTGGCTGCACTACACAGCATCCCTGGCTGCACTACACAGCATCCCTGCCTGCATTATACTGCATCCCTGGCTGCACTACACAGCATCCCTGCCTGCATTATACTGCATCCCTGGCTGCACTACACAGCATCCCTGCCTCCATTATACTGCATGTTACTGCCTCCCTGCCTGTATTATACTGCATCCCTGCCTGTATTATACTGCATGTAACTGCATCCCTGCCTGCATTAAACTGCATCCCTGCCTGCACTATACTGCATATTACTGCATCCCTGCCTGCATTATACTACATGTTACTGCCTCCCTGTCTGCACTATACTGCATCCCTGCCGGCATTATACTGCATGTTACTGCATCCCTGCCTCCACTATACTGCATATTACTGCATCCCTGCCTGCACTATACTGCATATCTGCCTGCACTATACTGCATATTACTGCATCCCTGCCTGTATTATACTGCATATTACTGCATCCCTGCCTGCACTATACTGCATATTACTGCATCCCTGCCTGCATTATAGTGCATTATACTGCATCCCTGCCTGCATTATAGTGTGTTACTGCATCCCTGCCTGCATTATACTGCATCATACTGCATCCCTGCCTGCATTATACTATAGAGTTAATATAAGTCTGGAATGATTGTTTATTATTATGTATTTTATTTCTCTGCTTTCTTACATATTTTATTTTCAGGAATATGTCAGTGGACTACAGGTCAAATATCAGAAACTGCTGGTAAGAGAAATAGAGTAACAGCCAGGCCCAAATACCGCTGTCAGCAGAGTAACAGCCAGGCCCAAATACCGCTGTCAGCAGAGTAACAGCCAGGCCCAAATACCGCTGTCAGCAGAGTAACAGCCAGGCCCAGATACCGCTGTCAGCAGAGTAACAGCCAGGCCCAAATACCGCTGTCAGCAGAGTAACAGCCAGGCCCAAATACCGCTGTCAGCAGAGTAACAGCCAGGCCCAAATACCGCTGTCAGCAGAGTAACAGCCAGGCCCAAATACCGCTGTCAGCAGAGTAACAGCCAGGCCCAAATACCGCTGTCAGCAGAGTAACAGCCAGGCCCAGATACCGCTGTCAGCAGAGTAACAGCCAGGCCCAAATACCGCTGTCAGCAGAGTAACAGCCAGGCCCAGATACCTCTGTCAGCGGAGTAACAGCCAGGCCCAGATACCGCTGTCAGCACAGTAACAGCCAGGCCCAGATACCGCTGTCAGCAGAGTAACAGCCAGGCCCAAATACCGCTGTCAGCAGAGTAACAGCCAGGCCCAAATACCGCTGTCAGCAGAGTAACAGCCAGGCCCAAATACCGCTGTCAGCAGAGTAACAGCCAGGCCCAGATACCGCTGTCAGCAGAGTAACAGCCAGGCCCAAATACCGCTGTCAGCAGAGTAACAGCCAGGCCCAAATACCGCTGTCAGCAGAGTAACAGCCAGGCCCAGATACCGCTGTCAGCAGAGTAACAGCCAGGCCCAAATACCGCTGTCAGCAGAGTAACAGCCAGGCCCAGATACCGCTGTCAGTTGAGTAACAGCCAGGCCCAGATACCGCTGTCAGCAGAGTAACAGCCAGGCCCAGATACCGCTGTCAGCTGAGTAACAGCCAGGCCCAAATACCGCTGTCAGCTGAGTAACAGCCAGGCCCAGATACCGCTGTCAGCTGAGTAACAGCCAGGCCCAGATACCGCTGTCAGCTGAGTAACAGCCAGGCCCAGATACCGTTGTCAGCTGAGTAACAGCCAGGCCCAGATACCACTGTCAGCAGAGTAACAGCCAGGCCCAGATACCGCTGTCAGCTGAGTAACAGCCAGGCCCAGATACCGCTGTCAGCTGAGTAACAGCCAGGCCCAGATACCGCTGTCAGCGGAGTAACAGCCAGGCCCAGATACCGCTGTCAGCTGAGTAACAGCCAGGCCCAGATACCGCTGTCAGCGGAGTAACAGCCAGGCCTAGATACCGCTGTCAGCGGAGTAACAGCCAGGCCTAGATACCGCTGTAATGCCTGTTTTCCTCTACAGACGGCCTCACAGAAGCGCCAGCGTGACCTGGGCACCCTGCAGGATTACATGCAGCGCTGCACCAATGAGCTGTACTGGTTGGACCAGCAGGAGAAGGAGAGGATGGAATACGACTGGAGTGACCGGAACAACGACTACATCAGCCGCAGGAGGCAGTACGAGGTATAATTCTGCTTCCAACCACATTCCCGTGGGACTGTCTCTTCCGTGTCACGGGATGTGAAGAGGTGGAGCCTAATGGGGCGGGGTTATAAGATATTAGGTGACCTCACGTGACTTTGCGAAACCCTGCAGCACTGAGATCAAGTTTGCCCAGTACAGATAACGTATCAATGCAATACTGCCTGGGCATGCCGGGACAGGATCTAAAAAAAAAAAAACAGGACTGTCCTTGCAAATTCAGGAGTGCTGGCAACTATGGAAGATAATTAGTGGGGGTGGGAGACTTTATTAATTTGCATTAAGTTTGAATTGAGATCTGTTAGACGTGGTGTGATTCCTGTCTTGCTGCAGACTGGAGTGTGTATGGCAGCTCAGTTGGGGTCCGTTACCCCAGGGTGAGGCGTTTTTATATCCAATCTTCCCAATTTTTTTCCCCCAGAATTTCATCCAGCGAAGTCTGGAATCCAAGGAGCAAGAGATTAGCACCCTCCAGGAGGAGGGGGACAAACTCCTGGCAGCAGGACATCCGGCCAAAATCCCCATCGAGGTAATCAGACGCACCTGGCGCTGCGCGCGTCAGCCATCTTATTCTGAGGGAGATGTACCAAGGTGCCATAGCCTGGAAAACTATACTAAAATAGAGTAACATAACACTAGTTAGTCCATGGCCTGGATATAGGGTTAGAACCCAACCCAGCCTATGGAGGTCAGTATATTTTTGAGGACAAGGAGGTCACTCTACCTAGATAACATAAGCACTGGACAGTGCCAAGTGTGCTCCACATCCCACCTTGATTATATGTTAAAGGGATACTGCCATGATTCCCCCCCCCCCCCCTTTATTATCTTATCCGCACATATCTTATTACCAGCACCCCTCTGGAGTTACACTGAGTGAATGAGTCGCTCTACACATCCCTGAGATTCTTCAAAATCTGTTTAAAGCCCTCTGCTGAATGAAAGCCATAAAGAGTAGCAAGAGCAGCACAGATACAGCGAGCTACACACCGGCTGTATAATATAGATTGCTGTAAAATCTAGTTGTGTATATAGTAATGTCCCCTTATTCACTGATGGTAATTAGCTCGGGTGCATGTGTGTTAATGTGCTGCACAGTGACATGTACAGAGCTCTGTAATAAGATCAGACAGGACTGATTCACCAGTAAGGAGGTCATTGTCTGCTTCTCCCCGTCAGGCACACATGGAGGCCGTGCATGCAGACTGGAAGGAGTATCTCAACCTTCTGATCTGCGAGGAGAGTCACCTGAAATACATGGAGGATTACCACCAGGTGAGAGGAGGCAGAGAATCTCGGCCAGGGGCAGAGCATCGCAGCCAGGGGCAGAGCATCGCAGCCAGGGGCAGAGCATCGCAGCCAGGGGCAGAGCTAGCAGAGCATTGCATCCAGGGGCAGAGTATCACAGCCAGGGGCAGAGCATCACATCAAGGGGCAGATCATCGCATCCAGGGGCAGATCATCGCATCCAGGGGCAGAGCATCCCATCCAAGGGCAGAGCATCACATCCAAGGGCAGAGCATCACAGCCAGGAGCAGATCTAGCAGAGCATCACAGCCAGGGGCAGAGCTAGCAGAGCATCACAGCCAGGGGCAGAGCTAGCAGAGCATCGCAGCCAGGGGCAGAGCTACCAGAGCATTGCATCCAGGGGCAGAGCATCACAGCCAGGGGCAGAGCATCGCAGCCAGGGGCAGAGCATCGCAGCCAGGGGCAGAGCTAGCAGAGCATTGCATCCAGGGGCAGAGTATCACAGCCAGGGGCAGAGCATCACATCAAGGGGCAGATCATCGCATCCAGGGGCAGATCATCGCATCCAGGGGCAGAGCATCACAGCCAGGAGCAGATCTAGCAGAGCATCACAGCCAGGGGCAGAGCTAGCAGAGCATCACAGCCAGGGGCAGAGCTAGCAGAGCATCGCAGCCAGGGGCAGAGCTACCAGAGCATTGCATCCAGGGGCAGAGCATCACAGCCAGGGGCAGAGCATCGCATCCAGGGGCAGAGCATCGCAGCCAGGGGCAGAGCATCGCAGCCAGGGGCAGAGCATCGCAGCCAGGGGCAGAGCATCGCAGCCAGGGGCAGAGCTACCAGAGCATTGCATCCAGGGGCAGAGCATCCCATCCAAGGGCAGAGCATCACATCCAAGGGCAGAGCATCACAGCCAGGAGCAGATCTAGCAGAGCATCACAGCCAGGGGCAGAGCTAGCAGAGCATCACAGCCAGGGGCAGAGCTAGCAGAGCATCGCAGCCAGGGGCAGAGCTACCAGAGCATTGCATCCAGGGGCAGAGCATCACAGCCAGGGGCAGAGCATCGCATCCAGGGGCAGAGCATCGCATCCAGGGGCAGAGCATCGCAGCCAGGGGCAGAGCATCGCAGCCAGGGGCAGAGCTACCAGAGCATTGCATCCAGGGGCAGAGCATCACAGCCAGGGGCAGAGCATCGCAGCCAGGGGCAGAGCTAGCAGAGCATTGCATCCAGGGGCAGAGCATCACAGCCAGGGGCAGAGCCAGCAGAGCATCACAGCCAGGGGCAGAGCATCACAGCCAGGGGCAGAGTATCACAGCCAGGGGCAGAGCATCACATCAAGGGGCAGAGCATCACAGCCAGGAGCAGATCTAGCAGAGCATCGCATCCAGGGGCAGAGCATCACATCCAGGGGCAGAGCATCACAGCCAGGAGCAGATCTAGCAGAGCATCGCATCCAGGGGCAGAGCATCACAGCCAGGGGCAGAGCATCACATCCAGGGGCAGAGCATCACAGCCAGGGGCAGAGCATCACATCCAGGGGCAGAGCTAGCAGAGCATCGCAGACACGGGCTTAGGGGAAGGAGTTTTCAGGCCAAGTCCAACCTTTGGTCTTAGCCTGAAAATACGCGCGGGGGCGAGTCTGTCTGAGGTTGGAGGTTGAGATCAGTGCTATTTTCTACGTTCAAATGTCAGATATTTTTATTTGTATTTATAGAGAATTCAGATTGGCTCCACCTCCTCCTGCAGGTGCATTTTACTGATTTCCTGTGGGGCTCACTAAATCCCTGGGAGATTCCATTCACATGTGATGGGGGGGGGGTCTGTATCTGACTCATTACAGCTAAACTGTATGGCCAATCCCATTCCTTTCAGTTCTACCGTGATGCCAAAGACTCCCAGGACCTTCTGAAGAAAGTAAATAGTGATCTGGACCAACGTTACAGCCCGGACTTCAAGGATCAGTATCAGATTGAGGCTCAGCTTCGGGAACTGGAGGTAAAATACATCGCTGAGCTCCTAAAACCCAGCCCAGCAGCGCAAGGGGCGGGGTCTATGTCCAACACACGGATGCAGACTCTTCCTACACTAGCCCCTTGTTTATGCTCTCAGTAGAGAGTCAGATGTTGCAGGACATTTAAAATTGCATGAGGACCGAAAACATAAATATAGAGGAAGCCTTTATCCGTCAGACCATACACTGGACCACCAGTGGTCAGGAGACGGGATACAATGTTGCTTTTCCTGGAAAAATTCCTGTGGACAATTCTTGCCAAAAAACTGCGTAACTCTCCTACGAAGCCATTTTGCTTGCGGGATGTCGACGCATACGGGAGCGCCGCTACCTTCTACTGTGGGAGGCCAAGACTTGACTAAATGTTCAACATAAACTTGAGTTTATCATATGATGTATCGTTTTACGATCTCTATACCGCTGTTTTCATTAACCGACACTCACGTGGTTCGTTATTCCCTCTTTTGCGACAGGACCAGGAGAAGGCGCTGGACAAATACGAAGATGTCATATATTCCTTACAACAGCGCAGCCACCAGGTCGCGCCCCTTAAATTCCGCAGAGAGACCCCACTGAAGCCCATCCCTGTAGAAGCTCTGTGTGACTTCATCTCTGACGAGGTAGGGTATATTGGGAATGCTTCCCCTTTAAATCTGATCAGTAATGTTGTGGTGTGTGTGTGTGTGTGGGTCTAAATAAAGAAGGATGCAACAGCAACATTCTAGAATTCCTGCAGTTACCATGGAAACAAATGGAATATTTGTGCCAATTGTTCCACTTGTTGCCCTAGATTTGACTTTTCTAAATAACATTGTATATTATTTCAAATAAGCTAGACTCATTGTGTCGCCAAGGCATTAATAGAATGAGATACACACACCCTTGTAGCACTCAGTGGAGGACAAAGACCATGCAAATGTTTCATTGAATCAAGGGGTACTTGCGTACACATAGACTGTGCAAGTATAGATGGTGTTGTTTGCCCTGCAGGGAGAGCTGACTCGTGGTGCGCACTACACGCTGAAGGCCAATAAAGGTGAGAAGTGGGACGTGACGGACAGCACTGGAAAGAAGGTGGTGGCTCCCGGTGTATGTTTCATGATCCCACCAACCGATCCTGAGGCTGTAGCCCTAGGAGACAGGTAATTAGCTGCTTCATGGCTCCTCCAAAGGTTTTTAGGACTCCTTCTAGAAGAACCAAAAGCTCTAGGTCACTGTGTAACCCATTCCCTAATCATACCCATTATGTTTTATTCCCCATAACCACTCCCACTGACAAAGACCCCTCCCCTTATTGCTCCCTTGCCACTCCCACTGACGAAGTCTCCTCCCCTTATTGCTTCCTTGCCACTCCCACTGACTAAGACCCCTCCCCTTATTGGTGCCTTGCCACTCCCACCGATTACTCCTATATCCTCTCCTTGAAGCTCCTCCACGTGCCTCTCTTCTAGCCATTCAAATCTCTCTTATAATGAACCATCTCTCCGGTCAGTTTATCCTTCTATGATTTTATAATCCACAGTATCACCAACCAATACCAAATCACGAAAAAGAAGGCCACTGGTAGCCGCACTGCCTTGCTACATCGTTACGATGACCTGAAGAAGGAGTCTAGCAAAGGTACGTGGGCGTAACTGTCTGCACCCTGGGTTTTATGGAGACTCCCTTACAGTGGTCCCAGCCTTTACTAGATAATAGCTCAAACACTGGCCAAGGAATTGTGAGGCCAATGAGAGACACAGACAGACAATACAGCGCCCAGAAAATACTTACTCTTAATGGATATTAAGGTTGTGCAAAAAGTGTCCATGCAGCATGTATGGTGCACACTACAGGCCGACATCTTGGCCAATCGTGGCTTAAAAGACCAAATCTTCAGGGAATTAATTTGGAAAGAGAAATTCCTGGCTTTGTATTGTGCTTGGATGTTAGATTTAGATTGTTGGCAGTGCAGGGGCCTCTGACATGTAATTCCTGCAACAATAGCAGACTGGCACTCCCTGCTTCAGCTAATTTGGGAGAACACAGGCACTACTAGGAGGTGAAGATCATGCAATTCACTCACCTGCAGCTTTCGGCAAGTGAAGACGACTACCGGATAGAATAGCATGATTCCTGAAACTAGAAACAATTCATGGAAAATGTATAGAGAAATAACTGTTGGTCTAGGATATTTTTTTTACTTTAGAAATACATGAGAGTGGGGTGAGCGAACACATACTGCACTAGAACAGTTCTCAGATTATATCATTTCTCTATATCTTTTCATGGTGACCAATGTGGTCACAGCCAGGTGTCCACAGACAAATGGTCAACTGGATTTTTTTGTCCATGGCTTGCCCTGGTGGCTTCATTCTAATCCATCCTTTGTTGATGGCTGCGTCTGGGAACCACTGGCCTAGAACATTGTCCACCATCTTCATGTAGCTCATGACGGACTTCAAACAGATCCCGTCATGTCTCAAAAAAAAAAAAAACCCCTATAGATTTTGTTTTACTGTACTGTAGGTATGTGATCCTGTTTCTAAAGCACTTAAACCTCACTTTGCTCTTACTTCCTTATTCATGGTCTGAAGAAGTCCATGGTCCGAGAGACTATGGAGTTCAGACTGTCACGTAGAACAACACACCAAAATAAACACCACTTGGGATTGCCCCATTATAACTTCTAAAACTATCATCCACAGTGGTGTCAAATGCCCAGGACACACAAGGACGTCAACTTCTGGCCAGGATGGACAAAGTCATAACGGACCTGGACAGGCAAGAGAAGGCCATTAGCTCTCAACTTCGGCCACCGCTGGAGCAGAGCAGAGCTGTGCAGGACAGCTCGGAGAGGCTGAAAGAGCTCAAGGTAGTACCGGAGTATTAGAAGCACTGGCTTATCTAGAACACCAGATAAGAACACAGACACATATTTTTAATGTCCACAGCTACACATTTCTACAGAAACATCTCATGTCCAGGAAATCCTCTTGGATGAGATGACACATTTTGTCTGTTTTGAAGGTTGAAACGGGCACAGATCCCATGTACGGAGAGCCTGGGATCTCCAAGGCCTTGCCCTGTGATAATTCAGAGTTTCCTTTCCCTTCCTCAAAACCTTTGAAATCCAGAAGAGAATTTCCTGCGAGCTGGAAATAATATGCCTAGTTGGATCGGTAAATTGATAGAAACCAGGTATATCCTGTTAAAATGCAGCTGAAACAAACTATAAAAATATAAAATTAGACAGCATTCTTTGTAGTCTGCGTCACGGTGGCGGAGGAGAAAATGTATCTTTATGTTCTGCCTCATCTGAAACACACCAGAGTAACATAGGTAGAAACTAGCCAATCCTAGCATATGTTTGGTAAGGTCAGACAAAAGTCACTGTTAACCCCTATTTCTAGGAAACCTGTATCAAAAAGGCGTAACGTTTGTTTACGTTGCCACAAAGACGTCTAATAATAGTCTTCTTGTTTTTTTCTCTAGAATATTTCCAACCAAGTGCGACGTATTGAGCCCGAGAAGACCCAGTGTGTTCAAGAGTGTGAGGTCTACCTGAGCAACTCCCCAGGTGTCTCCAGCTCACCCATCCTAAGAGGCAAAGTGACCGAAACCAACAAAAAGTATGAACGGGTCAATGACCTTCTGACTTCGGCTCAGGACAAGTAAGTGTTCCAGCAAGGGGCCGTTTATTGAAGAGAACACATTTAGGATCGGCTCATTGCTTAGATCGGGGGTAGATAGCCAGTAACAAAACTGCTGACATAGTATTGGTGGTGACGGTCATTTACCCAGATCTTCTCTGGCTAGTATATATATATATTTTTTTCAGCATTTGTTTGTCGTTTTTCTAGACTTGATGGAGCCAATAGCCTGGAGAACAGTCTGCAGAAGAGCCGGGATTTGCTTGCTACATACGAGAGCAAACTGTGCCAAGATGACACCGTGCCACAGGACCCACGGGCAGTAGAGAAGAAACTGCAGGAACTTGCTGTACGTGAGGCCATAGATACAATTATAATTTCATGGTTTTGTTATATTAACAATTCTGCTCATAATAACCAGGCAACAGAGATTTGATGAATTCACTGGTCAGTCTCTTCCTACCTCAACGCCGAAGGCATTCACTCTCTTGTCCCTCCTTGACGTCTCTTCTGTTTCTCTGGTTCAGACGATGAGTACCGAGCTGCAAACTGGACGAGGTGTTCTCGCGGAAGCAGAGCAGAACCTGCACAACAGCAAAATGAGCTGCAATAACCTGGCCAACCGCTTCCAAGAACACTGTCCCGACATAGAGCGCCAGGAGGTCGAGGTCTCCAAACTCAACCAGCGTTACAGCCAGCTGGACCAACAGATCCAGAGCAGGTGAGAACCAGCCCCATTGGGAAGAGAGATGGTTATGCTCTGTAGCGTAAATTCTGACAGGTTTGGTTCTACGGTGCAGGTCGCAGGGCTTACAGAAAGCGAAGACCGCCTATTCGGGGTATCGCAGCAGCTACGACAATGTCGACGAATGGCTCCGAAAACTACCCAACTACGAGCCCAAGGAATCTGACAGTGTCAAGGATGTGGAGACCAAACTACGACACCAACGGGTAAAGAACATTTTAAAGAGCCTAGATTAGAGGGGCAAAGGTGTAATAGTAATACCAGGATGTATTACTTTACTGAGAGGGTAGTTGATGCATGGAATAGTCTTCCAGTAGAAGTGGTAGAGGTTAATACAGTAAAGGCGTTTAATCATTAATGGGATCGGTATAAGGCTATCCTAGATATAAGATAAGGCCAGGGACTAATGAAAGTATTACTTTACTGAGAGGGTAGTGGATGCATGGAATAGTCTTCCAGTAGAAGTGGTAGAGGTTAATACAGTGAAGGAGTTTAAGCATGCATGGGATAGGTATAAGGCTATCCTAGAAATAAGATAAGGCCAGGGACTAATGAAAGGATTACCTTACTGAGAGGGTAGTGGATGCATGGAATAGTCTTCCAGTAGAAGTGGTAGAGGTTAATACAGTGAAGGAGTTTAAGCATGCATGGGATAGGTATAAGGCTATCCTAGAAATAAGATAAGGCCAGGGACTAATGAAAGGATTACCTTACTGAGAGGGTAGTGGATGCATGGAATAGTCTTCCAGTAGAAGTGGTAGAGGTTAATACAGTGAAGGAGTTTAAGCATGCATGGGATAGGTATAAGGCTATCCTAGATATAAGATAAGGCCAGGGACTAATGGAAGTATTACATTACTGAGAGGGTAGGGGATGCATGGAATAGTCTTCCAGTAGAAGTGGTAGAGGTTAATACAGTGAAGAAGTTTAAGCATGTATGGGATAGGTATAAGGCTATCCTAGAAATAAGATAAGGCCAGGGACTAATGAAAGGATTACCTTACTGAGAGGGTAGTGGATGCATGGAATAGTCTTCCAGTAGAAGTGGTAGAGGTTAATACAGTGAAGGAGTTTAAGCATGCATGGGATAGGTATAAGGCTATCCTAGATATAGGATAAGGCCAGGGACTAATGAAAGTATTACTTTACTGAGAGGGTAGTGGATGTATGGAATAGTCTTCCAGTAGAAGTGGTAGAGGTTAATACAGGGATGTAGTTTAAGCATGCATGGGATAGGTATAAGGCTATCCTAGATATAAGATAAGGCCAGGGACTAATGAAATGATTCAGATAATTGGGCTGAACGGTTCTAGTAATTGTTAGACCAAGAGACCTTGCGCCTCCATCTGGGGCTATGTAGTGTGAATAACAGTGGTGTCCAGCTGGATGGGAAGATATGGCTGGAGATGTCCAGACTCTTCCTTAACGAAGATTATTTCTTCTCTTTAGCAACTGCTGAATGAATTTGCCGACCGCGACCAGGACATGCGTCACGTATCAGAGAGTGCCCAACAGTACCAGCACGCAGTCAAGGTAAGATACCCCATGTCTGGGATACTTGGAGACGCTTCCAGTGTGGATTCCGAGAGGCAGTAGACTCACAGTCTTGAGGTATAATGCTGGTGTATGAATGCAAGTTGTGAAGTAGGTAGACCATCCCACCACACCTAAACCAGTGACCTCGCAGAGGTGCAGAATGAGGGTCACAGAGATATCCATGTAGGTCACTTTGGTCCTTTAAATCATTGATCTTTGATAAAGGTTTTTTATGCCGTTGATCTAAGTATTTGTTAGCTTATATACAGGATACGATGGTTTTTTTTTTCAGTATAAGATCAGTTTTAGGGGACGTGACATGTAAAAGTATTAATCCAGTAACTGTGGGGTTTTGTCGATTCTCAGGATTATGAACTTGACGCCGAGAAGCTGAAGTCCATATTGGATCTGGAGAACAGAAGAACATCTTACAGCAAACGTTCTAAGATCCAGTCGCCAGCCACCAAAGTGAAGGAAGAGGTACCTAGACAGCCCCCCGTTTACCTCCCAAGATATTCCAATATATCGTGCATGGTGCCTGGTCTTCCCCCATCATAGATGATCTCCTTGGAGCGGCTGCTTAATTAATCAGAGTCCACAATCGTTTCTACAAGGATTCAAGTTTATTTCAGGGGCTTTAAATACGTTTCAAACGTGTGTGTGCCAAAACTCTAGTTCTTGGTCATACCAAAGACTCCTGGGTTGAACATATCACAGAGGCTCGAAGATAGGCCAAGACTTTGGCATTGGGCAGCTGTCCAACAAGCGAGGTTGCATATTGTCTCCCTAATGACCAAGCTTTTTATTGTTGAGGGCTGGATATTATAATTTCCATGAGAAAATATCTTAATGGTGGATAAGGACACACAGAATCCCTTGAGGGTAACAAATCGACATCAACGGCTTAGACGTCAAATATACCAGAGAAAAACCCAGTCCCGTTTCATTCAGGCGTCATCTGCGTAAGGATTACTCTGACACTCCTTGTTTATCTCCGCAGGAAGCCGATCTATCAGGAAGGTTCACGGAAGCCAACGCAATCAATAAACAGAAACTGCAGACCCTGGAATTTGCACAGAGCCTTCTGAGCCAGGTAATAAAAGGCCCGTGCGCCATTACCGGCGCCAGTATCTGTGGTTACTTCCTCCTACTCAATGCCAGAGGGGGAAGAGCTGCAAACCGGTCCATGGGAATGCATCCAGTATATACAACTAATACTGCACACATCATAGACACATACAGGTGGGGCTGGCGGCATTTGGATGCACAATGCACACGCCAGTGTAAATAAAACTATGTATTTTTAGGATAGATCTGTAAATCAACACTGGCTTAATGACTAAAACTTTTACCTACTTTTACCGTCGCGCCTTCTGGTTTAAGCCATTTAAAGGAGACCTTACGTTCCCTGCGACCGTGCAGAAGGTTAGAGGTTATTTTAGTTGCATGCCGTGCCTAGAGGTTACTTGGTCACAGGAGGTCATAAAGGTAACAGAGGTCACTCAACACCACCAGCAGCAGAACAGGGTTAGCCACTCGACAAGACAGGTTGCTGTATGCAGCAAGCTGTGGGTGGGCTTGCCAATGGAGGTTTTAGAAGGCCATGACAGCTCACTATAGCCTCCCTCAAAAATTTGGCATATGCAGGATGGGACTAACAAAAGCCCATAATTAGAATCTGACCCACGGTTAAAATAAAAATATATTCCGATTATTTTTAAATGTATGGGTAAGGTCACGACGTTTAGCTTGATGTTGCAAAATCGAAAATACAGCAGTTAGTAGTGAAACGCGTTGCTATAGGTCCGTCTCCTTATTAAATGGACAAGAGTGTTTTCACCCCAAGAAACTGATACCAAATATATTTGTACCCAATGAATCAACACAAAATAGGAGAAAGAGCCCAGATTTATTGCAACTTTCTACGTCTCACAACGTTTTGTCTAAATTGGGCTATTAAGACCACTATAACTATTGATTTTGTTTAATTAAAGGATCAATGTTGTTTGCTTTTTTTTTTTTTTCTCACAGCAGCCAGAGGTGCAAATTCAAACGCAATCCGTGCAGATGAGCCGATCAGAAAAGCCAGCCGAGGAGACTTGGAAAATCAAGAAGATGATGGAAGATGAGGTCCAGCGTAGACAGCAACTGGAACTGGAGATCAAGAGCACCCAGAATGAGATTATCTATCTCCAGAACCAGAAGCCACAGGAGACCCTAGTCAAGAAAGAGGTTTTAAAGAAAGTCCCAGATCCACAGCTAGAAGAAGAGTATCACAGGGTCCTGGAGACAGTCTCAGAAGAGCAACGCAGGACCAAAGCTCTGCAAGATGAACTCGATTCCCTGCGGCTGAAGGTACGGACTCTGGAGTACGAGCAAAAGGAAGGGGGCCAACAGTACGTCGTCAAAGAGGTGTTAAGGATAGAGAAGGACAAGGAGCAGCATGAAGACTTCTTAAGACTTAAGGAAGAGTTAGAAGATCTGAAGAGGCAAAAGGGGACAAAACAGACTGAAATCGCAAGTTTGAAAGAGCGGCTCCTTATCTTGGATGAAGAAAAGAACAGGCAGCAGGAGAAGATAACTGAAAAGGAGGTGGTCAAGTTGCAGAATGACCCCCAACTCGCCGCCGAATACAGGCAACTTCAGGAGAACAAACAGAGGGAGAGTGAACAGAGACAGCAAGAGGAAGCGGAGCTCCTCTTGCTTCAAGATAAACTTAAACGTCTAGAGAAAGAGAGGGCCATGGCTGAGGGCAAGATCACAGTCAAAGAAGTGTTGAAAGTGGAGAAGGACATGGCCAGCGAGAGGGAGTTGGCTGACCTCCGCAGGCAGTACGAGGAGGAGACCTCCAAGACGCGTATAAGTATACGCGAGAAGAATGAACTGATCCGGAAAATTAGCATCTTAGAAGAGGAGAATGCCAAAGTTGTTGTGCAAGAGAAAGTGCGGGAGATTGTTCGCCCCGACCCCAAGGCGGAGCGTGAACTGGCCAACCTGCGCGTTGAGGTTATTGAGCAGGAGAGGAAGTACCAAGCCTCTGAGGAGCAACTGAAGATTTTACAGACTGAATTATCATCCATAAAGAACCGAGGTCCCCAGGTAGAGGTGAAGGAGATAATCAAGGAAGTGATAAAGCACAAGACTGACCCAGAAGTTGTGGCAGAATTAGAGAAGCTCCGTGGAGAGATCTTACAGAAGACCAGGGTGGTAGAGCGTTCAGAGCTCGAGATCACTCAACTTAAACACGAGATCCAAAGTTGGATAGATACAAAGCCCCAGGTGCAGATCAAGGAGGTGGTCCAGGAGGTACTACAATACAGGGAAGATCCTACTACTAAGAACGAGGTAGAAAGCCTGAGATCCAAATTGGCTGAGGAGCAGAAGAAGCGTCTGGATCTTGAAAGGGAGAGGATGGCTCAAGAAGAAAAGATAAGACAAAAAGAAAGGGAATTGTCACAGGTGAAGGAGAAAGTGGTTCAACAAGAGGTGGTAAAGTTCGAACAAGATCCCCTGCTTAAGTCCGAAATCAACAGCTTCTCAAAGAATATCGAAAACGAACTAAACCAGAAGGACTCCCTGCAGGATGAGCTCCGCCAGCTGCAAAGGAGGAAGTCCGAGCTTGAACGGCAACTTGAAGAACTAGAAAGAGAGAGACAGGCTAGGCGAGAGGCAGAGCTGGAGATCAAGAAGCTGAAGGTTAGGCTGAACGAGCTAGAACAGAGGGAGTTGGTGACCAAAGATAAAGTGACAGTGAAGCAAAAGGTGGTCACCCAACAAGATCCACAGCAAGAGAAAGAACATAACTTGCTTAAGCTCCAGGTGGAAGAAGAAAGGCACAAAAGGCAGATGCTCGAGACAGAACTGGATGCGTTACGCAACAAAGTCGTCACGCTGGAAAAGATGCAGGTAAAAGAAAAAGTGGTCTACACCGAGAAGGTTGAAGTAGAGAGGGACGCAGAAACAGAGCAAGAAATACAGAGGCTCAAAGTTAGCCTAGAGGAAGAAAACAAGCGCAAGAGAGAGCTGGACTCTGAAGTCGACCATCTCCAAGCTCAACTGTCTGAGCTCGAGTTCAGCAACTCCAAGTCCAACAAGGAGCTAGAGTACCTGAGAGAAGAGGTCCACAAACTGCAGATGGAAAAACAGAGCTTGCAGCTGGAGACCCGTCACCTCCAGTCAGAGATCCAGATTACCATCAAGGAAGCACAAGACATAAGAAGTATGACTCAAGTCGATAGCGGTGTGAACCTAAACTCACGCTTGGCTTCCTTGGAAGCCGAACTGAACGAGCTCCAGAAGATATCCAGAGACAAAGACGCGGAGATCGACCAAATGCAGAAACGCCTGGAGACCATGGCCATCAAGAGGGAACAGAGAGAGAACCACTTGCGCCGGTCTATAGTGGTCATTGATCCGGACACTGGCCGAGAGATGTCGCCGGAAGAGGCTCGCAATTTGGGCTTGATCGACTGGAAGATGTTCGTCAATCTGCAGAGCCAAGAGTGCGACTGGGAAGAAATCACAATCAAGGGGCCCAACGGCGACTCCTCTGTCATCCACGACCGGAAGTCAGGCAAGAAATTCGACATTGAGGATGCCCTGAAGTTTGGGCGTATCACAAAACGCCAGTACGACAGTTACCTCAACAAAGATATGTCCATCCAAGAATTTGCTGCCTTGGTGTCTGGCAAGAAGTAAAAAAAAAAAGAAGAAAAAAAAAAGTGGTCTGCCAACTACCCACTTACTGGTGTTTATGAAATGGACATTGAGCAAAATATATGGCTGCCCTTTGGCCAGTTACCTTCGTAAAAGAAGTGTTTTGCTTTTTCAAATTTTTCCTCGAAACTCAAAGACTTTAGGTTGACCCAACACAGATGATCTTCTTCCACATCGTTCTAGATTTCTATCATTCTCCGACACCTTGAGAAAGCAATGTTCTCCTGTATCCTGAATCTTATCTCTTTCTTTCATGACGCCAAGCATAAAGCCAGACAGAAATTGTTTTGCTTTCTAGTTAGCTTTACCCTTTGAGTTAAAAGTATACAAAAACTTTATAGTCTACTAACGGTGAAGACCGAGACCGTCTATCACCAGCCGTGGTCGAGGAGGTTTACTCCAGTCTCTACACAGCTTACTGAAAAGGATAATCGTACAGTTTTAAGAGAGGATAGTTACAAATAGTATCCCATTTAATTGTTTTTTGCTATTATTATATTCAAACTTGTGTCATTCGGAAACCCAAGGAGCTAAAGGGAAAAGGTTTATAAGGAACATGCACTGAATAGTATAGACATGACGACTGTAAAAACAAAAAAACACAATATAGATATGACTAGTGCTTATTCCCTCCCATACTGGGGCAAAATGTTTATATATATATATATATAAAGTTTGGAAGATGGTTTAATTAAAACACAGTTCTATCACCTGTTGCCTTCACCCACTAAAAGCTTTCTGATGTAACTCTCTGGTGCCACAGCCACCAATGCGTTCTGATTCCTGTATATCATTTATTTCTAGGTGGGATAGGGGGAATATGGAATATGTATATTATTTATGGTAACGCTAATAAAAATGCGGTGGTTTTGAATGTTTGAGGTGTTTTTTTTTTAGATTTCAGGAGGTGATGTACATGTCAGTCTAAGGAAAAATGAGACAATAGAGGTCAAGGATTAGGGTCAATGCTGGGGAAGTTGGTTAATGCATTCAAGGACAAGCGTCATAGGCACTTAGGTGCCGGGGATCCAAATGCCTGAAGTGTGAATAGAAGAGTATAACCGAGAAATTCACCAAAAAAAAATTAAAATTAACTAAAAACAAATTCTGGCTAGGAGTTGTGTAAAGAGAAGATCACTGAATATTCATGATTTAATCAGATACAATAAAACAGACCACAAGAGAGAGATACGTGAGAAATGTACATTTTTATTTTTGTGCTTTTAAAGACTTGGAACAACAGCTCCCCCTTGCATATTATCAGACCCCCAATATCTCCAGCACACTCTACAGATCAGAGGCGGTCACCACACAAGCTTGTTTTCTATGTAAGTGCTTTGGTCAAACCAGAAAAAGTTTGTTGGTCACAGGTTTTTAATTCAATGATGGTTGAAAGTTCAAAAAATGGAGCAATTCCATTGGTTTATATGGCTATTGCTCTACTTTAGAACCTTGACCCAAAACTGCTCCTTATACACACTTCCTTTGTATTTGATTTTTACATGCCCCAGATAGCCAGTCAGGGTTTCTATACAATTTCAGGCTGAATGGGGCTAGCAGAATAATGAAGAGCACAGTTTAGAGAATTATTGAGGGTAGTCTAGCAACCCCTCCCCACCCCACCATCGTAATAAGCCGTAAAAAGCTAGCCGGTAAACAGACATACTATAGCAAAAAGCTAAATTCACACAGTCACATAATATAAAAACATACCCAAAAAGCCAAACCGCTTACAAAACAGTTTCATTCTGTACAATATTCATCTAGAAAATCTGCAGCTATCTAACGAGACTTGTACTAACTAGCCAAAGTTGCTGTATAGTCCTCCTGACTTAGCAGGGGTATTAGATGCCACTAATGGAAAGACGTGCATTTAGACAATGGGATAACTGTAATGACTTACATTAATCAGTGTTTAAAGAAAAGCAAACCTTCAACTGGATGTCTTTAAGATGCAGTGTCTTTCTAATTTTAAAAGCTTAACCCCCCCCCCCCCCCCCCTCAAAAAACAAGCCCCTCCCCTTTAACTGACATCACTTTTAGAATGCAGAGGTAGTGTGGTCACTGACCACACAGTGCAATGTGTAATGTCACCCCTCCCATTCTAAAGCTTTAAATATTGGGCAAAAACACACCTTGTAAATCTACAAACACAAAAATAAGCAGATATGTATTTTAATAATTATTTGAAGTTTTTCCATCAATAGTCAAGAAATGGAGGCATTAAAAAAAAAAAAAAAAAAAAAAGGATTTTTAAAAAACACTACACTTCCATTTTGTGCATTTTCACCAGACTGTATCAAGGTGCGGTTTGAGGCAGCGCTGTTGGTACAGATCAATGTTACGCTCTCTGATTTTTCAGTGGAGGTTCAGGAACTTGCTCTGCTCTCTGGCCAGGTGATGGGAAGTATCGCCCCCCAACTTGGCCATTAGTACTGTATCCGTCAAGTGGTCCTGATTTTGGATCCAAATCAATCGGTTAATTTGTTTTTGTGAATACATCATTTCATTTAGAATGGGGGATAATAAACATTTATCATACGGCCATGAAGTCACTTTATGCGGTATTGCCCCGCCCATAGCGAATCCTTGTGCTACTCCCACAAAAACAGACTGAAATTTCAGAAATTTAAAGGGCACATTGAGAAAGGTACCAATATATATTTAAAACCAGGGGCTTGCTCATTTTTACTTTTGCCGCACAAAGTCATGAATTAGACTTCGAGGGATATAACAGACGGGGGCCGCCATTATTTAATTCTCATCAATGAATGTTCTGGTCAGCGACAAGGATTTGAATTGCAGCGCTACTTAGACCAAAATCAGGATAAAGCCTGGACTTTAAAAACATGTCTGCCATTTAGCTTGTTTTTCTCTCTCTCTCATGTATCCCAAATGTCCTGTTTTATACAAGACCTTCCCAATAATGCTCCCTATTGTCCGTGGAGGAGAAGCATCCGCATCCCCAGTCCCCGCCCCCTCCGGATGCCACGCCCAGCATCCTAAGTTCCCAAACAGGAATGTTGAGTTGTTTGCATTCAGATGACCTGCTCTCTCTACAAAAAGTGTCCAATATCCTTGTAGAAGTAAAAGCCACAAATCTACATGTTTATTCCTGTTCTGACAAAAGACTCGAGTGAATTCTATTGCACAGACGCAGTAGAATTCACTCATTGCGCACCACAGCGCATGCGCGCAGTCACAGCTGTCAATCAGCCGTAACTTTGCCAGAAGAGGGCCTGCGCGAGGGACACACACCACCTCACGCCCCCTCCGGATCAGCTGCGGTGACAGGTAAAGTATAAGCGTCTGACTGATTATTCTCACTTACTAGCGTAGCAAGCAATTGGTAAAACTTCTATCAGTGACATGCTATGCTAGTAAGTGGAAGTCACACACGGGGGACAGAGGGGGACACACGGGAGCCTAAGGAGGTGATCACAACTGCCATCAAGATAAGGCAGCCCCCCCCCGTGTGTCCCCCGTGTCTGACTTCCACTTACTAGCGTAGCATGTCACTGATAGAAGTTTTACCAACTATACAGTGCTTGCTACGCTAATAAGTGAGAATAATAAGTAAGAGGCTTATACTTTACCTGGCACCGCAGCTGACCCGGAGGGGGCGTGAGGTGGTGTGTGTCCCTCGCGCAGGCGCACTTCTGCCAAAGTTATGGCTGATTGACAGCTGTAACTGTGTGCGCATGCGCTGTGGTGTGCAATGAGTGAATTCTACTGCGCCTGTGTGAGTTTTTTTTGTCAGAACACCGGCCTTACTGTGCCTGTAACTTCCAATAGTCCGAAATTTGATCCCTATACACAAATTAAGATCTGTACAAGATCAGAAGGCTGTATCTTTATACACAAACAAGGCAGGTAGCAGAATTTTATCCAGCAAATTATTCACGTTTATAATTTGGGTCTAATTTCTGGATAATATTTAAGGCGTAATCCAGACAAACCGTCGCCGTGAATAACCAAATGCAGAGTCAGAGAACTGTTCGTTACCAAGTGTATTAAAAGCAATATACAATTTAGGCAACAAGAAACATTTTGACGAATAGGTCATCTTTTCTACAGAAAAAGTATTTATTATTTTTAATTACAAAACCAAGACTCAAACCTGCCACAGATCTGGGGACCTCCGACAAGCGAATTGTGTTAAAAATTATATATAAAGACACAGTACATATCCCGAAATGTGAACAAAAAGCTTATATCACTTATTTTAGCGCTGTCTTATGGGAATGACAAATCTATGCCCAATTCTTCAAATGTGCAACGTTTAATATTAAAGATGCAAAAATGGGGCAAATCAAAGACTAGGCCATTATTTCGTTTAGATTCACAGTGACCTTCACATGCAAAAAACCTTCCCCCTACAAAGACAAACGGATCCCATCACTGCATTGCTATGCGGCGCTGGGATCTGCCATCTGTGCACAATCACGCCCTCTAGTGTTATCACATACACTACATACGCTGAAATGTATACAAACGGAATATAGGTTTCAGGTATGGGACGCTGGGTGGTGAATATTAATTAAAAAGGTACATTAATGAGGATATATCATAACTCTCGCACTACTCCGTCCCCCCGCTTATAATTTACATTGAGCTATCCCAAAATGTGCCTAGCGAGAGAATCACTTGGAAATTGCTAGCTTATATCTTTAAGCCCCACCCCTATAACCCAACAGGAACAGAACATCTGTGCGCGCGGGGGGGGGGGGGGGGGGGGAAGCCAACATACGCCAAAATAAAAAAAAAATCTAATTATTGTTTAAAGATCAATTATCAGCAAAAAAGTTATGTTTAATTGAAAGATTGTATCAAGTGTAGGAATTTAAAAAAAAAAATGATTTAATGAAAGAATACAAATAAAGTAACTTATTGAGCCCTCTTTGCTCTATATAGCGCTACCAGGAGGCAGACATGTTGTTTAGAATCTTTGCTCTATATAGCGCTACCAGTAGGCAGACATGTTGTTTAGAATCTTTGCTCTATATAACGCTACCAGGAGGCAGACATGTTGTTTAGAATATTTGCCCTATATAGCGCAACCAGGAGGCAGACATGTTGTTTAGAATCTTTGCCCTATATAGCGCTACCAGGAGGCAGACATGTTGTTTAGAATCTTTACCCTATATTGCGCTACCAGGAGGCAGACATGTTGTTTAGAATCTTTGCTCTATATAGCGCTACCAGTAGGCAGACATGTTGTTTAGAATCTTTGCCCTATATAGCACTACCAGGAGGCAGACATGATGTTTAGAATCTTGGGCCAGATCTTCTTTTCATCGAACCCAATATTCTAAACATGTCCGCCCCCTGATATATGGATCAAAGAGGGTGTATTATTTTATGAAAATATTTATATTTAAAAAGTTCCAACTCTTGATGTAATGCTTCAATTAAACATGACTTGTGCTTGTCGCAGGCTGTATATTGAAAACAATAGAAAAAAAAAAAAAAAAAATTGCGAAATTGCTCCTATTTTATTTTGCTTTACTAGACTACAATTCTCCGCCAGTCCTAATCTTATCTGCGCTGGGAATAAAAAGTCGCAGTTTTGCCTCTGTTTCTTAAGTATAAAACCCATTCTGACTATTCTAGAAAGATCAGGAAGGCACAAGAGCAAAAACCTGACCTAAAACAGCACCATTATTTATAAATAAGTCATTCTTTTTGGTAATGCATCTTAACGCCTCCCACCCCCCATAGACTGTATACATAATGAAACACCGGACAACAGTAAAAGGAAAAAACAAAACAGCAATTTTGGAAATGGACAGCTAGTTAATATCCATGATAACATCCCTATAAAATATTTAAATCTGCAGTACCTTGCACTTTACAAGTTAGCCAAACAAGCACCAATGTTTAGCAACGCGTTTCGCCTGAGAAGTTCCTTAATTTGTCCTCTAGTGCATAAACCACGGTTCTTCCTTGGAATTAAAGCCTCTGTTGGTTACATTTCACCATGATTGACCCTGGCAAACATAACCTCGCGACAGCTTCTGTGCCAAAGGTTAGCTAGGCGTTGCTGGCACAAAACGTTCAATATTTACCCTTTGATTCCCAGCGACTGTAAAACAAATATTACCGTCGGAGTTTAAAACGGAATCAAATAAGTTAGATAAGGGCAATGCAGTGATTTACTGTCCATAGAATAAAGGTCTTCTGTAAACCACATGGGCAGCCTGTACCCAACCACGTGTTGGTAACGGATGTTAAAATGCTCTTTGTGCAGAACCAAATTTTGTAGGGAGATACAGGATAAAGCCACAAAAAGCTATCAATAACAACATTTGGTCCAAAAAACAAACAAACAAAACACATCTACAAAAACAAGAGTTAGGAGTAGAAAGAAAAGATCTGGCGGAATGATCAAGATGAGCTTCAAGTGCAGAGGAATTTGCCCCTATCATGTTTAAAAGGCCAGGTCAATAAAATTACTTGTCCTAGTTTTCTGCATTCTCAAATAGGCCTAGTTTTTGCACATTAGCATGCACCACTGCCTACCGCAGATTTCAGATTGAAAAATCAAAAAAGACAGAGCAGGAGTGGCACGGACCTGGTCTCTACCAAACTTCCCACATGAGTTACAGAGGATGGGGCATGCCCATTTTGTGCAGTAATGACATGGTTTGACAGGATACACCGTGCAAGAAGTCGGTATTTTGCATTAAACTCAGGGTATCAAGGAAAAAATGGAGAAGGGAGTGTAAAGAAAAGGGAGGTATTGAAACCTAGTTTGATTTGATATACTGATAAGAGATGATAAACTAATCAAGTATTAAAAATAAAAAAAACAAAAACAAAAAACCTTTATTGAAGTAAAAAAAAAAAAAAATGATAAAAGAAATATTTACATATCGTTTCTGCTACAAATACCACTTTATAGAAACAATGTGCTGGCTATGCAGATACAAACACACGTTACCTAGATTGTATCACTATACAAACCCTTTCAAGTCTGTACGTTTGAGATCACCATTTGTCGCTTTTAATTCGATATTAACTTGATTATTTCAATAAAGGTTTTTTTTTTTTTTTTTAATACTTGGGTTTCTCAACTTTCAAAATCAGTATGCGAGATTTAATATGCACTTATTATTTCAAATTAAAATTTGTTTTCGTAATTTGGAATAGGTCTTTAACTCCTACCTGCCCAAATCCCAGGACTGGGCCCGTGAGCTAGCTCAGGATGGAGCCAAAAAAGGTGCAGGGTTCTAGGATGTTGCAACATCCCAGGTATCCGGAGCTCACTTGTACAGTGATTAAACTGTGCATTTCTTATATACATACATAGGTTAAACACAATGTCACTTGTGCAGTCATTCTGCAACAGCAGCCCTCCCCCACCCAAAAAAACAGGACTGTCCTGGGAAATTCGAGAGTGCTGGAAACTATGCTACCAGCCAGAACAGTTTTGGCAAAGGGCGAATCAGAACAAAAGTCCGGTAAGTGCTTAAAAATGGAGCTGATGGTGTAAGAAATCTGTCTGGACTGGATGCACTTTGCATAAAAAAAAAGGAAAAGAATGCTTATTGTGTCTGGTGTGTAACAGCACAAATAAAGTTTTGTTGGAAAAAAAAAAACAGGAATTTCAACAGCGCTTCTACTCAACAATCTTCATCAACTTGTGTCAGCCAATCGTCCACCCCCGCCGTCCATTCTTTCGCCTCCCAAAGAAATGAGTGCTTTTTGTTGGAGAGTCGGGTTGAAGTGCATTATAAAGGATCTTGGCATGGACACCTCCCCCAGAGACTGGCTTTTAGTCCGTCCTCGTATTTGGTAAGTTCTTCGTGTGTAACAGATTAAAGTTTCCTTGTGGGGGCAGTGGGGCCTTTCGCGTGAATATGAGTGACATCTATTGTTCAAAAAGCAACAGGACATTTTATGGGAATAAAAACATAAAAATAAAAACACTCCTACCTAATATACTGCTGCCTCACAAAGCTGCGCTGAGAGCATCGCCCCCTTCGCGTAATGATTTCTATTAAAAGCCGTCCTGGCGTCGGTAACCCGATGTCGACAATATTAAATCAAACGGAGAAAGATTTTTAACATATACTTGTAATTATGGTCTTTTTCCTCAGGGCAGAGCGGGCAGATTGCATCATTTTCTCCTTTCACACAGGGGAATGTTGCGAACCGTCCGCTGGGCCGAGGAAATAACCAGCTCGGATTGGCTGCTGGTGGGTGAGTTGGCCACACCTCCCACACTGAAAGCAGCCAAGACGACACATAATCTGTATACATCTAGTCTAGCCTGGTTACATGAACGTAGCATTAATCGGTGGGTAATAAAGTTTTAAAACTGATTTATCTAAGAAGACATTTTCAGATAACACAGGGGACTCTGACCCCAAATAAAGTTCAGTTCTCTGCTAGCACAGGTACCGATATTCTCATGATCGGAAAGCAATATATATTAATCTGGATCCTGATCGGCCTGTGCCTTGTGATGTAGCATTCTACTGCTTATCATACTGAAGGATCTGCTCGTTAGCACACTAGGAATCCGCTGATAGGCGGCACATTAGCTTTCTCTACGGGAGGGATAGTTACCTGTCTGTCCGGTCTGTGCTGAGAGGGAAGGATGAGGCAGAGGGGCAGAATGATGATTTGAATTAGAGTGCAGGGTACCCAGAAGATCTGAAGACAGAGAAGAGTAATAGTCATATCCAGACCCCGAGAACGATCCCGCCAACCAAAAAACAGGGAATTGAGAAGGCAATGGCAACCTTAAGGCCAAAGTAGCTGAATTAGAGAATTTTTCCAACTTGGCTACTTTCGACTTAAGTTTGAAATTCCCTTGTAAGGTGGGGACACACTGTGATGGGGGGCGGGACAGCAAAAAGCTGGGGTCGGAGAGCAGGGGATTCAACCCAGATAGGAGAGAAGCGCTTGCCAAAAGGTGAAATAAATGGCAAGCTTGTATTATATTACTTTTCTGGCACTGGCACGCTAATTTATTTAAAACAATGTTATTTAAGGCTTGACAGTTGTCCTTTAACCAGGCCTTGTCTGTTTGACATACTTTGGGCGTGGCTACTGGCCAGCGAGGCCACACCCAGCAGCATAAATAACAGGAGTTGAATAACGAGTGCTTATTTTCTCATCTACAAGTTATAGCATCTAAACGAAACATGAATATAAAAAAAACACAAAATAAAAATCAGCAGGACGGGGCCAAACGAGCACAATGTTTGGCCTCACACCCTCTCTAACAGAAAGGAAACAGACGGGAATTATGGGTGAGTGCGCTTACTTCGTGGCAGTCCGTGGTGAAAGGTTCCCGGGGCCGGCCCAGTAACAACGGCGTCTTTAGAGGCTGCGGCTTTCGGCGCCGAATCGGTGGTGAAGGAAATGACGTGGAGCGGGAAGGCGTGGATGGGGGAGAGGATCCCCAGGGACGTCGGCGTAGGGACTTTTCCTCCATTCGGCTTGTAGGATGGCGTCAGCACAGCCAGCGACGGGGACTGCGTGAGGAGTGCGGAAGCCGCGCCACTTTTGGTCGACTGCTGGGAGAAGGGAGACAAAAGCTTTCAGAAAATGAAGGATTAGGTTTCCAAAACATTTTTTTTAGTGTTGTAATAACTGTTTCTTTGCACTAGTAGTATTTTATTAGTAGCGCTGTAAAAGCAACAATATTACGCGGCCTTGCCCCCAACGCGGTTTACTTACAGTGATCGCAGACGGGGATGCTGCACTTCCTACGGCACTGCCAACCATTGACGAGGTCAGCAGCTTGGCCACGCCTTGCGTCCCACCTCCGGAGTTTTGAGGTGCCACCAACGTCAGCTTCTGGGGAGGGAGATTGGGCTTCTTGGTGGGGACCGTGATGGAACTCCGAGCGAGGGTCGGAGGGGATGAGGTGTGGGTGACCGAAACAATGGAATTTTGGACAGCGGGGTTGCTGTTGGGTGGAACTGGGTGCCTTGGCACCGCATGTCTATATACTTGCGGTCCGGTGTTGTTGGCATTGCCCATGTGCTTGCCTATGAAGCTTGGTGATAATATGGGCTTATGGGTGTTGGCTGCAGTTGTCGATGTAGGGAGAAATCCCTGGGGTTTAAAAGGTTTGGACTGCGGTGTTGAAGGACGCTGTGGAGGCGAAGGTGTGGAACCTCTGGGGTTTCCGCTGTGTGTGGGGTGTTGAAAGTTCCCCTTGCCATGTTGGCTGTTCATTTGGTAAAGCTTCACGGAGGGCTGCAAAGAAGAACTGGAAAGTTGGGGTGACTTTATTGTCCCATGGTTATGATGTTGCTTGGCCTTCCCCTGGTGGGCTTCAGGAGAAGGCTTTGCCGTATGACTGGAAGTTAATTTTTTTTCAGCTCCCAAAATCAGAGGTTGATCAACCAAAAAAACACGTGGTTGGGAATTGGTGGTTACGGGTGCCGTCGGCAAAGGCGGGCAAGACTTCCTTTTCTCTTCCGCCACTGCAGTTTTCTCCGACAACCCAGGTCTGCTGGTGGGGAAGTCAAAGCCGAGACCTGCTGAGCGGCTAGACAGAGCAGTCAAGTGCTCAGATACGGCATCTAGGGTGGGTAGGTTGTGGATGAGATCTCCATCCAGGGAGTTGTCCTGGGTGAGGGATGGGAGGGCAGATGGCCCAGGCTGAGCGGAAGAGACAACGGAAGAAGGGACAGGAGAATCCTTGGCGGAAATGGATGAAGGAACAACCAACGACCCTTGAGCCTCTACTTGAGGGGATACGGGTTTCTTATCATGCTTGTTGGATGTATCCTGAGGGGGAAAAAAAGTGAAAAATTAGCAACTTAACTGACTGGGATTCAGGAAAAAAAAAAAAAAAAAAACAGGTGATATTTTTATACCTTACCAAATGAAGACAAATAGAGAAGAGACTTTAATCATTAAAGAGGGAAATGTGAAGGGAATATCAAACTTAGTCTTTCATGAATAAATCAAAGAAATAACTTATTAAATAAGCCAATTCCACAGACCTGCCCCCCCAATCTATACATAAGACCTGACATTTAACCCCTTAGTGACAGAACAGGTTGAGAAATGTTTGTACTCTTTGTGAAAGTGTCTGTAAACATTCCTGCAGTGTTTGTGTTTAGCTGTAATTTTCCTCTCTAATTTAATGTACACACACACACACATTATATATATATTGTTTTTTCAATCACCATAAAAGGGCTTTCTTAAGATCCCATTATTTTCATCATATCATATAAATGACTAAAAAATTAAATAAAAAATTCCCACACTTTTTCTAACTTTGATCTGAAAAATCTTTTACACAGTTACAAACGGTAGAAAAAAAACCAATGTAAATAGTATTATTTTTGATTATAGGGCAATAACCAAAAGTAGTATGTTTTGTTTCCCAACCATTTTCTCCGTGACCTTTTGACCACAACCCTAAATCAACCTCTAATCCTAACCCATCCTAATTGTAACAAAAGATTTGGGTTAGCGCCCCCCCTCCCCGCTCCCCCCGTAATGTTGCTGAATGCCTCCAGGGCCAGTCAAGATACAGTAACAGAGCCAAGTAGTGAAGTCATGCGAGGGGGAATGCTGCATAATGGCTCGACATCGAGGCATCATGGCAGTACCTGCAAAGCATGGTGGGTTTTTGGGCAGGTATTGTCACTAAGTGACATGCTTTATACATCCAATGTCGGGAAGGGGTTAATGTTATAAGCTACCCAAAACGCAAGTATACGGCACCTTTGTTTTGACTTTAGCCTGATTCAACGCTCTGTTCTTTGCCCTGTGAAAAGAAAAGAAAAGTCTAAAGAGAGGAAACTGTGCCACGGAGGAGGGTGTAGAAAGAAGGCACAATATGCCCAATCCAGAGACCAAGGTTATTATACAGGTGATCTATATATTCTTATTCCACGTGAGTCATTATACAGGTGATCTATATATTCTTATTCCCCGTGAGTTATTATACAGGTGATCTATATATTCTTATTCCCCGTGAGTTATTATACAGGTGATCTATATATTCTTATTCCACGTGAGTTATTATACAGGTGATCTATATATTCTTATTCCACGTGAGTCATTATACAGGTGATCTATATATTCTTATTCCCCGTGAGTTATTATCCAGGTGATCTATATATTCTTATTCCCCGTGAGTTATTATCCAGGTGATCTATATATTCTTATTCCCCGTGAGTTATTATCCAGGTGATCTATATATTCTTATTCCCCGTGAGTTATTATCCAGGTGATCTATATATTCTTATTCCCCGTGAGTTATTATACAGGTGATCTATATATTCTTATTCCCCGTGAGTTATTATACAGGTGATCTATATATTCTTATTCCCCGTGAGTTATTATACAGGTGATCTATATATTCTTATTCCCCGTGAGTTATTATACAGGTGATCTATATATTCTTATTCCACGTGAGTTATTATACAGGTGATCTATATATTCTTATTCCACGTGAGTTATTATAGAGGTGATCTATATATTCTTATTCCACGTGAGTTATTATACAGGTGATCTATATATTCTTATTCCACGTGAGTCATTATACAGGTGATCTATATATTCTTATTCCCCGTGAGTTATTATACAGGTGATCTATATATTCTTATTCCCCGTGAGTTATTATACAGGTGATCTATATATTCTTATTCCCCGTGAGTTATTATCCAGGTGATCTATATATTCTTATTCCCCGTGAGTTATTATACAGGTGATCTATATATTCTTATTCCCTGTGAGTTATTATACAGGTGATCTATATATTCTTATTCCCCGTGAGTTATTATACAGGTGATCTATATATTCTTATTCCACGTGAGTTATTATACAGGTGATCTATATATTCTTATTCCCCGTGAGTTATTATACAGGTGATCTATATATTCTTATTCCCCGTGAGTTATTATACAGGTGATCTATATATTCTTATTCCACGTGAGTTATTATACAGGTGATCTATATATTCTTATTCCACGTGAGTTATTATACAGGTGATCTATATATTCTTATTCCCCGTGAGTTATTATACAGGTGATCTATATATTCTTATTCCCCGTGAGTTATTATACAGGTGATCTATATATTCTTATTCCACGTGAGTTATTATACAGGTGATCTATATATTCTTATTCCACGTGAGTTATTATACAGGTGATCTATATATTCTTATTCCCCGTGAGTTATTATCCAGGTGATCTATATATTCTTATTCCACGTGAGTTATTATACAGGTGATCTATATATTCTTATTCCACGTGAGTTATTATCCAGGTGATCTATATATTCTTATTCCACGTGAGTTATTATACAGGTGATCTATATATTCTTATTCCACGTGAGTCATTATACAGGTGATCTATATATTCTTATTCCCCGTGAGTTATTATCCAGGTGATCTATATATTCTTATTCCCCGTGAGTTATTATCCAGGTGATCTATATATTCTTATTCCACGTGAGTTATTATACAGGTGATCTATATATTCTTATTACACATGAGTTATTATACAGGTGATCTATATATTCTTATTCCACGTGAGTTATTATACAGGTGATCTATATATTCTTATTCCACGTGAGTTATTATACAGGTGATCTATATATTCTTATTCCACGTGAGTTATTATCCAGGTGATCTATATATTCTTATTCCACGTGAGTTATTATCCAGGTGATCTATATATTCTTATTCCACGTGAGTTATTATACAGGTGATCTATATATTCTTATTCCACATGAGTTATTATACAGGTGATCTATATATTCTTATTCCACGTGAGTTATTATACAGGTGATCTATATATTCTTATTCCACGTGAGTTATTATACAGGTGATCTATATATTCTTATTCCCCATGAGTTATTATACAGGTGATCTATATATTCTTATTCCACGTGAGTTATTATACAGGTGATCTATATATTCTTATTCCACGTGAGTTATTATCCAGGTGATCTATATATTCTTATTCCACGTGAGTTATTATCCAGGTGATCTATATATTCTTATTCCACGTGAGTTATTATACAGGTGATCTATATATTCTTATTCCACATGAGTTATTATACAGGTGATCTATATATTCTTATTCCACGTGAGTTATTATACAGGTGATCTATATATTCTTATTCCACGTGAGTTATTATACAGGTGATCTATATATTCTTATTCCACGTGCGTGCAGGGGATACTCACATGATGGAGGAGAGCTGAGGGTAAACACGTCTGGTTTCTTTAAAGAGGGCTCTGGGAGAGGAATGCAAGGTTAGGATACATGACGCAAGGTATATACCCATATCATACCACGCCCAGGAGAGACATTGCATTACTCCATGTAATACCATTCCTGATACATGAACTATACACAAATAATATTTACTTAGTAATAATCACATGCAGAAATCCTCTCCAAAAACCCCCCACCACTGGGTCCACACCCTGCATTAGCTCATGATGCGCATGTGATACAAGCACAGTGCCATAGACTGAAGTCTTTTTCTTGTAAATGGTCTAGAACCAAGAGGGCTATTTTCATCTGAAACCCAAGTCAGTTAAACACCTGACATGTATATGCGAGGACATGGCGGGTGATTTCCTGCTATTCAGGCAGAGGGGGCTTTATCTGTGAAAGAGGGAATTGCGGGACATTGACAAGGGAATTGCAAACCTAAGGTATCCGAGTTGGAATAATTCTTCCATTCAGCTGCACTTCAAACTCGGCTACTTTGGCCTTACGTTTGAAATTCCCCTCTCAATTCCCTCTCTCATGAATAACATGTTGCACGCGGTGCCCGACGTCTCCCAGCCAACTCCCATCACACACAGCTTTCACGTACCGGGCCTGCATCCAGCCTCTGGGCCACACGGGTTTAACCTCCACGTCCAGGAAGGATTTGAGATAATCCTCCAGACTCAGCATGCCGCTTCCCTCCGACTCGAACATATCGACCTTCATTCTGACCAGCTGGTACAGCAGCTGCCTGTATCACAGAGGGCGCGAGGGGGATTGTTACTACAGGGGGGGGGGGGGTGAGGCCGTGGCTAGGCCCATCACTGGGATGTACATTATAGATACACGTCAGCTTGGATGTAGAGAATAAAACAAAATGGATCTGTACATTGTGTTAGGAGAACTGCACACGCGCTTGAAATAAGAGAAATACATGTTTTATATGTGTCTGGCGGCGTCTCCTACTTATGACATCACCTTGGGGCTCGATATGCAAATTAACTCATGTTCAAATGTGAAATGTGTCATTTGCATATCAAGCCATAAGGTGATGTCATAAGTAGGAGACTCCAGTCCCTTTAACATTTATTTCTCTTATTTTATTAATTTGCTGCAATTTTGCCAACACAATGTATAGATCATTGTCAAAAAAGTTTATTCTCTACAGTCACAGTATGAGCAGTGTTTGGGTGACAGTCACAGTATGAGCAGTGTTTGGGTGACACAGTCACAGTATGAGCAGTGTTTGGGTGACACAGTCACAGTATGAGCAGTGTTTGGGTGACACAGTCACAGTATGAGCAGTGTTTGGGTGACACAGTCACAGTATGAGCAGTGTTTGGGTGACACAGTCACAGTATGAGCAGTGTTTGGGTGACACAGTCACAGTATGATCAGTGTTTGGGTGACTATGAGCAGTGTTTGGGTGATACAGTCACAGTATAAGCAGTGTTTGGGCGATACAGTCACAGTATAAGCAGTGTTTGGGCGATACAGTCACAGTATAAGCAGTGTTTGGGTGATACAGTCACAGTATAAGCAGTGTTTGGGTGATACAGTCACAGTATAAGCAGTGTTTGGGTGATACAGAGTCTTTAAATAAACCATTTCACGAATCTGTTGGGACAGACTCGTATTCTCCATGGAGGTGGGTTCAGCCCTAGACTGTCACAGATCAACAATGAGGTGCCTGGCATGAATAGATAGATGCATGGAGTAAAAACTCATTTTGATCCATACATCAACTTCATTTATAATTCAATACGCCAATAAATGAAGGTTTCCCAGTCTAATTCTCTCAAGCCCTTTACCGGATCTCTTCATTCCATTGGAACTTCTTTCGGGGGCCAGCTGGCTTTTTGTTGGTCTTTTCTTCCTCCTCTTCTTCTTCCTCCGAGCCCACCTTCTGCTCCTTCTCATCTTCGACCTTCCTGAAAAGAGAAAAAAATATATAAAAAAAGGTCTTTATAAAAGAATCGCTCTGGTCTAATGTTTTATTTTATTACAATAGGCTCCACCTCCCTTCCTGTGCTTTGAAAGTTCTAAGTGTACAGCTGTACAAAAGGACCCATGCATTTTACAATAGCACAGCGTCCCTGTAAGATAGTACTGGATTGACTTTGTGGGCTAAATTCACTCCTAAAAAGATCCAACTGGAATTTGCTCTAAGAGAAAAAAAAAAAATAAGAAAGTGCAACTGGAAGAAAAAAAAATACTAGGAGAAAATTGGGCAACCCAAAGTGACAAGCGATCTCATCCAGCATGCGCCTACTAATATTCGGAAAGGCTTACTTGGCATACTTGGCCTGGTTGTGGATCTTGCATTCCTCGTGGTATTTGTTCACTTGCTCGGGCATGGTTTTTGCCACGGCCTCTTTCAACTTCCGCAGAGGTTCCCTCAGTCGCCCTCCCTGGAAAAAAAAACCCCATAAAGACCCAGGCTCAGTATTTACATCTATTATTGGTGTTCTATCGATACATGTTAATGTGATATCACTACAAATGGTCAGCATAGCGCTCCTCAGACTTCCAATATCCGATAAATACGCCATGAAGCACTCATGGGTTTATGGGATCTATTACGCGAGAATCAAACAGCCAGCAGACTTTACATACACCTCTTATGTCACTTTGAGAAGTTCTTTTTCAGCCATTTTGGATCTTTTCCCTGTACTTCTGAAATGACACACTCTGCTGCCTCCTTACCCGATCAGACACGAGCTTAATTTCTCAAGCAGTAAGCAACAGGAACTGTGGCACTCCATCTGTGGATGGCGTACATCTCCAGCTAAGAGGCTGGCAGGGGAGAATAGGAGATCTGCATTCTGCCAGCCCTGCCTCCAGGAATCCCCTCCAGCACTCACCTGTTTGTGCAGGTGCAGACGGCTGGCCCACTTCACCAATGTCTCCTTGCTGCACGGCAGAACGGAGGACAGATGGGTGAACACGGCAGAGCGCTGAGCAGAGCAGAGGTCACGCGATAAGATGTAGATGCTTTGAGAGAAAAAAAACACAGATCATCTGGTGAAACTGGAAGTGGTGCAAATTACAGCATCTAGATCATATGCAGCGTGCAAAGGGAGAAGAGGGGAATCAGCAGGGAATGCAGCATGTACAGGGAGAAGAGGGGAATCAGCAGGGAATGCAGCTTGTACAGGGAGAAGGGGGAGTAGCAGGGAATGCAGTATGTACAGGGAGAAGGGGGGAATCAGCAGGGAATGCAGCATGTACAGGGAGAAGAGGGGAATCAGCAGGGAATGCAGCTTGTACAGGGAGAAGAGGGGAATCAGCAGGGAATGCAGCTTGTACAGGGAGAAGGGGGAGTAGCAGAGAATGCAGCTAGTACAGGGAGAAGGGGGAGTAGCAGGGAATGCAGCTGGTACAGAGAGAAGGGGGGAGTAGCAGGGAATGCAGCATGTACAGAGAGAAGGGGGGAGTAGCAGGGAATGCAGCATGTACAGAGAGAAGGGGGGAGTAGCAGGGAATGCAGCTGGTACAGGGAGAAGGGGGAGTGCAGGGAATGCAGCTGGTACAGAGAGAAGGGGGAGTAGAAGGGAATGCAGCTGGTACAGAGAGAAGGGGGAGTAGAAGGGAATGCAGCTGGTACAGGGAGAAGGGGGAGTAGAAGGGAATGCAGCTGGTACAGAGAGAAGGGGGAGTAGAAGGGAATGCAGCTGGTACAGAGAGAAGGGGGAGTAGAAGGGAATGCAGCTGGAAACAGAGAGAAGGGGGAGTAGAAGGGAATGCAGTATGAACAGGGAGAAGGGGGGAGTGCAGGGAATGCAGCTGGTACAGAGAGAAGAGGGGAGTGCAGGGAATGCAGCTGGTACAGGGAGAAGTAGAAGGGAATGCAGCTGGTACAGAGAGAAGGGGGAGTAGCAGGAAAGAGACGCTTACTCTAGAAGGGCGCTATTCATCTCCTGGGTAAACAGGATTGTTTTCTTATCACACTCCGATGCTCGGACAGCCTGGATAGAGAATTTAAAGGGTTACGTGCTGTAAAACGGCCCATTAGAGAAACAATGGAGAATTAAATATTGCTGCAGTTACACTGGCATGATAAGGAGGCCAGCGATATAGAACTACTCTCCCAGGAGCCTTATAAACAAACACTCTTATTTGGGAAAGGGATCAATAAAAAGCTTGGATACCTTTGTAAGTTCCTTGACCCGTTTCTCTAGTGGAGGCGGCAGGCCATCTGGGATGGACGGTGGCTTTTTAAATGGCTCTTCGGTTGGAGTTGCGGCCTGGGCCCTTTCCGGTTTATCCGGGGGGGCGCTGAATAAATTCTCCAGCTCCTTCTCGCTCAAGGAGTCTATGGCGTTGGACGCCTGCAAGAATTCTGCATCGGACAGCAGATTGGCCAGGATAGGATCCGGGGCAGGCTCCGCCTCTTTTGGGGGGTTTGGTGGCAGCGGTGGGGGTGTGGCAGGTTTCAGAGAGGAAGCCACAGAGAGCGACACAGACGTCATTTTCTGAGTTTCTTTCTCTCTATTGAATCGTGCCAGCATGTCGGTAATATTTTCAGGATTTTTCTTTTTCTTCTTCTCCTTGTTGCCGTTCAGGGCCGTGAATCTAAATACGGGGTACAAAGAGACAAACTGGAGTAAACTGGCTGCTTTATCATCAATATGAGCCGCTCTTGATCCTGCCTTTAGACTAAACCCTTGTATTAAATACAATTTAAAAAAAAAAGAATTAAAAGAACAACGTCACATCACACAAAAAATAAAGTTAAGATGAAAAATGTGCTTTTTGTTTTTTTACTAAATTTAAAATATTAAAGTAATAATTTAATTTCTTCCCTCGCCAGCAGTGCTCACTGCATGGGGACAGAACCCACGTTAGCCTTTCAGATCTGATCTGACTGAAGGCAGGGGGAAGCTTGCCTAATTTTTACAAATAAAAACAGAACAGATATGGTTCTTCACTGGCAGTTCTGTATTATCAGATGACTCCATTTTTGCCCAGGGGTACCTCACTGATGCCTTTCAGCCCTAAAATGAACTTTCGGAAACAAG
The DNA here is from genome assembly GCA_036172795.1 of Pelodytes ibericus. Classification (NCBI taxonomy): domain Eukaryota; kingdom Metazoa; phylum Chordata; class Amphibia; order Anura; family Pelodytidae; genus Pelodytes; species Pelodytes ibericus. The sequence goes on along the minus strand of CM069860.1, from coordinate 6,726,626 downwards.
TCTTTTGGGGTGCCATGCACATTGTGACAAACTGCGAGTCTGGAACAAATGTTCCTCTGGCCATCTCTATGTACTATGGACATATATGTTGATATATCTATCAGATATGAAAGGGTGGTTAAAATGTTGGCTTTCCTACCCATGCAGTAAGAAGGATACCCTTTGGTACCCCATAGGGGAAGGGGCTACTTGAGGTCCAGATCGGCTGGGTATAATCCCATGTACACCCTAACTCTTGCCTACTTGATACTGTGCAGCCAATGGACCATGCACAGTGTCAGACAGCAGGGTCCAGCTCCCTCCAGCATCATGAAACCTAAGCCGACCGAAGCGATACGGAAATTGAAAAAGAAGATGTACTGTATTCATGAAAGAGGGAATTGAGAAGGGAATCGAAACTTAAGGCCACAGTAGCAGAGCTAGAAAAGAGTTAGAGAACATGGAGAATTTTTCCTACTCGCCTACTTTGGCCTTAAATCTGCAGTTCCCTCTTCCATGAATACAGCCCTAGGATAGCATCCAACCCGTAAACACCTGGTCATCTTACCCAGTCTTTGGATATTTGGCTTTCTTGGATTTTTTCACCTCTTCCCTCTTTTTCTTCTTCACTTTTTCTCCTCTTTCTTTCATTTTCTGACAGGAAAAACAAAAACAGAAGAGGTTACCAGGCGAACAGACAGACAGGAGGCACAGCTGGGAGACCCTGGGGCCCTTCCGCGTACAGCGTCAGCCAGCACGGGCCTACCGCGTACAGCGTCAGCCAGCACGGGCCTACCGCGTACAGCGTCAGCCAGCACGGGCCTACCTCGTACAGCGTCAGCCAGCACGGGCCTACCGCGTACAGCGTCAGCCAGCACGGGCCTACCGCGTACAGCGTCAGGCAGCACGGGCCTACCGCGTACAGCGTCAGGCAGCACGGGCCTACCGCGTACAGCGTCAGGCAGCACGGGCCTACCGCGTACAGCGTCAGGCAGCACGGGCCTACCGCGTACAGAGTCAGGCAGCACGGGCCTACCGCGTACAGAGTCAGGCAGCACGGGCCTACCGCGTACAGAGTCAGGCAGCACGGGCCTACCGCGTACAGCGTCAGCCAGCACGGGCCTACCGCGTACAGGGTCAGGCAGCACGGGCCTACCGCGTACAGCGTCAGGCAGCACGGGCCTACCGCGTACAGCGTCAGGCAGCACGGGCCTACCGCGTACAGCGTCAGGCAGCACGGGCCTACCGCGTACAGAGTCAGGCAGCACGGGCCTACCGCGTACAGAGTCAGGCAGCACGGGCCTACCGCGTACAGCGTCAGGCAGCACGGGCCTACCGCGTACAGTGTCAGCCAGCAGATGGAGGTGTAATGCTCTATCAGGGGGCGGACATTTTGAGTTACATGAGTCAGTTCTTCATTCATCTCACCCAAAGATTATATGTCTGCCGCCTTAGACAAGCAAAGAGGGCTTGAAAGGTACTTCAACTGAAAGATTTCACCAAGTGTAGGCATGGTAAATAGAAATGCTTTAATGAAACAATTGAAATGAGCAGAAGTACATTTTTTGAGATATTAGTCCTTTAACGTGTACGTCATTCGGCCCCAGATAACGTGACCAATATCATGGATTCTGCCCCAGATAACGTGCCCAACATCATGGATTCTGCCCCAGATAACGTGCCCAACATCATGGATTCTGCCCCAGATAACGTGACCAACAACATGGATTCTGCCCCAGATAACGTGCCCAACAACATGGATTCTGCCCCAGATAACGTGCCCAACATCATGGATTCTGCCCCAGATAACGTGCCCAACATCATGGATTCTGCCCCAGATAACGTGCCCAACATCATGGATTCTGCCCCAGATAACGTGCCCAACATCATGGATTCTGCCCCAGATAACGTGACCAACAACATGGATTCTGCCCCAGATACCGTGACCAACAACATGGATTCTGCCCCAGATAACGTGCCCAACATCATGGATTCTGCCCCAGATAACGTGCCCAACATCATGGATTCTGCCCCAGATAACGTGACCAACAACATGGATTCTGCCCCAGATAACGTGACCAACAACATGGATTCTGCCCCAGATAACGTGACCAACAACATGGATTCTGCCCCAGATAACGTGACCAACAACATGGATTCTGCCCCAGATAACGTGACCAACAACATGGATTCTGCTCCAGATAACGTGACCAACAACATGGATTCTGCCCCAGATAACATGACCAACAACATGGATTCTGCCCCAGATAACATGACCAACAACATGGATTCTGCCCCAGATAACGTGCCCAACATCATGGATTCTGCCCCAGATAACGTGCCCAACAACATGGATTCTGCCCCAGATAACATGACCAACAACATGGATTCTGCCCCAGATAACGTGCCCAACATCATGGATTCTGCCGCAGATAACATGACCAACATCATGGATTCTGCCCCAGATAACGTGCCCAACAACATGGATTCTGCCCCAGATAACGTGCCCAACAACATGGATTCTGCCCCAGATAACATGACCAACATCATGGATTCTGCCCCAGATAACATGACCAACATCATGGATTCTGCCCCAGATAACATGACCAACATCATGGATTCTGCCCCAGATAACATGACCAACATCATGGATTCTGCCCCAGATAACATGACCAACATCATGGATTCTGCCCCAGATAACATGACCAACATCATGGATTCTGCCCCAGATAACGTGCCCAACATCATGGATTCTGCCCCAGATAACGTGCCCAACATCATGGATTCTGCCCCAGATAACGTGCCCAACAACATGGATTCTGCCCCAGATAACGTGCCCAACAACATGGATTCTGCCCCAGATAACGTGCCCAACAACATGGATTCTGCCCCAGATAACGTGCCCAACAACATGGATTCTGCCCCAGATAACGTGACCAACATCATGGATTCTGCCCCAGATAACGTGACCAATATCATGGATTCTGCCCCAGATAACATGACCAATATCATGGATTCTGCCCCAGATAACGTGACCAACAACATGGATTCTGCCCCAGATAACGTGACCAACATCATGGATTCTGCCCCAGATAACATGACCAAAATCATGGATTCTGCCCCAGATAACATGACCAACATCATGGATTCTGCCCCAGATAACATGACCAATATCATGAATTCTGCCTCAGATAACGTGACCAATATCATGGATTCTGCCCCAGATAACATGACCAACAACATGGATTCTGCCCCAGATAACATGACCAACAACATGGATTCTGCCCCAGATAACGTGACCAACAACATGGATTCTGCCCCAGATAACGTGACCAACATCATGGATTCTGCCCCAGATAACGTGACCAATATCATGGATTCTGCCCCAGATAACGTGACCAACATCATGGATTCTGCCCCAGATAACGTGACCAACAACATGGATTCTGCCCCAGATAACGTGACCAACATCATGGATTCTGCCCCAGATAACGTGCCCAACATCATGGATTCTGCCCCAGATAACGTGCCCAATATCATGGATTCTGCCCCAGATAACGTGACCAACATGGATTCTGCCCCAGATAACGTGCCCAACATCATGGATTCTGCCCCAGATAAAGTGCCCAACATCATGGATTCTGCCCCAGATAACGTGCCCAACATCATGGATTCTGCCCCAGATAACGTGCCCAACAACATGGATTCTGCCCCAGATAACGTGCCCAACAACATGGATTCTGCCCCAGATAACGTGACCAATATCATGGATTCTGCCCCAGATAACGTGACCAACAACATGGATTCTGCCCCAGATAACGTGACCAATATCACGGATTCTGCCCCAGATAACGTGACCAACAACATGGATTCTGCCCCAGATAACGTGACCAACAACATGGATTCTGCCCCAGATAACGTGACCAACATCATGGATTCTGCCCCAGATAACATGACCAACATCATGGATTCTGCCCCAGATAACGTGACCAATATCATTGATTCTGCCCCAGATAACATGACCAACATCATGGATTCTGCCCCAGATAACGTGACCAACAACATGGATTCTGCCCCAGATAACGTGACCAATATCATGGATTCTGCCCCAGATAACATGACCAACATCATGGATTCTGCCCCAGATAACGTGACCAACAACATGGATTCTGCCCCAGATAACGTGACCAACAACATGGATTCTGCCCCAGATAACGTGACCAACAACATGGATTCTTCCCCAGATAACGTGACCAATATCATGGATTCTGCCCCAGATAACGTGACCAATATCATGGATTCTGCCCCAGATAACGTGACCAACAACATGGATTCTGCCCCAGATAACGTGACCAACAACATGGATTCTGCCCCAGATAACGTGACCAACAACATGGATTCTGCCCCAGATAACGTGACCAACAACATGGATTCTGTCCCAGATAACGTGACCAACAACATGGATTCTGCCCCAGATAACGTGACCAATATCATGGATTCTGCCCCAGATAACGTGACCAACAACATGGATTCTGCCCCAGCGGCGGGAAGCAGAGGGCCAGACACCAACCTTGGGAACCTTTTTCTTCTCTTTGACGACGTCGTCCTCGGATTCAGACGCTTGCCGGAACTGCAGTGTTCCTGTGTTGATGTAAAAGCCTCCATGTTTTGTACTGAGCGAGGCAGGTACCAGTTCATCGTACTGGGGAAGACACAAACCAGTCACCGACACACACAATGGGCTAAGCACCTTGCACACATGTACTGGCCAGACTCACTACTCCTGACCCTATACCAGTTACAAGCCTTGGTTGCTGAATAAAAGCCTGGCAAGGCTATAGAAGGTATCCCTGGCTGGATGAATGACAAGCGCCACATGTGAACAGCTGATGTGCTCAAAACGCGTTGACAGAAGTCCCGATTAGGTAACTAAGTTATAATGAAGTGATGGATGTTCCTGTGGTTCAGACACTGAGGGTGTAAGAGGAATAATACCCCTGATCTGGTAATGATAGCACTTACCGCCTCAGAATTGTCTATAAAGGAATCCGACTCATCATAACCATAGCCCATATCAACCAGATCTTCCACGCGGTCCCTGCGCTTTTTCTTGTTACCCTGTAAACACGGAGGGGTCGTGAGTTAACAGGCTGCACACAGGCCTTAGGATAGGAGTGAAACCTTAAAAAGGGGGCAGTAAAGGTTTCCTGGAACTATCGCTTCACTAACAGATGAGTTAGAAGACTTGTACCACTGGTGCAGAGTAAACCCAACGCAGATACACATCGCTTTACTCTGCCTTTCGTCTGAGACAGAACCCGTCTGATGCTGTCCACGTGCGCTCAGCCAATCAGAGCAGCGGTGCGTCTGACAGTTGGCGCAGAGACGTTTCCTCGCGAATAATAAACTGAAATGTACATTAAAAAGTAACTGGCAGTTTATTCTCACACTAGGGCCAATAGTTATTTTACTTATGCGTCTTTACAAGTGAAAACGAAAAAAAGTTTAGAGGCTCTTTAACCCCTTTTAACGCGACAATGGACGCCCCGACACATCCTGCGGTGAAAGGAGCGGTTTTCGTGCTCTATTGTCTCGACGTCGAGGCATTAGCTGGCACCGAAATTCCGGCTCTGGGGCATCCACGATGTGAGAGAGAAGAAAATGACAGCTAAACAGAAACACCCCAGAAATGTAAAAAACAGCCCTGGTCACCAAGGGAAAGACAAGGTCAAAAGGTCTTGTCACTAAGGGGTTAAAGAAGACCTAACTTCGTAACCAAGAGAATGATTTCCTACCTTTCAATCGGATATCAAGAGAAAGGCCGGACTGATCTAATACGCAAATAAGGGGCTCCGTTCGGTTCTAGATGTGAATTAAACTGCAAATGTAGAGAATAAAAATGATCTATACATTGTGTTTGCAGGATTCCAACATGATGTGTTTGAACTGTTACGTCCCCTTTTTATGACATCACCCTCTGGCTTGGCGTTTGCCTATCAAGCCACAAAGTGATGTCATAACCAAGGGACACCACAGACACATTTAAAACACCATCTCCTTCCCTTAATCTACACATTTGCTAGAATTTCTGCCAACACAACTTATAGATCCTTATTTCTTCTCTACCTTCACAGCATAACGGATGTTTAGGTAACAGCCTGAGGGCTAGAGCACATTTCAGTTATAAAGTTACTTATTTACAAATAATGCTGAAATCCGTGCAGAATATACACTAATATATAAATATTTTGCGGGCCTACTGGATGCTTATTTGCTGGTTTCTTACTCTGTGCCATTGAGAGATCCCTGGTTCAAGTTTTAGAAATTATCTTTCCTGAAATGGGTCTCACAAGACTCTTTAACGAGATGTTTATGTAAGGGACTTGGGACTCCCCTCTGTGTCATTTAATACTCCGTCGGGTAACCTGCCCCCATGTAATGTGCCGCAGGCGTTCACACACCAATAATCCCAGAAACGCAAAGGAAATCATTAAGCCGGGACTGGGAGAAGAGCAGGAAAGGGACGTATTCTGTGTACCAACTTAAACAGAAGTATCTGATCATGTTCCTGAAATAAAAGTATGGGCCCTTTTTAAAGAGGGTGTTTTATGGAGAACAGCTCATTATTTGACAGTATTTAAAAAGAAATAATAATATAATAATCTATATAATTTCTGTTCAAGGTTTAATAAAACAAAAAAAAAAAAAAAAAAATTCTCATTGGGCTGAGTGGGCAATCTGCATCATCAGACTGATTAACTGGTTGGAATTAAAGGGCCAGCTGTTTCATGTGCGTGGAATGCAGAGGGGTGTGGCTTCAGCTGTCACAAGGAGGAGGGATTTAGCGACATAGGCAGGACTGTTGCTATAGTAATGAAACTTTTTGCAGTTTTTAGGAGCTAGGGAGACATATCTGGTTATTTTTTCCTTACTTGATACAGCACTTATCTAAATAATATATATTTTGGACACTGTAGGTGTATGTGCCCCTTTAAACATTAAATAGTGAAAGGATTGTCCGATTGTGACAATCACATCTTTATAACACTTACATATTTCTCATTGAACCTCCGGGCTATGGCTGCCAGCTCCTTCTTCTCTGCTTCCTCTTCATTGACAAGACTCACTGTTTTCTTCTTACACCCAGAAAAGAGAATAAGCAATATGTCAGTACTATTCCTGGTAATTGCTATATACACCACTGTACAGACGTGCCATCGCTACACATTGTGTAACCTTGCTCTAGTGCATAGAACGCATTCCCCAGCATGCACCGGTCCTTATCCAGGCTGCGAATTCTTACAGTCTATTGGAATTTGCTCAGCAACAGATACAGGGTTTGAAATAAACCAAAAATGGCCTCCGTGCAGAACTTGAATTAACGAGGGTCCAATGGCCAACTTGATGCGTTTCATAAATTGCTAATTAGATCACTTTTTAAATCATTACGTTTCTGTTAGAAGATATCACTGATTAAGTGAGGGAGGGAGTACTGACTAGTAGATTTGGTTCATGGACTCATTGCTATAGGATGGGGCCTCTGTTGGACTGACATTTCAGTGAGAGCAGCATCTAATCAGAGTGATGGACCAATAGAGGAGGACTTGTCCTGACCACGCCCCCATGCAGACACTGGTGGAACTCCTCTACTTAATCAGCAACACCTTCTAAATAACACATGATTGATAAATGAAACGGGACCATTTATTGTTCGATTTCATGGATTTTTTATTTCATTTGTACCACTGCTTTGCACATACCCCTACCAACGGACATAACAGGCCAAGCAAACCTCTCCAGGAGCCAGCCTAGTGACTGACAAGCCAGAGATCTTCCATGGTGTTGTATGTAATACGGTTAGGATCCAGCAGTCAGGACTCCCGGCACCCTGGGTTTTGTCACGCCCTGCCGTATACATTTATATATTTTTTTTGATCTTTAATGAAATTTCAGAGCAGGCGGAGAGCTTCCTGGCTTCACGTTACGTCAGGATGTTTAAGAAACCATTTTACCTTCTCGGACAACGAGGCTTTCTTGCCACTTCCTCTAGGATTCCTCAACAGCTCGGGGTAGCAGAACTCCGGACAACGTTTCTGATCTGGTTCGAAGAGGGTCAGGGCGATTCGGACGGTGGCAGTGGTGTGCGTCTCCGGCTCTTGCTCCTCGATCCGGGGCTTCTTAGCAGGAGGAGGGGTCAGAGAAACGCCAGGCGAGAGGCAGGCCAGTTGGACACGTCGGGGTTCTGCCATTGGTCCTCCAGAGAAGTTATCTCCGTCACTCAGCTTAGTGCATCCGTTACAGCCATGAGATGGAACATCCACAATGGAAAGGCTTCCAGCTCAGCCGTCATTGATGTTCCACCACGCTGGATGGAATCTCCCCAGAAAACTCAACTGCGGAGGGTTCAGACTCGGCTCTGGACACAACAGGGGCTTGCAGAAGATCTCTATCCCACAGGCTTATGGGATATACACGGGTGACAGATGTCTTCCATTCCAGTTGCATTGCTCCCAGTTCATCCTGAGAAAACACAAAAGCTTAGTCAGAAGGGTCGCCCAATGTTTTAGTCCCAAATCAGAGTTTAGAGGCCTGGGCTATAACAGTCACTATGCCCCGGCAGCGGCATGTGACAGTCAGTCACTATGCCCCGGCAGCGGGCTGTGACAGTCAGTCACTATGCCCCGGCAGCGGGCTGTGACAGTCAGTCACTATGCCCCGGCAGCGGGCTGTGACAGTCAGTCACTATGCCCCGGCAGCGGGCTGTGACAGTCAGTCACTATGCCCCGGCAGCGGGCTGTGACAGTCAGTCACTATGCCCCGGTAGCGGGCTGTGACAGTCAGTCACTATGCCCCGGTAGCGGGCTGTGACAGTCAGTCACTATGCCCCGGTAGCGGGCTGTTGCTTGTGTAACATATTTCCCAATCTCGGCCCGAGGAGTGCACTCAGGTCAACTTACAATGCCAAATCAAAACAATACAACTGATGTCTATTTATGAGAAAAATAAAAAGTGCACACTATTTAGAATGTTATTGCTGTACAAGGTGTATATTTTACAAGTGGCAGGGGGGGCTCTTTATCCAATTCTGCCATAAATACACTCTTCTTTTATATAAATAAAACTTGTTCACCTGTATTTTTTACTAACCATTTAAATAAATAATCTGCGCTAGTTAGCTGGGGCATATAGGAGTCCAACAACATAAGAGGATCTCTCTAGCATAGATCATTCAGTACATCTTTTAATGATTAGCTAGTTTGTAAACTATTTACTGTGCTAAGAATTATTCAGCGACTAATTTAATGGCACCACTTTCTATGGCTTTAAGGGCTGCACTGATAAACACTGGTGTGTTTCTCCATCACTTATAAGTGTGCAATTATTCAATTAATGAATGTATTACTCAGACAGTGGGCTAATTTACCACCTGTAAAACGCTTCAATGCCAAGTTCAATGTCAAACATTTCATCCTTCCAAGCTCAGCAAAATGAGTACCATAAAGCGTGCTTGTAAATAAGAGAATCTCAATATATCATGTGCAGTGAAAGGCACATTTCACAGGATCTCTCAGCAATACAATGAAGAAAATGGAAAAGAATATGAAATGTTACCAGCTACTTTTATAAATTCAAATTTATTCATGAGTTTATGACAGAGCTTTCCTGAGTGTACTCTAAATCCCAGCACCCCTGAGCTGGGAGGAATTAGAATATATATAGGTTTACTGACACAGCTGGAGATGTTGACATAGAAGGGGCTACAACATGCTGTGCAGCCCAGTCAGTGTTCTTTCCTACGTGTTACAGTCGGTGAGAGTACAGGGAAACAAAAAAAAGACTTTCATATTCACCTGCCATTTTATTCTCCCTAATCTGGGGACCCCTTACACTCCCAGTAACATCCCTGTGCTTTGCAGTATCCAAGTGAGGACCCCTAGGCATGCTGTGTAACCTCAGCTCACCGCGCGGGCCTCTGGGCTCAAAGCGTAACCTCAGCCAACCACACGTTCCCCTAGGCTCACCGTGTAACCTCTGCCCACCACCAGGACCCTAGGCATGATGTGTAAGGTCAGCCCTCCACGCAGGCCCCTAGGCATGCTGTGTAAGGTCAGCCCTCCACGCAGGCCCCTAGGAATGCTGTGTAAGGTCAGCCCTCCACCCAGGCCCCTAGGCATGCTGTGTAACCTCAGCCCACCACGCAGGCCCCTAGGCATGATGTGTAAGGTCAGCCCTCCACGCAGGCCCCTAGGCATGCTGTGTAACCTCAGGCACCACGCAGGCCCCTAGGTATGATGTGTAAGGTCAGCCCTCCACGCAGGCCCCTAGGCATGCTGTGTAACCTCAGCCCACCACGCAGGCCCCTAGTCATGCTGTGTAACCTCAGCCCACCACGCAGGCCCCCTAGGCATGCTGGGTAACCTCAGCCCACCACGCAGGCCCCCTAGGCATGCTGGGTAACCTCAGCCCACCACGCAGGCCCCCTAGGCATGCTGGGTAACCTCAGGCCACCGCACGGGCACCTAAGCTCAAAGTGTAACCTCAGCCCACCGTGCAGGACCCTAGGCTCAAAGTGTAACAGCCCACCGCGCAGGCCCCTAGGCTCACATGTAACCTCAACCCACCACGCGGGCCCCTAGGCTCACCATGTAACCTCAACCCACCACACGGGCCCCTAGGCTCACCATGTAACCTCAACCCACCACGCGGGCCCCTAGGCTCACCATGCAACCTCAGCCCACCGCGCAGGGCCCTAGGCTCACCATGTAACCTCAGCCCACCGCGCGGGGCCCTAGGCTCACCATGTAACTTCAGCCCACTGTGCGGGGCCCTAGGCTCACCATGTAACCTCAGCCCACCGTGCGGGGCCCTAGGCTCACCATGTAACCTCAGCCCACCGTGCGGGGCCCTAGGCTCAAAGCGTAACCTAAGCCCACTACGCAGGGCCCTAGGCTCAAAGCGTAACCTCAGCGCACTACGCAGGGCCCTAGGCTCACCATGTAACCTCAGCCCACCGTGCCGGCCCCTAGGATCAAAGTGAAACCTCAGCCCACCGAGCGGGGCCCCTAGGCTCACCATGTAACCTCAGCCCACCGTGCAGGACCCTAGGCTCAAAGTGTAACAGCCCACCGCGCAGGCCCCTAGGCTCACATGTAACCTCAACTCACCACGCGGGCCCCTAGGCTCACCATGTAACCTCAACCCACCACGCGGGCCCCTAGGCTCACCATGTAACCTCAACCCACCACGCGGGCCCCTAGGCTCACCATGCAACCTCAACCCACCACGCGGGCCCCTAGGCTCACAATGCAACCTCAGCCCACCGCGCAGGGCCCTAGGCTCACCATGTAACCTCAGCCCACCGCGCGGGGCCCTACGCTCACCATGTAACCTCAGCCCACCACGCGGGGCCCTAGGCTCACCATGTAACCTCAGCCCACCACGCGGGGCCCTAGGCTCACCATGTAACCTCAGCCCACCACGCGGGGCCCTAGGCTCACCATGTAACCTCAGCCCACCACGCGGGGCCCTAGGCTCACCATGTAACCTCAGCCCGCCACGCGGGGCCCTAGTAACCTCAGCCCACTACGTATAATCTCAGCCCACTACGTATAATCTCAGCCCACTACGTATAATCTCAGCCCACTACGTATAATCTCAGCCCACTACGTATAATCTCAGCCCACTACGTATAATATCAGCCCACTACGTATAATATCAGCCCACTACGTATAATATCAGCCCACTACGTATAATCTCAGCCCATCACGTATAATCTCAGCCCACTATGTATAATCTCAGCCCACTACGTATAATCTCAGCCCATCACGTATAATCTCAGCCCACTATGTATAATCTCAGCCCACTACGTATAATCTCAGCCCACTACGTATAATCTCAGCCCACTACGTATAATCTCAGCCCATCACGTATAATCTCAGCCCACCCCTAGGCCCTAGTAATCTCAGCCCACTATGTATAATCTCAGCCCACCCCTAGGCCCTAGTAACCTCATCCCACTATGTATAATCTCAGCCCATCATGCAAGCCTTTGGCTTCATTCGGACCCCCATCTTTACTTTGGGACCCCTGATCTATCCCCTCATACTACACACAGTGTCTCCCCATGAGACAGTCCCCTCCCGGGCTCATACCTGCCCCTCTCCTCAGCCCACCCTGTGCCAGGGGCCCCAGGCCGGCTCTCTAATGCTCTTGGGACAATCCATTGCACGGGGAGGGAGGGGGCAGCAGATCAGCCCATTCCATCTCCAGGGGGACTCTCACTACCCGGAAGTGCTCCTGCACAATGGTCGCTCACTCACCGCCACACCGCGCTCCCCGCTCCGCAGGCCCCGTGTCACCAACGTCACCTGCCGCCAAGCAGGGGGGGAAGGCGGGGGAGCTGTCACGTGGTGCTGTAGGAAGCGGCAGCCCCCTGACTGCCCCCAGGTCACGTGACTCCTCCCTCCCAGGGAAAATATCAACAACAAGCAGCGCCGCTGACAGCTAAGAAGAGGGCGGGGCGTCTCACGTGGCCCGCTCAGCCAATCCGCGGCGTTTCACGGCTGCACTGCCGCGCGCACTCTCTCCCGCCCCTCTATTCTCCTGATTGGCTGAGGCCGAGGCCGGACGTCGGCTTGGCGATTGGCTGGCGGGCTGGATCACGTGCTGCTAGGTGGTTGTCGTGTGGGCTGGCAGTTGGTGGCGCGCGCACAGCGGGTGGGAGGGTTTCCTGTTCCCAGCATCCCTTGCGCGGTCTGTAAACCTCCCTCCAACCCCCCCTCACCCCGGACTGGCTGTGTCGGTAAGATGGCGGCGGTAGCAGCAACAGTAGCAGCACCGAACCTGCGACAGGGAGATCTGGTGTGGTGAGTGTGGGGGCCACGGGGGGGAAACACACGATACGGGGATTAAAGGATAAACAGGAGGAGGGGGTAACTCCTGGTGTGAGGTAAATAAAGAGAGGGGGTAACTCCTGGTGTGAGGTAAATAAGGAGAGGGGGTAACTCCTGGTGTGAGGTAAATAAGGAGAGGGGGTAACTCCTGGTGTGAGGTAAATAAGGAGAGGGGGTAACTCCTGGTGTGAGGTAAATAAGGAGAGGGGGTAACTCCTGGTGTGAGGTAAATAAGGAGAGGGGGTAACTCCTGGTGTGAGGTAAATAAGGAGAGGGCGTAACTCCTGCTCTGGGGTAAATAAGGAGAGGGGGTAACTCCTGGTGTGAGGTAAATAAGGAGAGGGGGTAACTCCTGGTGTGAGGTAAATAAGGAGAGGGGGTAACTCCTGGTGTGAGGTAAATAAGGAGAGGGGGTAACTCCTGGTGTGAGGTAAATAAGGAGAGGGGGTAACTCCTGGTGTGAGGTAAATAAGGAGAGGGGGTAACTCCTGGTGTGAGGTAAATAAGGAGAGGGGGTAACTCCTGGTGTGAGGTAAATAAGGAGAGGGGGTAACTCCTGCTCTGGGGTAGATAAGGAGAGGGGGTAACTCCTGCTCTGGGGTAAATAAGGAGAGGGGGTAACTCCTGGTGTGAGGTAAATAAGGAGAGGGGGTAACTCCTGGTGTGAGGTAAATAAGGAGAGGGGGTAACTCCTGGTGTGAGGTTAATAAGGAGAGGGGGTAACTCCTGCTCTGGGGTAAATAAGGAGAGGGGGTAACTCCTGCTCTGGGGTAAATAAGGAGAGGGGGTAACTCCTGGTGTGAGGTAAATAAGGAGAGGGGGTAACTCCTGGTGTGAGGTAAATAAGGAGAGGGGGTAACTCCTGGTGTGAGGTAAATAAGGAGAGGGGGTAACTCCTGGTGTGAGGTAAATAAGGAGAGGGGGTAACTCCTGCTCTGGGGTAAATAAGGAGAGGGGGTAACTCCTGGTGTGAGGTAAATAAGGAGAGGGGGTAACTCCTGGTGTGAGGTAAATAAGGAGAGGGGGTAACTTCTGCTCTGGGGTAAATAAGGTGAGGGGGTAACTCCTGCTCTGGGGTGAATAAACAGAGAAGGTAACTCCTGCTCTAGGGTGAATAAAGAGAGGGGGTAACTCCTGCTCTGGGGTAAATAAGGTGAGGGGGTAACTCCTGCTCTGGGGTGAATAAACAGAGAAGGTAACTCCTGCTCTGGGGTGAATAAAGAGAGGGGGTAACTCCTGCTCTGGGGTAAATAAGGAGAGGGGGTAACTCCTGCTCTGGGGTAAAAAGGTGAGAAGGTAACTCCTGCTCTGGGGTGAATAAACAGAGAAGGTAACTCCTGCTCTGGGGTGAATAAAGAGAGGGGGTAACTCCTGCTCTGGGGTAAATAAGGAGAGGGGGTAACTCCTGCTCTGGGGTAAATAAGGAGAGGGGGTAACTCCTGCTCTGGGGTAAATAAGGAGAGGGGGTAACTCCTGGTGTGAGGTAAATAAGGAGAGGGGGTAACTCCTGGTGTGAGGTAAATAAGGAGAGGGGGTAACTCCTGGTGTGAGGTAAATAAGGAGAGGGGGTAACTCCTGCTCTGGGGTAAATAAGGAGAGGGGGTAACTCCTGGTGTGAGGTAAATAAGGAGAGGGGGTAACTCCTGGTGTGAGGTAAATAAGGAGAGGGGGTAACTCCTGGTGTGAGGTAAATAAGGAGAGGGGGTAACTTCTGCTCTGGGGTAAATAAGGTGAGGGGGTAACTCCTGCTCTGGGGTGAATAAACAGAGAAGGTAACTCCTGCTCTAGGGTGAATAAAGAGAGGGGGTAACTCCTGCTCTGGGGTAAATAAGGTGAGGGGGTAACTCCTGCTCTGGGGTGAATAAACAGAGAAGGTAACTCCTGCTCTGGGGTGAATAAAGAGAGGGGGTAACTCCTGCTCTGGGGTAAATAAGGAGAGGGGGTAACTCCTGCTCTGGGGTAAAAAGGTGAGAAGGTAACTCCTGCTCTGGGGTGAATAAACAGAGAAGGTAACTCCTGCTCTGGGGTGAATAAAGAGAGGGGGTAACTCCTGCTCTGGGGTAAATAAGGAGAGGGGGTAACTCCTGCTCTGGGGTAAATAAGGAGAGGGGGTAACTCCTGCTCTGGGGTAAATAAGGAGAGGGGGTAAGTCCTGGTCTGGGGTAAATAAGGAGAGGAGGTAACTCCTGATCCGGGACACATAAGGCCCGGTAACTCCTGATCTAGAGTCACATTTTGGAGAGGATAGGGGAAGGGGCAATTTGTGGTGACCTGTAGAGGGGCAGAGGATAAATAGGATGGAGGCAGGCCGGGGGAAGTGGACTAACTCCTGATCTGGGGTGGAGGGTGAGGTAAATAGGCTGAGAAGGAGAGACGGTATATAGTGATATTGGCTAGGGGAGTTAGGGATGTAGGAGGCACAGGGCCTAACTGTTGGTGATGGATTTGGAGTTATGGGTGGCACATTTCTAAGGATTAGGGGCATGTGGGCGATCCGTGGAGACATGCGGAGAGGGAACTGTTAGGTAGAAAGCAGCAAGGAGTGTGAGGCAACAAGAGCTGATAACTACTGGAGGGGGGTGAGAAAGGGACACGAGGAGTGCGGTATCCCCTGATCTGGGGGTGTATTCAGGGTGGTGGGTCTGGTGCATTGATAGTTGGAATTGGATGATTTGGAACTCCAGTGTCGATACAGCAGATACTAAGATACAGATTAATTTTATTGTTACAGATCTCCAGCAAGAGCAGGAGTGAGGCCTAAAAGAATTCACTTTATTTCTAGCATGGAGTCTGTAGCCTGGATTATTTCTATATCCGTGCAGTTAAATACTTGGCTTGACAACTTCAAAAAAAAACCCACTGGCATTGTGACACACTTATAAGGCCGGTTATTTATGCTTAGCGCAGCTGGTTGATATGTTTATATATAGTCGATAATGTAATAGTTGGCATACGATATCTGGTACTCACTAGCAAAACATACAATTTCACTACTCTCTCGAATGTTTGGAAATAAGGATTTCTTGGTTACGATAATACTGCAAATATTTAAATCATAATCCTTTACATTTAAATCATAATCCGTATAAATGTTTGTATTCATCTGGTCTCTGCTTTAATGTTCACATGTGGTAGATTTTTACAATACTTGGAAATTGATTTCGGATATATTCCATAGACAATATTTATTCCTGTAATTCACATTGCAGATCAGGCTTCGAGTGTTTAGATCATTTTAAAATCCAGTTGTGTTCTGTATAGCCAAATATTTCATAACTTCTTACAATCTTTCTTCCCTTCCGACTGTGGAGAATCAAATTCATGGCCGACCTACAGGCTGGACACTGGCATGAGAAGTAATTATCTCCTTGATTTCACCGTGGAGACTGGCATGAGTCTGGTTGTTGAGGCCTTTCAGAATTGAAGCTTGCAAAGATTACATGTCTCCAGATTTAAATCCCCCAATACTATTGTACACTTATACATTACAGGGGAAGTTACAGAAATTGGCTGGTAACGTTATCTGAAGGTGGTAGATGAAACTTGGCAATTTGTACGCCTATGGCAAATGAATCCTAGTAGAAAAATCCATAATCATGTACAGGGGTGACACATATTTGTAGAATTTTAAGAGGCAAACACAGCAATTTAGGAGCCAGCCTGGTTATTTTAGAAGCCATGGAAGTACTGGGGGGGCATCATGCAACTCGAAATCATAGTGTGGCTAGATGGGCCTTACAACAGGGACAGCAACTAAAGGAAAATGTGCATCCAAAATAAGATGGTCAATTAATTCAGAAATGAACCAAGACCTAGTCGCCCCTTGGCATTCACTTGAATGCGTGTGTACACTAACTCCTAATAGAGCACACACCTCCTGAAATGAAATTCACAACCCAAGCAACCTTCTCAGAGCAAGATACGGGTCTGTAAACCTCCAAAGCTTCTTATTACGCTCTATAATCCGCCCAATAAATACACGGACTACATATCCCAGCGAAGTTACCTTTTTGGAATTTATTCAACTGTCATCACTCTCAGGAACCCTGGCCTTACAGATGCAATCTTAAATACCCAAGAAGATGCTTCAGGATTTAAATTTCCACTCATTTTTCGACTTTCCCAGAGGGACTAACTATAACCCGAGGAACAAGAGCCTGGATGAAGTCTCTTACGAGGTTTGCCATAGAAAGTATAAGATGGGAAATGTTGGTAGCACTGAGAGTGACTCTGCTCACCTCGCTGAGATGTATAGCTTTCCCTGCTAGTGTAATCTCGAAATATCCAGGAAAGCACAGTGCCGAAGCTGAATAAATCACAAGACGATATCGAACAAAGTTTTTATGTTCACGGTTTTTGATTATATTTAAAAAAAAAAAATCTAAATCTAATGATTGTTTTCTGAAAAGCCAAGATCTCCCCCAATCTGGACCTAAAATATCAGATTTGTAAATCTCTCTCAACTGGTCCAGATTCAAAAGTGGGTGACGGGTTGGTGTGGAGTGGGTTATGGATGTGTGCTTTGGCTTCATCGAAACGTCTAACCATAATGTAACTAGATATGATGCAGAGAAGCCCGCGAAGGAACGGATGGTGCTTTTTCAATATCTTCTGGTATCTCTTCTAGTAACACTTCTAGGATTAGGAGACGGCCAAGGCCTCACCATTGGGGATACAATTTCCAAAATTCACCTAACATGGGTCACGTGAAGTTTGGGTTTGACTTGGCAGATACACGGCAGAGAGTGTGTAATGTTCATATGTTTGTGAGAATGGCCGCTCAACTCTGGTCCAGCTGAAGACAAAATATAGGAACAGAATGGACATGTCGTGAGAGCTGCTTTATCTACCACCACCCCAGACTTTGAGACACTTATCAGGAACAAAAAGCCTCCCAGCGTTCCCATTACTTCTAATTCATCTCAATGGTGGGCTAAGTTCTAGTTAATTTGTGTTTGTTTTAACAGGAAGTTCCTGTACAGTTTTCTGTTAGTAGAATTATTAATGTGACCTCCGGCAGGAAGCGATTTCCTTTTATCTGGGGGGTTTCGATTGCGCAGTGTGGACTGTGTTAAATTTATGGATCGCTTGTGATATTTGGGCAGGTCTGTATCCCCTTCTCTATAATCATTGCATTGAGCCTCTGGGTTAGTGAGAATTCATGTCTATTTGTGTAACTTGGACAAGACTGGGGAATTCTGGGATATGCTAGAAATGGATTTTTTCATGCCAGCTGCATCTCTGTACACTGAATGTGGAAGGGGATGTGAGTCAACATGTTAAAATGTAAATGTGGTACCATTCTCCAGTCTTGTGGCTGCAG
This sequence comes from Pelodytes ibericus, assembly GCA_036172795.1. NCBI lineage: Eukaryota > Metazoa > Chordata > Amphibia > Anura > Pelodytidae > Pelodytes > Pelodytes ibericus. The sequence goes on along the minus strand of CM069860.1, from coordinate 6,708,431 downwards.
GAGCCTTCTCTAGACTCTGTTAGGATGCTGTGCTTGGGGGGGTGACAAACCATGCAGACTTGTGACGTGCTCGGCCCCATTTATTTAAGGGATATTGAACACTGTTCTGCAGAGGATCCCATGGAGTGGATATACATAGAAACATAGAATGTGTCGGCAGATAAAAACCATACGGTCCATCTAGTCTGCCCAATTTTTTTTTTTGAGTACTTTTATTGGTCCCCCGTTCCCATTCAAATGTGTGTATCTTGTACACACGGCTAGGCCTGCACAATGGACACTGGCTGCAGCATTTACAGCCTCTATAGTTTGACATTAGATAGCCTTGTTGCAGATTTGAGCAACTCTGACCTTGAATACGAAGCTGCTCAACCTGACGAGATGAGAGCGAACGTGTCTACAGTGTCTAAAGGGAGCTAGGCAGATGGGTGGACTCTCTAGATGTGTGGCACGTCGCTGGATAGCTGACAAACTGGGCAATCTTGCTGAAGAGTAATTAGCCAAGCTGCCAGACCCCTTCCTGCAGGTTTAAAATGCACGGACAGCGGATGCTACAAGCAGTGCATCATGGGAGTTTCTAACCTGCCAAGGGGTTTCACACATTAATGCCCTAATATTGGGGCAACATCTGGTGTGATCGTTATTAAAGGGGAGGTAACGACTACAGTGTACAAAAACATATTTTTATTAAGGGTTGCATCATGTGAATAAATAGAGTTGTCCTGCCTCGAAAATGTGCAAATGAGGTTTATTGCTATGGTAACAGACCTGCCCATCTCTTCCTAAGCTTCACTGAATTAAGAAGCCCCGATGAAATCATCATCATGTAAATCTACAGGAGGCCTGGAAATTATTTTAAAGTATTAAGATGTCGCATATTAAACAACTGTACAACATACAGAAATGAGGATAGGTGGAACTGTCCCCCTTTAAACCTTTTTAAGAGGCTATTAAAATGCTTTCTTATGTTAGAATCTATATATTTTCTGGTATTTTTCTTTTCTCTGATGTCATGCTGTCTATTTCTTTGTCTGTCCCTAATTCTAATATATACCTTCTTTTTGTTTTCTTCTTAGGGGAAAACTAGGCAGATATCCTCCATGGCCTGGGAAGGTGAGTAACTTCCTAGTAAACAAATGTAACCCTGTCTTATTTGGAGATGGCCTTGGCACAGTTCTTAATACAGGGCTCGACAAATCCTGGGCGATAGGTCGTCATGGCTATCGCTATCCACATTGTACTTCTAGTTGGTGGGACAATCCTCCCCACTTCAGCAGAGTGCGACCGGGCTGTTTAGAGTCACATGACATCCCAGCGCTCAGCAGGAAGACACTTGAAGATGGTCTGTGTGTGTAAGGGACACAGACCAGGCTGGAGCACAAGGCTCTCTTGCTGGAGGGCACATTGAGAGATGTCTGACTCTCTCTGTGTGTGTGTGTATGTGTGATTGTGTGCATGTGCTCCGAAATTTTTGGCTGTGTGAAAAATGTAATCCTTGAGATTGTTAAAATACAGGTGGCGGTATTTAGACTGGGGGTTTAGTTCAGCAGACACTGTGTGAGATTACATTACATTTCCTTCTGCTTTTTAGATTGTAAACCCACCTAAAGATTTGAAGAAACCACGTGGCAAGAAATGCTTGTTTGTGAAGTTTTTTGGCACAGAAGACCAGTAAGTTTTATTATTATTTGCAGGTATCCAGGAAGCTCCTCTTATCACAATCAGTAATAACGGAAAAGGTGCTGATCATTGTTTAAATTGAGAAGCAGGTATTTTAGTACATTTCAGCCTGACCCCATTCTTCTCTCTTCTACCGCCCTATTCTCACTTCTCCCGAGTCCTCCTCCTCTTACAAAGCTTAAAAGATTCCTACACAATAAGATCTGTCAGCTAAAAACTCACGTGAGAAAATGGACAAATAAATGGCAAGTAACCAGTGCCACCACACAACTGTCCCACTCCCCACTGTCCCCACTTGCTGCTGTCAGGCAAATGCACATGTTCACACGTATTTTTAAAATGTGATTATTGCTTGTAAAATTGGTTCTGTATTAAAGAGTGCAGCTCATACCGACAGGCAGAGACTGTCCACAGAGCTTACCGTCTGAACCTAAGGATTAGCAAGGGTCTAAAGTCTCAGCTCATGTGTTTTGAGCCAGTCATTGATGGATTGGGGGCTTCTGTACCCTTTGCAGTCTATTTCTCTGATACATGGGTTTCATATAGGTTTTTATTTTCATGTATCTTCCTAGTGCTTGGATCAAAGTCGAGCAGCTGAAGCCGTATCATGTGCACAAAGAGGAAATGACCAAGGTCAACAAGGGCAAGCGCTTCCAGCAGGCTGTGGATGCGGTGGAGGAGTACCTGAAGAAGGCCAAAGCCAAGGAGCTGGTGAGATAACTTAGAAGGGAGCACTGACTCGGAACGCTTGACATTGGCTGACTCTGCTGTTGGCTTGGACTACTCTGATGGAGGGTTCAGCGAAGCCCCATAGGACAGAGTTAAACAAATTTATGTAGCCTTTAGGAGACAGACAGACATATTCAGGCCTCCCGGTGTTTTTAGGAGACAGACAGACATATTCAGGACTCCTGGTGTTTTTAGGAGCCAGACAGACATATTCAGGACTCCCAGTGTTTTTAGGAGCCAGGCAGACATATTCAGGACTCCTGGTGTTTTTAGGAGCCAGACAGACATATTCAGGCCTCCCGGTGTTTTTAGGAGCCAGACAGACATATTCAGGACTCGGCCTGGTGTTTTTAGGAGCCAGACAGACATATTCAGGACTCCCGGTGTTTTTGGGAGCCAGACAGACATATTCAGGACTCCCGGTGTTTTTAGGAGCCAGACAGACATACTCAGGACTTGGCCTGGTGTTTTTAGGAGCCAGACAGACATATTCAGGACTCCCGGTGTTTTTAGGAGCCAGACAGACATATTCAGGACTCGGCCTGGTGTTTTTAGGAGCCAGACAGACATATTCAGGACTCCCGGTGTTTTTAGGAGCCAGACAGACATATTCAGGACTTGGCCTGGTGTTTTTAGGAGCCAGACAGGCATACTCAGGACTTGGCCTGGTGTTTTTAGGAGCCAGACAGACATATTCAGGACTTGGCCTGGTGTTTTTAGGAGCCAGACAGGCATACTCAGGACTTGGCCTGGTGTTTTTAGGAGCCAGACAGGCATACTCAGGACTCGGCCTGGTGTTTTTAGGAGCCAGACAGGCATACTCAGGACTCGGCCTGGTGTTTTTAGGAGCCAGACAGGCATACTCAGGACTCGGTCTGGTGTTTTTAGGAGCCAGACAGGCATACTCAGGACTCGGCCTAGTGTTTTTAGGAGCCAGACAGGCATACTCAGGACTCCCGGTGTTTTTAGGAGCCAGACAGACATATTCAGGACTTGGCCTGGTGTTTTTAGGAGCCAGGGAATTGGAACTTCTGTAGAGCTCAATGGAAAACAAGCAAAAATATTAGGAGCCAGGCTCCCCTGCCGAAGGGTTCGCAGTTTCTTACACTGAGGAATGTGTTTTGAGCTTTCTCTCGACGTGAAGTGTTCAAGTTTGAAGTGGTTTTTGAGTCTGATCCATTCAATGATTAGCCAACCAGCAGCCACTGCAGCCTGCCTTCCACTGTGACTGCGACCTGAGCCCCTGATATACTGTCTCAACATTCTCAGCTCTAACTAAACGTCTCCTATTACCTTTAATATCCAGGTTCTCTACATTAAGCAATGACAAATTAAAATATTCCCCTAAGATTTCATTACCAAAAGACTTTTAACGTCACTTTTCTAGACCCCCTGCCCAATATGTGTTTTTATTGCGCTTCCAGTGTTGGTTACTACCTCTGGCTCGCACTCTACGACAGGAAATGCTTGGCTGGATGAGGGTCATCGGAATTGTAGTTCTTTAATACCTTTTTATTACCAACTGTGAAAGCCACAGATTTCATGTTTGAGCCACATGGATTGATAAACTAATTTGTTTCCACCACAGGGATTATTGATCATCAGCCAGGCAGCAAGGGTTGGGTACACAGATTTATATTGGTATCTGGAGCTTGACAGTGCTGCAATTCAGCTCCATTGTAAACACCGCACACTGAATGGGTCTAGAAATCCAATAATTTGCTAATTGAAAATGCATGAAAACAACCTTGCAGTGTGGAGTCAGTCAGTATTATTACCAGCGTTATTTGGTCCTATATTCAGATCCTTCTTTTTACTAAGCAGCAGTATCCCTGTGAACAATCTGTTATCTCTTCCAGTCACATTGCCAGTGGTAACTCTTTCAAACCTGTTACAGGTGAAGTAACGGCAATATTTAAAACTAATAATACAATGATCCTCTTTTTGGCGCTCACTTTCTGTCCATCTTGTTTTGATTATCTCTCTAGTATAGTACACTAGAAATCAAGCACTAGGACACTTTCATGCAGTGATTGCTTGTGGGAGTGGAAAGATTGAAACTCTTCTAGACCAATAGCAAAGACTTCTGTCAAGGGGAGTGTCAGTTGGAGACAGGCCACGCCCGTTTCGAAAAATGCATGACTCGTATCACGTACTGCTGTATAATTCTGGATTATCTTCTAAATGAAACATCATAGAAAGTGACTGAATCTGCTGAACTGTGGCTATTTAACGTTTAGACATTACTCCAATTTTGGAATTCATCTGTCAGTGATGGACATAAATTGTAGCGGTTGGATCTCATTCCATCATCTAATTGTTTCTTCTATTTAAGAGTAACGAAGAAAAAGGTAAAGGAGCCGGGGGTAAGAAGGCAGAGGGCAAGTCCAAGAAGAACAGCGGTGAAAGGAAGAGGAAATCCACTGACTCGAGTGGGCGCTCCCCCCCAAAGAAGCCTCGTGACCAGAGCCCCCGAAAACGTGGCCGGCCCCCAAAGGATGAGAAGGTACGTTGCAGGACCAGACACCTCATTACACTGCGAGATTATCAGGATAGATAACTGGTACTTACTAAATTCTCCAAATACGGAATATATAATTCTGATTAACCAGGCTTTATTGGGGCTGTATAGGGAATAGATGATGGACCGTTACAAGCTTGACGCATTTCGAACATCGATTATGGTGAAGTGTGAAACGTGTCACGCTTGTAACACCATGCCGTGTTGGTTGAGGCTGCTCGTTTTGGGATTAATTAATTTGTGGTCGGGTTGGTATATGGATTCCCTTGTTTACCAGTCAACCCTTCAGACTGGTACGGTATGAGACGTAACTGGGAGAGGCGGCTGGTAAGCAGACTGCTCCATGCTACGGCAAGGTAACAATATTTTAAAGGAAACTTTCGACCGTATTGGCACATGTACAGAGTGGGGACTCATACCCGCTTATCTAATAGGGTGTTCTTTGTCGGCTGGTGTTAAGGTCCCCTCTGTTGATCACCTTTTGAAAAAAAAAAAAGTATTCCTCTCTCTGGCAGTGAGAGACAGTCACTAACAATGGAATCATGGCAGCTGCAGGTCAGAGTAATATCAACATGACCTGCCATTTTATACTTTTTCTAGGAGCAGTCATCTTTTAACATGTGCCTCTATTTAGGAAGCACAAGTAAAAAAATAAAAAGGAAGTTTTTTAGTGTCCCTTTAATTTACCTTCAGAAGATTTTTAAATATGCAGTAGAGGTTTTGTCTGTTTGTTTGTTTTATTTTTATAATTCTCTATTAAACTGCTCTCCTACCTACAAATAATCTGTTACATAATGTGTATTGTTTTAGTTTAATTTGCCTATTTTATTCATTCTTCCTTTCTTGCTTGTTTACAAATGTTATATATTAGCAAATATATAAGGCTTTATTCATGAAAGAGGGGGGTGTCAAAGGTAAGGCCAAAAGAACTTCCAATTCAGCTTTACTCTGACTTCATTTTGCAATTCCCTTCTCATTGCTCTCTTGGGACCCAGGTGGATGGCTGGTGTGTGCCCAATGTAAAGTTTGTGCCTTTCTGTGCAGAGGTACTTATCTTCAAAGGTGTAAGTGGTGTACAAATTGTGTGTACAGCTGTATGCTCAGAATTGTCACAATACCTCCAGGGGGTGGATCAAGTGGATTTTAATGCAGAATGCTATATTATTTTTTGGTTTTAGATGAAAATCCCTATTATGTGCCAGTAAATGTCGCTCTTGGAACGTTTGGTAAACGCTGCATTGTTTAATTTCTCAATTCACTGCTGATCTGTTTGATGCAGTTGAGGGAGCAGGCAGGTGGGATTTAAAAATGAATAAATCATGCTTTAAATTACTAAGTGCTTTTTTTTAAATAAGTGCTTCCTGACAAAGCTAAAAACGTAGTTTTACTAACTCACCAAGATCCTCTGCCTCTGGGCATTTCTTCAGCCTGTGTGAGATTTCTACTGTTCTTCTTGTTTTGATATTTTAAACCCTCTATAGCAAACTGGACCTGGCTATTGTTTTGCTTGCAAAGGAATCTCTGTAAAGAGCAGTCATTTCTTTTATTATACAAGAACAGACCAAATCCCTGACATTTCAGTGTAATGAACGACCATAGTGTATTATTCTGATACTTTTAGGGATTTTTCTGAAAGGTCAAATGCATTTTTAATGTCTGCAATTATCTGGTTTTCCAGGGAACTTGAAGAAGCTGCAGGTTTTAAAATGTTACCAGCAGATAAAGCAAATTTGGTAGGGCTGTATTTATGATAGAGGGAATTGAGAAGGGAAGTGCAAATTTAAGCCCCAAACCGCTTCCAATTCAGCTACACTTTAAACTCTATTTTCTCAATTCCCTGCGACTCATGAATAAATCCCACCCTGGTCACTCTGTGGGCTGGAGGTATAAGGCTTTATCCCATCACAGGTACCCTGGTGTGTAGAAAGAGCATGTCACCTTGATCCAGCGAGCTGATTGGACGCCCAGATCCGATCCCCTGTTTGTGTGTGTTTCCCACAGGGCATGTTTACATTTTAAAGACATAGACTCACCTATTGGCACGCATGTTAATGACTTGGGCCGTGTTCCAGAAACGAGTCAGCGTGCTACAGCCAGCATTTACTTAACCCTTCATTTGCTGCAGCCAGCATTTACTTAACCCTTCATGTGCTACAGCCAGCATTTACTTAACCCTTCATGTGCTGCAGCCAGCATTTACTTAACCCTTCATGTGCTGCAGCTAGCGTTTACTTAACCCTTCATGTGCTGCAGCCAGCGTTTACTTAACCCTTCATGTGCTACAGCCAGCGTTTACTTAACCATTCATGTGCTGCAGGCAGCGTTTACTTAACCCTTCATGTGCTGCAGCCAGCGTTTACTTAACCCTTCATGTGCTGCAGCCAGCGTTTACTTAACCCTTCATGTGCTGCAGCCAGCGTTTACTTAACCCTTCGTGTGCTGCAGCCAGCGTTTACTTAACCCTTTGTGTGCTGCAGCCAGCGTTTACTTCACCCGCAGTGTGCTGCAGCCAGCGTTTACTTCACCCCCAGCATGCTGCAGCCAGCGTTTACTTAACCCTTTGTGTGCTACAGCCAGCGTTTACTTCACCCGCAGTGTGCTGCAGCCAGCGTTTACTTCACCCGCAGTGTGCTGCAGCCAGTGTTTACTTAACCATTCATGTGCTGCAGTCAGTGTTTACTTAACCATTCATGTGCTGCAGCCAGCGTTTACTTAACCCTTCATGTGCTGCAGCCAGCGTTTACTTAACCCTTCATGTGCTGCAGCCAGCGTTTACTTCACCCTTCATGTGCTGCAGCCAGCGTTTACTTCACCCTTCATGTGCTGCAGCCAGCGTTTACTTCACCCGCAGTGTGCTGCAGCCAGCGTTTACTTAACCCCCAGTGTGCTGCAGCCAGCATTTACCTTACCCGCAGTGTGCTGCAGCCAGCGTTTACTTCACCCGCAGTGTGCTGCAGCCAGCGTTTACTTAACCCCCAGTGTGCTGCAGCCAGCGTTTACCTTACCCGCAGTGTGCTGCAGCCAGCGTTTACTTAACCCGCAGTGTGCTGCAGCCAGCGTTTACTTAACCCGCAGTGTGCTGCAGCCAGCGTTTACTTAACCCGCAGTGGGCTGCAGCCAGCGTTTACTTCACCCGCAGTGTGCTGCAGCCAGCGTTTATTTCACCCGCAGTGTGCTGCAGCCAGCGTTTACTTAACCCGCCGTGTGCTGCAGCCAGCGTTTACTTCACCCGCCGTGTGCTGCAGCCAGCGTTTACTTCACCCGCAGTGTGCTGCAGCCAGCGTTTACTTCACCCGCCGTGTGCTGCAGCCAGCGTTTACTTCACCCGCAGTGTGCTGCAGCCAGCGTTTACTTCACCCGCAGTGTGCTGCAGCCAGCGTTTACTTAACCTGTCGTGTGCTGCAGCCGGCGTTTACTTAACCTGTCGTGTGCTGCAGCCGGCGTTTACTTAACCTGTCGTGTGCTGCAGCCGGCGTTTACTTAACCTGTCGTGTGCTGCAGCCGGCGTTTACTTAACCTGTCGTGTGCTGCAGCCGGCGTTTACTTAACCTGTCGTGTGCTGCGGCCAGCGTTTATTTAACCCGTTGTGTGCTACGGCCAGCGTTTACTTAACCCTTTGTATGCTGCGGCCAGCGCTTACTTAACCCGTCGTGGGCTGCGGCCAGCGCTTACTTAACCCTTTGTGTGCTGCGGCCAGCGCTTACTTAACCCGTCGTGGGCTGCGGCCAGCGCTTACTTAACCCTTAGTTAGATTTATTTGCAGTAATGCTGGAGAATCGCTCACTAACCCTAGAAAAATGTCTGGTTATTTACAGAAATACAAAAGCAGCTAAAAACATGTTTAAATTAACTTTATTCAAACAAAAGAATCCATTTATTGGGATAATGAGAATATGGATGGTTGAGTCAGGTGGGCCCACACCTTGCTGTCTGAGGGGCCGCACGGTGGACGCCTCTGGTTTAGAGGGAATCACCCAGAGAGTTTCTATGCTTTCTGCAGCAATGCAGCAAAATCAGCCGGGGAACCTGGACGGGATCCATTTATTTTGTGCTGGTTCAGTCTATTTCTTGCTTCTCTTATCAGTGTCTCCTCTCGGGAATACAGGCTGCAGCAATACCCTCTGCTGTGCTCGTTCCCCAAACTACGAGACACTGGAACCTACGTGTGGTGAACCCCCCCCCCCCCCCCCCCCCCCACAGCAAATGTACTAATAGAAGTGCTTACCGAATCCGTAACCTGGTTACATAGAAATATTTTATGCTTTTCATGCTGAGGTGGTAATCTGTTCCACCCTCTGTCCACAGGGGGCAGCCATTTTGCTCTGCTGTCCACACTGCGTTTTGTTTTATTTAAAGGAACACTACCACTTACAGTCACACTGCTTTAGTTACATATTTTATTAAATACAGTCACAAAAGACATATCTGAAATCAACAATACAAAATAAAAAAAATAAAACCGTTTCATTTTTTGGGTGGGAGTGTCCCTTTAAATTATTTCAGTGTTTGGTACATTGAGGTGTTACCTCTCACCCGCCCATGTTTGGCACAGACTGTCCCTTTTATTTATTTATATAGACGCTCAGAAAATTTGGCATGGAGGAAAACATGTTAAAAGCAATAGAGCTCTGAAAATCATGTGTAAGCTGCACATACATGTGTTTTGTACACAGTTTCCTAAAGACTTGATTTGCATTTACTCTTTTCAATGGGGAATGGGTCATTTGCATACCGTGCCGCAGGTGATGTCATAATCGGGAGACTCCACAGACGCATTTAAAACACGTTTTTCTCCTAATTTGCTTGCAATTCTGATAACGCAATGTATAGATCATTTTAAATCATTTTATATTCTGTACGTTCCCTGTAAACATGTTTAAATGATACAATCCGAGGAGCCAGGGTTGGGACATGCCCTAGTGCTTGCTCCTAACCATTGTCATTGTTTTACTCTGTGAGAGGACCAACGCTCCTGGCTCCTAAAAGTAGCCAGACAGAAATCCCCAGTGATTTGTCAAGCCCTGCATGTTGGTAACCCCAGAATTGACATGTCCTCCTCCTTTACGAACCTGTGAATAAACACGGCTTTATTCCCCACGGGTCTTGGCGTTTAGAGTTGGATATGGAGGAAATGGTTCCAAAGTAGAGAAACCAGTTCTGAGATGGTTTCGACTGAGAGCTTCATTCATGAAATGGGAATTTCAAACTTCAGGCCAAAGTAGAGTTGGAAAAATTCTCCAAAATTGTTTTTTTAGTGTGAGATTTCTTTCCCGATTTTTTCGGTCCAGGTTGCAGATGGCGGTCTGCTATAGTAGTAGCTTGAAGTCTAAATTCTCTGTAAACTTACAGCTGTCAAAACATAGGGTAAATCAGTTGTTTTGCCACCATTCAGTCAATATCTGTCCGTCCCTTGGCAATCTGTGTAATTGGCTTTGCTGGGTTGAACGCCCATGCTGATCTGGCATCACACAGAGAAAGTAAATTGGCATTTGGTCTGTTTCTATTTTTAATGCAACTGTAAAATCTGAACAACCAAGTCAAAAAAATCTGTCTTATGTTTCATCGAACGATTTAGACATTTTAAATACCAAAAAATAATGAAGGAATTCTCTGTATAGCTCTCTCATTATGGCGGACGTGTTGTGTAGAATCTTGGGTCAGATGAAGGAAGATCTGACCCAAGATGTCCGCCCCCCGATAGAACTATTCAGAGCAAAGAGGGCTCAATGATATGCTTTATTTGTATTCTTTCATTAAAGCATTTCTATTTAGTCTGGATGCAATCTTTCAGTTAAGCATAATTACATTTTTGGCTGATCCTTTAACTGCAGCCATGTGCCCCCTCCCCTTCACACACCGGCAATTGTGGGTTGGGGAGCGTTGCACCCAGTATATATAAGAGGGGTTTTAGTGATGTTCTGTGTTCCGGTTGGAGTGCCAGCCAAATCATTGGATAGTGGTTACTAAGCAGTGTGCATATTGCTATTTCTGTCATTTTTACATGTAGTTTGTATGTGGATAACCTGGGAAAACAGACAAACCAGTAAAATCCAATTCTGTAGTCGCCAGGGTGTAAAAGTATTAAATTATTATTAAAGTGTTTTTAATTAAAACTATAATTTACTTTCCCATTTAAAGGTAAACAAAAAAACTTCTGCCTAATTCTAAAGTTGCATCAAGTGTAGATATTTTAAGTAGAAACGCTTTAATGAAAGAATACAAATTAAGCACCTTACTGAGCTCTCTTTAATCTGTATAGCTCTATCAGGGGTGGACATGTTGTTTAGAATCTTTGCTCAGTATAGCTCTATCAGGGGGCGGACATGTTGTTTAGAATCTTTACCCTGTATAGCTCTATCAGGGGGTGGACACGTTGTTTAGAATCTTTGCTCTGTATAGCTCTATCAGGGGGTGGACACGTTGTTTAAAATCTTTTCTCTGTATAGCTCTATCAGGGGGCAGGCATGTTGTTTAGAATCTTTGCACTGTATAGCTCTATCAGGGGGTGGACACGTTGTTAAGAATCTTTGCTCTGTATAGCTCTATCAGGGGGCAGGCATGATGTTTAGAATCTTTGCACTGTATAGCTCTATCAGGGGGTGGACACGTTGTTTAGAATCTTTGCTCTGTATAGCTCTATCAGGGGGCAGGCATGATGTTTAGAATCTTTGTTCTGTATAGCTCTATCAGGGGGTGGACATGTTGTTTAGAATCTTTGCTCTGTATAGCTCTATCAGGGGACGGACATGTTGTTTAGAATCTTTGCACTGTATAGCTCTATCAGGAAGCGGACATGTTGTTTAGAATCTTTGCTCTGTATAGCTCTATCAGGAAGCGGACATGTTGTTTAGAATCTTTGCTCTGTATAGCTCTATCAGGGGGTGGACACGTTGTTTAGAATCTTTGCTCTGTATAGCTCTATCAGGGGGCAGGCATGATGTTTAGAATCTTTGCACTGTATAGCTCTATCAGGAAGCGGACATGTTGTTTAGAATCTTTGCTCTGACCAAAGATGTCTGCCCCTGATGTTGGTTTTTATCCCCTTGCAAGCCATGAGGACTGGGAATCCTGACATCCACTAGTATACAGCATGCTCCCACCTTCCACAGTACAGACCCTATCTATAAAATCCATCACTTGCAGTAATACATTATGTTCTGTGTGACTGTCACTTTATCTGATACTATTTAACCCCTTATTCCGGTGATCTGTTGGTTTGATCGGAATGACTGGAGGTATAAGCTGGTAGTGAAAGTCAGGAGAGCATTTTATTTGTTGTATGGCTGGACTGATAGCTCAGCTTGTTGGTGACCCAAAAAATGGAGCCCGTTTCAGTCCCCATGTTAAAGGTCTAAACTCAACCTTTTATCCTTGTTGGGTCGAAAAAAATGAGTGCCATTAAGTTGGAAAAAGAGATCTCTAAGTTCCTTCCTGGTATAACCATGCAGAGTGCACCCCTCTCAGTATGTATGTATTAAATGACTGTCCATACATCTCGGTAACCTTCTCCACCCTCTCTGCTTAGGCTCCTGCGGTGCCCCAGCCCAGCACCCTGAAGAAGCTAGCCATGAAAACTGTCTCTCGGTTCAGCTGGCCCCCACCGTCAAACGAGGTAAGACCTGGCACCAGGGGTACCCTAGCCTGTGTCGGTAATAAGGAGCGGAGAGGGGGCTTTCCTGAACCCGGAGGGTCTACCGCAATAATAGTCCAGTGACCGAGGAGTTTACCTGTGCAGTCACAGACGAGGATTGGGAGACACCCACAGACTCCATAAAGAGCAAATGGGGTAGAGGGGTTTCTCTCAAACAGTGTGAACTCCAATCAGGTAAAACCTGATATAAAAGGACAACGAAGTTCTGTGTACCTGAGAGATTGCATCAAGTGCAGGCATTTTATATCAAAATGATTTAAGGAAAGAATATAAATACTTACTGAGCCCTCATCACTGATGTCTCCAGACTCCTGTGCAGATCTAGCTATCGAGCTGGCAGTGTGGACTTGCATGTGTCTCATAAGGTCGCTCGCCTTTTAGGAAGAGAAAAACCTAATCAGTGATGTCATGGTTGCAGACACTGGCCTCCCAGCTCTGCGAGACGTACAGATTCTCTGTCACCATCACACACGTGTGACATATAGATATAAAGCCAGGTCTGTCAAACATAGAATGTGTCACCGGTAGATAACATCTACCACTTCCACTGGAAGGCTATTCCATACATCCACTACCCTCTCAGTAAAGTAATACTTCCTGATATTATGTTTAAATCTTGCCCCTCTAATTTAAGACTATGTCCTCTAGTTGTGGTAGATTTTCTTCTTTTAAATATACTCTCCTCCTTTACTTTACTATGTCTCTGTCATATCCCCCCTGTTACGTCTTTCCTCCAAGATATACATGTTATGATCCTTTAACCTTCCTGGTAAGTTTTATCCTTCAACCCATGAACCAGTTTAGTAGCCCTTCTCTGAACTCTATCCAAAGTATCAATATCCTTCTGGACATACGGTCTCCAGTACTGCGTACAATATTCCAAGTGAGGTCTCACCAGCGCTTTGTACAATACTCCAAGTGAGGTCTCACCAGCGCTCTGTACAATGGCATGAGCACTTCCCTCTTTCTACTGCTAATACCTCTCCCTATATAACCAAGCATTCTGCTAATACCTCTCCCTATATAACCAAGCATTCTGCTAATACCTCTCCCTATACAACCAAGCATTCTGCTAATACCTCTCACCTCTCCCTATACAACCAAGCATTCTGCTAATACCTCTCCCTATACAATTAGGCATTCTGCTAATACCTCTCCCTATGCAACCAAGCATTCTGCCAATACCTCTCCCTATGCAACCAAGCATTCTGCCAATACCTCTCCCTATGCAACCAAGCATTCTGCCAATACCTCTCCCTATACAACCAAGCATTCTGCCAATACCTCTCCCTATGCAACCAAGCATTCTGCTAATACCTCTCCCTATACAACCAAGCATTCTGCTAATACCTCTCCCTATACAACCAAGCATTCTGCTAATACCTCTCCCTATGCAACCAAGCATTCTGCCAATACCTCTCCCTATGCAACCAAGCATTCTGCTAATACCTCTCCCTATACAACCAAGCATTCTGCTAATACCTCTCCCTATGCAACCAGGCATTCTGCTAATTCCTCTCCCTATAGAAACAAGCATTCTGCTAATTCCTCTCCCTATTCTACCAAGCATTCTGCTAATACCTCTCCCTATTCTACCAAGCATTCTGCTAGCATTTCCTGCTGCTCGATTACATTTTCCAGCTGCTCTATTACATTTTCCTGCTGCTCTATTACATTTTCCTGCTGCTCTACTTATCTTTTAAGTCCTCTGAAATTATTACTCCTAAATCCCTTTCCTCAGATGTTGAGTTTAGGACTGTACCCAATAGTCTATATTCTGCTTTTGAGTTTTTACGCCCAAGGTGCATAATCTTGCACTTGTCCACATTAAATGTCAGTTGCCACAGCTCTGACCATTTTTCTAGTTTAGCTAAATCATTTGCCATTAGGCTTATCCCTCCATGAATATCAACCCTGCTGCAAATCTTTGTATCATAAAGACATACCTTACCAACAAGACCTTCTGCAATATCCCTAATACAAATATTAAAGATAATGGGTCCAAGTACAGACCCCTGAGGTACCCCACTAGTAACAAGACCTTCCGCAATATCACTGATAAAAATATTAAAGAGAATGGGCCCAACCACAGATCCCTGAGGTACCCCACTAGTAACAAGACCTTCCGCAATATCACTAATAACAATATTATAGAGAATGGGTCCAAACCAGACCCCTGAGGTACCCCACTAGTAACAAGACCTTCTGCAATATCACTAATAACAATATTAAAGAGAATGGGTCCAAGTACAGACCCCTGAGGTACCCCACTAGTAACAAGACCTTCTGCAATATCACTAATAACAATATTATAGAGAATGGGTCCAAGTACAGATCCCTGAGGTATCCCACTAGTAACAAGACCTTCTGCAATATCACTAATAACAATATTATAGAGAATGGGTCCAAGTACAGATCCCTGAGGTACCCCACTAGTAACAAGACCTTCTGCAATATCACTAATAACAATATTATAGAGAATGGGTCCAAGTACAGATCCCTGAGGTACCCCACTAGTAACAAGACCTTCTGCAATATCACTAATAACAATATTATAGAGAATGGGTCCAAGTACAGACCCCTGAGGTACCCCACTAGTAACAAGACCTCCTGCAATATCACTAATAATAATATTATAGAGAATGTGTCCAAGTACAGATCCCTGAGGTACCGCACTAGTAACAAGACCTTCTGTAATATCACTAATAACAATATTATAGAGAATGGGTCCAAACCAGACCCCTGAGGTACCCCACTAGTAACAAGACCTTCTGCAATATCACTAATAACAATATTATAGAGAATGGGTCCAAGTACAGATCCCTGAGGTACCCCACTAGTAACAAGACCTTCTGTAATATCACTAATAACAATATTATAGAGAATGGGTCCAAACCAGACCCCTGAGGTACCCCACTAGTAACAAGACCTTCTGCAATATCACTAATAACAATATTATAGAGAATGGGCCCAAGCACAGATCCCTGAGGTACCCCACTAGTAACAAGACCTTCTGCAATATCACTAATAACAATATTATAGAGAATGGGTCCAAGTATAGACCCCTGAGGTACCCCACTAGTAACAAGACCTTCTGCAATATCACTAATAACAATATTATAGAGAATGGGCCCAAGCACAGATCCCTGAGGTACCCCACTAGTAACAAGACCTTCTGCAATATCACTAATAACAATATTATAGAGAATGGGTCCAAGTACAGATCCCTGAGGTACCCCACTAGTAACAAGACCTTCTGCAATATCACTAATAACAATATTATAGAGAATGGGTCCAAGTACAGATCCCTGAGGTACCCCACTAGTAACAAGACCTTCTGTAATATCACTAATAACAATATTATAGAGAATGGGTCCAAACCAGACCCCTGAGGTACCCCACTAGTAACAAGACCTTCTGCAATATCACTAATAACAATATTATAGAGAATGGGCCCAAGCACAGATCCCTGAGGTACCCCACTAGTAACAAGACCTTCTGCAATATCACTAATAACAATATTATAGAGAATGGGTCCAAGTATAGACCCCTGAGGTACCCCACTAGTAACAAGACCTTCTGCAATATCACTAATAACAATATTATAGAGAATGGGTCCAAGTACAGATCCCTGAGGTACCCCACTAGTAACAAGACCTTCTGTAATATCACTAATAACAATATTATAGAGAATGGGTCCAAACCAGACCCCTGAGGTACCCCACTAGTAACAAGACCTTCTGCAATATCACTAATAACAATATTATAGAGAATGGGTCCAAGTATAGACCCCTGAGGTACCCCACTAGTAACAAGACCTTCTGCAATATCACTAATAACAATATTATAGAGAATGGGCCCAAGCACAGATCCCTGAGGTACCCCACTAGTAACAAGACCTTCTGCAATATCACTAATAACAATATTATAGAGAATGGGTCCAAGTACAGATCCCTGAGGTACCCCACTAGTAACAAGACCTTCTGTAATATCACTAATAACAATATTATAGAGAATGGGTCCAAACCAGACCCCTGAGGTACCCCACTAGTAACAAGACCTTCTGCAATATCACTAATAACAATATTATAGAGAATGGGTCCAAACCAGACCCCTGAGGTACCCCACTAGTAACAAGACCTCCTGCAATATCACTAATAACAATATTATAGAGAATGGGTCCAAGTATAGACCCCTGAGGTACCCCACTAGTAACAAGACCTTCTGCAATATCACTAATAACAATATTATAGAGAATGGGTCCAAGTACAGACCCCTGAGGTACCCCACTAGTAACAAGACCTTCTGCAATATCACTAATAACAATATTATAGAGAATGGGTCCAAGTACAGATCCCTGAGGTACCCCACTAGTAACAAGACCTTCTGTAATATCACTAATAACAATATTATAGAGAATGGGTCCAAACCAGACCCCTGAGGTACCCCACTAGTAACAAGACCTTCTGCAATATCACTAATAACAATATTATAGAGAATGGGTCCAAGTATAGACCCCTGAGGTACCCCACTAGTAACAAGACCTTCTGCAATATCACTAATAACAATATTATAGAGAATGGGCCCAAGCACAGATCCCTGAGGTACCCCACTAGTAACAAGACCTTCTGCAATATCACTAATAACAATATTATAGAGAATGGGTCCAAGTACAGATCCCTGAGGTACCCCACTAGTAACAAGACCTTCTGTAATATCACTAATAACAATATTATAGAGAATGGGTCCAAACCAGACCCCTGAGGTACCCCACTAGTAACAAGACCTTCTGCAATATCACTAATAACAATATTATAGAGAATGGGTCCAAACCAGACCCCTGAGGTACCCCACTAGTAACAAGACCTCCTGCAATATCACTAATAACAATATTATAGAGAATGGGTCCAAGTATAGACCCCTGAGGTACCCCACTAGTAACAAGACCTTCTGCAATATCACTAATAACAATATTATAGAGAATGGGTCCAAGTACAGACCCCTGAGGTACCCCACTAGTAACAAGACCTTCTGCAATATCACTAATAACAATATTATAGAGAATGGGCCCAAGTACAGATCCCTGAGGTACCCCACTAGTAACAAGACCTTCTGCAATATCACTAATAACAATATTATAGAGAATGGGTCCAAGTACAGACCCCTGAGGTACCCCACTAGTAACAAGACCTTCTGCAATATCACTAATAACAATATTATAGAGAATGGGTCCAAGTACAGATCCCTGAGGTACCCCACTAGTAACAAGACCTTCTGCAATATCACTAATAACAATATTATAGAGAATGGGTCCAAGTACAGACCCCTGAGGTACCCCACTAGTAACAAGACCTTCTGCAATATCACTAATAACAATATTATAGAGAATGGGCCCAAACCAGACCCCTGAGGTACCCCACTAGTAACAAGACCTTCTGCAATATCACTAATAACAATATTATAGAGAATGGGTCCAAGTACAGATCCCTGAGGTACCCCACTAGTAACAAGACCTTCTGCAATATCACTAATAACAATATTATAGAGAATGGGTCCAAGTACAGATCCCTGAGGTACCCCACTAGTAACAAGACCTTCTGCAATATCACTAATAACAATATTATAGAGAATGGGTCCAAGTACAGATCCCTGAGGTACCCCACTAGTAACAAGACCTTCTGCAATATCACTAATAACAATATTATAGAAAATGGGTCCAAGTACAGATCCCTGAGGTACCCCACTAGTAACAGGACCTTCTGCAATATCACTAATAACAATATTATAGAGAATGGGTCCAAGTACAGACCCCTGAGGTACCCCACTAGTAACAGGACCTTCTGCAATATCACTAATAACAATATTATAGAGAATGGGTCCAAGTACAGACCCCTGAGGTACCCCACTAGTAACAGGACCTTCTGCAATATCACTAATAACAATATTATAGAGAATGGGTCCAAGTACAGACCCCTGAGGTACCCCACTAGTAACAAGACCTTCTGCAATATCACTAATAACAATATTATAGAGAATGGGTCCAAGTACAGACCCCTGAGGTACCCCACTAGTAACAAGACCTTCTGCAATATCACTAATAACAATATTAAAGAGAATGGGTCCAAGTACAGATCCCTGAGGTACCCCACTAGTAACAAGACCTTCTGCAATATCACTAATAACAATATTATAGAGAATGGGTCCAAGTACAGATCCCTGAGGTACCCCACTAGTAACAAGACCTTCTGTAATATCGCTAATAACAATATTATAGAGAATGGGTCCAAGTACAGATCCCTGAGGTACCCCACTAGTAACAAGACCTTCTGCAATATCACTAATAACAATATTATAGAGAATGGGTCCAAGTACAGACCCCTGAGGTACCCCACTAGTAACAAGACCTTCTGCAATATCACTAATAACAATATTATAGAGAATGGGTCCAAGTACAGCTCCCTGAGGTACCCCACTAGTAACAAGACCTTCTGTAATATCACTAATAACAATATTATAGAGAATGGGTCCAAGTACAGATCCCTGAGGTACCCCACTAGTAACAAGACCTCCTGCAATATCACTAATAACAATATTATAGAGAATGGGTCCAAGTACAGATCCCTGAGGTACCCCACTAGTAACAACACCTTCTGCAATATCACTAATAACAATATTATAGAGAATGGGTCCAAGTACAGACCCCTGAGGTACCCCACTAGTAACAAGACCTTCTGCAATATCACTAATAACAATATTATAGAGAATGGGTCCAAGTACAGACCCCTGAGGTACCCCACTAGTAACAAGACCTTCTGCAATATCACTAATAACAATATTATAGAGAATGGGTCCAAGTACAGATCCCTGAGGTACCCCACTAGTAACAAGACCTCCTGCAATATCACTAATAACAATATTATAGAGAATGGGTCCAAGTACAGATCCCTGAGGTACCCCACTAGTAACAAGACCTTCTGCAATATCACTAATAACAATATTATAGAGAATGGGTCCAAGTACAGATCCCTGAGGTACCCCACTAGTAACAAGACCTTCTGCAATATCACTAATAACAATATTATAGAGAATGGGTCCAAGTACAGACCCCTGAGGTACCCCACTAGTAACAAGACCTTCTGCAATATCACTAATAACAATATTATAGAGAATGGGTCCAAGTACAGATCCCTGAGGTACCCCACTAGTAACAAGACCTTCTGCAATATCACTAATAATAATATTATAGAGAATGGGTCCAAGTACAGATCCCTGAGGTACCCCACTAGTAACAAGACCTTCTGCAATATCACTAATAACAATATTATAGAGAATGGGTCCAAGTACAGATCCCTGAGGTACCCCACTAGTAACAAGACCTCCTGCAATATCACTAATAATAATATTATAGAGAATGTGTCCAAGTACAGATCCCTGAGGTACCCCACTAGTAACAAGACCTTCTGCAATATCACTAATAACAATATTATAGAGAATGGGTCCAAGTACAGATCCCTGAGGTACCCCACTAGTAGCAAGACCTTCTGCAATATCACTAATAATAATATTATAGAGAATGGGTCCAAGTACGGACCCCTGAGGTACCCCACTAGTAACAAGACCTTCTGCAATATCACTAATAACAATATTATAGAGAATGGGTCCAAGTACAGATCCCTGAGGTACCCCACTAGTAACAAGACCTTCTGCAATATCACTAATAACAATATTATAGAGAATGGGTCCAAGTACAGATCCCTGAGGTACCCCACTAGTAACAAGACCTTCTGCAATATCACTAATAACAATATTATAGAGAATGGGTCCAAGTACAGATCCCTGAGGTACCCCACTAGTAACAAGACCTTCTGCAATATCACTAATAACAATATTATAGAGAATGGGTCCAAGTACAGATCCCTGAGGTACCCCACTAGTAACAAGACCTTCTGCAATATCACTAATAACAATATTATAGAGAATGGGTCCAAGTACAGACCCCTGAGGTACCCCACTAGTAACAAGACCTTCTGCAATATCACTAATAACAATATTATAGAGAATGGGTCCAAGTACAGATCCCTGAGGTACCCCACTAGTAACAAGACCTTCTGCAATATCACTAATAACAATATTATAGAGAATGGGTCCAAGTACAGATCCCTGAGGTACCCCACTAGTAACAAGACCTTCTGCAATATCACTAATAACAATATTATAGAGAATGGGCCCAAGTACAGCTCCCTGAGGTACCTCACTAGTAACAAGACCTTCTGCAATATCACTAATAACAATATTATAGAGAATGGGTCCAAGTACAGACCCCTGAGGTACCCCACTAGTAACAAGACCTTCTGCAATATCACTAATAACAATATTATAGAGAATGGGCCCAAGTACAGATCCCTGAGGTACCCCACTAGTAACAAGACCTTCTGTAATATCACTAATAACAATATTATAGAGAATGGGTCCAAGTACAGATCCCTGAGGTACCCCACTAGTAACAAGACCTTCTGCAATATCACTAATAACAATATTATAGAGAATGGGTCCAAGTACAGACCCCTGAGGTACCCCACTAGTAACAAGACCTTCTGCAATATCGCTAATAACAATATTATAGAGAATGGGTCCAAGTACAGACCCCTGAGGTACCCCACTAGTAACAACACCTTCTGCAATATCACTAATAACAATATTATAGAGAATGGGTCCAAGTACAGATCCCTGAGGTACCCCACTAGTAACAACACCTTCTGCAATATCACTAATAACAATATTATAGATAATGGGTCCAAGTACAGACCCCTGAGGTACCCCACTAGTAACAAGACCTTCTGCAATATCACTAATAACAATATTATAGAGAATGGGTCCAAGTACAGACCCTGAGGTACCTCACTAGTAACAAGACCTTCTGCAATATCACTAATAACAATATTATAGAGAATGGGTCCAAGTACAGATCCCTGAGGTACCCCACTAGTAACAAGACCTTCTGCAATATCACTAATAACAATATTATAGAGAATGGGTCCAAGTACAGACCCCTGAGGTACCCCACTAGTAACAAGACCTTCTGCAATATCACTAATAACAATATTATAGAGAATGGGTCCAAGTACAGACCCCTGAGGTACCCCACTAGTAACAAGACCTTCTGCAATGTCGCTAATAACAATATTATAGAGAATGGGTCCAAGTACAGACCCCTGAGGTACCCCACTAGTAACAAGACCTTCTGCAATATCACTAATAACAATATTATAGAGAATGGGTCCAAGTACAGACCCTGAGGTACCTCACTAGTAACAAGACCTTCTGCAATATCACTAATAACAATATTATAGAGAATGGGTCCAAGTACAGATCCCTGAGGTACCCCACTAGTAACAAGACCTTCTGCAATATCACTAATAACAATATTATAGAGAATGGGTCCAAGTACAGACCCCTGCGGTACCCCACTAGTAACAAGACCTTCTGCAATATCACTAATAACAATATTATAGAGAATGGGTCCAAGTACAGACCCTGAGGTACCCCACTAGTAACAAGACCTTCTGCAATATCACTAATAACAATATTATAGAGAATGGGTCCAAGTACAGACCCCTGAGGTACCCCACTAGTAACAAGACCTTCTGCAATATCACTAATAACAATATTATAGAGAATGGGTCCAAGTACAGATCCCTGAGGTAACCCACTAGTAACAAGACCTTCTGCAATATCACTAATAACAATATTATAGAGAATGGGTCCAAGTACAGACCCCTGAGGTACCCCACTAGTAACAAGACCTTCTGCAATATCACTAATAACAATATTATAGAGAATGGGTCCAAGTACAGATCCCTGAGGTACCCCACTAGTAACAAGACCTTCTGCAATATCACTAATAACAATATTATAGAGAATGGGTCCAAGTACGGACCCCTGAGGTACCCCACTAGTAACACGACCTTCTGCAATATCACTAATAACAATATTATAGAGAATGGGTCCAAGTACAGCTCCCTGAGGTACCCCACTAGTAACAAGACCTTCTGCAATATCACTAATAACAATATTATAGAGAATGGGTCCAAGTACAGACCCCTGAGGTACCCCACTAGTAACAAGACCTTCTGCAATATCACTAATAACAATATTATAGAGAATGGGTCCAAGTACAGACCCTTGAGGTACCCCACTAGTAACAAGACCTCCTGCAATATCACTAATAACAATATTATAGAGAATGGGTCCAAGTACAGACCCCTGAGGTACCCCACTAGTAACAAGACCTTCTGCAATATCACTAATAACAATATTATAGAGAATGGGTCCAAGTACAGACCCCTGAGGTACCCCACTAGTAACAAGACCTTCTGCAATATCACTAATAACAATATTATAGAGAATGGGTCCAAGTACAGATCCTTGAGGTACCCCACTAGTAACAAGACCTTCTGCAATATCACTAATAACAATATTATAGAGAATGGGTCCAAGTACAGACCCCTGGGGTACCCCACTAGTAACAAGACCTTCTGCAATATCACTAATAACAATATTATAGAGAATGGGTCCAAGTACAGACCCCTGGGGTACCCCACTAGTAACAAGACCTTCTGCAATATCACTAATAACAATATTATAGAGAATGGGTCCAACTACAGATCCCTGAGGTACCCCACTAGTAACAAGACCTTCTGCAATATCACTAATAACAATATTATAGAGAATGGGTCCAAGTACAGATCCCTGAGGTACCCCACTAGTAACAAGACCTTCTGCAATATCACTAATAACAATATTATAGAGAATGGGTCCAAGTACAGACCCCTGAGGTACCCCACTAGTAACCAGACCTCCTGCAATATCACTAATAACAATATTATAGAGAATGGGTCCAAGTACAGACCCCTGAGGTACCCCACTAGTAACAAGACCTTCTGCAATATCACTAATAACAATATTATAGAGAATGGGTCCAAGTACAGATCCCTGAGGTACACCACTAGTAACAAGACCTTCTGCAATATCACTAATAACAATATTATAGAGAATGGGTCCAAGTACAGATCCCTGAGGTACCCCACTAGTAACAAGACCTTCTGCAATATCACTAATAACAATATTATAGAGAATGGGTCCAAGTACAGACCCCTGAGGTACCCCACTAGTAACAAGACCTTCTGCAATATCACTAATAACAATATTATAGAGAATGGGTCCAAGTACAGATCCCTGAGGTACCCCACTAGTAACAAGACCTTCTGCAATATCACTAATAACAATATTATAGAGAATGGGTCCAAGTACAGACCCCTGAGGTACCCCACTAGTAACAGGACCTTCTGCGATATCACTAATAACAATATTATAGAGAATGGGTCCAAGTACAGACCCCTGAGGTACCCCACTAGTAACAAGACCTTCTGCAATATCACTAATAACAATATTATAGAGAATGGGTCCAAGTACAGACCCCTGAGGTACGCCACTAGTAACAAGACCTTCTGCAATATCACTAATAACAATATTATAGAGAATGGGTCCAAGTACAGATCCCTGAGGTACCCCACTAGTAACAAGACCTCCTGCAATATCACTAATAACAATATTATAGAGAATGGGTCCAAGTACAGATCCCTGAGGTACCCCACTAGTAACAAGACCTTCTGCAATATCACTAATAACAATATTATAGAGAATGGGTCCAAGTACAGACCCCTGAGGTACCCCACTAGTAACAAGACCTTCTGCAATATCACTAATAACAATATTATAGAGAATGGGTCCAAGTACAGACCCCTGAGGTACCCCACTAGTAACAAGACCTTCTGTAATATCACTAATAACAATATTATAGAGAATGTGTCCAAGTACAGATCCCTGAGGTACCCCACTAGTAACAAGACCTTCTGCAATATCACTAATAACAATATTATAGAGAATGGGTCCAAGTACAGACCCCTGAGGTACCCCACTAGTAACAAGACCTTCTGCAATATCACTAATAACAATATTATAGAGAATGGGTCCAAGTACAGATCCCTGAGGTACCCCACTAGTAACAAGACCTTCTGCAATATCACTAATAACAATATTATAGAGAATGGGTCCAAGTACAGATCCCTGAGGTACCCCACTAGTAACAAGACCTTCTGCAATATCACTAATAACAATATTATAGAGAATGGGTCCAAGTACAGATCCCTGAGGTACCCCACTAGTAACAAGTCCTTCTGCAATATCACTAATAACAATATTATAGAGAATGGGTCCAAGTACAGATCCCTGAGGTACCCCACTAGTAACAAGACCTTCTGCAATATCACTAATAACAATATTATAGAGAATGGGTCCAAGTACAGACCCCTGAGGTACCCCACTAGTAACAAGTCCTTCTGCAATATCACTAATAACAATATTATAGAGAATGGGTCCAAGTACAGATCCCTGAGGTACCCCACTAGTAACAAGACCTTCTGCAATATCACTAATAACAATATTATAGAGAATGGGTCCAAGTACAGACCCCTGAGGTACCCCACTAGTAACAAGACCTTCTGCAATATCACTAATAACAATATTATAGAGAATGGGTCCAAGTACAGATCCCTGAGGTACCCCACTAGTAACAAGACCTTCTGCAATATCGCTAATAACAATATTATAGAGAATGGGCCCAAGCACAGATCCCTGAGGTACCCCACTAGTAACAAGACCTTCTGCAATATCACTAATAACAATATTATAGAGAATGGGTCCAAGTATAGACCCCTGAGGTACCCCACTAGTAACAAGACCTTCTGCAATATCACTAATAACAATATTATAGAGAATGGGTCTAAGTACAGACCCCTGAGGTACCCCACTAGTAACAAGACCTTCTGCAATATCACTAATAACAATATTATAGAGAATGGGTCCAAGTACAGATCCCTGAGGTACCCCACTAGTAACACGACCTTCTGTAATATCACTAATAACAATATTATAGAGAATGGGTCCAAGTACAGACCCCTGAGGTACCCCACTAGTAACAAGACCTTCTGCAATATCACTAATAACAATATTATAGAGAATGGGTCCAAGTATAGACCCCTGAGGTACCCCACTAGTAACACGACCTTCTGCAATATCACTAATAACAATATTATAGAGAATGGGTCCAAGTACAGATCCTTGAGGTACCCCACTAGTAACAAGACCTTCTGCAATATCACTAATAACAATATTATAGAGAATGGGTCCAAGTACAGACCCTGAGGTACCCCACTAGTAACAAGACCTTCTGCAATATCACTAATAACAATATTATAGAGAATGGGTCCAAGTACAGATCCCTGAGGTACCCCACTAGTAACAAGACCTTCTGCAATATCACTAATAACAATATTATAGAGAATGGGTCCAAGTACAGACCCCTGAGGTACCCCACTAGTAACAACACCTTCTGCGATATCACTAATAACAATATTATAGAGAATGGGTCCAAGTACAGATCCCTGAGGTACCCCACTAGTAACAAGACCTCCTGCAATATCACTAATAACAATATTATAGAGAATGGGTCCAAGTACAGACCCCTGAGGTACCCCACTAGTAACAAGACCTTCTGCAATATCACTAATAACAATATTATAGAGAATGGGTCCAAGTACGGACCCCTGAGGTACCCCACTAGTAACAAGACCTTCTGCAATATCACTAATAACAATATTATAGAGAATGGGTCCAAGTACAGATCCCTGAGGTACCCCACTAGTAACAAGACCTTCTGCAATATCACTAATAACAATATTATAGAGAATGGGTCCAAGTACAGATCCCTGAGGTACCCCACTAGTAACAAGACCTTCTGCAATATCGCTAATAACAATATTATAGAGAATGGGCCCAAGTACAGATCCCTGGGGTACCCCACTAGTAACAAGTCCTTCTGCAATATCACTAATAACAATATTATAGAGAATGGGTCCAAGTACAGATCCCTGAGGTACCCCACTAGTAACAAGACCTTCTGCAATATCACTAATAACAATATTATAGAGAATGGGTCCAAGTACAGATCCCTGAGGTACCCCACTAGTAACAAGACCTTCTGCAATATCACTAATAACAATATTATAGAGAATGGGTCCAAGTACAGATCCCTGAGGTACCCCACTAGTAACAAGACCTTCTGCAATATCACTAATAACAATATTATAGAGAATGGGTCCAAGTACAGATCCCTGAGGTACCCCACTAGTAACAAGACCTTCTGCAATATCACTAATAACAATATTATAGAGAATGGGTCCAAGTACAGATCCCTGAGGTACCCCACTAGTAACAAGACCTTCTGCAATATCACTAATAACAATATTATAGAGAATGGGTCCAAGTACAGATCCCTGAGGTACCCCACTAGTAACAAGACCTTCTGTAATATCACTAATAACAATATTATAGAGAATGGGTCCAAGTACAGATCCCTGAGGTACCCCACTAGTAACAAGACCTTCTGCAATATCACTAATAACAATATTATAGAGAATGGGTCCAAGTACAGATCCCTGAGGTACCCCACTAGTAACAAGACCTTCTGTAATATCACTAATAACAATATTATAGAGAATGGGTCCAAGTACAGACCCCTGAGGTACCCCACTAGTAACAAGACCTTCTGCAATATCACTAATAACAATATTATAGAGAATGGGTCCAAGTACAGATCCCTGAGGTACCCCACTAGTAACAAGACCTTCTGCAATATCACTAATAACAATATTATAGAGAATGGGTCCAAGTACAGATCCCTGAGGTACCCCACTAGTAACAAGACCTTCTGCAATGTCGCTAATAACAATATTATAGAGAATGGGTCCAAGTACAGATCCCTGAGGTACCCCACTAGTAACAAGACCTTCTGCAATGTCGCTAATAACAATATTATAGAGAATGGGTCCAAGAACAGATCCCTGAGGTACCCCACTAGTAACAAGACCTTCTGCAATATCACTAATAACAATATTATAGAGAATGGGTCCAAGTACAGATCCCTGAGGTACCCCACTAGTAACAAGACCTCCTGCAATATCACTAATAACAATATTATAGAGAATGGGTCCAAGTACAGACCCCTGAGGTACCCCACTAGTAACAAGACCTTCTGCAATATCACTAATAACAATATTATAGAGAATGGGTCCAAGTACAGACCCCTGAGGTACCCCACTAGTAACAAGACCTTCTGCAATATCGCTAATAACAATATTATAGAGAATGGGTCCAAGTACAGACCCCTGAGGTACCCCACTAGTAACAAGACCTTCTGTAATATCACTAATAACAATATTATAGAGAATGGGTCCAAGTACAGATCCCTGAGGTACCCCACTAGTAACAAGACCTTCTGTAATATCACTAATAACAATATTATAGAGAATGGGTCCAAGTACAGACCCCTGAGGTACCCCACTAGTAACAAGACCTTCTGCAATATCACTAATAACAATATTAAAGAGAATGGGTCCAAGTACAGATCCCTGAGGTACCCCACTAGTAACAAGACCTCCTGCAATATCACTAATAACAATATTATAGAGAATGGGTCCAAGTACAGACCCCTGAGGTACCCCACTAGTAACAAGACCTTCTGCAATATCACTAATAACAATATTATAGAGAATGGGTCCAAGTACAGATCCCTGAGGTACCCCACTAGTAACAAGACCTTCTGCAATATCACTAATAACAATATTATAGAGAATGGGTCCAAGTACAGACCCCTGAGGTACCCCACTAGTAACAAGACCTTCTGCAATATCACTAATAACAATATTATAGAGAATGGGTCCAAGTACAGACCCCTGAGGTACCCCACTAGTAACAAGACCTTCTGCAATATCACTAATAACAATATTATAGAGAATGGGTCCAAGTACAGACCCCTGAGGTACCCCACTAGTAACAAAACCTTCTGCAATATCACTAATAACAATATTATAGAGAATGGGTCCAAGTACAGACCCCTGAGGTACCCCACTAGTAACAAGACCTTCTGCAATATCACTAATAACAATATTATAGAGAATGGGTCCAAGTACAGATCCCTGAGGTACCCCACTAGTAACAAGACCTCCTGCAATATCACTAATAACAATATTATAGAGAATGGGTCCAAGTACAGATCCCTGAGGTACCCCACTAGTAACAAGACCTTCTGCAATATCACTAATAATAATATTATAGAGAATGGGTCCAAGTACAGACCCCTGAGGTACCTCACTAGTAACAAGACCTTCTGCAATATCACTAATAACAATATTATAGAGAATGGGTCCAAGTACAGCTCCCTGAGGTACCCCACTAGTAACAGGACCTTCTGCAATATCACTAATAACAATATTATAGAGAATGGGTCCAAGTACAGACCCCTGAGGTACCCCACTAGTAACAAGACCTTCTGCAATATCACTAATAACAATATTATAGAGAATGGGTCCAAGTACAGACCCCTGAGGTACCCCACTAGTAACAAGACCTTCTGCAATATCACTAATAACAATATTATAGAGAATGGGTCCAAGTACAGACCCCTGAGGTACCCCACTAGTAACAAGACCTTCTGCAATATCACTAATAACAATATTACAGAGAATGGGTCCAAGTACAGACCCCTGAGGTACCCCACTAGTAACAAGACCTTCTGTAATATCACTAATAACAATATTATAGAGAATGGGTCCAAGTACAGACCCCTGAGGTACCCCACTAGTAACAAGACCTTCTGCAATATCACTAATAACAATATTATAGAGAATGGGTCCAAGTACAGACCCCTGAGGTACCCCACTAGTAACAAGACCTTCTGCAATATCACTAATAACAATATTATAGAGAATGGGTCCAAGTACAGATCCCTGAGGTACCCCACTAGTAACAAGACCTCCTGCAATATCACTAATAACAATATTATAGAGAATGGGTCCAAGTACAGATCCCTGAGGTACCCCACTAGTAACAAGACATTCTGCAATATCACTAATAACAATATTATAGAGAATGGGTCCAAGTACAGACCCCTGAGGTACCCCACTAGTAACAAGACCTTCTGCAATATCACTAATAACAATATTATAGAGAATGGGTCCAAGTACAGACCCCTGAGGTACCCCACTAGTAACAAGACCTTCTGCAATATCACTAATAACAATATTACAGAGAATGGGTCCAAGTACAGACCCCTGAGGTACCCCACTAGTAACAAGACCTTCTGTAATATCACTAATAACAATATTATAGAGAATGGGTCCAAGTACAGACCCCTGAGGTACCCCACTAGTAACAAGACCTTCTGCAATATCACTAATAACAATATTATAGAGAATGGGTCCAAGTACAGACCCCTGAGGTACCCCACTAGTAACAAGACCTTCTGCAATATCACTAATAACAATATTATAGAGAATGGGTCCAAGTACAGACCCCTGAGGTACCCCACTAGTAACAAGACCTTCTGCAATATCACTAATAAAAATATTAAAGAGAATGGGTCCAAGTACAGATCCCTGAGGTACCCCACTAGTAACAAGACATTCTGCAATATCACTAATAACAATATTATAGAGAATGGGTCCAAGTACAGACCCCTGAGGTACCCCACTAGTAACAAAACCTTGCATCCAATATACCCCATTGACTACAACCCTCTGTTGCCTGTCACTCAGCCATTGTCTAATATATTCAACAATATTGAAATCCAAACTCAAAGATTGCAGTTTATTGATAAGCCTTCTATGTGTCAAAAGCCTTACTGAAATCTAGGTAACAATGTCTACTGCACCACCCTGATCTATTATTTGCACTGAGGTCATTCTAATAGCAGTCACCTGTCTAATGACCTTGCCCCAAGGTTACCGAGGGAAGCAGCTCAGTTTCTCTCTCTGTTCGGTTGCAGCATTCCAAGGATGACCCTCACTTCCACCACTTCCTGCTCAGCCAGACCGAGAAGGTAGGCACATCTCGCACTCAAGCACAGTCTGGAGGCCACATGTGGTCCTCTGTACTCTCCGCATAATGGCACCTATGCCATGGCCAGACTGCTGTCCATTGTAGAACATTGAGAGGGCATGGTGGGGGGGGGGGATACTTTATTCATATTATTTCATTAAACCATTTTGTA
Source organism: Pelodytes ibericus (assembly GCA_036172795.1). Lineage (NCBI taxonomy): Eukaryota > Metazoa > Chordata > Amphibia > Anura > Pelodytidae > Pelodytes > Pelodytes ibericus. The sequence continues at coordinate 6,677,684 of CM069860.1, read as the reverse complement.
TTTAAAATATCTATGCTGGGGCTTCATGGTCCTGGCGTGTTTATGCACCACCCAGATGTAATGAGGATTTATAAAACACTTAATGCAGGGGAGTGACAAGTACCAAGAGCCATGACTCCTGAAAATAACTAGGCTGGCTCTTGATTTGGTCTGTGTGGCTACCGAAATTAGTCAAACCCGGCTTTAAAGTCCATCGTATCTGCTGACCAGGGTGTTGTCCTATTTTCCCCTTACCAAAGCCATGTTTCGGTGGACTTTTCAAAGCCAAATCTCGCTAATAAAAATGGCCCCCCTCCTGTTAATTTATTCCATTACGTTTAATGTAAATCCATATGTACTAAATGTTTCACTAGAAGGAGCACTCAGGAGGTAGAACTGACTAGTTTTGCCACACAAGGCACAGCAGAGTTCTCCACGCGTAAAATAGTCCCTGACCAAAAGTCTTAAGTGAGCGGTTCTTTTATGTAGCGTTATTAGAAACTATTCTCTATTACGCCTTTTGTTTGGTGTATAAATTTTATAAAAATTTAAATGCGCTTGTTTGACAAGTCCTCTAAAGCCATGACTGGTGTGAGAGAATTGAGCTTGTTAGCGAGTGTTTGATCGTAGGAGTGTTGATTGCACACAGGGCAGGCTCCGTATTATATCTAAAGGCCGTGTTGTATCTGCATTCACCAGGTCAGACCTGAACATTGATTCCTTACACTGGAATATGTAGTGACCGTTTACAGTTCCCAGGATTCTCAGGGAGCAGGACTTACCTTAGGGCCCGTAAGATGACTAAATCCTGGGACTGTGTCTCATCACGGCTGGAATGGTCTCATCTGAATCCACAATCTAAAACTTGACTCCCTCCCCCCACCCCGCGATGGACTCCTTCACCCATAGATTCTTGCATTAGCCATGTTGCTATTTATATATATATTTTTTCATGTTTTTTTTTGTAAATAAATAATGGGGACATTGGTGGTATATATTCAGGGTACAATCACTACATTTCCAAATATATATGTTTGTTTAAATGCCTTCAATAAACAAGCACCTAATCTAAGACCATGCTTCTATTACTGTTTAATTGTAGGTTATAATAATCATTCAAGAGAAAATCTTTAATATTCTGGCTCATAATAAGCTAGAAAACACGCACACACCAACACGCACGCACACACCAACAAACACGCATTGTACTTGGTGATGTGAGGCTTGCATGCAGCTGCTCCAGAGTCCAGTGGTGGCATGCTTTACACCACTCGATCCGACGCTTGGCATTGTACTTGGTGATGTGAGGCTTGCATGCAGCTGCTCTAGAGTCCAGTGGTGGCATGCTTTACACCACTCGATCCAACACTTTGCATTGTACTTGGTGATGTGAGGCTTGCATGCAGCTGCTCCAGAGTCCAGTGGCGGCGTGCTTTACACCACTCGATCCGATGCTTGGCATTGTACTTGGTGATGTGAGGCTTGCATGCAGCTGCTCCAGAGTCCAGTGGCGGCGTGCTTTACACCACTCGATCCAACGCTTGGCATTGTACTTGGTGATGTGAGGCTTGCATGCAGCTGCTCCAGAGTCCAGTGGCGGCATGCTTTACACCACTCGATCCGACGCTTGGCATATGGTGATGTGAGGCTTGCATGCAGCTGCTCCAGAGTCCAGTGGCGGCATGCTTTACACCACTCGATCCGATGTTTGGCATTGTACTTGGTGATGTGAGGCTTGCATGCAGCTGCTCCAGAGTCCAGTGGTGGCATGCTTTACACCACTCGATCCGACGCTTGGCATTGTACTTGGTGATGTGAGGCTTGCATGCAGCTGCTCCAGAGTCCAGTGGCGGCGTGCTTTACACCACTCGATCCAACGCTTGGCATTGTACTTGGTGATGTGAGGCTTGCATGCAGCTGCTCCAGAGTCCAGTGGCGGCATGCTTTACACCACTCGATCCGATGCTTGGCATATGGTGATGTGAGGCTTGCATGCAGCTGCTCCAGAGTCCAGTGGCGGCATGCTTTACACCACTCGATCCGATGCTTGGCATTGTACTTGGTGATGTGAGGCTTGCATGCAGCTGCTCCAGAGTCCAGTGGTGGCATGCTTTACACCACTCGATCCGACGCTTGGCATTGTACTTGGTGATGTGAGGCTTGCATGCAGCTGCTCCAGAGTCCAGTGGTGGCATGCTTTACACCACTCGATCCGATGCTTGGCATTGTACTTGGTGATGTGAGGCTTGCATGCAGCTGCTCCAGAGTCCAGTGGTGGCATGCTTTACACCACTCGATCCGATGCTTGGCATTGTACCTAGTGATGTGAGGCTTGCATGCAGCTGCTCCAGAGTCCAGTGGCGGCATGTTTACACCACTCGATCCGACGCTTGGCATTGTACTTGGTGATGTGAGGCTTGCATGCAGCTGCTCCAGAGTCCAGTGGTGGCGTGCTTTACACCACTCGATCCAACGCTTGGCATTGTACTTGGTGATGTGAGGCTTGCATGCAGCTGCTCCAGAGTCCAGTGGTGGCATGCTTTACACCACTCGATCCGACGCTTGGCATTGTACTTGGTGATGTGAGGCTTGCATGCAGCTGCTCTAGAGTCCAGTGGTGGCATGCTTTACACCACTCGATCCAACACTTTGCATTGTACTTGGTGATGTGAGGCTTGCATGCAGCTGCTCCAGAGTCCAGTGGCGGCGTGCTTTACACCACTCGATCCGATGCTTGGCATTGTACTTGGTGATGTGAGGCTTGCATGCAGCTGCTCCAGAGTCCAGTGGCGGCGTGCTTTACACCACTCGATCCAACGCTTGGCATTGTACTTGGTGATGTGAGGCTTGCATGCAGCTGCTCCAGAGTCCAGTGGCGGCATGCTTTACACCACTCGATCCGACGCTTGGCATATGGTGATGTGAGGCTTGCATGCAGCTGCTCCAGAGTCCAGTGGCGGCATGCTTTACACCACTCGATCCGATGTTTGGCATTGTACTTGGTGATGTGAGGCTTGCATGCAGCTGCTCCAGAGTCCAGTGGTGGCATGCTTTACACCACTCGATCCGATGCTTGGCATTGTACTTGGTGATGTGAGGCTTGCATGCAGCTGCTCCAGAGTCCAGTGGTGGCGTGCTTTACACCACTCGATCCAACGCTTGGCATTGTACTTGGTGATGTGAGGCTTGCATGCAGCTGCTCCAGAGTCCAGTGGCAGCATGCTTTACACCACTCGATCCAACGCTTGGCATTGTACTAGGTGATGTGAGGCTTGCATGCAGCTGCTCCAGAGTCCAGTGGTGGCATGCTTTACACCACTCGATCCGATGCTTGGCATTGTACCTAGTGATGTGAGGCTTGCATGCAGCTGCTCCAGAGTCCAGTGGCGGCGTGCTTTACACCACTCGATCCGATGCTTGGCATTGTACTTGGTGATGTGAGGCTTGCATGCAGCTGCTCCAGAGTCCAGTGGCGGCGTGCTTTACACCACTCGATCCAACGCTTGGCATTGTACTTGGTGATGTGAGGCTTGCATGCAGCTGCTCCAGAGTCCAGTGGCGGCATGCTTTACACCACTCGATCCGATGCTTGGCATATGGTGATGTGAGGCTTGCATGCAGCTGCTCCAGAGTCCAGTGGCGGCATGCTTTACACCACTCGATCCGATGCTTGGCATTGTACTTGGTGATGTGAGGCTTGCATGCAGCTGCTCCAGAGTCCAGTGGTGGCATGCTTTACACCACTCGATCCGACGCTTGGCATTGTACTTGGTGATGTGAGGCTTGCATGCAGCTGCTCCAGAGTCCAGTGGTGGCGTGCTTTACACCACTCGATCCAACGCTTGGCATTGTACTTGGTGATGTGAGGCTTGCATGCAGCTGCTCCAGAGTCCAGTGGCAGCATGCTTTACACCACTCGATCCAACGCTTGGCATTGTACTAGGTGATGTGAGGCTTGCATGCAGCTGCTCCAGAGTCCAGTGGCGGCATGCTTTACACCACTCGATCCGATGCTTGGCATTGTACTTGGTGATGTGAGGCTTGCATGCAGCTGCTCCAGAGTCCAGTGGTGGCATGCTTTACACCACGCGATCCGATGCTTGGCATTGTACCTAGTGATGTGAGGCTTGCATGCAGCTGCTCCAGAGTCCAGTGGCGGCATGTTTACACCACTCGATCCGACGCTTGGCATTGTACTTGGTGATGTGAGGCTTGCATGCAGCTGCTCCAGAGTCCAGTGGTGGCGTGCTTTACACCACTCGATCCAACGCTTGGCATTGTACTTGGTGATGTGAGGCTTGCATGCAGCTGCTCCAGAGTCCAGTGGTGGCATGCTTTACACCACTCGATCCGACGCTTGGCATTGTACCCATTCCATGAAGCTCCCGCTGCACAGTTTTTGTGCTGATATTAATGTCAATTCGAATCGGAGCACTGGAGACTTTTACCCACCATGCACCTCAGCACTCAGTGACCCCACTCTGTGACTTTGCGTGGTCTTCCGCTTCGTGGCTGAGTTGCTGCTGATTCTAAACACTTCCTCTTTCCAATAATATCACTTACCCTTTTTTTTTCCTTCACCAATGTGCGTAAATGCAGACTGCGTGACAATGTGCTTGATTGTATGATTGAAACACCTGAATTCAGTAATCCGAAAGCTAATTAATTAGTTAATCAGATTGATAGGGCTTTAGTTTTATGAACCCTTTTTCTGTTTTGTTAGGTCTGTCTGTGTTTTGTAAATTTTATAGTCACAAGAGTGCGCTACACTGGATGACCCCGGGTTTACTCTGAACTCTGCATCTCAGCTGAGGTTGCGCTGGTTGAATGCTGTACATTCACCCTGCGCTGTCTGATCGGGGTCTGTCCGGTATGGTCTTCTCTCTTTTTTTTAGTGCAGAGAGAGACCTTGGTTGTCACATACCTTCAAATTCCAACGCAAAGGATCTATCTCGGCACCAGCAGAGAGAGACTGTCCGTGACGGCCCCAGCTGTGATGCTTCCCTGGAACATCACTACTGAATGTCTGTTCTTTCTTATTAACCTGTTTGCACGGAGCCTTCCTGCTTCCTCTTCAAAGCCGCATAAAATCTGCTCTTCCTCCTGTGGCAGAGCATCGTAGGAGTTGCAGTATGCAGCACCTGGAATGCCAGTCATCTTGTGACTGCTATCAAACTCTGCTCTTTTCTGGGCAGCTAAGTTATTAGGGGCGTAACAAATCCCAGGAGCCAGGGGTCCAAAAAACCCTGCTGCTGGCTCCTAATTTTTTGATTGTTTTGCATAGATCACCATATAAGTACCATCGCCCTGACTCCAGAGTAGGCTGGCTCCTGAATTTGTGTATTTGGCTGCTAAGGTCTATAATCATTTTCCAAGCCCTGAATTTATATATCGTATTAATACATATTGCAGTGTAAACCATTTTTAGCTGGCAGCTCAGTTGCGCTGCTGTGGGGCATGTGGTTTAATGGGGGAAATGTAATATCTGTCTTTGCTCTTTAATGATCTTTATTTTTCAGGTACAATAACAAGTTATTGAGGTTATAGGGCTAGAGTAGGAAACTGCATATAACTGACGAGAGAATTGCAAACCCATTCAGGTGAATTGGAAAATTTTTCCAACTCTGCTACTTTGGCCTCAAGTTTGAAATTCCCTTGTCAGTTCCCTCTTTCATGAATAAAGTGTATAAATGGGTCCCATATACTACAATTACTAGCTGTCAAACATGGATAGAGCAGACTGTATTCAGTAAGCCATCAGGAAGCGACTTGTGTCATTCTCACAGTGCCTTTAATACGCTGGATTCTATCTTGTACACTGCAGGGGGCCCTTAGGAGGGCTTTCGTGTTACCAACCGGGCTGAAGTTAACGGTCAACATGGGGGAAATTAAAACAAAAAGGCATATAATATATTATTTATTAAGGACAAATTTAACTTTTTTTTTTTTTAACGCTTGCTTAGAGGGCTTTACCCACTCGTCTGATCAGGGGCCGTTTATCCTCATACCAGGGGTGCTATGTAAGAAGGAGAAGTCGGGAAAAGTTTATTTCTCTTTAACGTGAATTTTAATATTGTACCCAGCTGGCCTGGACACCGGCTGACGTGGAAGCCTGCTTATATATCCTAAAATACCCGCTGTATAATAATCTCCACAGCACCTTGCTGGTTTCATGATTTCACTGGGCCCGGTACTGTGCAAATCTATAAGATAAGTTCCTTTGGACACATCTGGCATCATTCATTATTTAAATCTCTGGCACTGGAAGGGTGCAGCTTCTGATTCTGTACCCAGCAATGCCCGTATAACCGAGGGGGTTAATGCAGTTAGACTCTGTGTCATGTGTTGGTATCTGGAAGGATAGGAGAGGTATCAGCCAGCCATACTATCTATACTGTGCTCAATCAAACCACCTCAGTGACCAATATAGAAAATAAACCCTTCCTAAACAGCAGCTGCAATGAATTATTCAATGTATACAATAATCCTTAATTACGTGTGCCCAAGAGGGATTGAAAGCCTTTTACTTGACAAATAAAATGATTTAGATACCGGGGGAAATTATGATCTGGGAAATAAAAGAAGAAACCGATAATATTAAACATGGATGCCTCCTTTCAATATACAAACCTCACATTATCAGGTGAAAAATAGAATGTGTCTACAGATAAGAACCATTCAACACATCTACTCAATCTCTAAAAATGTCTGATTACTTTCATTAGTCCTTGACCTCCTTTACTGTGTTGATTTCCTTTAAATTGCAAATTTTAAGGTCAAAGTAGCCAAGTTGGAAAATTGTCTCCAATTTAGCTGTAATCAGAGAATTTTCCCATCTCTGCTACTTTGGCCTTAAAGGGATTATTATCTAGTGCCCAAAATCATCTTCCAAATATTAATGTGCTTTCAAAGTACTTTAAAATGCACATCTTACATTTTAGATTGCTTAAAATATAAAATACTTACAGCTAGATGAAATTGTGAAATTACAACAGTTTGCAAGAAACAAGGACTGCCCACACTAGATGAGAAAAAGTAATTTCCTTTTTTTTTTTTGCGGCAGGAACCAATGAGAATATTGCCATTCAAATGAATGGAATATCTTGTCTCTCTAGTGATGTCATCAGACAATGTGTTGCACTGCTAAGAGAACCTACTGTGTACAAGAGAAAGGTCACTCATAGGCCACTGAATAGACTCAATAGACAGGAAGTAACTAAATGAAACAAAAAGTAATAACCTCAGTGTCTATATAATCAGTGCTGCCGCACCTGCAGTAAACATGCAGAGTAATCACTGGGGGAGGGCTTGAGTCAAATATTAAACGTGATTTATACAGAATGCCTGCATCAAATCACACTGGGATAAAAGCTTGTGCATTATACAAGCAGTGATCTTCATCTTGCACCAAAGTGAGTCTGGGGACTAGACTGTCCCTTTAAGTTTGCAATTCCCCCTTTCATGAATAAAGCTCTTTGTAAATAATATGTGATATTGTTCTAGTTTTGTTGTCTGTTCTAACTGAATTGAGAAGCTGGAATCGTCACCTCAGAGTATGCAACACTGTAACTGCTAATCCAGACCCCTGAAACGCGCTGGGAATAGAGAAATGTGTTTACAGACTGGCATAATGTTCGATCTGACATTCAGAGTGTTGCTTGTCTCTTGCAGGAGGAGATCGGTGGGGACAGTTGGCTGGTTCATGGTCACAGAACTCTTGGCACAGAGATGATTCTGAAGAAGGTAAGGGGACACAGCGGGTATCTGTTAATACTGCTCTGAGGACATTAAATCATGAAACAGGCAACTTTTTGTATCTCACCCATTTACTACCTTTAAAGGGACACTATAGTTTCTTTCTGCCACTTATTCTTCTAATATAGAAGCACAAGGGAAACACTGAGTGGCCCTAGTACTATTTGACAGTACCTGCCAGCTTATCCACTGCCATGCTTCCCTGGGAAGTAGGCTGCACAGTCAGGTCGATTACCCCGGTGAATACAGACCCCAATCACATGAAGCGGTGAGCCCTGCTCTGATTGGCTGGGCACTGGCACTGTCTGCAAGCACCAGCCTCCAGACTGGCCGCCTCCATCTCCATAATAATTTATGGAAAAAAACATGTTTTATTTTTTTGCAAGTTATAAGGCAATAAATGTAGGTAGCGCATTGCAGTTTTCCTATGCATTTTTTATCCATAATTGTAGCCATATACCAAAGACAAACTTAAAAAGTAAACAAATACAATTCTCGGGGTGCTTGCGGGACGAAGGCCAAAACCAGGATAAAACTCATCATCATGCATATCTCTCTCTCCCGACAGCCCAGTGTCACATACCAGGCAATCAGCAAACGGCTCAAAGTATCTGAAGAGGTGAGGAGATGATTGCTTCCTCTGGCTGTGTTATGACTCATCCCCCGTTCCCAGCAGTAACCCTTTCTCTGCTATTCACAGGACACTGGATCCACATCAATCCAAGCAGCAGACAGCACGGCCATCAATGGCAATATCACACCCACAGACAAAAAGTATGGCTTTCTCACTTTCCATTTCCTTTTTACCTGGTTTTAGTTTATAAGGTGGATTGTAAATCCAGCACTAGGACACTTACTCCTCTCCGGTGTTTGCAGTAGTGACCTGTCAGACTGACTCTCTGCCAGACCAATAGAGACTATAGAAAAGGCTGACCTATTAGACTGGCCAATAAAACAATGTGTTAGTCTGTGACCACTCTCCAAGCCTACATTAACAGTGATCTCTTCAAGATCATTAAAAATAATAATCAGCTAAAACAATTGCATATCACTGCACAAGGGAGAGAGTATCTTTCTCACCATTCCCCTGTGATTTCCCATTCTCCCTGCACAGAATCGGATTTCTCGGCTTGGGGCTGATGGGAAGCGGGATTGTCTCCAACTTGCTGAAAATGGGGCACATGGTCACTGTTTGGAACCGGACGGCAGAGAAGGTACGAGGGGCTGTAACTGAGGGGAGGGGGCCCGCCGTGTACATATATATATATATATATATATATATACATACATATACAGACTGTACATGGCCATCACTGCTTGCGCACAGTTAGCTCAGTCAGTCCCATTAATACAACCTGTGCGCAAGGACTGTGAATGTAGAGAATAAAAAAGGATTCAAAATGATCTATACATTGTGTTAGCAAAACTACAAGCAAATGTGTAAAGTAGGAGAAAAAAGTTGTAGTTTTTTTGTTAAATGTCTGTGGAGTCTCCTGTTGATGACATCACCTGTGGCACGGTATGCAAATTATACATTTACTATCGAAAAACCAGTTAATTTGCATACCGTGCCACAGGTGATGACATAAGCAGGAGACTGCCACAGACACATTTAAAGCACATTTTTCTCCTAATTTAGTACTTTACTAGCAATTTTGTTAACACAATGTATAGATCATTTACAATATTTTTTATATTCTCTTAAAAAAAACTCAATGTTTTAGGTGAATACAGTCCATTTTAATGTGGTGCCTTAGATGTATGTCTTTCTTTCATTAAAGCATTTCTAATTAAAATATTGTATCAAGGTTTTAATTAAATACAATACAATATTTTCCCACAGTTATCCTGTAAAACAATGTATATCTATATAGCGAGCCTTGACAAATCCTGGGAGCCGGCCCCTGAATTCCCTACTGCTGGCTCCTAAACTCTTCCAGATATTTGTCAACGCCCACTGTGTCGCACACATGGGATATGCAGCATATATAACGCTCTGATCTCATACTTCATTGGAATCGCTGCAGCATCCTTTCCCATAAATTTGTTCCAGGGCTTAAAGTAACACATGCTCTGTTTCTTTAAAAAATAAAAAAACTTAAAAGCCCACGAGCATATCACTTTATATTATTTCTCTGAAATAGAAAACCGCTGGAGGAATTCACAGTGAAGTGTGGGGTCAAGATGAGCGGACAAAGGTAAAGACAATTTGTTTAAACTGCTGTGAAGAAGTTGGCCTTTACCTTTTTTTAGTGGGGGGGTGTCACGTGTGACGTCATTGGACAAGCGCCTTTATCTGACCCCCTCCCCCGTGTCTCCCTTCTTGCAGTGTGACTTGTTCATCCAGGAGGGGGCTCACCTGGGCAGAACGCCAGCTGAGGTGGTATCAACCTGTGACATCACATTTGCCTGCGTCGCTGATCCAAAGGCCGCCAAAGACGTGAGTTTTCTAGCATCATCCGGCCTTTCTGCGCCTGTTATTATTCCACCAGTTGCACAACTGTAAATGCAACAACCCGGTTTTTAAAAAGACTCTGCACCCTAAACATTGCTTATACTGTGAGTGTAAAACATGATCTGTACACTGTGTTAGCAGAATTGGAAGAAAATGCCTAAAACAAGAGAAATGGATTCTTTTAAAGGTGTCTGTCCCCTGCTTATGACATCACCTGTGACTTGATATTCAAATGGTACATTTCCCATTAAAAATGAGTTAATTTGCATATCAAGTGACAGGTGATGTCATAAACGGGACACATCACACACGTTTCAGTTGGCTGTCCCTGAGACTGCATCCCTACTCGTCTGCATTAATTGTTTGGTAAGATTAGATCAGTGCTGGCAAGCAGTAATATGGATAAAGCATACCTTCTTGCTGGAGTGTAAAACAAAGGGGATATTATGGGATCTGATATTAGCGCTTAGACATAATGTGTGTGTGTGTGTGTCCCCCCCCCCCCGCCCCCCCCCCCCCCCCCCCCCCAGGCAGAATGTGTCTAGTGAAGAGAATCATTTAGTGCCACGTTAACAATGCAAGGTCTGCTTTATGAAGACTGTAGGCCACAGTTGCTAACTTGACGAGGTCTAGTCTTGTCATCTATACATGACTTGTCTTCTACACCGTGTCATTTAGAAGAATTTCTGCGCAGTATTTTATTCTGTCCCTTGCGTTAGCGATGATTATGCTCATGTCTATGGCTCTGACTCTCCCATTATAGTTGGTGCTGGGACCCAGCGGAGTGCTCCAGGGAATCCGTCCAGGGAAATGTTATGTGGACATGTCAACAGTAGACCCCGAAACTGTGGCTGAAGTAGCTCAGGTAATGTAATAACTGGCAAGCAACTGGAATATAAACATGTGTTCTCCGAATACTAGTCACATGCCCAATATGCATAGGCAGGCCTCTCCTTCTCTCTCTGTATGCTAAAGCTCCAAATGTACAGCTGTATACATCTGTGGGGTGCATAGTAGACACTGCAGCAAACTGTGCAGGGCATCAACATGCATAGAGTACGTAGGGAAGATTGTGTTATCACTTTCTCAGTTGAGTGCTCTAGAACCCCGAGAAGGAGGAATAGAATGGCTGGCGAAATGCGTTGGTCAGCCCCTGCGAAGAGGTTATATAGATTTAGGGCTTAATTCAGGACGATGGAATTGAGAAGGGAAATTGAAGTAGCAGAGTTGGGCTAACTCTCCCGTTCAGCCTGTCCTATCCGTTTCTAGGGTTGGGTTAATATTTTATCCCTGCAGTTCCGTACATGTGGTATTAGTGGGATGATAATGTTTATTTGATTGCTGTTCGCAGGTCATTGAGTCTCGAGGCGGACGTTTCCTAGAAGCCCCTGTTTCTGGGAACCAGCAGCTGTCCAATGATGGCATGCTGGTGATCCTGGCTGCCGGTGATCAAGGAGTCTATGAAGATTGCAGCAGCTGCTTCCAGGCCATGGGAAAAGCCTCCTTCTTCCTAGGTAAAGACGCTCCCTTGATATTTCACAGTGGCGTCTACAGGGGGGCGATTTTAAGCTCACTTCGTCCCCGGCCTTTCTTTGACCTACACACTGCATGAAACTAGGTCACTGCGCAAACCCAGAGCTCTTTCAGCAAGCATCAATTACTTCTGCCTGGATTCTTTAATCTGGCGACTGGCACTACAGCACCACCTGCTGACACTGTGTTGTGATTAAATGCAATGTGTATAGTAGCCACACACAGGCTTGGAGGAATGTGCCGCATTGATCTGTGAGTCTCTTTATTCCTCTAGGTGAAGTGGGCAATGCAGCAAGAATGATGCTGATCCTTAACATGGTACAAGGCAGTTTCATGGCCACCATTGCAGAAGGCATGACCTTAGCTCAGGTCACCGGTCAGTCCCAACAGACCCTGCTGGACATCCTGAATCAGGGACAACTCGCCAGCATCTTCCTGGACCAAAAGTGCCAAAGTAAGGACACCAGTGTTTAATGCTGGGGGACAGGGGCCCAGCCTCAATCTTTACCTTCCTGTGTCTGTGTAAGGGAATGTACATATTATTATCTGCTAATCTGCAGGGTACAAGTAGTGTCTCTCTAGATGGTACGATCTGCCCCCTTCACCTTAATTTGGATAATTCCATTTCTTTGGATTTAAAACAGAGGGTTGAATAATTATATCACCTATAATGAACTGCTACTCTACTATCTTCACTAATATTATAGTTTGTAATGTGAAATCAAGAGATTCAGGAACCGAAATGAGGCCAGGGATGAATGAGATCATCTGTGTTTGGTTAATATGGGGGTAGGCACATTATTAACATGAGCCGGCTATGGGCTTTATTCATTAAGGAGGGAATTGATAAGGGAAGTACAAACACAAGGTCAGAATAACAGAATTTGAAGTATAGCTGAATAGGATAATTTTTCATACTATGCTACTTTGGCCTTAAGTTTGAAATTCTCTTGTCAATTCCCTCGTTCATGAATTAAATCCCTGTGTGTGAAAATTTTTAGATACTGCTGTATAGCCTTGGGATTTCGTGAAAATATCATGTGTCTGTCTGTCTCTGGTAATCCAGACTCTCAGCATTCGCCTTTTGTATTGTAGACATCCTGCAAGGGAACTTCAAACCAGACTTCTATCTGAAGTACATCCAGAAAGATCTGAGGCTAGCGATTGCTCTTGGCGATTCTGTTAACCACCCAACTCCAATGGCGGCTGCAGCAAATGAGGTAAGAAACTGCCCATTCCATTATTTGGACACAATTTGGGATGTTTGGGAGCTGCAAACATCTGCACTGCCAAGGTTGGCCATCTCTGCTCTAGTAATTGGATTTTTTTTGCTGGTTCAAGAAACAGTTTTGAGAAATCCGGCAGTGAGACAGAGAAGGATTTAATAAAATATGTCTAACATTTACTATGTCCAAAATCATCTGTTTCTAGTGGGATCAGTCTCTCCGATTGAATTATTTAATATGAGCTCTCCCACCCCATCCAACCGAAAACTCCTATCACACCACCTTATTGTCAAATTGCTTTCTAGTTAATTCAAACCCCTTTTGTTTTCCAGGTCTACAAGAGGGCAAAAGCATTGGACCAATCAGACAACGACATGTCTGCTGTATACCGGGCCTACATTCATTAGACCCAGTGTGTCATCTTCTGAGGATTATATCTATACCTTGTTTTTAACTCCCAACAATCCATCCCAGACTCCATTCTCATCATCATCCTCCACTTTTTGTTGTGGTTTTTTTTGTCCCCGGTTCTGACCTCTACACCGCAACCCAAGTTCTTGTGAATACATTGACTTCTTTCAAGAGAGACAAGGTGGGTGCTGGTATCCCGCCGGCCTTGCACTAAAGGTGACCTTTCAATAAGCGCTCTCAGTCCTCCGTATCCTTCCTGGCCCCACCACGTATCCAATCCCCTTTCGCTTGATCACATCGTTGCGCAGAACATTTCCGTTGAATCAGATCCCAGTGCATGCCCATCGCGAGGTCCCACCACTTCTTGGTTCAAGGACACATGAACGTTGACTTGTGTAGACACCAGCAAGAGTGTGTGTCCTCCAGATGACTACTTCTATCAGAAGATCACTAATCTAGCTGTACAGTACCCAAATGTTCTTGTTTCATGCCTCCCCACATTTCACTTGTACCCCTCACTCGCGTAACATCAGTGGTCCAATGCCGGGCGGCTTTATCTGATCACCTCCTTAAATCGCTCCTCAAACCTTCAGCTTTGGCACAATGAGGTCCTCTCTTGGACTCCTTTCTGCATTGAGAGATGGCAGGCTAAATTTGATGCTAGATCTGGTTTAACGAGCTACTATTGGCATCCAAAAATGGGGACATGTAGTATTATTGCTCATTCTGACCATCTCTGGTGACACCAGTATTCATCTAACAATACACTTGGTTTTTGTTTTAATTATTTTGTTTGTTTTGTGGGAGCAGAGTATGGCTCGGGATGTATGGCAGTGAAATCTGAACTGATACGAATTAATGTTGGTCCTTCACAAGAAGTATATGTGCAGATTTCAGTTAGCGCACACATACCTTCCACATGTTGAAGATCTGGCTTTGCAGCTTGGAATTTTATGTTATTTGGTTTAAAATTCCTAATCGCCATTTATTTGAAATATTGGGGGGGTGGGTGGGCTTTGGTCCTCACTTAATGTTCTCCATTTTTCATACGACATATAATGGATTTTGGCTACTCTAAATTGGGTTTGAAGCACAACCGTCTGCAAAAAAATGAAGGTATGTTTAATCTAAAGATTACATCGCGTAATAATTTTCAATAGAAATTCTTAAATGAATGAATACAAACAAAACACCTTATTTGAGCCCTGTCCGTTTGATATAGTACTATCCGGGTGCGGACATGATGGGTCAGATCTTCTCATCTGACCCAAGATTCCAAACAACATGTCCGTCCCCGATATAGGGATCAAAGAGGACCGAGTAAGGACCTTCATTTAAATTCATTGATTAATACATTTCTATTGAAAATGCCTACACTTGGAGCAATCTTTCAATTAAACCAAACTTATTTTTTTGTCGACAGTCTTTTTTTTGGTTTTTTTTAAATGTCTCACCTTGTATGATTAGCACCTCATCGTCTTTTGATGTCAGTTTAATAGAGGTTTTTTAGATTCTGTCTCTAATTTGAGTTCAATTGTCGGAGGATGTGACATCTCTACCCCCATTCCTGCCATTACAACGACCTAGCCCCCCCGGCCATTTGAGTTACCCATGGCAGCTAAGAGTCTTTTCTCTTTTTTTTTTTTCATTGAGGAAATGATTTGCTAACAAAATGCTCTTTCTTTGTAATATCCTTTTTATTTATTTAATTTTTTTAATTAGATTTTATTGTGTGTTTTAAATATTTGGTTTTTTTTTTAGTTCTTTTAATAATAAGACAATAAGTGCTTTCTTTTTACATTTTGTGCAATGGCTCTCCGATAAGCAAAAAATGGTCCAGTTGCTAGATGATTTTGAGGGTTGATGAATCTGTGGAGCTATTCCACATTACAATACTCCCACCATTTGTATGGTTTTTCGAGGTCCACCGTTCTAGACGATTTGACTTGGCAACACAAAACCAAAAATTACGTCTAGAACGTCATCAATATATACCTGCGTTGCAAGGCTTTCAAAATTAAAAAAAAAAAAACCTTCACTAAATTAGATATGTTCTGTTGATAAATGTGCTTTTTAAATGGTCTATCTATCACGTTCCGTTTAAAAGATATCACTGGTTATGTTTGTAGGAGACATGTTTCTTTGAATCTTTCAAGGGTCTGTGACCGACACAGCTCCTTATTGGTCGGTCAGTATGACTGACAAGCATTTGTTAACGCCCCAAGAAGGGATGACCTGCCCACAAGCAGTCAGTGGAAATAGAAAGACCTGATATCTTCTAAAAATCACATGACCGATAATTCAAAAAGTATACAAGTTAACAAAACGGGGGCCAATTGACCAATAGGCTTAACATCTTGGTATTACTCCTCTACATCCAAGTTGAACGTAGACACTTGTGTACAACAGATAAATGTGACTATTTCTTCCAATAACGAGATCTGTGGGATCTGAGAAGCTCCTGGAATACTTCCCGTATAGGTTACGTGGAAGTCAAAAATGTAACAGGCCCCCAATAGTAGCCCCCTTTATAAAAAGAAACCTTAAGGAACCACAACCTCCATCTCTGGAGGTTTTGGTTTTCTTTTATGATCATCAATAGGGAATTTAATCGAAGACTGCGCCAAAGAAAGATAGAAGGAAAAAAGAAAGTTGTGGAACAGAGTAGAGGAGATAGATGATGGACAAACAAACAACTATAGGTTCCTATAGGCAGATCCCAATGCCAAAGAGAAGAAGAGAATGTGTGTGAATTGGAGAGCTAAAGATGTATACAATCACAGGAAAAGTGTGTCAACATATTTAATATTACACTTTTCACAGTTAAAACCTAATAAAAAAAAAATCAAGATATAAGAGAAGTACCTCTCCTTTTACTGGACGCCAGTTAAAACATCAAGTAGCATTTATAACTTGTTTTTATTTGTTTTATCTGAAAGTCATAAAGTTAAATATATTGTACACATTATGTATGTCTTTAGCACTCATTCCAATTCACACACCTCTGATCATCAATAGATGGACCAATGTCCTCTTCCTAAATGTTTTTGTTTTGTTGGCACGATATTTAATTAGCCCTGTTTAATTAAAAAAAAACAAAAAATGGAAAAGCTTTATTTATGTTTTCCACATCAGATCTTAAAGACCTTACCTTGTGTAGGAACAGGCTTGGTAGAAGATTAATTAGTCTTCTTGTGAGATAGGCTCCTGGTTGATTTGTTTATTATTTTTTTTTCACCTGGCCTAACTTTTTGTTCAAAACTAAAGAGAAAAAAAAAAGTTCTATTGTTAATATATAAAATTATAATAATCTCTAAGTGACAAATGATAAGTTTAAATAAGTCCCCTGGGGACTGAAAATCATAATTAAAAGGATTTGATGTAAGGCTGTGACCAGAAAAGCTTGCTTACGACATTCACCCATATGCTTTAAAAAAAGAAAAATTCAACGCCCCTTTTGTGAAAGTTACCCATTCGCACACACTGATAATTTTATGCTTGTTTTAATATATATTTTCCTTATTTTTATTTTCGATGATGATCTGTTTCCGCTCCTGAAATCTCAGTGAATCCTTTTTCCTCCTTCCCCCACTTTCCTGCTGATCCAATTTACTGAATAACATTAAGGTTTTTTTTTTTATTGTTGTTTATTTTGTTTGTTTGGGCAAGTCCGGGAGCATTGTGAAAAGGGGTGGGGCTTTTATGTTTTATAATTAAAAGGTTTTTGTCATTCGAAATAGTGTGGTATATGGGGCGGGAGGGCATGGGTAATAAGTGAGTTTTGTGCAATTAGCAATGCTACTGTTAATAAAAAATAAAGCCTTTCTTGGTAATTGTGTACATGTTTTTTCTGATTATTGTTTGAAAGAGACACTATTTCTTTACTTGTACCCTAAGCAGTCATCCCTCTCAGTGACACTTTCTGAATTTCTACAATGTTTTTTGCTATTAAGCTGAAAAGATTGCACCTTAACTCCTCCTACTACTTCTGGTTCCATGCATACAGCTGTATGGTCGGCCATTTTTTTTTTGGGGGGGGGGGGGTGAGGCATACAAATGATGTATTCATTCCTTTCAAGGTTATGGGTTCAGTAACAAAATCAATTAATGAATCAAGCTAGTTCCTATGATACACTGCTTGATTATCAGGGGAACCAGATAGACTATAGAGGAGAAGGTATGTGTCCAGCAAAAAAGGGTTATTAGCTTTTATTATATATTTATTTTAATACGCAATGATAGGAGCTTATGATCTGAGTGTTTGCACTGGGGCATAGGTATAAAGAGCAGTTTTGGTGCAAAGTACTGAAGAGGAGCAGTCACCATGGAAACCAATGGACTGTTTCTTGGTGTCAGAACTTACATATTAATACACAGGTTTAGGAATGTATCATGGAGTTATTGCACTGCGGCATAAAGAGCAGTTCTGGTGCAAACTTGTAGAAGTGGTGCAGTCACCATGGAAACCAATGGACCATCCCAGCTGCTTGCATGCTGAAGCCTGCTCCCGGGCCCCGCCCCTTCATGACACTGTGTAGCAGAGAAGCCTCGTCCAATCATCGAGTCGACCTCGTTGCTAGGCAGTGAGCAAGGGCGCTGTGCGTTGATTGACGGGGCTGCGAGCCTATCAGCAGCTGCGGGGGATCTGGCCGGTCCAATAGTCGCGCGGGGCGGGCCCTCGGCTGGCCTGTGTATGTGTCGGCTCGCGGAGTTCAGTGCGGCTCAGGATGGCGACGGCGGCAGCTGCGAGCAGTGCGGAGCGAGGAGTGCTGGTGAGGGGGCCTGGCGGCGGGGGAAGGGGTCACCCCACAGTGTCTGCCCCCTCGTCACCCCAGGTGCTGGGAATTCTATTTCCCATGATGCTCAGCGGCCTTTACCCTGCGCTGAGCATCCTGGGACATGTAGTGCAGAACAGCTGGGGAGCCAAGGCTGAGCCCTCACTGGGATACGTGGATCTGCTTGTTATATATATATACCTACTATACTGAAATGATCTGATAGGGGGTATATACAGGGAGATCTGCCCCTGATAGGGGGTATATACAGGGAGATCTGCCCCTGATAGGGGGTATATACAGGGAGATCTGCCCCTGATAGGGGGTATATACAGGGAGATCTGCCCCTGATAGGGGGTATATACAGGGAGATCTGCCCCTGATAGGGGGTATATACAGGGAGATCTGCCCCTGATAGGGGGTATATACAGGGAGTATATGCCCCTGATAGGGGGTATATACAGGGAGTATATGCCCATTATAGGATATGGGGTGGGATATAGCAAGCACTGCTCATTACAGTACAACGGGTATATACACATAAATCCAGTGCAGGGTGGTACAGAGCGACCCACACCATCCAGTGCAGGGGGGTACAGAGCGACCCACACCATCCAGTGCAGGGGGGTACAGAGCGACCCACACAATCCAGTGCAGGGTGGTACAGAGCGACCCACACCATCCAGTGCAGGGGGGTACAGAGCGACCCACACCATCCAGTGCAGGGGGGTACAGAGCGACCCACACAATCCAGTGCAGGGTGGTACAGAGCGACCCACACCATCCAGTGCAGGGGGGTACAGAGCGACCCACACCATCCAGTGCAGGGGGGTACAGAGCGACCCACACAATCCAGTGCAGGGTGGTACAGAGCGACCCACACCATCCAGTGCAGGGGGGTACAGAGCGACCCACACCATCCAGTGCAGGGGGGTACAGAGCGACCCACACAATCCAGTGCAGGGGGGTACAGAGCGACCCACACAATCCAGTGCAGGGGGGTACAGAGCGACCCACACAATCCAGTGCAGGGTGGTACAGAGCGACCCACACAATCCAGTGCAGGGTGGTACAGAGCGACCCACACAATCCAGTGCAGGGGGGTACAGAGCGACCCACACAATCCAGTGCAGGGGGGTACAGAGCGACCCACACAATCCAGTGCAGGGTGGTACAGAGCGACCCACACAATCCAGTTCAGGTGGTACAGAGCGACCCAGACAATCCAGTGCAGGGGGGTAAAGAGCGACCCACACAATCCAATGCAGGGGATACAGAGCGACCCACACAATCCAATGCAGGGGATACAGAGCGACCCACAAAATCCAGTGCAGGGGGGTACAAAGCGACCCACAGAATCCCGTGCAGGGGGTTACAGCGTGACCTGCAGAATCCAGTGCAGAGGGTTACAGAGAAGTCCCCCCAGAATCCAGTGCAGAGAGTTACAGAGAAGTCCCCCCAGAATCCAGTGCAGAGGGTTACAGAGAAGTCCCCCCAGAATCCAGTGCAGAGAGTTACAGAGAAGTCCCCCCAGAATCCAGTGCAGAGGGTTACAGAGAAGTCCCCCCAGAATCCAGTGCAGAGGGTTACAGTGAGTCCCCCCAGAATCTAGTTCGGGGGGTACAGAGAGCCCCTCAGAATCTAGCACAGGGGGGTACAGAGAAACCTGCCCATTCTGGCTTGCAGGGTTGTTGTTTGTGTATTGCTGTGACCTTACTGTGACAGTAAGGGGCATTATTCACATTAAATGTTCACATCTGTGAATCCTCTGGGGGGGTAATGGGGGCTGTGCAGAGGCTTCATTAACTATTTAATTCCCTCTGCGGTGCCTGCGCATTTCATGGGCATTCGCTGAAAGCTCAAGATGGCTTTATTTTTCTATTAGCCAAACCCTACCCCTCAAACTACGATGCCCTTCGGTCTTGGCTAGCCATAGTCCAGCTTCTGAACTGCAATACCCATAATCCTCCCCTTTCCCAATGGAAAACCTCAGAATGGCCATTAATAAACTAGTGTCAAGCATCATGGGGATTGTAGTCCGCAGGGCAGAGACTATATGATTGGCTGTCCTGTGTTACTCTCTACACTGTATGCTCCTATCTCGTCTGGCTGGGGCTAATTTAATTCGGTCAGATGATTCGATTTTCCTGTCTGAAAAGCACATATTTGCACTATTTTCGATACTTTTTGGAGGGTGGGGCGTCCGTCCCAGCCACAAAATACAGCATCGCTTGCTGAGCTTCATGGGAGTAATAGCCAACCGCGCGTGAAGCTGTTAGCGCTGAACAGCAGGTCCCATGACGCCCAGCCAGCCTCAAGTCTCCCATAATGGATTTTAACAAAAAAAAAAAAGCTAATATGAGCCTCTCTCTAAGGTGCTATATACCCCCTTGGCCTTACTCAGCTGGGGGCACAGTACTATATACAGCCATCGCTGGTAGGTTCATTTGTGTACTGCTTGTTATAGCAGTTTTAGAAGAGGTACAAGGGCAGTTAGATCTGCCTCCCAGCACAGAGGTAAACAATAAACCTTAATCTTCCTCTCTGAAAGCTTTGAACACATATGTTGACATTAATTTGCTGGCAGAGCGTCGGAGAGCCAGATCGGCAAATGTTTTTATTTCTTTTTAATAAAAATTGTATGCAGGTACTGTAAATCTTTTGAAGGGGAGCACCTCGCTTGGTTAGTTCTTTAAAACCCTCTGCTCTTAGTAAAAAAGAATCCAGTGTAATCAATAAACTAGTTACTGGCGAATGCGCAGATCTTATTTTTGGACCAAATTTTTTCTTGTGTCCAGGATAGAGAGTAGTACCCATAATGCACCAGTCGTGTGCTCGCTATCTGGCTTCCAATGCATGTAGATAGGAGAGTTCCAGAAATAGATATGGCCATTATATCCCTTTCCTCTCTAGCATGGCCAGGAAGTGTAAACTGGGTCTGTTATTTTGTGATAAAATGAAAACAATTTTAAGAAATTGTTGAGAAACCGAAAAAAAAAATGTTTGCATTTAAATATGTTTATGTATAATGTATATAGATCGATGTGGGTAAATATTTGCTTGCACTTTTAGTTTTTTTTTACATTTTTATTTGCTCATATTAGCTGTATTTCTGCATACTGGAGCTTTCTAAAGCTCCACCCCTTGGCTGACAGTTTGGAGATTCCAAGTGTACAGCTGTACGCTCAGAACTGGGTGTGCTCTGTGCATTCCCCAATAAAAAATAATCGGTGGTATGGCTATCCATGATTAATTGTTCTTTGTACACATGCACAATGAGTAAAGGTTAAGGCACTAGTCTCTCTCATGTTTTGTGTATATTTTTCGTACAATGCTTTGAAACCCTGAGCTGTTCTCTGGACCTGGTTCTGATCATTTGATGGGGCTGGTATGTGCGGTTATTGGAGGTGACTGACTGCTGACAGATTTAGTGCTGACGGAGTCTTTACTAAGATTATATACGGTGATACAGAAACCAACAAAAAGTAATCTTCTGTTAATATTTAACAAAAATCCCAGGGCTCAGATCACTGACAGAGAAATTACTGGGTTAAACAAGCTGTACTTTGGTTCGATTTAAATGGTCTCGATCACGGAAACATTGTTTTTACTTTGAATGTAGAGAATACAAAAATATTGAAAAATAATCTATACATTTGGTTACAAAATAACTAAATTAGGAGACAAGTTTGTTTTAAATGTGTCTGTTGTGTTATGACATCACCTTGTGACTTGATATGCAAATGAACTACTTATAATGGGAAATATGCAATTAGCATATCAAGCCACACGGTGATGTCATCAACCAGAGACGGCAAAGACCCACCGCCACATAGAAAGGCTCCGAGAGTCACTAGGTTGGGTCCTGAAGCTCCTGTTAGACCACTTTTTAGATCAAATCAATAACATCCAAAATATGTTTTGGCAGCAGCGGCTGTGTTTGCATTACATTCTTCCCGGTACCTCCCTGTGATATTTGATAATATAAGACGCCTTTGTCTCTAGTTTCTCTGTCCACAAATAGATTATAAAAGATGTGTGTGTACAAAACATGGCTTTTACAAGCTGCACATTTTTACTTTCCACCCCTGGCTTGAGGCAGATTACCTGAAAGCCCACTTCAGATTTCTGGGGGGTAATCATGGGCATTCACAGAGTGTACAGCTGTATTCTCCTAATCTGCACAGGTCAGGTAGGGGGTGGAGTTGGCAATTCTGTTGCTGAAAAATACAAAACCTATTGTAGAATTGTATCAGCTCAGCTACTTTGACTTTAAGTTTGAAATTCCTTTTGTCACTTCTCTCTTTCATGAATAAACTCCATTGTTTTTGTATATTAAGCCCCCCCCCCCATACTTTTTCTAACTATCTTTTTGTCCTTTTCCAGGAGGAAGAGTTTAAATGGCTGTTGAAGGAAGAGGTGCATTCAGTGCTGAAACAGTTACAGGACATTTTGAAGGTCAGTTTATTTTGTCAGTCTTTCTAGTAGCTTTTCCCTTATAAATGAGCCCGATCGCACCTTATAAATTATATTAATGATAATAAATATACATCTATGTGCTCGTTCTACGTGCAGGTTATTATTAATGTAGAATTGAACTCTCTCTCCCATTCTCACTGTCGCTTGGATTAACGTGCGAAATGAGGCGGGGATTTTACACTTTACGTTTTATTTATTGGTAGCAGAGGCCTTCTCGAAGAAGCCTAAAGGGATTCTGGGTAGGCATATGGAAATCAGATCAGTAATGCTCATTTGTTACCTCTCTATCCTCTTTGAAGCAAATGTCCGCTGTACAGACTGCCATTAAACACCGCTCAGGGCAGAGGTGCAGGCGCCATGTCTAAAGTGGTCACGGAATGCTACGTGGCATCATGTGACTGCGCCCATTTTTTTTTTTTTTTTAAAGTTATCCAGTATGCTGTCCACGTCTCGCTGTCCGCAGAGTGAGTCCATGACTTATAAATGGCCCCTGTCTATATCCTGCCCATGTTTGTTACACAATCCTGACTTCCTGTCATGACGCCCCCCCCAGTGGCCGCAGGGGGTTCAGTCCAGTGGCCGCAGGGGGTTCAGTCCAGTGGCCGCAGGGGGTTCAGTCCAGTGGCCGCAGGGGGTTCAGTCCAGTGGCCGCAGGGGGTTCAGTCCAGTGGCCGCAGGGGGTTCTGTCCAGTGGCCGCAGGGGGTTCTGTCCAGTGGCCGCAGGGGGTTCTGTCCAGTGGCAGCAGTGGGTTCAGTCCAGTGGCTGCAGGGGGTTCAGTCCAGTGGCCGCAGGGGGTTCAGTCCAGTGGCCGCAGGGGGTTCAGTCCAGTGGCCGCAGGGGGTTCAGTCCAGTGGCCGCAGGGGGTTCAGTCCAGTGGCCGCAGGGGGTTCAGTCCAGTGGCCGCAGGGGGTTCAGTCCAGTGGCCGCAGGGGGTTCAGTCCAGTGGCCGCAGGGGGTTCAGTCCAGTGGCCGCAGGGGGTTCTGTCCAGTGGCCGCAGGGGGTTCTGTCCAGTGGCCGCAGGGGGTTCTGTCCAGTGGCAGCAGTGGGTTCAGTCCAGTGGCTGCAGGGGGTTCAGTCCAGTGGCCGCAGGGGGTTCAGTCCAGTGGCCGCAGGGGGTTCAGTCCAGTGGCCGCAGGGGGTTCAGTCCAGTGGCCGCAGGGGGTTCAGTCCAGTGGCCGCAGGGGGTTCAGTCCTGTGGCCGCAGTGGGTTCAGTCCTGTGGCCGCAGTGGGTTCAGTCCAGTGGCCGCAGTGGGTTCAGTCCAGTGGCCGCAGTGGGTTCAGTCCAGTGGCCGCAGTGGGTTCAGTCCAGTGGGTTCAGTCCAGTGGCAGCAGTGGGTTCAGTCCAGTGGCAGCAGTGGGTTCAGTCCAGTGGCCGCAGTGGGTTCAGTCCAGTGGCCGCAGTGGGTTCAGTCCAGTGGCCGCAGTGGGTTCAGTCCAGTGGCCGCAGTGGGTTCAGTCCAGTGGGTTCAGTCCAGTGGGTTCATTCCAGTGGCAGCAGTGGGTTCAGTCCAGTGGCAGCAGGGGGTTCAGTCCAGTGGCAGCAGTGGGTTCAGTCCAGTGGCAGCAGTGGGTTCAGTCCAGTGGCAGCAGTGGGTTCAGTCCAGTGGCAGCAGTGGGTTCAGTCCAGTGGCCGCAGTGGGTTCAGTCCAGTGGCAGCAGTGGGTTCAGTCCAGTGGCAGCAGTGGGTTCAGTCCAGTGGCAGCAGTGGGTTCAGTCCAGTGGCAGCAGTGGGTTCAGTCCAGTGGCAGCAGTGGGTTCAGTCCAGTGGCAGCAGTGGGTTCAGTCCAGTGGCAGCAGTGGGTTCAGTCCAGTGGCAGCAGTGGGTTCAGTCCAGTGGCAGCAGTGGGTTCAGTCCAGTGGCAGCAGTGGGTTCTCGACCAATTTCTTAAAAGGACTTCTTCACCCAAACCTGTGTATTGACCTCTCCTGTGTATTGACCTCTCCTGTGTATTGATCTCTCCTGTGTATTGACCTCTCCTGTGTATTGACCTCTCCTGTGTATTGACCTCTCCTGTGTATTGACCTCTCCTGTGTATGACCTCTCCTGTGTATGACCTCTCCTGTGGCTTGACATGCAAATGAACTATTTTCCGTGTGTGATTTGCATATGAGGCCGCCAAGTGATGTCATCAGCAGGAGAGATGTTTAAAACAGTTTTTGTCTTTTGTTTCTATATTGCTGCCAATTCTGCTGACGCGATGTACAGATCATTTTATATCTTCTACGTGCTTAGGATGTAATGTGATGTAATGTGATGTAATGTGATGGGTCCCTATAATCTCCCATACAGAGGGATAGTACAAAGACTCGCTGGTAAATTAACCCCCGAGTGTTGGGTCTTGTCTCACACAGGAAGCATCCCGCAGGTTCACACTGCCCAGCGGTACCCCCGAGGGGCCCACCCGACAGGAGAACTTTGTACTGGGGGGCTCCAGGTGGGTGGATTTATTTTCCCTTTTTGTTCCTGATTCGTGACTCCAGCGCTCGCTCCAGATAATCGATACCTCGGTCCTGAGCAGGACTTTCTGAGATGTAACACTCTGTATTCCCCGGCGAAAAGTAACGTGGCGCGTTGCTCTGTATTCCCTGGCGCGTTGCTCTGTATTCCGTGGCGCGTTGCTCTGTATTCCGTGGCGCGTTGCCCTGTATTCCCCAATGCAGTAACGTGGCACGTTGCTCTGTATTTCCCGGCGCAGTAACGTGGCATTTTGCCCTGTACTCCCCGGCGCAGTAAGATGGCGCGTTGCCCTGTACTCCCTGGTGCAGTAACATGGCGCAGTAACGAGGTGTGTTGCCCTGTATTGCCCGGCCCAGTACCGTGGCGCATTGCCCTGTACTCCCCGGCGCAGTAACGTGGCACATTGCCCTGTACTCCCCGGCGCAGTAACGTGGCGCATTGCCCTGTACTCCCAGACGCAGTAACGTGGCGCGTTGCGCAGTAACATGGCGCGTTGCCCTGTATTCCCTGGTGCAGTAACTTGGCACGTTGCCCTGTATTCCCTGGCGCAGTAACGTGGCGCGTTGCCCTGTATTCCCTGGCGCAGTAACGTGGCACGTTGCCCTGTATTCCCCGGCGCAGTAACGTGGCGCGTTGCCCTGTATTCCCTGGTGCAGTAACTTGGCACGTTGCCCTGTATTCCCCGGCGCAGTAACGTGGCACGTTGCCCTGTATTCCCCGGCGCAGTAACGTGGCACGTTGCCCTGTATTCCCCGGCGCAGTAACGTGGCACGTTGCCCTGTATTCCCCGGCGCAGTAACGTGGCGCGTTGCCCTGTATTCCCCGGCGCAGTAACGTGGCGCGTTGCCCTGTATTCCCCGGCGCAGTAACGTGGCGCGTTGCCCTGTATTCCCCGGCGCAGTAACGTGGCGCGTTGCACTGTATTCCCCGGCGCAGTAACGTGGCGCGTTGCCCTGTATTCCCCGGCGCAGTAACGTGGCGCGTTGCCCTGTATTCCCCGGTGCAGTAACGTGGCGCGTTGCCCTGTATTCCCCGGTGCAGTAACTTGGCACATTGCCCTGTATTCCCCGGCGCAGTAACGTGGCGTGTTGCCCTGTATTCCCCGGCGCAGTAACGTGGTGCGTTGCCCAGTAACCTTGTTTATTCTCCCCATGTCTTGCAGTTCGGATCAAGTGAAGGGCGTTCTCACCCTACAAGGAGACACCTTGTGTCAGGCAGTAAGTACATTGCACGGAGGGGCGGGGTTTGATCTGGTGGCGCAGTGGGCGGAGCCTCGCTGTATACTGGTCTTGTGATAATGACTGGGATTCACTGGATATTTTCGCTCTAGGAAGTGAATCTGAAGGCGCTGAGGACCAATCAGATCCTGCACTTTGCCTTCCGTGAAGACAAACAATGGAAAATGCAGCAGGTAAACCAGGCGGGGGGGGCTTAATAATGAGCTTCTGCCGCTTCTTTGTGCACCCGGGGGATATCTGATACACTTACAAATCCCACAATCCTTAGTCAGCCGTTTACACTTTGGCACCGAGAGGTACTGTGGTATATCCCAGGCTTTATTGTGTTTAAGAGTACAGGGAATGTTCATCTGACGCGTTTCGCCCCTGTAACAGATTCAGGACGCCAGGAATCATGTTAATCAGGCCATTTACCTGCTGGCAAACCGGGGAGAGAACTACAAATTCCAGACTGGGGCAGAGGTGTTAAAGGTGGGTCAATAGCAGTATTAAATCTGCCTTCTGTCACCTCCTGTGATATTAATGTCCGTGTCTGTAAAACCAATGTTTCTAACCCCATCGCGTTCCGCCCACTTTCTATCTCTCGCGTTTCCAGCTGATGGATGCCGTAATGCTGCAGTTAACCAGAGCCCGAAACCGGCTCACCACCCCGGCTACCATGACATTGCCAGAGGTTGCCACCAGCGGACTCACGGTAAAGGAAGGGGAGGGGCATAGACAGGAAGTGTGCTATTTAAAGCAGCCTGAACGCTAAAGATAAATTTCTTCTAAACCATAACGTTTTTTTATGCCTGTGCGAGGGTGAACACATTTTCGTGGATGGCAGGCTCATTTATCCAAGGGTGTCAAACTCTGGTCCTTCGGCTATCCGAGAACTGCATCTCCCATAATCCCCGGCCTTCATTTTGGCTAGCAAAGCATTATGGGAGAAGGAGGCCATAGTCTGACACCCCTAACTGACACTGTGCTGCTGCGGAAATCTCCACAGCCCCTTTTATGTCCTCTGAGAGAAGTGATTTTGATGTTCTTCACATTTAAAAAAATAATATATATATATATTTTTTTTTTTTTTTTTTACAACTTATGGCCTTATGAAAGCGGGAATTGACAGGGGAATTTCAAACTGCACGTCTTACATTGTGCATTGCTTAAAATATAAAATACCTACAGCCAGATGAAATTGTGAAATTACGGCAGATGCAAGAAGCCAGGACTGCCCACACTAGCTGAGGAAAAGTGATTTCTGTTTTTGCTGCAGGAACCAATGAGAATAATTTCATTCAAATGAATGGGATATCCTGTCTGTCTAGTGATGTCATCAGACAATGTGTTGCACTGTTAAGAGATACTACTGAGTACAAGAGCAAGGTCACTCACAAAATGTATTCAATTCAAGGAGCGCAGAAAGTGACTATATGAAACATTTAACTTTATATCCTCAGTGTCTATAGAATCAGTGCTGCCGCACCTGCAGTAAACATGCAGAGTAATCACTGGGGGAGGGCTTGAGTCAAATATTACAAATGTGATTTATACAGAATGCCTGCATCAAATCACACAGGGATAAAAGCCTGTGCATTATACAAGCAGTGATCTTCATCTTGCACCAAAGTGAGTTTGGGGACTAGATTGTCCATTTAACTTTGAAATGTCCTTTTGAATTGCCTCTTTCATGCTGTGACCACTTGTGTTTTTTTTTTTTTTGTAGAAAATGTTTACACCCTCTCTTCCTGCCGATACCCTCTTGAATTTCTACGTCAATGTTAACAAGCTTTGCTTGCTGGTATACCAGCTGCATGCTCTCCAGCCCAACTCTACCAAGGTAAGGCCCGCAGGGGGAGACCCCTAAAACAGCAAATACATGACTTTAAAAAACAAAGCTGCTTAGTACAAGATCAATTCTTTAAATATAGCTGATGAGAAATTGGTTTAGATTGTCTTCTCTGTAAAAAAAAAAAAAACGTACAGAAGCTCCTCGGGTACCCACACAAATTATGTTGTTTTATTGTCATAAGAAGGGCTTTCATTAGATACCATTATGTTCATCATGTCGTATAATTTACTACAAAAAAATTATAAAATATGATGAAAAAATAACAAAACAAACACTTTTTATAACTTTGGCCTAAAAATCTTTTCAGACAAATACAATTTGTTCCGAAAAGGGACATTATGGAACTGGAGAAGGTGCAGAGGAGGGCTACAAAAGTAATAAGGGGATTGGAAAATTTTAATTATGAAAGAAAGGCTAGAAAAGTTAAAATTGTAAAATGTTAAAAAGAGTGGACCATAGAGGGCTATGCATGTTAGTATAGGCATTCATTTTTATTTAGTGCTTGTTAATTGTAGGAGAAATCTTTATTCAGCCTAAAGTGTAGAGCGTGTGACCTGACCTCTGATTCCTCTGTTTGTAGCATTTCCGCCCAGCAGGCAGTTCTGTGCTGCATAACCCCGGAACCATGTTGTAAGTAAAACTCTCTCTAATCAGATACCAGTTCATTCCTCACATTCATTTATTAAAGGACAACTGAAGTTCTGTTTAATATAAGATAGCATGTTATGCTTTAATGAAAGAATAAATCAGGGGGCAAACAATGGAACATCTAATCACCAGATCCAAGACTCGAAACAACATGTCCGCCCCCTGATAGAGCTATACAGAGCAAAGATTCTAAACAACATGTCCCCCCCCACCTGATAGAGCTATACAGAGCAAAGATTATAAACAACATATCCGCTCCCTGATAGAGCTATACAGAGCAAAGATTCTAAACAACATGTCCGCCCCCTGATAGAGCTATACAGAGCAAAGATTCTAAACAACATGTCTGCCCCCTAATAGAGCTATACAGAGCAAAGATTATAAACAACATATCCGCTCCCTGATGGAGCTATACAGAGCAAAGATTCTAAACAACATGTCTGCCCCTGATAGAGCTATACAGAGCAAAGATTCTAAACAACATGTCCGCCCCCTGATAGAGCTATACAGAGCAAAGATTCTAAACAACATGTCTGCCCCCTGATAGAGCTATACAGAGCAAAGATTCGAAACATGTCTGCCCCTGATAGAGCTATACAGAGCAAAGATTCTAAACAACATGTCCGCCCCCTGATAGAGCTATACAGAGCAAAGATTCTAAACAGCATGTCCATCACTGATAGAGCTATACAGAGCAACGATTCTAAACAACATGTCCTCCCCCTGATAGAGCTATACAGAGCAAAGATTCTAAACAACATGTCCCCCCCCCACCTGATAGAGCTATACAGAGCAAAGATTCTAAACAACATGTCTGCCCCCTGATAGAGCTATACAGAGCAAAGATTCTAAACAACATGTCTGCCCCCTGATACAGCTATACAGAGCAAAGATTCGAAACATGTCTGCCCCTGATAGAGCTATACAGAGCAAAGATTCTAAACAACATGTCCGCCCCCTGATAGAGCTATACAGAGCAAAGATTCTAAACAGCATGTCCATCACTGATAGAGCTATACAGAGCAAAGATTCTAAACAACATGTCCTCCCCCTGATAGAGCTATACAGAGCAAAGATTCTAAACAACATGTCTGTCCCTGATAGAGGTTAAGATTGCATGGGATCGACATAAAACTATCCTAGATATGAGATAAGGCCAGGGACCAAATAAGATCTACAGCAGGTAGAAACACGAGCAGACTAGTTCTGATTTGCCGACGCGTTTTTAGTGAATGGTTTTCCATGCTCTGTTATATACTCCTTACCTTACAGTGAGCTGAACAGCCAGCGGTTTGAAGTCAGCCATGTCCATAAAGTGGAATGCGTGGTCCCATGGCTAAACGACGCGTTGGTCTTCTTCACTGTGTCCCTCCAGCTCTGCCAGCAACTGAAGGACAAGGTAGGCTAATCCTTACGTAGCTGTACAGTGAAGCAAGGACGGCTAACCTTGGCACTGCATACATCCCATGGTTCTTTAAAGGTCTCTGTCAACCTGATCATTGCTGATACTGTGAGTGTAGAGAATGATAAATGATCTATACTTTGTGTTACTTTATCCATTTGCTGCAATTCTGCTTAGAGAAATATGTCTTAAATGGTCCTCTGGTGTCCCCTGATTATGACATCACCTGCAGCTTGATATGCAAATGACACATTGAAAATTATTTAATTATGGTTATCAAGCCTCAAGGTGATGTCATAAGCTGAATAAAGCCTGTATTCTTTACCACGGTGATGGCTAACCTTGGCACTGCAGATGTCTTTCATGAATCTCACACGTATGAGATTTGTTTATTAAATCCCTCATTTCTATTTGCAGATCTCCATATTTTCCAGTTACTGGAACTTCAGAACATATTAATCCCGACACAGGATTTCCCCCAAAACTCCAGCCCCCTCCCCTCCTCCGTACCCTGCTGCCTGACGATAGACCATCTCCCTTGCTGTGTAGTATGTCACTCTAGGATTTGGATTGAATTCTCCGCCCTTCTCCGGGAGTCCGAATTGGAGTGATAATGTCGATTCTACCCCTGGGGGCGGCGGTCACGAAGGGGGCGGCGGTCACGAAGGGGGAGGTCCTGGAGATTCCGAAAAAAAGCTGGAAAACACATCTCCCCTTTAATTATGTATTGTCTGGACTCTGCCGTCCATTATTTATGTATAGTATTTATTCACATGTACAGCTGTTTAAAAAGATGTTTGCAGGGGGAAAAAATAGGCTTTGTGGAGTTAAAATGATCTTGTTGGGGGTCCTGTTACCTTTCCCGTGGGGTCTTCTGCTGAATTAACTGATAAATTGATAAAAGGAGATACTTATTTTCCGCCGGCCCAGATCCTGTTTTATCAATTTCACGGAAATGTTCCTCTCTGTCTTTCTTCTCTCAAGCAGCTCATTATTCCCATTGTGTATTGTCGGGAACATATTCTTTCTTATTCTTGGTGTTTTAAATGTATCCTTTTAAAGTGTGTCTGGTTACGCACCGTGTGATTTAATATGACCTGGGCCTACGTTCTCACCCTCCATGGTATCTTTAGATGTCACTTTAATCAATAATAATGATTCAGTGTAAGTGGAACATTAAGAAAGGTTTATATATATATATATATATATATATATATATATATATATATAAAAGATTATATGGTTTTGATCTTTAACACTAAGAAATCTGCTTGTCATCACACAGGGGGGGCTGCCATTAGCACCCTCTCTCCTGTATGTTCTCCACAGCGATGGGAATGTTTCTTGTAAACTGATTTATTAATCCTGCTCGCTGACCAACAGTCACACAGCTGAGAACGAACTAACTGCGGCCCCCCTAGAGAAATAAAACTTCAAAATAAACCTCGTCTCGGTGGGCTCCATTATAATGGCTAAATATAAAGTTGTTTTAATAAAAAGTTTGGGGGGGTTAAGCTTTTGCACTGCTGATCATTTTAAAGGACTGTAGCAAAAAAATTAAGTTCTGTTTAATTCAAATATATAATCAGGTGCAGGCATTTTATAAAGAAATGCTTTAATGACAGAAAACACAAAGTACCGTATTGAGCCATCTTTACTCCATATCGCTCCACCAGGGGGCAGACATCTTGTTTAGAATCTTTACTCCATATAGTTCTCTCAGGGGGCAGACATGTTGGTTAGAATCTTTACCCCATATAGCTCCACCAGGAGGCAGACATGTTGGTTAGAATCTTTACCCCATATAACTCCACCATGAGGCAGACATCTTGTTTAGAATCTTTGGTCAGAGTGAAGACCATGATTCTAAAAAAGTATTTTTTTTTTTTTTGCTACAGTTGTCCGTTAATGGTGGATCTACCCGACTGAGTAAATTTCTGTTGCCCCCTAGAGGTGCTGGATCTAGTTGCACCACTAGTGCTGTATTTGCTGGAATATAAGAAAATGCTCTGAAAAAGACCCCTCGTCTTATATTCGAGGTGGTTTTATAATCTGACCTCAAATTGAGGTCAGATTATAAAACAGGGATCCAGGTCCCCCGCAGAGCTGCAGGGGTCCTGGACCCCTCTCTCTAACAGCCGAAGGATGTCTGCGCAGACATCCTCTGCTGCCACCCGGCACGACCGCCGGGACTTCTATGATAAAGCTGGGTCATTCCGGCTTCATCAGAGAAGTGCCGGGCCACAGTGGGGGATGTCTGCGCGTATCGTGCAGACATCCTCCGGCTGCCTCCACTAGGCACCAGGGAGAATCGGGCAGCTGGGGGGTGTCTGCACGATCATACAGACATCCTCCATGCTGCCTGACACTTCTGTCTATTATGACGGACCTGCTGTCCGTCATTATGGACGGGAGTGTCGGGCAGCATGGAGGATGTCTGCACGTATCGTGCAGACATCCCCCGGCTGCCCTCACTAGCCACCAGGGAGGCTATGGTGGGGGGAAGACAGACAACATTGAGGGGATGGTGGGGGAAGACAGACAACATTGAGGGGATGGGGGGGGGAGACAGACAACATTGGGGGGGTAGTCGGACAACATTGGGGGGAGGCTGGGGGAGAGACAGACACCGTTGAGGGGAGCATTGGCACAAGAAATGCATTTTTTTATAAGTTTTTATTAAATATGAAAAAGCAATTTACATGTGAATATATACAAGTTAAACTTTTTTCCTATAGGTTAGTCTTATATTCGGGCTTTTCGTTTTTTTCCTAAAGGAATATCCATAGTTTGGGGGGTCGTCTTATATTCGAGCAAATACGGTATGCACTAGCCTTGAGTAGTAATAACTGCGACTTCTTATAAGATTATGCATTATTGCTCAGTTCACCCCACCTTATGTGTTGAACCATTCGGGGGCAAAGTTATAAAAGTGGAACAAACAGCAGTAAAATCCTCTTCATTTCTATGACGACTGCGGATTCTTTAGACTTTTTGCCCCAGAATTGCCCTTTTGTACATAAAGCCCTTTAATCAGTCCATAACCTTGTTTGTTTTTACCGGGTCGACCGAAGCTTGGTTTGTGTGACATCTGTGATCCTTTTCAGATGGTTTGTAACTGGAACAAGACATTTTTAGTTATTTATCTTGTACATTCAGCAGAAACCACACACGTTATCAATATAAACCTCTTGACTTGTCCTGCGTAGAGGAATCTTTCCATTTTTAATATTAATAACAGTCTGCATTAAATTATTCTGCTCTGAAAGGGATTTCTGTTTCTGTGCGCTGTTTTCTTTTATTGTCTGAAAACATTGTGTTCTTGGTGTTGATTAGGCTAGTTTGTTAATTATAAGCACATAAAAAACATAATTAGAAACACCAGATACCAGATGCTGTGGCAGCAAACCCTCATAACCTATCAATGCTCTCCACTTGTGTCACATGACTACAGAACTAGAATTAATCTGGCCCACACAAAAATGGTTCAACATTTACTGTGAATGTAGAGAATAACATATGATCTATACAGTGTGCAACTGTAGGAGAAACGTGTTTTTGAACGTGTCTGTGGACTCTCCTGATTATGACATCACCTGTAGGTTTTTACACTCCTGCGGTGTCAAAAATGGCTGCCATGATTAGCGAGGTACGTAAGTCCATGTGATGTACAGACATGGGACAAGTGCTGTAGCAAAATCCAAACCTACTGTACAAATCACGTAATTAAGTAAGGGATGGAGACGGAGATCAATAAAAGCACTCCTGACGCGTTTCAAACTTAAAGGGTCTATACATTGCCTTGGGAACTATAAGCCATTGACCTGTCTGAATACTGCATGACCTGTCCGCTAAGGATGTGTAGCAGCTGTTTTGGGAATGTTCCTGCTGTACGGGGGTGGGCACCACATTCTTCATGGTGGGCTTTTACTGCACTTTGTGATGTAGAATTTAATGGCTCTCTAATGACCTTGCCACGGACACGATGACCTTGTACAAACAGCGTTTCCCAGTCCCTGCTCATCACGATTAATTGGGACACAATGACCCCTGTCAAACGAATCCACAGCTTTAATTCATGAAAGAGGGTCTGAGAAGGGAATTTTAAACTTAAAGGAAAACAACACATTTTTTTTTTTTTTGTAACCATTGCTTTCTTGTACAGATACTCTGCAGTCTGACTGCGCTGAATCATGGCACAATTCAATTAGTAAAGATTCTAACCAACATGTCTGCCCCCTGAGAGAACGATATGGAGTAAAGATTCTAACCAACATGTCTGCCCCCCTGAGAGAACGATATGGAGTAAAGATTCTAACCAACATGTCTGCTCCCTGAGAGAACTATATGGAGTAAAGATTCTAACCAACATGTCTGCCCCCTGAGAGAACGATATGGAGTAAAGATTCTAACCAACATGTCTGCCCCCTGAGAGAACGATATGGAGTAAAGATTCTAAACAACCTGTCTGCCCCCCTGAGAGAACTATATGGAGTAAAGATTCTAACCAACATGTCTGCCCCCTGAGAGTACGATATGGAGTAAAGATTGTAACCAACATGTCTGCCCCCCTGAGAGAACTATATGGAGTAAAGATTCTAACCAACATGTCTGCCCCCTGAGAGAACGATATGGAGTAAAGATTCTAAACAACCTGTCTGCCCCCCTGAGAGAACTATATGGAGTAAAGATTCTAACCAACATGTCTGCCCCCTGAGAGAACGATATGGAGTAAAGATTCTAACCAACATGTCTGCCCCCTGAGAGAACGATATGGAGTAAAGATTCTAACCAACATGTCTGCCCCCTGAGAGAACTATATGGAGTAAAGATTCTAACCAACATGTCTGCCCCCCTGAGAGAACTATATGGAGTAAAGATTCTAACCAACATGTCTGCCCCCTGAGAGAACGATATGGAGTAAAGATTCTAACCAACATGTCTGCCCCCTGAGAGTACGATATGGAGTAAAGATTGTAACCAACATGTCTGCCCCCCTGAGAGAACTATATGGAGTAAAGATTCTAACCAACATGTCTGCCCCCTGAGAGAACGATATGGAGTAAAGATTCTAAACAACCTGTCTGCCCCCTGAGAGTACGATATGGAGTAAAGATTGTAACCAACATGTCTGCCCCCCTGAGAGAACTATATGGAGTAAAGATTCTAACCAACATGTCTGCCCCCTGAGAGAACTATATGGAGTAAAGATTCTAACCAACATGTCTGCCCCCTGAGAGAACGATATGGAGTAAAGATTCTAACCAACATGTCTGCCCCCTGAGAGAACGATATGGAGTAAAGATTGTAACCAACATGTCTGCCCCCCTGAGAGAACTATATGGAGTAAAGATTCTAACCAACATGTCTGCCCCCTGAGAGAACGATATGGAGTAAAGATTGTAACCAACATGTCTGCCCCCTGAGAGAACGATATGGAGTAAAGATTCTAACCAACATGTCTGCCCCCTGAGAGAGCTATATGGAGTAAAGAAGGCTTAATAAGGAACTTTATTTGTATTCTTTCATTTGAGATTTTCTTTATAAATCATTTACACGAGATACAATATTTCGGTTAAACATAAGTTCATTTTTGCGACATTGTTTCTTTAAAGGTGATTCACCTAAACATGGCTTTTACTGTGAATGTGGTGTGATATGCAAATTACCTGCTATTCAATGGGAAATGTGTAATTTGCATATCAAGCCACAGGTGATGTCATAAGCAGGTGACACCACAGCCGCCCATTTTTTAGTCTCTACATGCGCAGTATGGACAATGTGTAGGTCATACTGTCTCTTTACCTTTGAAATTCCCTCTTACATAACTAAAGCCCAGTATGACATAATTACCGGCAGGCACGCTGATACAAGAGAATGATTTGCCCTTTGTATCAACTGTAAAAATACTTCTACTGAATTATTTAACAATTTTACTGAATGAATCCTATAGTTTCACTGAAACTAATGAGCCCAGCATTCATTATAATGGATCCATGGGGCAGCATGGCAGCCACACCTCATCTGCATGTGATGCTACAAGGTGATGTCATAGAAATGAGACGTTATTTGAAGGATGCTGGCAATTATGTATGAAGCAGTGCGGTCCTGATTCCTGCTGTCCCCCTCAGCTCTACCTCTGTCCAGCGTAACATAGGTGGAGCGCGGCGGGACATACCTCACAAATCGGGACTGGGGCAGTTGGGAGGTATGTGACGTTCCTGTGGTCTCATGACGCCCGTCCAATGCATGAGGGTTAACCCAGAGGAGAGGGATAATAAGTTGTTCTGTTGATATGGATTTTTGGTCGCAAGGGATTCTGGGAGTAAGCGTTCCTGATTAGTGCCTCATGCTGCCGAATGAAGCTTATTGAATTTATAGATTGCATTTAAATTGTATTTTCTGCTCATTACAGTGTCTTTCATTCAGCTCCAAACAGAACAAGCGTATCCCTGTCCCCACTCAGATCAATGGGAGTTATTCACCAAATGTATTTTTTTTAACTCTTTTCTTTATTTTTTTCACTTTTATTCTCTACAGTCACAGTATAAGCAGTATTTAGGTTGACAGAATTCCCGTAACTTATGATTAATTGAAAGATTACATCAACTGAAATATCCTCTGTTTAGAATCTTTGCTCTGTATAGCTCTATCAGGGGGCGGACATGTTGTTTAGAATCTTTGCTCTGTATAGCTCTATCAGGGGGAGGACATGTTGTTTAGAATCTTTGCTCTGTATAGCTCTATCAGGGGGCGGACATGTTGTTTAGAATCTTTGCTCTGTATAGCTCTATCAGGGGTTGGACATGTTGTTTAGAATCTTTGCTCTGTATAGCTCTATCAGGGGCGGACATGTTGTTTAGAATATTTGCTCTGTATAGCTCTATCAGTGATGGACATGTTGTTTAGAATCTTTGCTCTGTATAGCTCTATCAGGGGGCGGACATGTTGTTTAGAATCTTCGCTCTGTATAGCTCTATCAGGGGGCAGACATGTTGTTTAGAATCTTCGCTGTGTATAGCACTTTTTTCTGGCGTCAGTCCTTTCGACTCACAGTATCAGCCGATGTGAGCTGCGTAACCCAGCGCCTTATCTAATAAGAGATAAATATATCTTGTATCTGACACTGATTACGGTCTCTGTATCACTTGCTGCAGTTTGTTTTGCTGGTTTACAGCTAAGATATAATTCCCCTCACACAGTGAGGAAACAGTCGCCTTGAATCTTCACAATAAATGGCTCTAAAACCCTGTGATTTCTAACAGCTGAGGGGATTAGCATCCACGGTGGGTGAGACAACAAGGGGGGTACATGCCATCCTCAATTAATGTTTGGTACCTGCTGCCCTTGCCGAATGTCTACCGTGGATCTTGTGCCACGGTACCACGGTTCTCTCAGAATGAGAGGAGGTCTGTATCCATGTGAGCACAGATCTCCATACCTGGCCAACTAGGTCACCGGACACAGGTTTCACATATTGTTGTGTATATGGTGTTTCACTCTTAATGGCCAGATCCAATCGGACCTCCTAGGAGTTCCCCTCTGTCCTGAAATCAGATCATTTGTACCGTGTGATTGGTGGAGATCTGCCCAAATCTACAGAGCTCGGATATTAGTGAATAGAGACAGCTGCATTATTATTATTAAAACTTGCTCATTCCTGACGACGATGTCACATTTACTTGACATGCCTTCAAGAAGAGAGCATGGAACCTGCCAAATACAACAGCTCTGATTAGGGTGTCGGGAGCCGAGAGAACAGACGCTGAGGTTTGATGTGAGATTACAATGTGTAATCTATTATCTCATCATCGCCGACAGTCTCCTGAGAAATAACAGACCTCGCGCTCTGCTCTGGGCTGTCACCGCTTTACTGCAGATATTAAGTCAGGCGTGTGACACGCAGAGGAGCCACATGTGGAAACTGGCGGTGGATTAACCTGTTGCTGTCAGCTTTACAGAGTATCACTGGATTTATAATATTATTCTTTATTTATTTTATAACCGGCATTATAAATAGACAGGCTTTATTGAAAGAATACAAATCAAGCACATTATTGAGCCTTCTTTGCTAGTATAGCTCTATCGGGGGTGGCGGACATGTTGTTTAGAATCTTTGTTCTGTATAGCTCTATCAGGGGGCGGACATGCTGTTTAGAATCTTTGTTCTGTATAGCTCTATCGGGTGGCAGACATGTTGTTTAGAATCTTTGCTCTGGATAGCTCTATCAGGGGTGGTGGACATGTGGTTTAGAATCTTTGCTCTGGATAGCTCTATCAGGGGGCGGACATGTGGTTTAGAATCTTTGCTCTGTATAGCTCTATCAGGGGGCGGACATGTGGTTTAGAATCTTTGCTCTGTATAGCTCTATCAGGGGGAGCACATGTTGTTTAGAATCTTTGCTCTGTATAGCTCTATCAGGGGGAGGACGTGGTTTAGAATCTATGCTCTGTATAGCTCTATCAGGGGTGGACATGTTGTTTAGAATCTTTGCTCTGTATAGCTCTATCAGGGGCAGACATGTTGTTTAGAATCTTTGCTCTGTATAGCTCTATCAGGGGGAGGACGTGGTTTAGAATCTTTGCTCTGTATAGCTCTATCAGGGGGCGGACATGTTGTTTAGACTCTTTGCTCTGTACAGCTCTATCAGGGGACGGACATGTTGTTTAGAATCTTCGCTTTTGTATAGCTCTATCAGGGGACGGACATGTTGTTTAGAATCTTCGCTTTGTATAGCTCTATCAGGGGGAGGACATGTTGTTTAGAATCTATGCTCTGTATAGCTCTATCAGGGGTGGACATGTTGTTTAGAATCTTTGCTCTGTATAGCTCTATCGGGGGCAGACATGTTGTTTAGAATCTTTGTTCTGTATAGCTCTATCGGGGGGCGGACATGTTGTTTAGAATCTTTGCTCTGTATAGCTCTATCAGGGGGCGGACATGTTGTTTAGACTCTTTGCTCTGTACAGCTCTATCAGGGGACGGACATGTTGTTTAGAATCTTCGCTTTGTATAGCTCTATCAGGCAGCTAAAAACAAGAAAACAGGAAGGCAGTTACTAGCTTCTGAATGAACTGATTACTGTACATTGCCAATAGACAGATGACCCAGTGCATCTGCACTGATCCTCCTGCAGGTAGGCAAAAGCAGAGGGAAGGTTAAAGCAGGAACATTTGCAAGAGATTCCCAGGGAACCTCTGATTCTATTCAGATTTTAAAAAATGTCTACGTTAAGAGATGAACCAGTTAGTTTGCTGCCTGGAGTGTCCCTTTAAATATCTGTGTATATCAATGTGAACCAAAAGCAGGTGACATTTCATAATCAAATGAACACATTTTATTTACAAAATCTCAAGTGTCACAGTTGCTGAAACATGTTACAAAATGATTAAATCCCTGCTTTGCTCATACAAAGTATAACATCCAATTATTACAAATCAATATGCCTTATATGTAGCTACACACGGCAATACATGTGCTTATTCCACACATAGTGCTACAAAAAGACTGATTTATTCTTCAGCTAAAAGAACTTATCATTTGCACTTACATTTTCTTATAACAAAGGAAACAAAATGTACTTTTTTTTGTGTTTTGCATTTTTGTTGTATCATAGCTGTGCAGATACCAGCTGTTACCATGACGACCTCTTCCTACGGGGTCTGCATTAAAAGCAAAATAGATTTACGGGGTCTGCATTAAAGGCAAACTAGATTTATTTGTGTGTTTTTTTTTATTTTTTATGACCGTTTGAAAGATAGCTGTCTCTATTTATTAATCAAGGGGATTGGTTATAATATAAGGGGCTTCCTAAATTGGGTTCACAGGCCCCTTGCAAAATTGTTCCTCCTCGGCTATTTATGACTGATCTGTGCAGTTCATCACAGTTCACTGTTTAGAAAAGAAAAGGCTGTCTGCTAAAAAAGCAACCCAACTTTACTGTAGACTGTGCCCCAAAAAAAACAGAAAGCCCAAATGGTAGCCGCAAAGTCCGCCAGACCCTTGTTTCCCAAAGATATCCCTAGAGAGAGCGGTGCTATCACCGCTGCAGAGGATTCTGGGTAGGGATGTGTAAAGGCCACAAATAGTTGACGCTTGCCTCCATGTTGTGGGCGGGTTCCGTGGAGCATTTTTTTTTCCTTAAAGGGACCAAGTCTCTGGAGAAACTAGAGAAGGATTATGATTTCTCTGGATTATGAATGAATTCTTCCAATTGGGAAAATCTGCTTGTGACTTCATTTCAGCAGGACAGAGGACAAAGCTTTGATCTCGCCGGCTCTGCTCGCCATCCGTCACCGCGCCGGGCTGGGTTACGGCTCCATCCCCAAATTATCAACCCCAACTTTTTGCTTGTAGTGTTTCTGTGAAAGAGAGACAAGGGGGAATCAATTACCTTGTGTGTCCCCCAGACTTATGTATAGGTGTTACTATTATCATTATCATCATCATTATTATTATTATCATTTAATGTGTCTAATGCCTGTGCAGACTGTATAACTTCCAACGTCCCCTAAGTCCAGAGTTATACATTTAACAGTAGGTTAAAAATACATACATATATTTATTTAAACAAGTTGGAAAGAGAACATACAGGGTAGATCATTATTAATACAAAATGAAAAAAAAAACGGACACTATGGGGACACTATATCTCATTTATCAATGGATCTCTCTCAAACAGCCCAGCAAGTCGTGTAGCGCTGCAAGGTAATCCTACAGGTATTCCCCTCTTACAGTGCAGCCTCGCGCTGCCTCAGGGATTAGAACTCTGGGGTATGACATCATCTGCAGAGCTCTGAACACCAGAGACAGCGAGCAGAATACAGAGACATGCATTTGTGTCTGGAGTGATGTACACCTAGTGCAACCCTACTGGAGATGTCCCAGGGAATCTGGTAGTGCGCAGGGGCAGTTCCAAGTTAAATGTGCAGCTGGGGGTGGCTGGAGTTCAGTCTTTGTGCTGTAAAAGTCCCCTGCGTGCGGAGGGTGCCAGGATTTGGGACAGGAAATCATTATTACCTTGCTATTCCCAGAGTCGCAGTCACAGCAGCAGCAGCAGAAACATTTGATGAGAACCAACAGGATCAGCAGCAGGATGAGCCCTGGGGAGGGTAACACAGGTGATCCAGGGAGCTACACAGAGCATGCACACTGTCCTGTATACACAGAACTAAACAAATCAAAGGCTAAAATATATATAGCAGGAGGGGAGGCACTGTGGGGCAGCATTTCCCATCATGTTCAGGCTGCTTATTGCTGGCTTTGTAGTCCACACACCCAGACTGCCTTAAATGTTGGCTAACCATGGCACTCCATGAAGTTTAGTTATAATAAAGCAGCCAGAGCATCACGGGAGATGTAGTCCACCCAGCCAGAGTGCCAGAATATTGGATTTTTGGGAAGGGTCCTGAAAGGGGGTCTCACCGATAAACGTGAAGAACACAACGAAGGCCGCGATATCCCAGTCTGACTGGAAGGGCTGCTTGCTCTTCATCTTCCCCAGCACGTCATTCCACTGATCCTGCAGCTGGTCCTGGATGGTACCGGAAGACATCTTTGGGCGAAGAATGAAGCAGTGGCTTTTATTCTATCCTACAATAGAGTGAAACGCGCTGGGTGTTAGAGACAAAAGGGGCGAATCGGGGCTAAGGTTCTACCAAGTAGAACAATCAGGGGGAACATTCCGTGGTTTCCATGGTGACTGCGGAATTTCACCCCAGGATAGAAACAGTAATATGGGTCCATCCCTGAGAAGCTCCACTATTTTGCACTTCAGTTTGCAATTCCCTTGTCAATTCTATCATTCGTGAATAAAGCCCTATGAATAATAAATGAATCACCCCTTATATACATTACATTAACGCTGAACCTCTCACTGATGTGGTAAAGGTACAATGTTATACCGTGACTGTAGATAATAAACAAAGTTCCAAGCGAATGTATACACGTCTCCTGCTTATGACATCACCATGTGAACCATTTCTTGAATCTGGGAAGAATTCTTGAGCAACAGAGGGGAATGTAATAGAAATTGCAGATAACAGTGCAACAGACTCTATGGGGTTAAACTGCCCCATCCAGAGTTTAATCCAGGGGATTTTAGATTTATTTAATTCCACCAACTGTATAAATATTTCCATTGACACGGCTGTACCAGGTATAATTTGTCATTTTAAAGTCAGTTTTTTTTTACATTTGTAATCAAAGCCGGAGTACGTTCCCAGGTGAGGGGGGGAGGGTTCACCTCCAAAAATGAAGAGAGAAATATATATATATTTGTTGCTTTTTTTTTGAAGGTTTCCTCAGTATACAAGATTCTTGGGAAGAAAAACACAAATAAAATACAAATAAAAAGACCAAGCATTGTATTAGAATGAATACCGTATTTACAGGGGTCACATGGGTCACAATCCAGTTGACTTAATGTCGGTCCCACAGACTTTACGGTGCTTTATAAGTGTTGGACTGTGGGTCAGCTCGAGGCCATAGTACAATTCTGCCCTGCTCACTGCTGTTGGATTGTGGGTAAAATGTACCCCTTATTGAAGTCGCAG
Source organism: Pelodytes ibericus (assembly GCA_036172795.1). Taxonomy (NCBI): domain Eukaryota; kingdom Metazoa; phylum Chordata; class Amphibia; order Anura; family Pelodytidae; genus Pelodytes; species Pelodytes ibericus. The sequence continues at coordinate 6,634,933 of CM069860.1, read as the reverse complement.
TTGCATTGTGGGTAATCTAGAGCCTGATTGAAGTCGTAGGCTCCACTGCTGTTGCATTGTGGGTAAACGGGAGCCTGAGTGATGTTGTAGGCTCCGATGCTGTTGGATTATGGGTAATCCAGAGCCTGATTGAAGTCGTAGGCTCCTCTGCTGTTGCATTGTGGGTAAACGGGAGCCTGGGTGATGTAGGCTCTGATGCTGTTGGATTATGGGTAATCTAGAGCCTGATTGAAGTCGTAGGCTCCACTGCTGTTGGATTATGGGTAATCTAGAGCCTGAGTGAAGTCGTAGGCTCCACTGCTGTTGGATTATGGGTAATCTAGAGCCTGAGTGAAGTCGTAGGCTCCCCTTTGGGTCTACATTCATGAAAGGGATCAGTGGAGCTAATTTAGGTATTTAGATAGACGGCGATAGTCCAATTCCAGAATAATAAATAGTCTTTAGGTCCAGTCGGGCAGCAAGAACCAATGCCTGGGGTAGACAGACCCCAACTGAGGTACCCCCCCCCCCCCTCCCTGGGATGAGGATATTACCAGACGTTATAGGTCACGGTTTGTTTCTTCCATTAGCAGGACGTGAAACAGATTTGAATATTTACCCAGAATAACTAAACTGGAATTCGGTTTTGATTTAATGTTTAATGTGACTGTTTCCTACTCTACATCACAGTTAATCATTACATTTAACCTCCCAAGCCACAATATAAATCTGCTGGCTGCACCCTTCCCTTACCTGCTGACTACGTGGCCCCCGGTCCTGTGGCCCATCACTGACCTGCCTTTCCCACGGACACCCTCCCTGGCTCTTTCTGTTCCTGCGCCCCAGTATTTAACAACTCAAAATATCTGGCTCTTCTATTAATCTATTCCTAACCATTTAACCCATCAATTAATGCCCCTCCATTAAATACCCTCAACAATGACTCTCCAAAGTTGTCCTTTGGCATTTATTGCCCCTCTGTATAGACTACTGCCCCTCTGTATAGACTACTGCCCCTCTGTATAGACTATTGCCCCTCTGTATAGACTACTGCCCCTCTGTATGGACTACTGCCCCTCTGTATGGACTACTGCCCCTCTGTATGGACTACTGCCCCTCTGTATAGACTACTGCCCCTCTGCATAGAACACTGCTTCTCTCTGTAGACTACGGCCTCTCTGTATAGACTACTGCCCCTCTGTATAGAAGACTGCCCCTCTTTATAGACTACTGCCCCTCTGTATAGACTACTGCCCCTCTGTATAGACTACTGCCCCTCTGTACAGACTACTGCCCTTCTGTATAGACTATTGTTCCTCTGTATTGACCACTGCCCCTCTGTATAGACCACTGCCCCTCTGTATAGACTATTGCCCCTCTGTATAGACTACTGCCCCTCTGTATAGAAGACTGCCCCTCTTTATAGACTACTGCCCCTCTGTATAGACTACTGACCCTCTGTATAGACTACTGCTCCTCTGAATAGACTACTGCCCCTCTGTATAGACTTGTGTCCCCTAACATAGACTTCACTACTGTTCCTCTTTCTAATTCTCTGGGTCATTTGGTGGTCCCTGTAATTCTAAGTAAAGCTAGGAATAAATACACCATTCATGGAGCCTCTCTATGGCTGGTACCTTGGGCACATCCCCAGGAGACTGGGGTATGCAGAGTCAACGGTTTTTAATTGTGGCCACAATGCTACCCATGGCGATTGGACAGTGTCCTGTGCCCTGCTGGGCTCTTCTATAGAAATGCGGAATGCGTTGGCAGATGTCTGCCTAGACTTTCCATATTCCCACCTTGTCTAAAACCTATCTTATGTTCAGAATAGCTTTATACCTATCCCATGCATGCTTAAACCCCCGCATTAACCTCTAACACGTCTGCTGGAAGGCCATTCCATGCCTCTCAGTCATACTTTGCATACTACGTCCTACAGATTCCCTGTTGGGTTGGCACATGGCCCGCTGGCAGGGGGTGGCGCTACCATGGAAGTGAATTAAGCACTTGCTAAAGGGCCCCACTTGCTGAGAGGGGCCACCCTTGTACCTAATTGTTACAGAGAGGGTCCAAATAGCTGATATGGGGGGTGATGGCCAATATGGTCTATTACTTAGACCACAGAAGCACCTCTGCCTGGTGGGTTCCTTTGGTGTTACCTGGAATCAACCCAGCCCTGTCACTAGCATTCTTCATAAGGTGGTCTACGTCCCCCCCCCCCCCTCTCCTAGTTAAGGAGATTTGAGACCTACGGGCATTACCAGGTGTAGCAGCCGTGTCTCCCCCTGTGGCCAACGCACCTGCTCGGTTCCCGGGAATCTCCAACGTCTGAGTTTGTTTATTGAATAAACTCTTCCTGTTTCCAGACAGTGGCAGGCGTGGACTCTGCAATGCCGTGTCTCTAGATTTGGGTGCAGCCCTGACAACCTGTGGAGCAAGGAGGTGTGCGATACAAAGGGAGAGGAGGAGGAGGAGGAGGAAGGCTGAGCACAGGGGACAGCAGGCATGTGTGTCCCTCGGGGAGGGGGGGGGGGGGGGTGGCTGGGACAATGCCGTGTGCAGGTGTTTAACATGTTCTGTGCCTCGTGGGGAATCAGAAGATGCTCGGGATAAATTCGCAGATTTAGAGTGTGTCTGGGTGCGCCCAGTGTTAATTTGGTCAACTGCTTGTATTCAGTGACTAAAGCTGAACAATAACTAAATAAAAACTTAATATGACTAAAACTAGGACCAAAATCCAGTGCATTTTTAGTTATGCTTCAGTGGCAAAACTGGTTCATTTGCATATTGAGCCCCACGATGATGTCATAAGCAGGAGACTCCCCAGACATTTCCAAGCACATTTTTTTTCTTATTTTATGCATTTGCTCTTTTTCATCATTTTTTATTCTCTACATTTACAGTGTTTAGGCTGACAGAGGCCCTTTAATGATATTGTCCCAAAAGGTGCTGTTTCTAGGCATGTCCTAGTGGGATTCCCTGCTTGAATATAGGTGAAGGCAGGAAGAGATGCCAGACAAAGTCTATCGCTGCTCAGAGACTTTAACCCCAATTTCTTTATAGTGGTAGTTAAATGGTTCTTCTATAAAACCTTTATTGGGGGGCTAAGTATGCATATTTCCCAGCAGGTGGCGCTGTAACACACTCAATGTCACTGCGCTAATTGAATAAAATAGAATGTTTTCGAAAATCACCAGTTATACCCCTGGTGCGCAAATCAGAGCTGCGTGGGTTAACCTTTTCCCTACTTGCGTACAAGAGAACTAAATAAGCTTATAACTAAAGCACCTTTTTTTTCTGATCCTAAACGTTGATTAAAACGTAGATGATTCTATAATATATATATATTTTATATGCAATGTTACACTGTAATGACTGTGTATGTGAAGAGACATCCTGGGGCAAGGTTCTAAAAGTGATGTCATCAGCAGGAACATTCCGTTGGTTTCCATGGTGATTCTGGGGGCAAGGTTCTAAAAGTGATGTCATGAGCACGAACATTCCATTGGTTTCCATGGTGATTCCGGGGGCAAGGTTCTAAAAGTGATGTCATCAGCAGGACTATTCTGTTGGTTTCCATGGTGATTCTGGGGGCAAGGTTCTAAAAGTGATGTCATCAGCAGGAACATTCCGTTGGTTTCCATGGTGATTCTGGGGCAAGGTTCTAAAAGTGATGTCTTCAGCAGGAACATGCCATTGGTTTCCATGTGATTCTGGGGCAAGGTTCTAAAAGTGATGTCATCAGCAGGAACATTCCATTGGTTTCCATGGTGATTCTCTGGCAAGGTTCTAAAAGTGATGTCATGAGCACTAACATTCCGTTGGTTTCCATGGTGATTCTGGGGCAAGGTTCTAAAAGTGATGTCATCAGCAGGAACATTCCATTGGTTTCCATGGTGACCTGATCATGTGTATTACTTAACACCCAATGCATGTATACCTGTAGCCCTTCTGTGGCAGAGGCCAGACACTGATGCAGTAATAATAGTTTTATTTAGGGGATTCTTATAAAATTAAATACTTTATATATACCTGTCACCAGTAAAATTATTGTTATTTTATTTTACCCTATGCAGCCCCTACATAGTTTATAAACTCCCCTCATTAACCCTGCTGCTTTTCCTTTAAACAAGTCTTTGCAGGCCGCTCACCCTGCATCTCTGTAACACACTAGACAGATCAAGCTGGTCAGTAACAATACATATTAATCGGCCTTGAGATTTATCCTCTCTCAGTGGAGTATTACAGCGCTTTCTACTTCAGAGCTAAATACCATTGATTGGCGTCATTATGGCCATCGGTTAGCCTACGCTCCCCAAGTAACGCAAAATAGTATTATTTATTTAACCATTATATTTTTTGTCATTATTTTCCATTTGAAAATATTGAAGTGAGTAGAAATCAACACAAACCTAACAATATAATAATTGTAAAAGACATGCTGTAAATCCCATAAATACTTTGGACAGAGGAAGAATTTGGGTGAATGTTCTATGTAGGATCCATAGACCCACATACACAATGACAACAGTGATTGCATTTCCGCTAACACAATTGTACAGATAATTGTTGCATTTTTTATTCTCTGCAGTCACAGTATAAACAATATTTAGATGACAAAGTCCCTTTAAAGGGACGGTCTAGTACCCAGACTCACTTTGGTGCAAGATGAAGATCACTGCTTGTATAGTGCACAGGGTTTTATCCCTGTGTGATTTGATGCAGGCATTCTGTATAAATCACATTTGTAATATTTAACTCAAGCCCTCCCCCAGAGATTACTCTGTATGTTTACTGCAGGTGCGGCAGCACTGATTATATAGACACTGAGCATTTAAAGTTTTGTTTCATTTTGTCTCTTCCTGTGCTCCTCGAATTGAATACATTATGTGGACTCTGACTGACCTAGCTCTTGTACTCTAGAGTAGGATCTCTTAACAGTGCAAAACATTTTTATGATAACATCAATATTTCATTCATTTGAATGAAATTATTCTCATTGGTTCCTGCAGAAAAAAAAAAAGGAAATGACTTTTACTCAGCTAGTGTGGGCAGTCCTGGTTTCTTGCAAACGTCTCTAATTTCACAATTTCATCTGGCTGTAAGTATTTTATATGTTAACCAATGCAAAATGTAAAACAGTGACTAATCCCAATACTTGTGTTCCTATAGTATAGCAAGTGGCCTGTCATATGGTCCAATCTTTGACCAGCGCCCACAGCCACGAATCCCGTGGTAACAGTACACTAATAGCCATTATACACACAGTTTCAAGTTATCCTGCCTCCTATCCCATCAGGATAGACCGAAACGCGTAAGACAGGCTTTCTGGGAGATAATTATAAGGTAATGGTTTTATAGCGCGGAAAGATAGTAAGTTATATTATCTGGAAAAAAATTCTCATTTAATTAGAAGGCAAAAGACTTTTCTTTTGCCTTCTACCAGATCATACACAAGATCCATTATTGGCCCCTCGTTTGGTGTAAAAATCCAATTAATTTAATTTAATTAATTTAATAGCTATCAATGATGAACTGGCTTGTCCTAAATTCTATAAAGTCTAGTCTTCTGAACAAATTACGTGTTCAGTTATTTCTAATTATTGCAATTCGTTTGTTCTCTGTCTGGTTTTGTTCCAGTTTCTCTCTGTCTGTCTGGGAATCAGACATGACATGATTAATTGTATTCACTTACTCTCTTTTAACCCTAAAGCCAATTAAAATATCCCCAAAATTCTGCCCCCCCCCCCCCAAAAAAAAATAAAAAATAAAATGGCCCTCTTTGTCCATTTGGAATGTTGGGAATTACACTATCATGTTCCAGATCCAATATTACCAAAAATAGTCCATGGTCACTAAAATGACGTAACCTCTACTAGTGCATAGTCGCCAACAGTCCTGAATTTGCTGGACTAAATTCACTGACATTCCAATAAGGCGGGGCTTCTAAATTTAGTGACATTCCGATAAGACGGGGCTTCTAAATTCACTGATATCCTTCAAGATAGGCAGAACTGATTCCATAGCAACAGCTATAACTCTATTACACTTTATTTGCAGATCTCAGGAGATAAAAAGTATTGAGGGGGAAAAAATCGGATCTGTTTTTGTTGCTATTTATGATTCAGTACTTATCATAAAATATTGATTTCGGACATGGTAAGTGGAGCTGGCCCTTTAATTCTCAGTGCCTCTTACCTCCCCTGAGTCCTCACTTTCGTGTTTTACTGAATGACCTTGTGGGTTTCTTGGAAATCTTCTCCTACCTAATTTACCAGTGTGCATGACCGGTGTGTATATCTCCTGTGCTCGTGCCTGGTCTGATGTATATTGAGAAGGTCTGGTCGTCAGCCCCCCTGAATTTCTTAATGTATCAGATCCCTGTGCACCATCAGCTCTGTAAAACCTGGTGGTGGGATTTGCTCAAAGAGAAATTATTATTTTCCCCACTCTGTGCAAATAGCAGGAATTTAAACATTTCGAATTCGAATAGTGCCTTTGTAGCAAATAGTACCAGTTTAACTCTTGTTTTTCAAGTTCTTACTTCACAAAAAGGACGATATTTACATTTTAAATAGTCCCTTGTGCTCTGATGATTCATGTAAAACGAGGGTTTGCAAATATAGATTGAAGTTAAACATTATTTTTACCCGAGAGTGGAGACCGGGAGAAGACGGACAGCCTAAGACGGGGAGAGTGAACCTTGGCAATGCAGATGTGTGGGGACTACATATTCCATGATGCGCTGTCAGTCTTACAACTGACTGTGAATTATGGAATATGATGTTCCCAAACATCTGCAGTGCCAAGGTTAGCCATTGATGGCCAGAATATCATGGAATATGTAGTTTCCCAGACATCTGGAGCGCCAAGGTTAGTCATCACTGGCCTGAGCATCATGGAATATGTAGATCACAGACATCTGCAGTGCCAAGGTTAGACATCACTGCTGTAGGATAATTCCAGGGACTAAAAAGGTTTTTATGAGTGGAATGCCACAAGGGGGCAGTGCTGATCCCTGCCACCATAGGTAATGCATACTTCACTGTATGCATCCTGCTCTCCACTAATTTCTAGGAGTTCCCTTATTTAGGGAGTCAAAATATGTCATTTACAAATAATTGAGAAGCACATTGTGATTTGGCATGCTGATTGCAGAAAAAAATAACATTTACATCAGCAAATAGGCAGTAAAGCAATGGTGTACTTTGGTGTGTATGTTTTGTAATGGTGCTATTGTGTGTCATTTAGTATGCATCTATTTTTGTTTGTGGTGTTATTTTACAATGCTCATTATTCATGCCCCTGCCCAGCACAGAGGAAGGAACTGGAAGTATTTTATTTACACATTAATCCACTCTCAGCATAAAATAACATTCCGTCTGAAGATGGCAGCCTCCAGGAAGAAAGACAGATTATAAAATAACATCATATCACTATAAAAAAAAACACATTTAATTCAGAGACACAAATAACAACCTTTAGGTCATTACAAGATTAGTAAAAGAAAAAAGAAAGGTGGCCTGTTCCTATATATATATATTTATATTTAATATATTGATTAAAGGTATACTGTCTCTTTTAAGAGGCATTTTTCACTGTGATTTGTTCCCCTTTCTATTACTTCTAATCTCTGCTCAGACACGGCTGGCTACCTTCTGTCCCCCTCCTGAATTCAGTGAATGGTGGGGAAGGAGTTGCGTGAGATTGGCGAGTGGAGGGGAAGCCCCCCTAATCCCATGGATGGCAGACTGTATTACACGTGAGGTGCGTGCTGATGTCATAGCTGTCAGAGTCTCAGGAAATAATTGAAATTCCTTCTTTTTATTGATATCTCCATTACCGGCGTAGTTTGGGTCTGTCTGCTCCTTTAACATGGATCTGTCATCCACCAGTGAGGGCTGTCAAGATGCACCAACTTCTAATACTGATCTATACAGTAGCATGGCTCTTCTTAAAGGAACAGTAAGTCTTATTATCACCAGGGATTCAATGGATCAAGATAACATGTAGTTTTATATCAAGTATTCCCGGGAGGTTTAGGACTGTTCTTCATCACGCTTCCCTCGCAGCAATTTCATCATGGATGTTACAGCGCTAACAGTTCAATGCCGATGCATATGCTGAACCCCTTACCCTAACGCTATCCCTAACCCTTACCCTAATGCTATCACTAACCCTAACGCTATCCCTAACCCTTACCCTAATGCTATCCCTAACCCTAATGCTATCCCTAACCCTTACCCTAATGCTATCCCTAACCCTTACCCTAATGCTATCCCTAACCCTTACCCTAATGCTATCCCTAACCCTTACCCTAATGCTATCCCTAACCCTAATGCTATCCCTAACCCTTACCCTAATGCTATCCCTAACCCTAATGCTATCCCTAACCCTTACCCTAATGCTATCCCTAACCCTAATGCTATCCCTAACCCTTACCCTAATGCAATCCCTAACCCTAATGCTATCCCTAACCCTTACCCTAATGCTATCCCTAACCCTTACCCTAATGCTATCCCTAACCCTAATGCTATCCCTAACCCTTACCCTAATGCTATCCCTAACCCTTACCCTAATGCAATCCCTAACCCTAATGCTATCCCTAACCCTTACCCTAATGCTATCCCTAACCCTTACCCTAATGCTATCCCTAACCCTTACCCTAATGCTATCCCTAACCCTAATGCTATCCCTAACCCTAACGCTATCCCTAACCCTAATGCTATCCCTGACCCTTACCCTAATGCTATACCTAACCCTAATGCTATCCCTAACCCTTACCCTAATGCTATCCCTAACCCTTACCCTAATGCTATCCCTAACCCTAATGCTATCCCTAACCCTTACCCTAATGCTATCCCTAACCCTAATGCTATCCCTAACCCTTACCCTAATGCTATCCCTAACCCTTTCCCTAATGCTATCCCTGACCCTAATGCTATCCCCTAACCCTTACCCTAATGCTATCCCTGACCCTAATGCTATCCCCAACCCTTACCCTAATGCTATCCCTTACCCTAATGCTATCCCTTACCCTAATGCTATCCCTAACCCTAATGCTATCCCTAACCCTAATGCTATCCCTAACCCTTACCCTAATGCTATCCCTAAGAGTAACCCCTAACTCTATCCCTAAAACTAACTCCTTACCCCTATAACTAATCCCTAAAACGAACCCTCATACTAACCCTATTACTAATCCTCAAAAAAAACCCTAACCCTTAGAGTAACCCGAAACCCTATGCCTAATACTAACCCCTAACACTAACACTTAACCCCTAAACCTAATACTAACCCTAAAGCTAACCCTAAAACTAACCCCTAACACTAAAATGAACCCTAATCTAACCTTCAGTTCAGCACTGCAGAATTATCTCCTGTCAAATGATCCGGACTTCATATTCTACGAAAAACCACTCTACCAGCAGAGACCCATGTCGCTGCCACCGCTTAGAGCGACAATGTGTCCGTTACGGGATCACTGATACTGTCTGACAAGCACTGGCTGGATGCTTTACTTGATACGTTCAAAACCCCCAGGCGCAGACCACCTTGTGCGTCAAATGTCCGATCTGCAAAGGTGGAAGGAAATGCTGATCTGATGTGGACTGGCAGACTGTGCGTCTACGCCTGATTTATTCAAGACTCACAGCCGGTCAGAAAAACTACGTGTGGAAAGAATCCAATGGTCACAGCAGAAAGTCCTCAGCTAGCCTCCTGATCAGCCTAATGGGAGTCAGAGTACCAAGGCATGTGTTTCCTTCTATCAGTAATCATGTTCTTTTTATTTTATTCATTTCAATGAATTCTAAATTTTCCCCAAAAAATCCGGTCTCGTTTTTTTTTTAAACATAGAAACATAGAATATAAGAACCATTCGGTCCATCTAGTCTGGCCAATTTTTTTTTTTGAGTACTTTTATTAGTCCCCCGTTCCTGGTCTTATATCTAGGATAGCCTTATACCTATCCCATGCATGCTTAAAGTCCTTCACTGTATTAACCTCTACCACTTCTACTGGAAGACTATTCCATACATCCACTACCCTCTCAGTAATGTAATACTTTCATTAGTCCCTGGCCTTATCTTATATCTAGGATAGCCTTATACCTATCCCACGCATGCTTAAAGTCCTTCACTGTATTAACCTCTACCACTTCTACTGGAAGACTATTCCATACATCCACTACCCTCTCAGTAATGTAATACTTTCATTAGTCCCTGACCTTATCTTATATCTAGGATAGCCTTATACCTATCCCATGCATGCTTAAACTCCTTCACTGTATTAACCTCTACCACTTCTACTGGAAGACTATTCCATACATCCACTACCCTCTCAGTAATGTAATACTTTCATTAGTCCCTGACCTTATCTTATATCTAGGATAGCCTTATACCTATCCCATGCATGCTTAAACTCCTTCACTGTATTAACCTCTACCACTTCTACTGGAAGACTATTCCATACATCCACTACCCTCTCAGTAATGTAATACTTTCATTAGTCCCTGCCCTTATCTTCTAGCTAGGATAGCCTTATATCTATCCCATGCATGCTTAAACTCCTTCACTGTATTAACCTCTACCACTTCTACTGGAAGACTATTCCATACATCCACTACCCTCTCAGTAATGTAATACTTTCATTAGTCCCTGCCCTTATCTTCTAGCTAGGATAGCCTTATACCTATCCCATGCATGCTTAAACTCCTTAATGTATTAACCTCTATCACTTCTACTGGAAGACTATTCCATACATCTACTACCCTCTCAGTAATGTAATACTTTCATTAGTCCCTGGCCTTATCTTATATCTAGGATAGCCTTATACCTATCCCACGCATGCTTAAACTCCTTCACTGTATTAACCGCTACCACTTCTACTGGAAGACTATTCCATACATCCACTACCCTCTCAGTAATGTAATACTTTCATTAGTCCCTGGCCTTATCTTATTTCTAGGATAGCCTTATACCTATCCCACGCATGCTTAAACTCCTTCACTGTATTAACCTCTACCACTTCTACTGGAAGACTATTCCATACATCCACTACCCTCTCAGTAATGTAATACTTTCATTAGTCCCTGGCCTTATCTTATATCTAGGATAGCCTTATACCTATCCCACGCATGCTTAAACTCCTTCACTGTATTAACCTCTATCACTTCTACTGGAAGACTATTCCATACATCTACTACCCTCTCAGTAATGTAATACTTTCATTAGTCCCTGGCCTTATCTTATATCTAGGATAGCCTTATACCTATCCCATGCATGCTTAAACTCCTTCACTGTATTAACCTCTATCACTTCTACTGGAAGACTATTCCATACATCTACTACCCTCTCAGTAATGTAATACTTTCATTAGTCCCTGACCTTATCTTATATCTAGGATAGCCTTATACCTATCCCATGCATGCTTAAAATCCTTCACTGTATTAACCTCTACCACTTCTACTGGAAGACTATTCCATGCATCCACTACCCTCTCAGTAATGTAATAATTTCATTAGTCCCTGGCCTTATCTTATATCTAGGATAGCCTTGTGTCTATCCCATGCATGCTTAAAATCCTTCACTGTATTAACCTCTACCACTTCTGCTGGAAGACTATTCCATACATCCACTACCCTCTCAGTAATGTAATACTTTCATTAGTCCCTGGCCTTATCTTATATCTAGGATAGCCTTATACCTATCCCATGCATGCTTAAACTCCTTCACTATATTAACCTCTACCACTTCTACTGGAAGACTATTCCATACATCCACTACCCTCTCAGTAAAGTAATACTTCCTCATATTACTTTTAAATCGTTGCCCTTCTAATTTAAGACTATGTCCTCTAGTTGTGGTAGTTTTTCTCCTCCGTTACTGTGTTGATTCCCTTTATGTATATAAATGTTTCTATCATATCCCCCCTGTTACGTCTTTCCTCCAAGCTATACATGTTAAGATGCTTTAACCTTTCCTGGTAAGTTTTATCCTTCAACCCATGAACCAGTTTAGTAGCCCTTCTCTGAACTCTCTCCAAAGTATCAATATCCTTCTGGAGATACGGTCTCCAGTACTGCGTACAATACTCCAAGTGAGGTCTCACCAGTGCTCTGTACAATACTCCAAGTGAGGTCTCACCAGTGCTCTGTACAATACTCCAAGTGAGGTCTCACCAGCGCTCTGTACAATACTCCAAGTGAGGTCTCACCAGCGCTCTGTACAATACTCCAAGTGAGGTCTCACCAGTGCTCTGTACAATACTCCAAGTGAGGTCTCACCAGCGCTCTGTACAATGCTCCAAGTGAGGTCTCACCAGCGCTCTGTACAATACTCCAAGTGAGGTCTCACCAGTGCTCTGTACAATACTCCAAGTGAGGTCTCACCAGAGCTCTGTACAATACTCCAAGTGAGGTCTCACCAATGCTCTGTACAGTACTCCAAGTGAGGTCTCACCAGTGCTCTGTACAATACTCCAAGTGAGGTCTCACCAATGCTCTGTACAATACTCCAAGTGAGGTCTCACCAGCGCCTGTACAATACTCCAAGTGAGGTCTCACCAGTGCTCTGTACAATACTCCAAGTGAGGTCTCACCAGTGCTCTGTACAATACTCCAAGTGAGGTCTCACCAGTGCTCTGTACAATACACCAAGTGAGGTCTCACCAGCGCTCTGTACAATACTCCAAGTGAGGTCTCACCAGTGCTCTGTACAATGGCTCTGTTAAAGACACTGATAACCTAACTCCAACGAGACTCCATTGTATTTATTCTTCCACAGTCCATAAAGAAGTATTTATACACAGATATCTGGAAACGCGTCGGCAGATAAGACCCATTAGGCCCATCTGCCCATTTTTCTGTCTGCCTGATCTTATTTTTAGGATAGCCTCATGCCTATCCCATGCAGGCTTAAACTTCTTCACTGTATTATCTACTACCTCTTCAGACAGGCTATGCCGTGTGCCCACTACCCTCTCAGTAAGTTAACAGTGTTAATTTACTGATGTTGCTTCTAATTTAGATACTTGCTTCTAATTTCAGACTGGTTAGTGTTGATTTATGTATTTAAATGTTACCATCACATGGCCTCTCTCATCTTGTCAGCTTCAATCTGATTTTAAAAAAAGGATCAGTCCTTGTGTGTAGGACTTTATTTAACCTTTCTATGAGGAGAGGCTGATTGCACCTTTGCTGGCAGGCTGTAATACCCTTCTGGATTACTAAGTGTTGCTTAGAGCCTGGCAGACAGGGGGGCAAAGCTTCAGTGGAACTGATACTACAGCAAATCCTAGTGAAAGCCAAAGCATTGGGCTTTGTTCCTAAAAGAGAGGATTACAGGCAATCTCAAACTTAAGGCCAGAGTAGACGAGCTGGGAAAATTCCCAAATTCAACCTTAAGTTTGAGATTCCCTTTTTAATTGCATGCAATCATAAATCAAGGCCGAACTCTTGTATAAAGAGGATGTTATATTGTATTGGGCCACTACGTTTCTCTCTTTTTACTAAAAAAAGATGGCTGAGACAACTTGGGCACCATGGGGTATATATATATATATATATATATATATATATATATATATATATATATATATAGGATGAATTATGGGACAAGGTTCTAAAAGTCACCATGGAAAACATTACTTTTAGAACTTTACCCCACAAATCAACTTCATAAATAACCCCTACCTCTCTCTGTGCTTTTAGTTTAGCAGGTTTTATATATATATATAACATTAAATGTTAATGATGCATTTCATCTTGGATTGCTGGTCAGTAATGATTTTACCAGCATTGCGCACACAGAATTCATCCTACCGCTGATCTTGAAGGTCCATCTCTTGTCCCGCGACCCAATTCGTTAATTAAAACTATGTTTTGTTTCTTTAAAATCAAGCAAGTATAGGACATGGATCAGATGGTGCAAAATTCCTGGAAAATCTAAACAGATGTGACTGTCAGCTGCTGTTCGACGTTTTCAAATCAATATTTGCATCACTGAAACTTTCTTTATAAATAGATTTTAACTCTATGTATGCAAAGGCTGGGGAGGCAGCAGAGAGGTGGAATAAGCCTCCCCTAAAACTATCCCGAATGCAAAATAAAAAATTTTTTTTTTCTTTAATTCTATGTTATGAAACGTTCACCATCATTTATCAGTTGAATATAGGTGCTGGCAATATGTAATAAGTAATGAAACACAGATTAGAGGTTAACTTAATTAGTAAAGTTATGTTCACTAAGTGGGTTTGGCATGTGGATGGGAAAGATGGGCCAATACTGCTGGAGGTTGGGGTGGGCAGATGCCAACCTCCTTGTGTCGATTATCCCCCAAGGCAAACAAAGCTGTCCAAATGCAACTTCTGACGTCAGAATATTAAACCTCTGGTGCCCCAGATGCTGTGGATTCCAAGTCTCATACTATCTGTCTGTAATGGCCAGATTTCGGGTATAGCTCTCTGTAGACCGCAGCAATTTCCTAATAGTTTGTGCCATTTCTAAGGGTAATTCTGGAGGAGGTCGTCGTTAGTTTAAATTCCAAAGTAATTAATGAATGTCTGGACCCCATGACTGGTACAGACAGTTCTGGTATTCCCAATAAATATATAGGATAGAAGGTTAGAAACATTCTGAGAGTCCTCTGTGTCTACCAAGTATCCCTTCTGAGCTCTTTACCATCTGTTTGTTGGATATCCTTTGATCCGTTGGCGACTGCCCATAGGTCTTGACCTCAAAGGTTTAAATGTTGGTTCTTAGAATCATGATGAAGGGTCTGAGCAAGTGATGTTGGGTCCTTTCAGTTGAAATCCCTACTTGAGCATAGGTGGTTGACTTAAATCTCCACCTCAGGTTTCCTTGAAGCCTAGATATGTGGCACGCTCTAGTGCAAAGATCATCGGCCAAGATCGTTTCGGAAAATACTACAATTACACCTCATCTGAAGCTGCTAAGTACCTTATTGATGTATCTGTTAATTGGCCAAGCACCTGCGTAAAAACACACTATGGGACATCCTAATTTAACTTCATTATCACTCTCGTTAGACAAATTGCACATTATGATACCCACCAACTCAGGCATTCTTTGTTTGTATTAAATTGCTATTTTCATTAATCCTCTTGCTAAATGGTTTGATCTATGGTGATTGATGACTTGTTTAATTAATATACTAGTAATTTCTGCTTATAAATATAGTTAATTCACTGTTACTCACTATGCCCCGTTATATAAACCCCCCTCTGTATAATGCTTCAATTTAATTGTATTTGTAAGTTGATTAATCCAAACGGATAATAATATATTGCATGTTAATTACATCTAATTATCGTTGCCTGATGATAAGAAACATAAGAGAAGAGGGTGTTGGTTTTATAACAGAAAGGAATAAAAGCTTTGGACCGAAATTATCAAGTGGCCTCAATCTTCACAACACAACAAAAAACTCTAATTATGTGAAAAAAGAACAACTGTCAGCAAAATATACGTTCATTGAAAGATTGCATCAAGTTTAGATGTTTTAAATAGGCCGTGATGATACCAATAAATTATTGAACCATCTTTAGGCGGACATGTTGTTTGGATCTTGGAAGATCTGACCAAAGATTCCCTACAACATGTCCGCCCCCTGATACCTCTACACGGAGCAGAGAGGGCTCGATAAGGTACTTGATGTTTTTATCCTTTTATTCAAGGACTTCTATTTGAAAACAATCTTGAAGTTAAACTTTTTTTGACGACAGTTGTCCTTCAAGGAAAAAAACAAACAAAAAAAAGGACTAATATTTGAAAACGGGTTTGTAGGTCAGCTGTGTTTAGAGTCTATTTATCGTTATTCTGCTCTACATCTAATGAGCTTTCATTCCCCGACTCTTCATTTTCTTTTTGCTTATTTCGGACCTGCCAATTTTCGAAGACCACTTTGGCGTCTTTGTCTTGGGGGACCTTGGGTTGCCGTCTCCATGGTGAAGAGAGAGACTGATTACTGCTAATAAATCTGGATAACGAGTGAAGGAGTCTGAGGGTCATTATTTGAGGAGCCATTGCACATGGTCGGAGGAGATAAGACTATGGGTTATGAGATCTCCAGAGTATGCTTAAAGGGGCAGTACACCTAGATTATTATTATCTGGATGTTGTAAATGTCTCTAATATATGTCAAATGAGAATTGCAATGGATATACTGGTTTTTATTGGCTGGCTGCATCCATCATACATCCAATGAGAAAGCAGAAGTAGAAGAAAAAGTCGGAATTAACCACCAACAGAGTTGGCCACAGCCACCAAGCTTATCAGATGTGGGAAATTCCCAAACTGATGCTCCTAGTCTGGAGATAGCCTTGTCCCTCGGGGAGTGGGATGGCTGGGAATTCTGAGATTCTGAGGACTGTGCCCTGGGATCCTGGAGGGGTCTGGGGGCTAACCTCCTCCCCACAGACTATGAGCCCTGGCCTTGGTTTTGGGGAGGTGGGTACAGGGGTGGTCCGTTTCCGTCACCGAAAAATGCCATATTCTGAAGGGACCTAGGAGCCAGCCTCCTCCCTAGAGACTATGGGCACAACAGGGTGTCGGAGGGTGGGACACTTACTATTGACTACGAAGATCTACATGGCGGAGCATCTTGGCTTGATTGCGGGGTCCGTCACAGGGACATCCATATGGCAGAGCAGAGATTTTACAAACAGACTGAGCTCAGGGGTCGACGAATAGAATCTATTAATGTGTCACGTCGTTTGGTCGTTTCACGCGCAAATCATTTGTTCCCGCGGGGGGAAAAAAAATTCATGGAAAAGAGTGTCAGACGAGAGTGGGAAGCAAGAATGCGGGGGGGGGGGAGGGAGGGGTAAAATCTTCAGGGTTAGTCTTGCTGAGATTTGTATACATTCTGTTTTGAATGCAGGAGATAATACTAGTGAAATATGGATGTTTGGTACCATGGTGGGGTTTTTTTGTAGAGGGTTCAAGGTATTTATTTTTGAACGAGGCTCTCACAGATAATACGTGGGCGGCTTATTAGAAATTCCTGCGGAAAAAACGGATCTTTAAGTTAAAAAGGCTCTGTCAACTGCGTCATTAGCCATAAGGTGATGTCATAAGCAGGAGAGACCACAGATATATTAAAAAAACAACATTATTTTCTCTTATTTTATTTTTCTAGATCATTTTTCATTTCTTTTCATCCTCTATAATCACAGGATGAGTAATGTTTATAGGTTGTGGGAGTCCATTTAAAACAAAAATGGCCAATTACCAGTGCGTTATTTAAACATTGTGCATCTTTTTTTAAACATTCTCCTGCTTTTATGAATAAATAGCTTTCTTATTCTCTCGTCTTCTGATTTTACCTCTTTGTCAGAAAAGTAAATTAGCCAAGAAACATGGACATCGTTCAAACTGTGTCCCCTGAATGCAAGAGATCTCGATTTTGAAATGTTCCTCTGATAATTAGCCAGCCAAGGATAACAATACACTAATGAGATTCTGCGGGCCGGGCGGTGAGTGACCTTGGCAAGAAGGAGATATGACCTTGGAATCTCTCATCCTGTTCCAGAGAACCAAGCTAATGATGACTCTCCAGCCGGCCACATGTACAACATACAAGGTAACGCCGACTGACAATATACACCATCCAGTATAAGAGTGTGATAAAGGGGGTGTTGCTTTGTGTAAAATGAGTCACGTGGGAGACATTCTTATGGTGTCAATACAAACGTATAGAAACTTCACACAGGGTAAGGTTAGGGAATGTCACAATCGTGGGCTGATAAAAGCAGCATGGCTTCCTCCGCAAGGAAGGTTAGGTGGAGATACTATGGATGTGGGAGTTACTTGCTAGAAATGCAAAAATGATGTTTATAATATGACTATCTTCCCATGCCAGGACCTCCAGGAGCCCAAGGATCACCTCCTCCCGGGACCTCCAGGAACCCGAGGATCTTCTCCTGCCGGGAACTCCATAAACCTGAGGATCTTCCCATGCCAGGACCTCCAGAAACCCAAGGATCTTCTCCAGGGACCTCCAGTAACCCGAAGATCTTCTCCCGGGACCTCCAGGAACCCGAGGATCTTCTCCCGGGACCTCCAGTAACCCGAGGATCTTCTACTCCCAGGACCTCCAGTAACCCGAGGATCTTCTACTCCCAGGAC
The DNA here is from genome assembly GCA_036172795.1 of Pelodytes ibericus. Taxonomy (NCBI): domain Eukaryota; kingdom Metazoa; phylum Chordata; class Amphibia; order Anura; family Pelodytidae; genus Pelodytes; species Pelodytes ibericus. The sequence continues at coordinate 6,616,803 of CM069860.1, read as the reverse complement.
CTCCAGTAACCCGAGGATCTTCTCCCGGGACCTCCAGTAACCCGAGGATCTTCTACTCCCAGGACCTCCAGTAACCCGAGGATCTTCTCCCGGGACCTCCAGGAACCCAAGGAACTTCTCCCGGGTCCTACAGTAACCCGAGGATCTTCTACTCCCAGGACCTCCAGAAATCCGAGGATCTTCTCCCGGGACCTCCAGGAACCCAAGGATCTTCTACTCCCAGGACCTCCAGTAAACCGAGGATCTTATCCCGGGACCTCCAGTAACCCGAGGATCTTCTCCCGGGACCTCCAGGAACCCAAGGAACTTCTCCCGGGTCCTCCAGTTACCCGAGGATCTTCTACTCCCAGGACCTCCAGTAACCCGAGGATCTTCTACTCCCAGGACCTCCAGTACCCCGAGGATCTTCTCCTCCTGGGACCTCCAGAAGCACAAGGATCTTCTCTGCCCGGGACCTCCAAAAACCCGAGGATCTTCTCCTCCCAGTATCCCGAGTATCTTGAGTATCTTCTCCTCCCAGTATCTCCAGAAACCTGAGTATCTTCTCCTTACAGTATCTCCAGTAACATGAGTATCTTCTCCTCCCAGTATCTCCAGTAACGTGAGTATCTTCTCCTCCCAGTATCTCCAGTAACGTGAGTATCTTCTCCTCCCAGTATCTCCAGTAACATGAGTATCTTCTCCTCCCAGTATCTCCAGTAACGTGAGTATCTTCTCCTCCCAGTATCTCCAGTAACATGAGTATCTTCTCCTTACAGTATCTCCAGTAACATGAGTATCTTCTCCTTACAGTATCTCCAGTAACGTGAGTATCTTCTCCTCCCAGTATCTCCAGTAACGTGAGTATCTTCTCCTCCCAGTATCTCCAGTAACGTGAGTATCTTCTCCTCCCAGTATTTCCAGTAACGTGAGTATCTTCTCCTCCCAGTATCTCCAGTAACGTGAGTATCTTCTCCTCCCAGTATCTCCAGTAACGTGAGTATCTTCTCCTCCCAGTATCTCCAGTAACATGAGTATCTTCTCCTCCCAGTATCTCCAGTAACATGAGTATCTTCTCCTCCCAGTATCTCCAGTAACGTGAGTATCTTCTCCTCCCAGTATCTCCAGTAACATGAGTATCTTCTCCTCCCAGTATCTCCAGTAACATGAGTATCTTCTCCTCCCAGTATCTCCAGTAACGTGAGTATCTTCTCCTCCCAGTATTTCCAGTAACGTGAGTATCTTCTCCTCCCAGTATCTCCAGTAACATGAGTATCTTCTCCTCCCAGTATTTCCAGTAACATGAGTATCTTCTCCTCCCAGTATCTCCAGTAACATGAGTATCTTCTCCTCCCAGTATTTCCAGTAACGTGAGTATCTTCTCCTCCCAGTATCTCCAGTAACGTGAGTATCTTCTCCTCCCAGTATCTCCAGTAACGTGAGTATCTTCTCCTCCCAGTATTTCCAGTAACGTGAGTATCTTCTCCTCCCAGTATCTCCAGTAACATGAGTATCTTCTCCTCCCAGTATCTCCAGTAACATGAGTATCTTCTCCTCCCAGTATCTCCAGTAACGTGAGTATCTTCTCCTCCCAGTATCTCCAGTAACGTGAGTATCTTCTCCTCCCAGTATCTCCAGTAACATGAGTATCTTCTCCTGCCAGTATTTCCAGTAACGTGAGTATCTTCTCCTCCCAGTATCTCCAGTAACATGAGTATCTTCTCCTCCCAGTATTTCCAGTAACGTGAGTATCTTCTCCTCCCAGTATCTCCAGTAACATGAGTATCTTCTCCTCCCAGTATCTCCAGTAACATGAGTATCTTCTCCTCCCAGTATCTCCAGTAACGTGAGTATCTTCTCCTCCCAGTATTTCCAGTAACATGAGTATCTTCTCCTCCCAGTATCTCCAGTAACGTGAGTATCTTCTCCTCCCAGTATTTCCAGTAACGTGAGTATCTTCTCCTCCCAGTATCTCCAGTAACGTGAGTATCTTCTCCTCCCAGTATCTCCAGTAACATGAGTATCTTCTCCTTCCAGTATCTCCAGTAACATGAGTATCTTCTCCTCCCAGTATCTCCAGTAACGTGAGTATCTTCTCCTCCCAGTATTTCCAGTAACGTGAGTATCTTCTCCTCCCAGTATCTCCAGTAACATGAGTATCTTCTCCTCCCAGTATCTCCAGTAACTCTTCTGCTAACACAATGTATAGGTCATGTTTTATTCTTTACATTGACAGTATATTCTCTTTAACTGATTTCCTTCTGGGAATATGAATTACGCTTTCTGTAGAGCAGTATGTAAAAGTTATATGTCTCCTCAAACAAACATGGCTGACCATACAGCTGTATGCTTGGATTCAGACCGGTAGGAGGAGCTAAGGTAAGATCTATTCAGGTTGATAGCAATTCAGAGAGTTTGACTGAGAGGGGAGGCTGCTTACAGGGAACAAAACGGTGACAATTTATGCTTATAGAAAAGATAATGATAAAACTTTTTCTTGCATCTCAAATTGCCATGTCTGAACAAACATGTTGAGAGCGACAACCCCTCTCCCTCCCTCTGTCTTGCGGTGTCCTCAATCAGAATTCATCAGGTAGCGAAACGCGTGGGTCCAATCCCATTATCTCCTTGAGTACTTCTATGTCCTTAAGGCAATTGACCTTTCTTACTTAAAACTGCCTGTTGCTTCCACTGTCTGTCTTTAAACTCTTCTATTATTCTTCGTTCCGTTGTTATTGTACTTTCTTCCTAAATTGCATCCAGTGAATATGTTACTAAGAGATTTAATGGTTTGTGTACAATATGGAGTGTGTAATTATCCTCTACAGAGCCTGGACTCTGAAGATATCACCCCCTCCGGACTTCAACTACCCATTTGAAATCTATATCTGGGAGTTCCTTACAATGTTATATTAGTATCCCCTCTCACCTATAGAAATATAGCACTAGATATAAATATATACGGTCTCTGGGTTTCGCCACAGAAGATCCCCAATGGAGCATTGATTAAAGGAGACATGGCTGAGTATGGAGAAGGCAATAAACTATACATAGTGCAGGGATTATATTTCTAAGACTTGGTAAGAGCTGATATAAGTGGTAGTTACATATGGCAGATTATATAAAATCCAGTCACACATACAGTCGCACACATGCAGTCACACACATTTAGTCACACACATGCACTCACACACATACATGCAGTCACACACATACAGTCTGTCACACATATACAGTAACACACACATACAGTCACACACATATACAGTAACACAGTCACACACATATACAGTAACACACACATACAGTCACACACATTCAGTCACACACATGCAGTCACACACATACAGTCTGTCACACATATACAGTAACACACACATACAGTCACACACATTCAGTCACACACATGCAGTCACACACATACAGTCTGTCACACATATACAGTAACACACACATACAGTCACACACATACAGTCACACACATACAGTCACACACATTCAGTCACACACATGCAGTCACACACATACAGTCTGTCACACATATACAGTAACACACACATACAGTCACACACATACAGTCACACACATTCAGTCACACACATGCAGTCACACACATGCAGTCACACACATGCAGTCACACACATACAGTCTGTCACACATATACAGTAACACACACATACAGTCACACACATACAGTCACACACATGCAGTCACACACATACAGTCACACACATACAGTCACACACATGCAGTCACACACATACAGTCACACACATACAGTCACACACATGCAGTCACACACATACAGTCACACACATGCAGTCACACACATACAGTCACACACATACAGTCACACACATTCAGTCACACACATGCAGTCACACACATACAGTCTGTCACACACATACAGTCACACACATTCAGTCACACACATACAGTCACACACATGCAGTCACAATTTACATGGGGAATACAGGACATGTGTTTTAATCCTTGCTCCCTGTAGGGAAGTTTAATTGTCATATAATTGTCTCTTGTGAGCAGCAAGGGGTAGATATGTTTGTATTTAGTGTCTGTGATTTAGTTGTGAGACTGTACCAGAAACCAGACAAACCCTCAGCTCTTTCTCTTTTCTGATTTTTTTTTCTGTGCCAAAAATAACAGACTTTATATCTTGATTTCTCTTTTATTTATTTATTTTTTAAGGGCCTGCCATGTTTACAGTTTACACAAACTACCCACAGAGGGAACCGAATAACAAGTGTCATTGGGATGTATTAAACTGACTGCACAGCATCATACGAGCATCATAGCAGCATCCTACCAGCATCCTACCAGCATCATACCAGCACCATACCAGCATTATACCAGCATTATACGAGCATCATACCAGCATCATACCAGCATCATACCAGCACCATACCAGCATCATACCAGCATCATACCAGCATCATACGAGCATTATACCAGCATTATACGAGCATCATACCAGCATCATACGAGCATTATACCAGCATTATACGAGCATCATACCAGCATCATACCAGCACCATACCAGCATCATACCAGCACCATACCAGCATCATACGAGCATTATACCAGCATTATACGAGCATCATACCAGCATCATACCAGCACCATACCAGCATCATACCAGCACCATACCAGCATCATACCAGCATCATACCAGCACCATACCAGACTACAAATTATTATCTCCCCGGCCTGCCTGCTTGACACAAATCAGTTTGTTGCTCAGGAACAGTATAACGTTTGCAGTGAATTTTTCTATAAATCAAAACTAGATCCACCTTTGAAACGCAAGTTGACACCCATTTATTCAATCATTTGCCTGTTTGTATTTTATATTCATTTATTATTAAATTGTATTCATTATTATTAAGTGATATACATTTTTGGGGACATGCCTAGTGCTGTGATAACTGGAGAAGTCCTGTATTCCCACACATTCTTTGCTAAACTTAAATGATCATGGAGTCTGGCAAGGAAGGGTTATATTGTTCAGAAAGCTGCAGCTATTCCAACCCTTCAAATGTTCTTGGGTCTGATATTTTGGGCTGGTTGGACCTATTTATCCTTCCTCCACGCTACACAAGAACTATCTGATTCCAAGCAGGTATTGCTGCCCCAGGGACTATAATATCCATTCATTTATACCTACGTAACCATGCTCAATCCACATGGAAGGTATTAATGTACGCAAGGTTATTAATATTCACTTGTACCATTACTGCGACACTCGGGTCGAATGCTGTTGGGCCCTCGCCTAATCTGTCAGTCTCTGCAGGTTTGGAAAGGGTCAGGAGGATCATTAGCCCTAATTTGCATGAAGGCAGGAAGATAATTAGTCATACAATCCACATTAAAACTCACATGTGACCAGGCAAAATGTAATTGGTATCCAACCCTTCACATTGCGAAATTATAAAACAAAAGCCTCGAACAGTTACTGTACCTGATACATATCAATGCTTTAGGGTTTGGGAAAATATTTTTGTCCAAATTCTCATTAGAGAAGATAACCCAGCGCATTCAAACTGGCATTTGGCCACCGACAAACATTCCACTTTTCCCAAATTGTCCACTGATGTATAAAGCCTAATTTTTTCAGAGCCAAAATAACAAAATTTTGACTCATATTGGCAGAGGGCTTTGTCACTCACAGGGTCCTGAATGGCATTAGACTTTCAGTGCCCGAGTTCTGGAGCTCATTGGCAAGTGAGGAGACACAGGACTTGGTCCATGGTGACGGCATTCCCCTGGTGGCTTGGGGCCCCAGGTTTTTGTAGCCACATTCCAGAGGCCCTGTGGGAACAGCTGAAGTATCGGAGTGAGAATGAACTTGAAGATATCCTGCAGTATCACTCCTGTGTTCCAGTGGACAGAGACCCATTATCAACAGCATCACTCCTGTGATCCAGTGGCACAATGCTGTTTTAGGTAATCCAGTTATTTTTTGTAGATGTTTGGGAACTTCATATACCAAAATGCTCATTGAGCCATTGCATTGCTAACTGAGTATAATGGAATTATGTTGTTCCCAAACATCAACAGTGCCAAGGTTAGCCATCACTGCTCTAGAATGTAGGCTTGCAAACCGGAATCTCTATACTAAATATTACTGGTCTTTTTCTCTTCCCCTTAATTGGTTTGATTTAAGATCTTGATCAAGCACTGGGTATATTTTGCTGTCTCTATATAAGTAAATGCTAATAGAGTATAATCATAAAATGCTAATCTGGTCTCTGTACGAAAAGGGATCAGACAGATCCCCAGGATACATCACAATGCATGCTGAATATAAAAATATAACTGACTTGCAATGACATTAGCAATTATCAGAACATCCAGTGAGGTATAGCAGATGTACAAAGCAGACAGAGACAGCTGCGATGGCTAATCCTCCAAAGGAACCAACCTCGCCATCTCATCTCCTGCAGGTACATTCATTTTTTTGGATTTTTGGCACTTAATCAGAGATGGATTAGAGATATTAAACTAACGGTGTCGTTTCCATCTGTAGTGAATTTTTCTTTCTTTTTGTTAATTATCCCAAAACGTTTTCAGTCTCAACACCCTTATTAAACTGCTACACTTTCCAGTTTTTAGATTTGGGCTAGTTGGATTATCATTTGCAAGTTCGGATCCATCTATTGATCCATCAGCTGCTTTCCCGGAGCCTTGGGTTTGAAGAATAACTTTGGCACAATCAATCAGTGTCAGCTAAAGATCCCGTGACACGTCTGTCATCCAGCAAGTTTTTTTTTTAAAAGGGAAAAGTTCACCTAAATATTGAGAATTTCCAGAATTTTTTTTTTATCAAACCTGATCTATACATTCTGTTGGCAGAATTGGAAGCAAATGCCTAAAAAAAAAAATGTGATTTAAATGTGTCTGTGGAGACTCCTGCTTATGACATCACCTGTGGCACGGTATGCAAATGACACATTTCCCATTCAAAAGCACTTAATTTGCATACCGTGCCACAGGTGATGTCATAAGCAGGAGATCCACAGACACATTTATTTTCTCCTAATTTAGACATTTGGTTGCAGTTTTGCTAATACAATGTATAGATCATTTTCATTCATTTATGCTCTACACAGTAAGTTTTCATATTTGTTCCACGTGCTGCAGAAAGAGCATGCAAAGTGCAGCCCGGCAGTATGTAGGATGTATATACGCACAGACACAATCCAGTTAATTAATCATGGCAGGTCCTATGAGATCTCCACCCTGATTAATGAATTGGATTGTGTCTGTGTGTATATCCATCCTACATACTGCCAGGCTGCACTTTGCATGCTCTTTCTGCAGCATGTGGAACAAATATGTGTCCCTGGAAACATGGCCGATGTTGGCTATGCCGTGGAGTCTCCTTTTTATGACATCACCTGTGGCTTGATTTGCAAGTGTTACTCTAATTGTGATTATTGAGTTTTATTATTGATACTGCTTTTTACCCATCCTCTAATCGTTAATCCTTTATACTCGCTACAAGGACCACGTTTGATGCAGTATTAAACAATAAACAAAGTAAATAAAGATTATTGTTTTCATTTTTTTTTCTAACATGCAATAAAAGATCCTGCAGTGCACCTATGTGCAAATACATTATTTGTTTAGCTAGAGGACCCACAGTCTGTATTTAATTATTTTAGTAAATGACTGTAGAACTTTTGAAATGAAATTTGTGTGTGTGTGGCACAGAATCCACATTATCTGCAAGTGAACGCACAAATCCTGGGATTCACTTTGTGATCAGCGAGTACTGAGATGAGTAACTGAGAAAGCTGGAGGGACCCAAAGATTTCCAAATTAAATTCCTTTGTTCAGCTCCACAGAACGTGTTTTATAAAAGATAAACAATATTTATCAGGGGGGGGGGGGGGGGGGGGTTTCTAATCTAGTGCAGGGTATAAGCTAATAAAACATTCCTGGAAAAATCCAGAACCTTAATATCTCCAGCTCGGAAGAGAGGAGACCGATCCATGCAAGGAATACTAGATGGGCATGAAGAAGGCAGATTTAATAGACAGACTAGGGTCACAGGCCGAGCTCGGAAGTGGCAGGGAAGGTGACTGCTGGATAATGTGTTAAATAAAAGCACAAACATGAGTGGTGGCAGTGGTGGATCTTGGTTTTGTGCTGCCCTAGGCAGACAAAATTCAGGCACCCCCCCCCCCCCCCCAAATTGCTCACCTACGACATGCCCCATCAGCCACGTTGCATGCCCCATCACCCACGTTGCACACGCATTAAATTCCCAATCACCCCATTACATGCCACCATCACCCTCATTACATACCCCCATCACCACGATTAATCGGAAGGAGCTAAAGCTTGCTGAACCGTGGGGGAGGGAGAGAAAATGTTTGAAGCACCAGAAGTGGGCTTTAACACCCTCTGGCAATGTGCCGCCCTAGGCGAGAGTGCCTTGTTTGCCATGTGGAAGAAACACTACTGAGTGGTGGATACCTGGAACAGCCTTTCAGTGGAAATGGTATAAAGCAGAAGTAGGCATCCTTTCGGCACTCCAGTTGTTGTGGACTGCATTTCCCCAGATGCTTTGCCAGCATTATGGCTGTAAGAGCATTATGGGAGATGGAGTGCAGAGGTTTGCCTGATCCTGGTATAACAAAGTTCAGATAATATTCAGGGTTTTTTTTTCTGTAGGGCAAAAGGAGATTCTTTGTACAGTTTAGAGAATATTTTAGCCTCAGCAGAGATCCACCTTCTGCCATTAGTTGAAAACTTTTTTTCCACATGGCCTGGGCTCTCAATGGAGTCCCCCTTCTACACCGGTAGAGGTGATAGACAGTGGACAGAGGGGTCTGTCATGGACCCCCTGGGTGCTTTGCCACTGCTACACTCCCTCTTTTTTCCGGGCAGCCATATTGCTTTTCTGTCAGACTCTGGTTACCAATGCTGGCAAGCTGCTAAGGAGAATATGCAGGGCTTAGTAGCATGCCCCACGGCAGACATTGTTCTGGTCTCTTATATATAGAGAGAATATCCTGCAACACATCAGACTCATCCCACCCGCAAGAGGGAAGCCTATGTCATCTCCGGCTGTCTGGTAGCAAAGCAAGATGGCCACTCCCAGAATGCTTTGGTCTTCAATACACCAAGGCTACTACAGCACAGACACTAGGAGCAGATTAGTGAAGGCACATGGCTTTTTAAGGTATTTAGGTTCTCAGTTTGAGTTATTTTTTAAGGAACATTTGTGCATAGAAACCAGTTTTGGAAGCTGCCAGCTTTTTAATGTCACCCTGTGTGATTTGCATGTAATACTAGCTCACAGTGGGATTCTTTGAGACAGGTGGCAGGCTCTCTGCTCTCCAGATACGTGTGAAAATGTCACTTCTTACATTGTCTATTCACCTGCAAGGTCTGTTCCTCCTACAGATCTTCTGTCTTCTGCAACAACTAGAACAACACGTCTGCTTCATTTCTTTACTTTTCTTAAAAGGTTTTGTTTGACCCCTATATTTAAAAAATATTTAAAACAAGGATTAAGTGACATACTCTGACACTAATGTGATCTGCAGATCAAACGTGGCCAGTGCGATGTACAAATCCCTTTTTATTACTTTCCTTGTCATTCGTGGATGTCAGATTTACTGTCAGGAATATCTGCTGAGAGGAACTGTCAGTATAACAGACATTATGTCCTCGGAATGATTCTTATTACTGTCTTTTACTGGATTTTTAATATATATATATATATCACTATGTTTTACATCTATAGGACTATAAGACCTTTTTTTTCTCCAGAGCCCTCGTGGTCCAGGTCAAAAAGATTTAGTTTAAAGAGTGGACTAAATTCTGCACAGAAAACGCTTAATTGCCGGCAGCTGACAAGGCAACTGCAAAAGTGAAGGCCAGGTTAGCAGAGTTGGATGGATAGGCGAATGGGAGAATTTGTTTTCTGACTCAGCTACTTTGGCCTCAAGTTTGAAATTCCCTTCTCAGTTCTCTGCAATTTCAGGAATAAAGCCCTTAACTAGAAGGGAGACTTCTGAACTAGAATCCTAGAGATCATAATCGGGGGGGGGGGGGGGGGGGGTACGATGGATGGGTGTGTCTTGGGCAAGTGTGGGATGAGCTGTGACATCCCAGCCTGACATATGGGTGATGTGTTTACACGTGTGTGCGTGTGTCTGAACAACCTTCTGTGCTTTTAGTACAGTGATTGGCGTTTGATGAAGACCCCAATCTCACTCTCCCTGGTGGGCTGGATCTGGTATTAGTGACTTCCATCTGTTTATCAGTCACAAGCTGCTCCCAAATGAGCAATCATCGTGGGGATAGTAAAAAAAAAAGACAGTTTTCTCTGCTGTTTCTGGCGTCACGGATACATGCCGCACTAGATCATGGGAACTAGTCGCCAACGGTCTTGCTTTTTTTGCCGGCAAGTCCTGATTCCGGACCACCAATTATCAGAAATTCTGCGTTCATTCTAGCTGTATTCACAGTGAGATAAGTAACCCAGATCTCACATCGGATCCCATTTTACGTGAGGTATGCATGCGCTGACTCTCGATCACCCAATCTCTGCCCCCTGGTGTCCCGATATGCGGATGGCTAAGGTTGGGAGGTATGTTCAGACTATCTATACATTGAGTTAGCGGACTTATAACATTCGCTGCATGGATCTCACATTATTAAATACAGATTTAATTAATACCTGTTTGCTCCTGCTCGGGACCTGGCGTGCTGTTTTAAAACCACAAGGGGGCAGACGTGTGCACCCATTTACACTGTCCCCCTAAACATCTTTTATCCGAGGAATGTAGGCAACAGACGATTATCAAAAACCATCTATATAATGTGTTAGCAAATAAATAAACTAGGAGCAAAAAAAAAAACGTGTTTTAAATGTGTCCCCTGTTTATGACATCACTTGTGGCTTGATATGCAAATGAGCATGCGCGATGGCGCTGTCACTCAAACCAACAACCCTACCGCAGTAGCGCAATAGCCCTGTCACTAGTCCAGAGCTTGGAGGTCGGAGGCGGGACAGACCCCCCTAAATCGGGACCGACCCCCCTAACACAAACCAGTTTGTTTCCATTGAAGTTTCCATTATCTTTGGTCATTTTTATATCTGTTCAGCAGTATTTTCGTGAGTGAAAGGTTTGTAAGAAACCTGCCAATCTCGACTAATATTCTTTGGGCCCAGGCGGCACCTGGCATCATTTCCTCCCTTTTCCGCAATGGAATGTTGGGAGGAGTCAGCACAGCTGAGCCAAAGTTCCGATTGGCTGAGCAAAATATGACCATGGCAACGGAATTCCCTGATGGCCGCCACCACACTGTAATCCGCCGTATCTTCGAATGGTCATATCAGTTCCACTAGCAATAGCTTGTTTGTATGAAAATACTTGTAATCCGTTGGGAATTTTGCTTAAACTGATGTATGCGAGGGAATTTCTAGTGTGGAAATTCTGTTTTAAATACAGAAGATGGAGGTTTTGTGGGGGGAGATGTACAAATGAGCCTAAAGGTTGTCTTATATAAAACCGTGTGAGCTGCTAACGGACTGACAGTTCTGCTTTACCCTTTATTTAAAAACAAGGGCCTGAGTCTGTATCAGAGAACTCTCCTGTAACCTTATCCCAAATGTACAGAGCCCCAGTGACAAGATAGAGACATGGCCTGCGGTGATACATTGACAAGCCAGAACCAAAGTAACTATTAGTGTCAGTTACATTGTCCACGTCCCCTGATTCAGTGACAGTTACATGAGTGCTATCTCCTGCTTCTACAAAGGTGTCAAACTAACAAAGGTGTCAAACTAACAAAGGTGTCAAACTAACAAAGGTGTCAAACTAACAAAAGACTAATTACAGCGAAAAATATAAAACATTTAATAGATGAATATCAGCAACTCTGAAACTCTCCCAAATCCTCACCATACCAACAGCACCATTTTGGTTTAAGGGCAGCCTCCGAACCCCTGGGGTCTGGGGTCATTTGGGGTATGTTTAATATATGACCCCCGATGTTGTATACAGGAGCTGGGAGCCATTTGGATTTTATATGGGGCTTGGGGGCACGTACCCAGCTCCCAGCACCATTTCTTATAGCTGGGGGGTCAGGGGGGCTCCCCCAAATGACTCCCAGACCCTAATTTTGTTTTGTGTCTTTATGGGGCCAGCGGAATTCCCCAAGGAGGTTTTTTTTGTAATTTTAAAAATATAAATATATACTTCTAAAGTTTTATTTTCCTGCTAAGAAATTGGAGAATTGAAATGGCCCAAAATGTGTCTATCCTCCCCGAATTGTATGTGATTGTCACATACTTGGTGGCCAGAAAGGCAAAACAGTCCCAGTCTGAAGGACTCCGATGTTTCAGCCAATCCAGAGCCGAAATCATGTATACTGAGTAGCTGCATTCGGGGGGATCCATTTGGGTCTGTTGTTATGCCCGATCCTAATCCAACGGATCGATGTATATTGAGTAGATCCTTGTGAATCTCAGGAGTATGGGAAATCCGGTGGATCAACTCCGGACTGAAATAGATACATGGTCTTTACATCTTCCTGGTATTTAAAATACAGAGGACGGGTATCCAGGACAGTACGATTAGAAAGGATTGGGAATAACTGCTATTAATTGCACAGTGTATTTCAGTGCGAAACCTTTATAAAATACATAATCAAAAAGACAAAAAAAATGAATTATTCATAACGCCATCAGCGAAGCTTGTTTGATGCTGTATCAGAGATACTTCCACATCAGTATTATTTAGGATGCGGGTGGGATAATGGAGAGATACAGGGTGGGATAATGGAGAGACACAGTGTGAGAGAGACGCAGGGTGGGATAATGGAGAGATGCAGGGTGGGATAATGGAGAGACGCAGGGTGGGATAATGGAGAGACACAGGGTGGGATAATGGAGAGACACAGGTTGGGATAATGGAGAGATGCAGGGTGGGATAATGGAGAGATGCAGGGTGGGATAATGGAGAGATGCAGGGTGGGATAATGGAGAGATGCAGGGTGGGATAATGGAGAGATACAGGGTGGGATAATGGAGAGACGCAGGGTGGGATAATGGAGAGACGCAGGGTGGGATAATGGAGAGACACAGGGTGGGATAATGGAGAGACGCAGGGTGGGATAATGGAGAGACACAGGGTGGGATAATGGAGAGACGCAGGGTGGGATAATGGAGAGATACAGGGTGGGATAATGGAGAGACGCAGGGTGGAATAATGGAGAGACACAGGGTGGGATAATGGAGAGACACAGGTTGGGATAATGGAGAGAAGCAGGGTGGGATAATGGAGAGATACAGGGTGGGATAATGGAGAGACACAGGGTGGGATAATGGAGAGACACAGGGTGGGATAATGGAGAGACGCAGGGTGGGATAATGGAGAGACGCAGGGTGGGATAATGGAGAGACGCAGGGTGGGATAATGGAGAGACGCAGGTTGGGATAATGGAGAGACGCAGGGTGGGATAATGGAGAGATGCAGGGTGGGATAATGGAGAGACGCAGGGTGGGATAATGGAGAGACGCAGGGTGGGATAATGGAGAGATACAGGGTGGGATAATGGAGAGACGCAGGGTGGGATAATGGAGAGACGCAGGGTGGGATAATGGAGAGACACAGGGTGGGATAATGGAGAGACGCAGGGTGGGATAATGGAGAGATGCAGGGTGGGATAATGGAGAGATGCAGGGTGGGATAATGGAGAGACGCAGGGTGGGATAATGGAGAGACACAGGGTGGGATAATGGAGAGACACAGGTTGGGATAATGGAGAGAAGCAGGGTGGGAGAGACACAGGGTGGGATAATGGAGAGAAGCAGGGTGGGAGAGACACAGGGTGGGATAATGGAGAGACGCAGGGTGGGATAATGGAGAGACACAGGGTGGGATAATGGAGAGAAGCAGGGTGGGATAATGGAGAGACGCAGGGTGGGATAATGGAGAGACGCAGGGTGGGATAATGGAGAGACTCGGGGTGGGATAATGGAGAGATGCAGGGTGGGATAATGGAGAGATGCAGGGTGGGATAATGGAGAGACGCAGGGTGGGATAATGGAGAGATACAGGGTGGGATAATGGAGAGACACAGGTTGGGATAATGGAGAGAAGCAGGGTGGGATAATGGAGAGACACAGGGTGAGATAATGGTGAGACACAGGGTGGGATAATGGAGAGACGCAGGGTGGGATAATGGAGAGATGCAGGGTGGGATAATGGAGAGACACAAGGTGGGATAATGGAGACACGCAGGGTGGGATAATGGAGACACGCAGGGTGGGAGAGACACAGGGTGGGATAATGGAGAGATACAGGGTGGGATAATGGAGAGACACAGGGTGGGATAATGGAGAGACACAGGGTGGGATAATGGAGAGACGCGGGGTGGGATAATGGAGAGACGCAGGGTGGGATAATGGAGAGACACAGGGTGGGATAATGGAGAGACGCAGGGTGGGATAATGGAGAGACGCAGGGTGGGATAATGGAGAGACACAGGGTGGGATAATGGAGAGATGCAGGGTGGGATAATGGAGAGATGCAGGGTGGGATAATGGAGAGACGCAGGGTGGGATAATGGAGAGACACAGGGTGGGATAATGGAGAGACACAGGTTGGGATAATGGAGAGAAGCAGGGTGGGAGAGACACAGGGTGGGATAATGGAGAGACGCAGGGTGGGATAATGGAGAGATACAGGGTGGGATAATGGAGAGACACAGGGTGGGATAATGGAGAGACGCAGGGTGGGATAATGGAGAGATGCAGGGTGGGATAATGGAGAGACGCAGGGTGGGATAATGGAGAGATACAGGGTGGGATAATGGAGAGACACAGGTTGGGATAATGGAGAGACACAGGTTGGGATAATGGAGAGAAGCAGGGTGGGAGAGACACAGGGTGGGATAATGGAGAGACGCAGGGTGGGATAATGGAGAGATACAGGGTGGGATAATGGAGAGACACAGGGTGGGATAATGGAGAGACGCAGGGTGGGATAATGGAGAGACGCAGGGTGGGATAATGGATTGACGCAGGGTGGGATAATGGAGAGACTCGGGGTGGGATAATGGAGAGATGCAGGGTGGGATAATGGAGAGATGCAGGGTGGGATAATGGAGAGACGCAGGGTGGGATAATGGAGAGATACAGGGTGGGATAATGGAGAGACGCAGGGTGGGATAATGGAGAGATACAGGGTGGGATAATGGAGAGATGCAGGGTGGGATAATGGAGAGACGCAGGGTGGGATAATGGAGAGACACAGGGTGGGATAATGGAGAGACACAGGTTGGGATAATGGAGAGAAGCAGGGTGGGATAATGGAGAGACACAGGGTGGGATAATGGTGAGACACAGGGTGGGATAATGGAGAGACGCAGGGTGGGATAATGGAGAGATGCAGGGTGGGATAATGGAGAGACACAAGGTGGGATAATGGAGACACGCAGGGTGGGATAATGGAGACACGCAGGGTGGGAGAGACGCAGGGTGGGATAATGGAGAGATACAGGGTGGGATAATGGAGAGACACAGGGTGGGATAATGGAGAGACACAGGGTGGGATAATGGAGAGACGCAGGGTGGGATAATGGAGAGACGCAGGGTGGGATAATGGAGAGACACAGGGTGGGATAATGGAGAGACGCAGGGTGGGATAATGGAGAGACGCAGGGTGGGATAATGGAGAGACACAGGGTGGGATAATGGAGAGATGCAGGGTGGGATAATGGAGAGATGCAGGGTGGGATAATGGAGAGACGCAGGGTGGGATAATGGAGAGACACAGGGTGGGATAATGGAGAGACACAGGTTGGGATAATGGAGAGAAGCAGGGTGGGAGAGACACAGCGTGGGATAATGGAGAGACGCAGGGTGGGATAATGGAGAGATACAGGGTGGGATAATGGAGAGACACAGGGTGGGATAATGGAGAGACGCAGGGTGGGATAATGGAGAGATGCAGGGTGGGATAATGGAGAGACGCAGGGTGGGATAATGGAGA
Organism: Pelodytes ibericus; assembly: GCA_036172795.1. NCBI lineage: Eukaryota > Metazoa > Chordata > Amphibia > Anura > Pelodytidae > Pelodytes > Pelodytes ibericus. The sequence continues at coordinate 6,600,787 of CM069860.1, read as the reverse complement.
GATACAGGGTGGGATAATGGAGAGACACAGGTTGGGATAATGGAGAGAAGCAGGGTGGGATAATGGAGAGACACAGGGTGGGATAATGGTGAGACACAGGGTGGGATAATGGAGAGACGCAGGGTGGGATAATGGATAGATGCAGGGTGGGATAATGGAGAGACACAAGGTGGGATAATGGAGACACGCAGGGTGGGATAATGGAGACACGCAGGGTGGGATAATGGAGAGACACAGGGTGGGATAATGGAGAGACGCAGGGTGGGATAATGGAGAGACGCAGGGTGGGATAATGGAGAGACACAGGGTGGGATAATGGAGAGACACAGGGTGGGATAATGGAGAGACGCAGGGTGGGATAATGGAGAGACGCAGGGTGGGATAATGGAGAGACGCAGGGTGGGATAATGGAGAGATACAGGGTGGGATAATGGAGAGACACAGGGTGGGATAATGGAGAGACGCAGGGTGGGATAATGGAGAGACGCAGGGTGGGATAATGGAGAGACACAGGGTGGGATAATGGAGAGACACAGGGTGGGATAATGGAGAGACACAGGGTGGGATAATGGAGAGACAGGGTGGGATAATGGAGAGACACAGGGTGGGATAATGGAGAGACACAGGGTGGGATAATGGAGAGACGCAGGGTGGGATAATGGAGAGACACAGGTTGGGATAATGGAGAGATGCAGGGTGGGATAATGGAGAGATGCAGGGTGGGATAATGGAGAGACGCAGGGTGGGATAATGGAGAGACGCAGGGTGGGATAATGGAGAGATACAGGGTGGGATAATGGAGAGACGCAGGGTGGGATAATGGAGAGACGCAGGGTGGGATAATGGAGAGACACAGGGTGGGATAATGGAGAGACACAGGTTGGGATAATGGAGAGACACAGGGTGGGATAATGGAGAGACACAGGGTGGGATAATGGAGAGACGCAGGGTGGGATAATGGAGAGACGCAGGGTGGGATAATGGAGAGACGCAGGGTGGGATAATGGAGAGACACAGGTTGGGATAATGGAGAGACACAGGGTGGGATAATGGAGAGACGCAGGGTGGGAGAGACACAGGGTGGGGTAATGGAGAGACGCAGGGTGGGATAATGGAGAGATGCAGGGTTGGATAATGGAGAGACACAGGGTGGGATAATGGAGAGACGCAGGGTGGGAGAGACACAGGGTGGGGTAATGGAGAGACACAGGTTGGGATAATGGAGAGATGCAGGGTGGGATAATGGAGAGACACAGGGTGGGATAATGGAGAGACGCAGGGTGGGAGAGACACAGGGTGGGGTAATGGAGAGACGCAGGGTGGGATAATGGAGAGACACAGGGTGGGATAATGGAGAGACACAGGGTGGGATAATGGAGACACGCATGGTGGGATAATGGAGAGACGCAGGGTGGGACAATGGAGAGACGCAGTATGGGATAATGGAGAGACGCAGGGTGGGATAATGGAGAGACGCAGGGTGGGATAATGGAGAGACGCATGGTGGGATAATGGAGACACGCAGGGTGGGATAATGGAGAGACGCAGGGTGGGATAATGGAGAGACACAGGGTGGGATAATGGAGAGACGCAGGGTGGGATAATGGAGAGACGCAGGGTGGGATAATGGAGAGACGCATGGTGGGAGAGACGCAGGGTGGGATAATGGAGAGACGCAGGGTGGGATAATGGAGAGACACAGGGTGGGATAATGGAGAGACACAGGGTGGGATAATGGAGAGACACAGGGTGGGATAATGGAGAGACACAGGGTGGGATAATGGAGAGATGCAGGGTGGGATAATGGAGAGACGCAGGGTGGGATAATGGAGAGACACAGGGTGGGATAATGGAGAGACGCAGGGTGGGATAATGGAGAGACGCAGGGTGGGATAATGGAGAGACGCAGGGTGGGATAATGGTGAGACACAGGGTGGGATAATGGAGAGACGCAGGGTGGGATAATGGAGAGACGCAGGGTGGGATAATGGAGAGATACAGGGTGGGATAATGGAGAGACGCAGGGTGGGATAATGGAGAGACACAGGGTGGGATAATGGAGAGACGCAGGGTGGGATAATGTAGAGACACAGGGTGGGATAATGGAGAGACACAGGGTGGGATCTCAGTTGCAACTTTACTTATTGATAGACACAAGTACCATCAAAATCTGCCCCTTTACCCTGGGAATCTACCCACTTACCTTGAACATCTGTCCCTTTACCAGGCAAATCTTCTCCTTCACCCTGTAAATCTGCCCATCCACCATGGTAATCTGCCAATTCATCCTCACACCTTTACAATCCACCTATGTAGAATGACTATCTGCCCCTTCACCTTGTAAACCTACCCCCTCACACCTTGAAAGTAGCCCATTCACAATGATTATCTGCACACTAAGGGCTGTGTTCATGAAAGGGGGAATTGAGAAGGGACTTGCAAACGTAAAGCCAAAGTAGCTGAGTTAGAAATATTTTTGATTCCCTTGTCAATTACCTCTCTCATGAATATAGCCATATAAATCTTTCAGCAACCCTGTCATAGTGAGAATCTGCACCTTACCATGGAACCGAAGGGGTGTACATATATTTATAATTGATGTCCATTTTTGTCACATCCTGTCCTATTCTGCAAAGGCTGTAATATTTCGGCTTGTCAAGGGCCCCCTCATCCTTTACACATTTTTATTCTCTGACATTGGAGAAGCTTTAATCTGCAACTAGAGAGTGAGATCCAGACAGGAGCACAGCATCCAATATCTGTCCAGATCTATTCTACGTATTGATTAACAGGAACCATAATTACTGCAAATGGAAGCCGGATATGAGTGATTGTTTGGGATGTGAAGGGGGCAGGTGGTGCCAATAATTGGGCACAGTGGGTGTACTGCATCAGGGAGTGACTTACCCATAACCCCGTTGGTTTAGCAGGAGAGGAGGACATCGTATAAATATTATTCTTCCATGTGCTCTGCAGCTTGTTCATCCATCATGTTGTGTAACCCCCCCTACGTCTCTTACTTAATGACGATCGATATAATGATCATTTAGTGGATTTAACCCTTTGCCGGGCAGATCTAGCCCCCGTGTCTTCTGCAGGAGAAGCCCAACTGTAGATAAAAATTTGATGGAACTTTTACATGAGCTGTAATCATTTCTAAATGACATCACAGGCCCTGCCCGAAATAATAATGATGGTCCACCTGCCAAGAAACAAGGTAACTTTAAGTCAGTCGAAGGTGGGCGTTCCTGAATAGCTAAAAAAAACATTGCAAATCGACAATTTCTTCAGACTGTAATGTCAATGTAAATTTGACATCTTTCTTGTCTATTTTTTATGGAGAATCGACCTCTGGCTGAAAAAATTATAAGTGGGAACATTTGTGGGTCAGTTTTGTTACATCTGATAATTAAAATATTATATGGAGACTGGGAATCGGTCTGAAATTGGGGTAAGGCATAAAGTTACTAGTTCAAAACGGACAGGCTAAGGAGAAACAGGGATATATTCCTCTTGGCAGCTCACTGCAGATCCTCTGGGGCGGGGCCTTTTCCTTCAGTCCAGCTGGAGTAACAATCACTGCCCCAGAGGATCAAACTTATAACCTTTTCCGGGGGGGGGGGGGGGGGGGGGTAACAAAATAAATCAGGCTTGATGTATATTTGGGCCTAATTCCTTGTAGAGGATATGTACGGTTTGAGGAGAGAAGCTAAACTTGCCATTGTTCTGCCTATCTTCTAAAGTCTACAAATACTTGCCAAGCCCTGTTCTACAGACCATGTACAGCCCTGCAACAAACTGTTTGACTGCTGTGGTAATGATCTGTAAATCCACATTATTAACCTGGGAGAGTTGAACGAACAGGACATCAAAGACACTAAAAGGATTGACCCTTGAGAGCATTCTTACATCTAGATGACGTTGGATTGTCTCGAGGTAGTAGAGGACTGTGATTTCCTATCTGTTGGCTGTACTATGGAATAATCTTATCTTATTCAATGAAACGTTGGACTGTGGACTCTGCCGTAATCTTGATAATCCAGTTAATAGCCACTTGGGACCAATATTAACTCATGGATATAGATGCAAACTTTGTATATTTCTGTATTCCTATCATTCCATTCATTTAAATTAAATTATCCTCTTTCGTTCCAGCAGACATAAAAAAAAAAAAGAAAAGGAAATTGACTTTTACTCTAGCTAGTGTGGGCAGTCCTGGTTTCTTGCAAACGGCTGTAATTTCACAAATTCATCTAAGTGTAAGATTTTTATATTTTAAGCAATGCAAAACGTAAAACATGCATTTTAAAGTACTTTGAAAGCACATTAATATGCATTAATATTGGAAGGGCACTAGACAGTCCCTTTAAGGCCAAAGTGGAAAACATCTCCCAGTTAGCTGCATTGGAGAATATTTCTAACTCGGATACATTGGCCTAACACAGGACTGTCCTGGGCAATCCTTTAAATGAATAAAACCGACCAAACTATTGACTTCTTTTCAACAAAAAAAGCTACAGCACATGTTGACTTACAACTCCCACCACACCCAGCCAGCCACACACTGGATTTTTGAGAGTTGTCGTAAAAACACTTCATGGGATCCTGCTGCACCCCCAGGTCCTGGGCCGGCTCTGGTTTGCAGACAGGCTGGGAACCTGTCATTAGTCTGCCCCACCTGAGGGGCCTATCAAGGGCTTTACCCTCCCAGGGTCACACCCAAACTCCTGGTCCGATGCCAGTGAGAAGGTTGTGTGTCTTGGCAACATTACACATAACCAAAGCCAAAATAATTAGCCCTTTCAGTGCCAGAGGGCTGGGAACAGACACTTCCCATTTAACCCCAGCAGACTGGCCAATATTTAGGGCTTTGTTGATACAAGAGGGAGTTGACAAGGGAACTTCAAAGTTACGGCCCAACCTGAACAGGAGATTTTTTTTTTTCCAACTCGGCTTCTCTGGACTTAAGTTTGAAATTCCCTTCTCAATCCCCTGCAGTTATCTCTTGAATGAATAAAGCCCTTTCATAATTAGCATTAGTTTGCTAAAAAAAAATAAAAAAATTATTGCTGATAAAATCTAAACTACCCTTAAGGTCGTAGTATCTGTGGATTACTTGTGGGGGGTTTTCTTTCAAATTTTTTTTATATTTTGCCAAATTAACGCTGGATCTGTGTTTTTTTATTTCTTTGCGAAGCAGATAATCACATTTTTTTTTTTTTTGTCGTTTGCATTGGCCAATCAGGATTAGGACACGCTGGCAGTAATGATTCCGATTAGTTCCCGATCAGTCATATATTGATTATCTGCTTTGCTATTCCCACTGATCGCTCCACAACTCAATTAAATGGTTTTTTTTTTGTATCTCTGATCTGTGGCGGACAGATCATCCCTCCATTTATCCAATATGATTAGAGCTTCCAGACCTTAATCGTGTGCATGTTTGCTGTCCAAGTTTCCCATAGAGAAATAAGACAGGGTCATTTTTTTTTTTGTTATCCTCACACATTACTCCATACGTTCCATCCGTCTGCCTCTCTGTCCTTCCATTAATTTAGATTTTAAACACTAACCACTTACATAAGATGTAACTAGATAACCTGGTCATTTTAAACAAACACACATATAAATCATTTAACACTGTTTTGCTTTTTTATATGACTTGAATTAATTGCATATAAAAGGAAAAGTCAAATAAGGTGTTTATCAACTGGCTCCATTTTGTGAATATTTCCCATGAGGTAACATCGTCCTAATCTTCCAGCCAGTCTCACTTTACATCTGTTGCTAAAGCCTGCATGATGATGTCATAAGATACTTCCCTGCTCTCTTACTGGTTCCTGTGTATCATAGTGGGCAGGACTAGGCTGCTGTGTACACCTTTGTTTTCCTCCCTTCCAACACAAAGAGAGGAGATTGACCTGATCAAACAGGATAATAACTCTGTCCCCTTGTGATGTAATAGTTACATTACCCTCCCATTCAATGCAAGTCTATGGTCAGAATTCTGACTTACAGACTGCATTCTATGTCCCCAGCCTCAAAGTGACATACTAGTGCTGTAAAGTCACTAGGGGGGGGGGGGCACCCAAAAACACTATATTTCACAAAATGGTGGCATCCAGTTTAGTTAAATATTTTATTAAATTAAGTCACATTTCAAAAACAAAACACAAATCTGACATCAGGAATACAAAATAAAAAAATAAAAAACATTTTCATTTTTTTGGTGGGAGTGTCCCTTACAACTGATTGTAATTTGGCTTTCTCCTGGGGATTGATCTGGCGCACTAAGACTAGGGTTGCCACCTTTTCTTCCAAAAAATACCGGCCTTGGTACTGTCTCCATAGACTTAACATTGGCCTGATGCCAATATTTTACCGGCCTGCCGGTAAAATACCGGAAAGGTGGCAACCATACATATAGATCTGACTAACTCCTCCTACTCCTCATTCCACGCATACAGCTGTATGATCGGCTACCTAATAGAAAATACCGGCCAGGTGGCAACCCTAACTAAGACATTAGAAGCTCAAGCAGAAAAAGGAGAATCCTCAGAATCTCCTGGAAGCCAATCAGTGGTCTGTGAAATGCACGGAGAGGCTTTTTGCACATGTGCAGTGACATTGTGCAACTGCTCTGCCCCTCCAATAACAAACCCCCCAAAAAGTAATGGTTACTAGCTTCTGAGGGCGGTTTCTACTGATAACTCAGTAAATCTGCCCTGGTCCTCTTGCAAGTAAGCAAGAGCAGGAACCTTTGTCAGAGATTCCTAAGGAATCCCTGCATGCAAAATGAAAAAAAATCCTGTACATTATACAGGTTAAACACTAACAGATGAACCAAACTTTGTTTGCTGCCTGGAGTGTGACCTTTAAGTCTCTGTGTATGTTAAATGTAAAATATTAATTTGTAATTGCCCCATTCTTACAAGTGTAACCCAGTCAACTCTAAATAATAAATGGGAGCTGAAGCATTTGCAGTTTATTTATTTTTATTCTTCCAGGAAATATCTTATTTTAGAAATAAATAAATAAAGATACATCCTTGGCATTTGCAGACAAAACAACAGAACTGTAGCTCCACATGTCAGCTCTAATATCAGTGACGGCAGAATCCGTGAGAGGGGTGAGTAGCCGCGCTCTCTGTGATAATATTGCAGTGACAGCGGGCTCTCTGAGATTCGGCGGCCCAGATCGCCCCTGACAGGAACAGTTGTTTTTAGGGCATTCGGTATATTAAACCTTCCACTTAAATAAGCAGAGTAAAAAAAAAAAAAAGCGTGGAACCGTAAAAGGGCGAAGGTCGCCGCGGTCGCTGGCGGCAGCTGGAACGACGCGGATCCAGCAGGGCTTTGAAATAGACTTGGCAGGGATTTTTAACGCCACTTAATGTTTGTGGTGAAAGGAGCAGGATTCTCTGTGAGTGCGATATCCCATCCAGAAGAGATTCACACCTCAACTCGAAGGGAGAGAGACAGACACAAGAGAAAGTTTATCTATAATTAAAGGGGAACTAAACCTTGTTTGTAACTTTTGCTCCATTTACAGAACCAAAATTTAATACCCTGGTGCCACTAGTACAGCTGTATGATCAGCTACCTGAATAGATCTGACATTAACTCCTCCTACTTCTCATTCCACACATACAGCTGTATGATCTGCTACCCGAATAGATCTGACATTAACTCCTCCTACATCTCATTCCACGCATACAGCTGTATGATCAGCTACCTGAATAGATCTGACATTAACTCGTCCTACTTCTCATTCCACGCATACAGCTGTATGATGGGCTACCTGAATAGATCTGACATTAACTCCTCCTACTACTCATTCCACGCATACAGCTGTATGATCAGCTACCTGAATAGATCTGACATTAACTCCTCCTACTTCTCATTCCACGCATACAGCTGTATGATCGGCTACCTGAATAGATCTGACATTAACTCCTCCTACTTCTCATTCCACGCATACAGCAGTATGATCAGCTACCTGAATAGATCTGACATTAACTCCTCCTACTTCTCATTCCACGCATACAGCTGTATGATCGGCTACCTGAATAGATCTGACCTTAACTCCTCCTACTTCTCATTCCACGCATACAACTGTATGATCGGCTACCTGAATAGATCTGACAGTAACTCCTCCTACTTCTCATTCCACGCATACAGCTGTATGACCAGCTACCTGAATAGATCTGACAGTAACTCCTCCTACTTCTCATTCCACGCATACAGCTGTATGATCGGCTACCTGAATAGATCTGACATTAACTCCTCCTACTTCTCATTCCACACGTACAGCTGTATGATCAGCTACCTGAATAGATCTGACACTAACTCCTCCTACTTCTCATTCCACGCATACAGCTGTATGATCAGCTACCTGAATAGATCTGACATTAACTCCTCCTACTTCTCATTCCACACATACAGCTGTATAATCAGCTACCTGAATAGATCTGACATTAACTCCTCCTACTTCTCATTCCACGCATACAGCTGTATGATCGGCTACCTGAATAGATCTGACATTAACTCCTCCTACTTCTCATTCCACGCATGCAGCTGTATGGTTACCTGAATAGATCTGACATTAACTCCTCCTACTTCTCATTTCACGCGTACAGCTGTATGATCGGCTACCTGAATAGATCTGACATTAACTCCTCCAACTTCTCATTCCACGCATACAGCTGTATGATCAGCTACCTGAATAGATCTGACATTAACTCCTCCTACTTCTCATTCCACGCGTACAGCTGTATGATCAGCTACCTGAATAGATCTCACATTAACTCCTCCTACTTCTCATTCCACGCGTACAGCTGTATGATCTGCTACCTGAATAGATCTGACTAACTCCTCCTACTCCTCATTCCACGCATACAGCTGTATGATCAGCTACCTGAATAGATCTGACATTAACTCCTCCTACTTCTCATTCCACGCATACAGCTGTATGATCAGCTACCTGAATAGATCTGACAGTAACTCCTCCTACTTCTCATTCCACGCATACAGCTGTATGATCAGCTACCTGAATAGATCTGACATTAACTCCTCCTACTTTCATTCCACGCATACAGCTGTATGATCGGCTACCTGAATAGATCTGACATTAACTCCTCCTACTTCTCATTCCACGCGTACAGCTGTATGATCTGCTACCCGAATAGATCTGACATTAACTCCTCCTACTTCTCATTCCACGCATACAGCTGTATGATCAGCTACCTGAATAGATCTGACATTAACTCCTCCTACTTCTCATTCCACGCATACAGCTGTATGATCAGCTACCTGAATAGATCTGACACTAACTCCTCCTACTTCTCATTCCACGCATACAGCTGTATGATCAGCTACCTGAATAGATCTCACATTAACTCCTCCTACTTCTCATTCCACGCATACCGCTGTATGATCAGCTACCTGAATAAATCTGACTCCTCCTGCTTCTTATTCCACGCGTACAGCTGTATGATCTGCTACCTGAATAGATCTGACTAACTCCTCCTACTTCTCATTCCACGCATACAGCTGTATGATCTGCTACCTGAATAGATCTGACTAACTCCTCCTACTCCTCATTCCACGCATACAGCTGTATGATCGGCTACCTGAATGGATCTGACATTAACTCCTCCTACTTCTCATTCCACGCATACAGCTGTATGATCAGCTACCTGAATAGATCTGACAGTAACTCCTCCTACTTCTCATTCCACGCATACAGCTGTATGATCAGCTACCTGAATAGATCTGACTCCTCCTGCTTCTTATTCCACGCGTACAGCTGTATGATCTGCTACCTGAATAGATCTGACTAACTCCTCCTACTTCTCATTCCACGCATACAGCTGTATGATCTGCTACTTGAATAGATCTGACTAACTCCTCCTACTCCTCATTCCACGCATACAGCTGTATGATCGGCTACCTGAATAGATCTGACATTAACTCCTCCTACTTCTCATTCCACGCATACAGCTGTATGATCAGCTACCTGAATAGATCTGACAGTAACTCCTCCTACTTCTCATTCCACGCATCCAGCTGTATGATCAGCTACCTGAATAGATCTGACATTAACTCCTCCTACTTCTCATTCCACGCATACAGCTGTATGATCGGCTACCTGAATAGATCTGACATTAACTCCTCCTACTTCTCATTCCACGCATACAGCTGTATGATCAGCTACCTGAATAGATCTGACAGTAACTCCTCCTACTTCTCATTCCACGCATACAGCTGTATGATCAGCTACCTGAATAGATCTGACATTAACTCCTCCTACTTCTCATTCCATGCATACAGCTGTATGATCGGCTACCTGAATAGATCTGACATTAACTCCTCCTACTTCTCATTCCACGCATACAGCTGTATGATCATCTACCTGAATAGATCTGACATTAACTCCTCCTACTTCTCATTCCACGCATACAGCTGTATGATCGGCTACCTGAATAGATCTGACATTAACTCCTCCTACTTCTCATTCCACGCATACAGCTGTACGATCAGCTACCTGAATAGATCTGACATTAACTCCTTCTACTTCTCATTCCACGCATACAGCTGTATGATCGGCTACCTGAATAGATCTGACATTAACTCGTCCTACTTCTCATTCCACGCATACAGCTGTATGATGGGCTACCTGAATAGATCTGACATTAACTCCTCCTACTACTCATTCCACGCATACAGCTGTATGATCAGCTACCTGAATAGATCTGACATTAACTCCTCCTACTTCTCATTCCACGCATACAGCTGTATGATCGGCTACCTGAATAGATCTGACATTAACTCCTCCTACTTCTCATTCCACGCATACAGCTGTATGATCAGCTACCTGAATAGATCTGACATTAACTCCTCCTACTTCTCATTCCACGCATACAGCTGTATGATCGGCTACCTGAATAGATCTGACCTTAACTCCTCCTACTTCTCATTCCAGGCATACAACTGTATGATCGGCTACCTGAATAGATCTGACAGTAACTCCTCCTACTTCTCATTCCACGCATACAGCTGTATGATCGGCTACCTGAATAGATCTGACAGTAACTCCTCCTACTTCTCATTCCACGCATACAGCTGTATGACCAGCTACCTGAATAGATCTGACAGTAACTCCTCCTACTTCTCATTCCACGCATACAGCTGTATGATCGGCTACCTGAATAGATCTGACATTAACTCCTCCTACTTCTCATTCCACACGTACAGCTGTATGATCAGCTACCTGAATAGATCTGACACTAACTCCTCCTACTTCTCATTCCACGCATACAGCTGTATGATCAGCTACCTGAATAGATCTGACATTAACTCCTCCTACTTCTCATTCCACACATACAGCTGTATAATCAGCTACCTGAATAGATCTGACATTAACTCCTCCTACTTCTCATTCCACGCATACAGCTGTATGATCGGCTACCTGAATAGATCTGACATTAACTCCTCCTACTTCTCATTCCACGCATGCAGCTGTATGGTTACCTGAATAGATCTGACATTAACTCCTCCTACTTCTCATTTCACGCGTACAGCTGTATGATCGGCTACCTGAATAGATCTGACATTAACTCCTCCAACTTCTCATTCCACGCATACAGCTGTATGATCAGCTACCTGAATAGATCTGACATTAACTCCTCCTACTTCTCATTCCACGCGTACAGCTGTATGATCAGCTACCTGAATAGATCTCACATTAACTCCTCCTACTTCTCATTCCACGCGTACAGCTGTATGATCTGCTACCTGAATAGATCTGACTAACTCCTCCTACTCCTCATTCCACGCATACAGCTGTATGATCAGCTACCTGAATAGATCTGACATTAACTCCTCCTACTTCTCATTCCACGCATACAGCTGTATGATCAGCTACCTGAATAGATCTGACAGTAACTCCTCCTACTTCTCATTCCACGCATACAGCTGTATGATCAGCTACCTGAATAGATCTGACATTAACTCCTCCTACTTTCATTCCACGCATACAGCTGTATGATCGGCTACCTGAATAGATCTGACATTAACTCCTCCTACTTCTCATTCCACGCGTACAGCTGTATGATCTGCTACCCGAATAGATCTGACATTAACTCCTCCTACTTCTCATTCCACGCATACAGCTGTATGATCAGCTACCTGAATAGATCTGACATTAACTCCTCCTACTTCTCATTCCACGCATACAGCTGTATGATCAGCTACCTGAATAGATCTGACACTAACTCCTCCTACTTCTCATTCCACGCATACAGCTGTATGATCAGCTACCTGAATAGATCTCACATTAACTCCTCCTACTTCTCATTCCACGCATACCGCTGTATGATCAGCTACCTGAATAAATCTGACTCCTCCTGCTTCTTATTCCACGCGTACAGCTGTATGATCTGCTACCTGAATAGATCTGACTAACTCCTCCTACTTCTCATTCCACGCATACAGCTGTATGATCTGCTACCTGAATAGATCTGACTAACTCCTCCTACTCCTCATTCCACGCATACAGCTGTATGATCGGCTACCTGAATGGATCTGACATTAACTCCTCCTACTTCTCATTCCACGCATACAGCTGTATGATCAGCTACCTGAATAGATCTGACAGTAACTCCTCCTACTTCTCATTCCACGCATACAGCTGTATGATCAGCTACCTGAATAGATCTGACTCCTCCTGCTTCTTATTCCACGCGTACAGCTGTATGATCTGCTACCTGAATAGATCTGACTAACTCCTCCTACTTCTCATTCCACGCATACAGCTGTATGATCTGCTACTTGAATAGATCTGACTAACTCCTCCTACTCCTCATTCCACGCATACAGCTGTATGATCGGCTACCTGAATAGATCTGACATTAACTCCTCCTACTTCTCATTCCACGCATACAGCTGTATGATCAGCTACCTGAATAGATCTGACAGTAACTCCTCCTACTTCTCATTCCACGCATACAGCTGTATGATCAGCTACCTGAATAGATCTGACATTAACTCCTCCTACTTCTCATTCCACGCATACAGCTGTATGATCGGCTACATGAATAGATCTGACATTAACTCCTCCTACTTCTCATTCCACGCATACAGCTGTATGATCAGCTACCTGAATAGATCTGACAGTAACTCCTCCTACTTCTCATTCCACGCATACAGCTGTACGATCAGCTACCTGAATAGATCTGATATTAACTCCTCCTACTTCTCATTCCACGCATACAGCTGTATGATCAGCTACCTGAATAGATCTGACATTAACTCCTCCTACTTCTCATTCCACGCATACAGCTGTATGATCGGCTACCTGAATAGATCTGACATTAACTCCTTCTACTTCTCATTCCACGCATACATCTGTATGATCAGCTACCTGAATAGATCTGACATTAACTCCTCCTACTTCTCATTCCACACATACAGCTGTATGATCTGCTACCCGAATAGATCTGACATTAACTCCTCCTACTTCTCATTCCACGCATACAGCTGTATGATCAGCTACCTGAATAGATCTGACTCCTCCTGCTTCTTATTCCACGCGTACAGCTGTATGATCTGCTACCTGAATAGATCTGATATTAACTCCTCCTACTTCTCATTCCACGCATACAGCTGTATGATCAGCTACCTGAATAGATCTGATATTAACTCCTCCTACTTCTCATTCCACGCATACAGCTGTATGACCGGCTACCTGAATAGATCTGACATTAACTCCTCCTACTTCTCATTCCACGCATACAGCTGTATGATCGGCTACCTGAATAGATCTGACATTAACTCCTCCTACTTCTCATTCCACGCATACAGCTGTACGATCAGCTACCAGAATAGATCTGACATTAACTCCTCCTACTTCTCATTCCACGCATACAGCTGTATGATCGGCTACCTGAATAGATCTGACATTAACTCCTCCTACTTCTCATTCCACGCATACAGCTGTATGATCGGCTACCTAAATAGATCTGACATTAACTCCTCCTACTTCTCATTCCACGCATACAGCTGTATGATCAGCTACCTGAATAGATCTGACATTAACTCCTCCTACTTCTCATTCCACGCATACAGCTGTATGATCAGCTACCTGAATAGATCTGACTCCTCCTGCTTCTCATTCCACAAGCAAGGGATAATAAATGCTAAGGATACAGCTATGAAAAATATTATATTACCAGTGACATAGAAACAATACACCTACAGTAACAATTAAAGAGATACTCTCTAATTACGCTAGACTGTATGGCTCTGTGGCCAAGGTTGAGAGGGCTCTTTAATGTGTCAAATATGAGGTCATAGCAATACGTTTCCACCTAAATCAAGCAGCAATGACCATGTTATAAAGCACCGCGCATGTCTATGATGTCACAATACTGCGCCATGGAATCCTCAAGCATCTCTGCAACGCTTTGATTAACTAATGACTGGCCAGTCCATTTCACTAGCCAATGATGGAGGTGCTGCTAATACAGATCCTTGACAGGTAAGTATTGCAAAAGCAAAACAAAGAAAAGGCATCAATTTTTTGTTAAAAAAAAATATCTTTAATATGCATTTATTAGTTTATTATATATTTTTTGCTTTTTTTTTAAATATTTTGTAGTTTGGAGTGGTCCTATAGATTATAAAAAAAATAGTAGTAAAAAATGATAGACTATTTGTAACCCTGGAGGACTGGAGTAACCTAGAATCGTGGCTTCCAAACCAGTGCTCACCTGACGGTCCAGGATTGAGAGAATACAACTGGGTAATCCCTAAATCCTGGCCCGTCGGGGTGGGCTTGAGGGCTGGTTTGGGAGTTACTGGCTTAGATAGTAGGTAGATACCGTACAGAGAGAGTTTAGGGATTAGCTCCGGTGTTCTGACAAATTACTGGAGCAATCGCAGGAGAATTTGCTCACTGCGCATGTGCATAAAGTTACAGCTGATCACTCAGCTGTAACTTTGTGACCACCGCGCATGCGCCTCATCTTCATGGGAGTTGTGATCCTCCTGCTGTATTATTGATGCAGCAGGAGGATCACAAATCCCATCAAGATGAGGCAGCCCTCACCAGGGTGCTTACCTCTCTGTTGGCTCCTTATGTCACCCCCGCCCCGTGTTACTAACCAGCGTTTTGAATCCAGCCACGGACACAGCGCATTCCCACACGGCTTGATAGCCGCGCGCATGCGCTGTGTACCGCCGTTGTCCGATCATCTGGTAAGAAGGGGTGTGCGGGGGGTGTGCGGGGGGGCGGGATGTGGGTTGCGCAGCTGGCGCATGCGCGGTGGTCACAAAGTTACAGCTGGGTGATCATTATGAGCATGCGCAGTGAGCAAATTCTCCTGTGATTGCGCAGGAGAATTTGCTCCAGAAATTCGTCAGAACACCGGCAACGTGTACAATATCTGGGTCATAAGAAAAAAAAAAAACAAAGCAAAAAACGAGAGCCATAGTTTAAAAAAAAAGACATATTAACTGAAATGGTAGGATTTCTCATGAAATCCAACCGTACACCGGACTTTTGCTGACATCATTTGTTGAAGGGTCTCTCATCCCAAACACCACTTATACTGTGAATGGAGAGAATAAAAACAAATGAAAAATGATCTATACAGTAAATGCATAAAAGAAGAGAACAATATGTTTTCAATGTGCCTGTGGTATCTTCTGCTTATGACATCACTTGTTCCTTGATATGCAAGTGACACAGTTCCCTGGGAAAACAATGTCATTTGCATATCAAGCCACAAGGTGATGTCACAAACTTGAGACTCCACGGACACATTGAAAACATATATTTCTCTTATTTTATGCCTTAGCCTTGCAATTCTGCCAACACAATGTATGTATCATTTTTCAGAATGTTCTATTATCTACATTCACAATACAAGCAGTGTTTAGGCTGACAGTCTCTTTAAATGGATGTGTGGTGTCTGATACTGAAAAGATCCTACCAACCCCCCCAAACAATGTACCCTGTCCAAAATAATGCCAGACACCTTTGCATTTCCTGTGTGCTGTTAATACCAAACAGATCCTGCATTTGAAAAATATCTTGTGCACACATACACACACACACACACAAACAAACAAACAAAAATGAAATTACAAGAGTAGAAAACATGGCTTCGGTACGTTTCTTCGCCCGGAGGGGGTTCCAGTCTTTTAAGAGTCTCATGCAGGCACCGTAAAGAAAACCATTTTTAGGGAGTACACCAAATCTACAATGTAAGCAACTAAGTTGATATATGCCAAAAACGTTACTCCGAGCAGGTTATCCCAAAGACACCCGTGTTGACAACCAGAGGGTCTATTAGGTGCGTCTTTGAATGAATAGTATGGCCAAATAATGGCCACGGTAATGTACATTGCGACGGAGAGTATGTTGTAACCTATAAGTACCTTCTCGAAGTTCACGGGCAGCCGGGGTAAGAGCCGCCCAATGGTCAGAATGATGATGAGTGTGGTGATGATGAAGCAGATAGAATAAACGGCCACACACCACTGCAGGCCCGCAATCCCGTTAACTCCAGGGAGGATGGAGAAGATGACACACGCCACGTAGGCCTGGAAGACCTTCAGCAAACCGGGTATGGTGGACAGGAAACCACTGATCTCTCCGGGTTTTGCTCGCGTAAGGCCTACCTCGATGGCGTAAGCAAAGAAACAGAGGATAGAGGTGGCCGTGGCACCACCAATGCAGCCACACACGTGCCCAGAACACCCTCCGTGTAAGTAGGTGGCCGGATACATGATGGAAGTGGTGAGGAGCATCAAGGAAGCCAACATAGCAAAGGCCGAGGTGAAGTCTTCCCAGGAGATGGGGACGCTCTGGTAGAAGCCGGTCACCTCCAAGACGAGGATGAAGATGGTCACCACAAAGCAAAAACACCAGGTAAACATACTCCAGGAGCCGTAATGATCGCGGTACGCCAATACACTGGCCACCAGGCTGAAGGAGATGCAAGAGAGGAGAATCTGCAGCATCCGCAAAATCCCCACGGGAGAAATCAAGGACTTGATATTCATGTCTAGGCTTGGCATGGTAGGGCAGTGCCTCACAGGCTCACAATGACCGTAAATTTGCCTGTGATGGTTGGATCTGAGCAGGCAGCTCCAGCAGCAGGAATGGCAGCTTCCTTACTCTCTCTCTTCAAATTTCATCGACGCAGGTGACCGGTCAATCCAGACGATTGGTGCTCAGTAGCGGACAACCGACTCTAGCAGTTGGTCAACATGCCTTTTTGTCCGACCACCTGGCATTGACGGAACCTCTTCAGATGCACTGACTGTGGAACACCAGAAGATGTTGGGTCCCCTTTGACGGAGCTGACCATTGGGTTCCAGTGGATACCAAGTCGTCGCAAGTTCTCTCTGCTCTTCTCATCTGCTTGTGAAACTGAAGCACCAGGCGGAGGGTACCCGAGTCTGCATTCGCTTAATCGAAAAATGATTCCCAGTGATCACAGCAGGTGTAGCAAGAATCCGAGGTGCTTGGTACTCACACACTGTACAACTATGTGAATAGTTCTACCCTTTCTCTACAACCTGCAAGACTTATTTCCTGTTTGCTCAAAGGGCGTGCTTTAGGATCTTTTTTTTCTTTTGCAAGTCTGTGTATAATTACCACGGTGCAGGGCACTCCCTGCTCACTCCCATTCTCCTTCACTCACCAGCCGAAATGTAGGCAAACGTAGGCTTCTCTGGGGAGGACTTTGGTGTATTTGGGGGCCATTTCTGGGAGGACCTCGGCTATAGAAGTCATTGGGAAGACTTTTGAAGAAACAGCTGAAGTTCTCCCCAAATGGTCCAAAGTGTATTAAAATAAAAATCATTAAAAAAAATTAACAATAATAATAAAAAAGATATATAAAAGCTTTATAGGTTTATAAAGATATAAACATTAATTAAATTAAAAAAAAGTAAAAGAATATAAAATAATATGTAATACATTTTCTTCAAATTTTAAAATGCTTATATTAATGTAAATATCTGATTATTATATATAACATTAATAAATTATATATGTTATTGTATATAAATATATCTGTGTTTAAAATATCTTTACTTTAATTCTTCTACATTTTTTTTTTCCAGTTCTCCAGCCAAAATCTGGAGAATTGAAATGTGTGAATTTGGTGTATGTTACCCGGATTCGGAGCGTGTTCGGAGTGTGATCTGGGCACAATGGGTAACCAAAAATCTATGGTTTTCATCACAATAAAGTCTTGATCCGAATGTGTCTGGTGCTTCGGTTTTCCAAAGGCCTGAACAGGTGATTCGGACCCAATTCCTGGTTGCATTTCCAAGATTTGTGAAATTCGGGGGATATTCACCTTATAATGCTACAATAATCACGGACTTTACATAGTGATCAAACTGATACAGAGGAAAAGCCGAAGCAAAACCTGCTTTATTATTATAGTTATATTATTATTATAGTTATATTATTATTATAGTTATATTATTATTATAGTAGGGGAATGTTTGGAAATAAAGGATAAATAAAAAAAGAGGGAGGGAGGGGAGAATACGTACACTATACACAGATCAGTGGTGGAGTCACGTTCAATATAAGATGTCTATAGTGAATGGTAAATCAAGGAAAAGCCAATTTGTCTGACGTTAATTAACATATCTTCCATGATTTTCCTCAGCATTTTATTCTCTATATTCCCAGTATAAGCAATGTTTAGGTGATACAGTCCCTTTAAGGCTTGTTATAATGTAATAAATACCTGCATTCCTTATTTGCATGAACAAGTCAATAGAAAACACGGATGGTTTGGTATGTAAAGCCTTTATACACAAACCCTCAATGTGTTTCTATTGCTTTAAAAGAGCATGTCTGGGGCAAGGTTCTGAAAGTGGATCAATCAGCAGGAACATTCCATTGGTTTTCACGGTAACTGTGGAACATTCCATTGGTTTCCACGGTAACGGCGGAACGTTCCATTCGTTTCCACGGTCACTGCGGAACATTCCACTGGTTTCCACGGTCACTGCGGAACATTCCATTCGTTTCCACGGTTACTGCGAAACATTCCATTGGTTTCTAGGGTAATGGTGGAACATTCCATTGGTTTCCACGGTAACTGCGGAACGTTGGCCCAGAATTGCTCTTTCTAAGCGGTTTGGAACCAAGGAGGCAGTCTGTTAGTTAACCCTTTATCTACCAGGGAGGCAGTAAGATACTGCGTGATACTCAATTGATCAGCTCAGCTCGGTACGTCTGCAGGCAGCTGTACAAAAGCCGCTGATTGGCTGTAACGGGGGTAAGAGGCGGATCCTCAAATAGTAGAACATAAATCTGAGGATCGTTTGCTGGCAGGACACCAAGGCTTTGGGTTAATCATTAGGGAAATTAGAGTGAGCGCTGTATGCTTAGGTGTGGCAGCTATTTCACAACACTTTGCAAGGTGTAAGGTTTACCTTCCTTACATTAATCTGATTTATACTGCGGGTATAAGATATCTAACATGTCACTTACAGGACTGACAACAAATACAAATAATAATGGGGTATATTCACTAAAAACTGAGTGTCACTATACATGGTGCAGGGCCTGGTGATAATCTCCTTCTAGAAGAACAGAGCATGGATAATGCAGAGTTACATCTTTACACACTGTCACTTTATAACAATGCATTATACAGGGCCAACTCTGTTCTTCTAGCAGGAGAAACTCACCAGGCCCTGCACCATGTATATATAGAAGAGCTCAGCTGGCCATGGATAATACAGAGTTACATCTTTACACACTGTCACTTTATAACAATGCATTATACAGGGCCAACTCTGTTCTTCTAGCAGGAGAAACTCACCAGGCCCTGCACCATGTATATATAGAGGAGCTCAGCTGGCCATGGATAATGCAGAGTTACATCTTTACACACTGTCACTTTATAACAATGCATTATACAGGACCAACTCTGTTCTTCTAGCAGGAGAAACTCACCAGACCCTGCACCATGTATATATAGAGGAGCTCAGCTGGCCATGGATAATGCAGAGTTACATCTTTACACACTGTCACTATATAACAATGCATTATACAGGGCCAACTCTGTTCTTCTAGCAGGAGAAACTCACCAGACCCTGCACCATGTATATATAGAAGAGCTCAGCTGGCCATGGATAATGCAGAGTTACATCTTTACAGAGTGTCACTTTATAACAATGAATTATACAGGGCCAACTCTGTTCTTCTAGCAGGAGAAACTCACCAGACCCTACACCATGTATATATAGAAGAGCTCAGCTGGTCATGGATAAAGCAGAGTTACATCTTTACACACTGTCACTTTATAACAATGCATTATACAGGACCAACTCTGTTCTTCTAACAGGAGAAACTCACCAGGCCCTGCACCATGTATATATAGAAGAGCTCAGCTGGCCATGGATAATGCAGAGTTACATCTTTACACACTGTCACTTTATAATAATGCATTATACAGGACCAACTCTGTTCTTCTAGCAGGAGAAACTCACCAGGCCCTGTACCATGTATATATAGAAGAGCTCAGCTGGCCATGGATAATGCAGAGTTACATCTTTACACACTGTCACTTTATAACAATGCATTATACAGGACCAACTCTGTTCTTCTAGCAGGAGAAACTCACCAGACCCTGCACCATGTATATATAGAAGAACTCAGCTGGCCATGGATAATGCAGAGTTACATCTTTACACACTGTCACATTATAACAATGCATTATACAGGACCAACTCTGTTCTTCTAGCAGGAGAAACTCACCAGGCCCTGCACAATGTATATATAGAGGAGCTCAGCTGACCATGGATAATGCAGAGTTACATCTTTACACACTGTCACTTTATAACAATGCATTATACAGGACCAACTCTGTTCTTCTAGCAGGAGAAACTCACCAGACCCTGCACCATGTATATATAGAAGAGCTCAGCTGGCCATGGATAATACAGAGTTACATCTTTACACACTGTCACTTTATAACAATGCATTATACAGGACCATACTCTGTTCTTCTAGCAGGAGAAACTCACCAGACCCTGCACCATGTATATATAGAAGAGCTCAGCTGGCCATGGATAATGCAGAGTTACATCTTTACACACTGTCACTTTATAACAATGCATTATACAGGACCAACTCTGTTCTTCTAGCAGGAGAAACTCACCAGACCGTGCACCATGTATATATAGAAGAGCTCAGCTGGCCATGGATAATGCAGAGTGTATTTTACATATATTAAACACATGTCCAACATACAGAAAGTGATCTCACCTTCAGTCCTTTCTTTATACCGCTGCCACCCAGTCGGATTAAGTCCAACTCATGACCCAAGCACAGTCCAACAATATACCCTTCCATTGCCTGACTGACAAGATACTAATCCCCAATAAGTACTGAATGTGAAATAAAATATTAAACATTAAAATATAATAGTAATAGTCTTATAATAATATTTTATTATCATTATTATTATTGTTGTATATATGTCTTTCCCTTAGTGCACTAACCCTGTGCTTATTTTGATTAATGTTTAATCTATTCCCCTTCTTCTCCATCAATTTTTTACTGCATATTCTATTTACTGCTCACTGACCCCATTTGCAAATTTTCCATCCTTCCCCCTTTTATTGCCTTTTTTTTTTCCCATTTAAGTAGATTATTTTTCACCAACTCTAACACAATCAGAGCTGCGGCTATTATACAAAAATAAAATAACCCATTAGTTGAAAAATGGATACATCACTTGTAACTCCGAATACTAATATAATGCTAATGTTCTCTGACATTCCCGGCTGTATCTGTCCCACATCCAATAATCAGGCCCGTTCTAATCTCTACTAAACTGAAAGTACATTACACAGACCTCGAATATGAGGATCCCAGAGAGCTAAACATATCTATACAGCTTCATTCGCGTTCTAATGCTGATATACTATAATCTATACATCTGTATTCTGTGGCAATACATTATATTTGGTCTTGGCTTCCAAAAATCCCCCAGATATCTCTACAGGAAAACACTGGGGTCTGTTAATTAAAAGTCAACTCTGACCGTAAAATAAATGACCAACCTTTTCCTGCTCAATAATTACAAAAAATGGAAGCATTGATTAAAATACCTTTCTAGGGGCAGTATCACCGAAACATAGCTGACACTGTGATTGTAGAGAATAAAAAAAAAAAGATCTATACATTGTGTTAACAAAATTGCAAACAAATGCCTTCATTAGGAGAAAAATGTGCTTTCAGTCTTCTCTACCCCACCAGTCCATCTCGATCTCCCATCTCGGACCCCCTTGAGTGAAAAGTAATAAAAATTGCTCTTCACCTTTGAATTTGTAGGCGAGTTGGAGTTTAAGGGACTGTCCTGAAGGGCCGCCAGGACCGCTAACACACATGCAATGTCCTGCTGTTTAAATGACATTATATCCCAGTTCTATAGAAAGATGCCCCCCATTGAACATACTCGGTACTGCAACAAAACCACCCAATCTCCTATCATCCGAAATGTATATTATGTCATCTGAAAGTGTTACAAGGACTTTCACATTGAGCTGAACATTTTTATATGTGTTCTGTATTTTTTTGTAATATTCTAGAATAGAAGTATTCTCATGAACCTGTAATTACAATTTTGTTTTTCTTTGTGCACAGAGGGCATACTGCATCATTACCTTCCCTCACAGCACAGCAGAATTCAGAGCTTCAGAATGATTGCTGACCTTTAATAAATAAATAAATATATATATCTCTAAGGAGTGTGCAATGCAATTAAAAGATGGCCGCCTCCAGATTAAAAGCAGTCATCTCTTTTCATGGTAATTACATAATATTAATCTGCTGGTAACATTGTTTTCAACTGATTTATGTGGAGAATTTTTCTCTCTCGAGATTCGCGTTATGGTTTTATTATATATGATGCGTGAGACGTGATGGATAAAATAAAAATCATTTATTTTTTAATATGCTCTGCCGTTCGTACCATTCATGTCGATATCCTATGATTCAGACCAGAATTCTACCCTTTCGCCTCCGAGGGGCTTTCAGTCAATTATTCTCCTGTTATATAGGGCAAAAATATCTCTTTACTTAAATTATCTCGGAGAGGAGCACACACCAAATTAAAACACTCACACACTGTTCTGCTTAGAGGTATATAATAAGGTTTGAGGATATAATTTCATATGTGAAAAATAACATTTATTCCTTTAAAAAATATAATCACAGGTAACAGACTGTACACAATAAGAGATGATTAAAAAGTTCCTTTCTTTCCCAAAGAAACCCAAACACTTGAAACAGCAACAAAGAGAGGCTGATTCCACAGTAATGGCTAATGATGTCACTTTCTTAGAAGGGACATGAAAACGGCTACAGAGGAGAGCATTTTATGCTGGTTACTTTCCTGGATTATTAATCTGCTACCAGCACAAGACTAAACCCTCACAAATTTATTCTTGATTTTAAATGATAAGCATTTGTGTTTGTCTATGCTAGGGACCTCATGGATAAGCCCCATTGAGTCTGGTGCACTCAGGCAGACACTTTATTAAATTTAAAATGATTTCTCAGCCAAAAAAATAAAAAATGCTGCCAACACCATAATGGTTTACTAAACACCCCCAAAAATAATTTCAGAATACAAATATTAATTAAAAGGCCTACAGAAGGGTCTGGGGGAAGACAGAAAATACAGATGTTATATATTAAAATAGCAGGAACCTTAATATTAAGTATCTTAACAATTCTAGCCTTTAATAAATTAAAATAAATAAATAAAATATACAGTTTCTAAATATATATTGTTTATAAAAAAAAACCTGTTCATTACAGTCATTCGATTGAATTGTACAGACTTAGACGATTTAGAAATATAAGTTCTAACAATTGGTCTCTAAATTTCATATGTGTAAATACTTCTTATCCTGCGCATGTAGAGACTAAAAAATGATGGAAAATTATCTGTGCGTTGTGTTGGAGAAAATTGCAAGCAAATGACGAAATTAGGAGAAAAATGGGTTTTGAAGGTGTTATGTATAAAGGTCTAATCTATGGCAAATGCTGTAAAAATGGAGTAATCAGCAGTGGTGACTCTTAAACTTTTAGAACTTTGCCCCAGAATTGACCACCATGAATGACCCCCCACCCTCTACAGAGGGGGCAAAGACTCGTCCGAGCAGGCCAAGCATTGTGCCATAATCATGTGGTCCTAGAATTAACCTGCCAGACGCCTCAGTGGTAGCAGTGGAAGCCAAGCCCTGTAGCAATATTTAAATCTCATTTTTATGCTAAAACTGTCTGATACAATTCAGTGTTAATCTACCCAACAGCTTCTCCAGCCAACCAATCTCATAGGATGCAGGATACATCTCTCTGCTGACATATTCCTTTACATCAGCAGATCGCAGGATATACGGTGATATATATAATCTTTAGGAAGAGACCCAGCTAATATCTCCATTTAATTCGCTATCAAGGATGAGTAATGGGACAATTGGAGCCGGTGTGATTTGAACCTACAGAGAAAGCCTATAGGCAGAGATGTATGGGTAGTGATCACGCTATTAAACATTAGCCCCCAAGGGCCCCATTTGTCTGTTTATTGCTAATGGAAATGGGATATCTCCAATCGCGGTATTAAAGAAGATTTCTTAGTGCCGTTATCCAGTACTTCGAAAAATGACCATACCTTGTGTTAATCATTTTCCAATTTATTTGTCTGTTAATTAAATTAAATACTTTATATGTAACCTGCGCTTCCAGTCATTTTTATTTATGCACAGTGGGCACATTGAATCACCAGACATTTCTAAAACACATAATTCCCCCCTCAAATGTACAGTGGAATATTGGAATCAACTTAATTTAGGAAACTACCCCTTTTGATTTTACTTTTTAAATTCGTGAGTGTATTACAGACTCCACAGCAATAAAACTCACAGTAATGTGCAATGTGTGAGTGTATCACAGACTCCACAGCAATAAAACTCACCGTAATGTGTAGTGTATGTGAGTGTATCACAGACTCCACATCAATAAAACTCCCAGTAATGTGCGGTGTGTGAGTGTGTCTCAGACTCCACAGCAATAAAACTCACAGTAATGTGCAATGTGTGAGTGTATTACAGACTCCACAGCAATAAAACTCACAGTAATGTGCAGCGTGTGAGTGTATCACAGACTCCACAGTAATAAAACTCACAGTAATGTGCAGCGTGTGAGTGTATCACAGACTCCACAGCAATAAAACTCACAGTAATGTGCGGTGTGTGAGTGTATCACAGACTCCACAGTAATAAAACTCACAGTAATGTGCAGAGTGTGAGTGTATCACAGACTCCACAGCAATAAAACTCACAGTAATGTGCAGTGTGTGAGTGTATCACAGACTCCACAGCAATAAAACTCCCAGTAATGTGCGGTGTGTGAGTGTATTACAGACTCCACAGCAATAAAACTCCCAGTAATGTGCAGTGTGTGAGTGTATCACAGACTCCACAGCAATAAAACTCACAGTAATGTGCGGTGTGTGAGTGTATCACAGACTCCACAGTAATAAAACTCACAGTAATGTGCAGAGTGTGAGTGTATCACAGACTCCACAGGAATAAAACTCACAGTAATGTGCGGTGTGTGAGTGTATCACAGACTCCACAGCAATAAAACTCACAGTAATGTGCGGTGTGTGAGTGTATCACAGACTCCACAGTAATAAAACTCACAGTAATGTGCAGAGTGTGAGTGTATCACAGACTCCACAGCAATAATACTCACAGTAATGTGCGGCGTGTGAGTGTATCACAGACTCCACAGCAATAAAACTCACAGTAATGTGCGGTGTGTGAGTGTATCACAGACTCCACAGCAATAAAACTCACAGTAATGTGCAGAGTGTGAGTGTATCACAGACTCCACAGCAATAACACTCCCAGTAATGTGCAGTGTGTGAGTGTATCACAGACTCCACAGCAATAAAACTCACAGTAATGCGCAGCGTGTGAGTGTATCACAGACTCCACAGCTATAAAACTCACAGTAATGTGCTGTGTGTGAGTGTATCACAGACTCCACAGCAATAAAACTCACAGTAATGTGCGGTGTGTGAGTGTATCACAGACTCCACAGCAATAAAACTCACAGTAATGTGCAGTGTGTGAGTGTATCACAGACTCCACAGCAATAAAACTCACAGTAATGTGCGGTGTGTGAGTGTATCACAGACTCCACAGCAATAAAACTCACAGTAATGTGCAGCGTGTGAGTGTATCACGGACTCCACAGCAATAAAACTCACAGTAATGTGCAGCGTGAGTGTATCACAGACTCCACAGCAATAAAACTCACAGTAATGTGCAGTGTGTGAGTGTATCACAGACTCCACAGCAATAAAACTCACAGTAATGTGCGGTGTGTGAATGTATCACAGTAATGTGCGGCGTGTGAGTGTATCATAGACTCCACAGCAATAAAACTCACAGTAATGTGCGGCGTGTGAGTGTATCACAGACTCCACAGCAATAAAACTCACAGTAATGTGTGGCGTGTGAGTGTATCACAGACTCCACAGCAATAGAACTGCCAGTAATGTGCGGCGTTTGAGTGTATCACGGACTCCACAGCAATAAAACTCACAGTAATGTGCAGTGTGTGAGTGTATCACAGACTCCACAGCAATAAAACTCACAGCAATGTGCAGTGTGTGAGTGTATCACAGACTCCACAGCAATAAAACTCACAGTAATGTGCAGCGTGTGAGTGTATCACAGACTCCACAGCAATAAAACTCACCGTAATGTGTAGTGTATGTGAGTGTATCACAGACTCCACAGCAATAAAACTAACAGTAAAAAAATCCCAAAAACAAAAAATAGAAGTTCACCCTTTAGTTTGTGCAAAATTAAAACTTTCCTCTATTGTGAATTTTGGTATCAGTAAAATAAACCTGCATGTTTAAGAGACTGACACCTCAGGGGTAAACGGTATCATTAGGCCTTGTGACAAATACTGATCATGAATGATTTGAATACAGTCCTGTTTAATCATGGACAAGCTTTGAAGCATTATTTTTTAAAGTTACATGTTTGATGATTATAACGATGACTCATCTCAATGGGTTTTGTCCGATACACCGGTAATTAACTTTTCGAAAATGTTTTTTTTCCCCCTCTTGTAACCAAATTATAAAGGCTGGCTTGTAATCCCACAATTGATGTTCTGATAAATAATGATTTTTCAATTATTTTCGCTCGGATAAGTCACAGATGGATTCCAGCTTTGATCGGCTCCCCCCTCCAGTTTTGTGCTCTCTGACGGGGAAAAACACTTGGGTTATCCATTATGAATTATTTGTAATTTAAGATAGAAATGCTTTAATGAAAGAATACAAATAAATTACCTTATTGAGCCATCTTTGCTCCAAATAGCTCTACCAGGGGGCGGACATGTTTAGAATCTTGGGTTAGATGGATGAGATCTTTCTTTATCTGAGACAACATGGCTGTCCCCTAATAGAGCTATACAGAGCCAAGAAGGCTCAATACGGTACTTTGTTTGTATTCTGCCATTAAATCATTTCTATTTAAAATGCCTGCACTTGATTCAATCTTTCATTTAAACAGAACATATATTTTTTTGCTGACTGCTGTCCTTTAAGTATATTTCTCTCGCATAATGATTGAAATAATGTATATTACTAGAGCGATGGCTCAGATCCCTCCACGTGGAATAATTCAAATTCATTTGGAAAAGTAAACACAGACTTCAATAATGCATGAGTTTAATGGGACATCTGATTCTCAGCAGAGACCGTCTGGAGTAAAACGAATATAATGAAAGGGAATAGTTTGATCCTGCTTTCTCATTCATGTCAAGCAGAATTGAGAAGGCAACTTCAAACTTAAGGCCAACGTAACTGAGTTGGAAAGATTCTCCCAGTTTGGGAAAATGGCAAACAAATGCATACATTGAGTGATATGGTTTAAATGTGTCTGCTTTGTTTAAGCTCCCACGCCTTATCGGTTTCCCGATGGAAAAAATTAACCCTTATCAACCCCTTACAACACATGAATGAAAACAGGACACTTGCAAATGGTGGCAAATAGAAGTCATTTATTTATAACAACTTTAAAAAGGGAGGAGTCCCCAAACCAAATGCGGTCACCCCTACCCCCTGGAGATGCGCTGAGCCCCGCCTGCCTGCAGCGCACGTGACGGCCGGTCCATCATCACCGCGCCGCCTTCTACTGATACTGGGGTATCCCGGGGCGGCCAGGATAGCCAGCTGACCTTGAGCCCCACCCCCTTCCTGGAGCCCCGTGAGCCCCCCAACTCACGTGCCCAACATGTTTTTGCGTTCTGCAGTAGCCATAACCGTGCCCCAGCGGCGGGCCCGACCACACAATCGGTTCCCGCCTTTGTATCCACAACCAACCGGCTGGCTACGCTTCCTCCGCATGGGCCCGACCACACGTCAATACCCAAATCGCGCCCATCTCAACCTGCAGGGTGTTTTTGATTCACTCCACAAATTACAGCTGAAATAGCCCTGCCTGATTACCCTAACTCCCCCCACTATTCCCCTCCTACTGATAACCTTCCTGACCCTAATTAAGATCCCCTCCCTTGAACCCTTAATTGAATTACTGCTAAACCCCAACTTGCCAGGATGTCTCAGGCCATAGCCCATTGTCCTGTTGTCTCTGGGCTATCTCCTGAGACACCCTGGAGCCATCTAAAAACCTACAGGCAATGAGCTTAATGGCGCTCGCTCCTAATCAGTCTCTTGCTTTGTCTTCTGTTTATGACATCACCTTGTGGCCTGATAGGCAAAGTACACACTTGCCATAGAAAGCAGCTCATTTACATACCAGTCCCCACGGTGATGTCATAAGCAGGAGACACAGACCCCTTCAAAAAAACATTTTCCTCTTAATTTCGGCATTTTTTGGGTATTATCTGTTGATTCTCTGCATTCATGAACAACGGCTTAGTTACAGAGTCTGATTAACGGTCAGTGAGCCTGAATCTCTTGATCCTCACTTGCCCAGCACCTTTCATTCTGATCTTTCCAACTGAATAACTCATACATAGTGTTTGTGTCCTGCTCTCGCCTGTACCATCCGCGTCAGATAATACTTCTCTGTACTCTTGAACCCATCCTACGCTATTCAATCTCTGCTTCTCCGCTGTCTCTTCCCTTCGAGCAGAAAGAAAAATCAACATCCGAACTTCTAGATCATCATCATCTCGGAGGAAGTGGAATACAATCTGTATTTAAGCTTCGAAAGCCCAACAGACCTGTTCAATCTGCATTTAAGCTTCGAAAGCCCAACAGACCTGTTACTCCTTCCCCCGGAGGCCCCCCCCCCCCCATCCAGCTTTTTTTAAAAAAATTTAATTTCCATTTTCTAACAGCTCGTGTACTGTGTGTGATTGACTCTCCCTGCTCTGAATACTACATGGCTGATTTCAGATGCTTTGAGTTTGTCTGCATTTAGGAAGTGTGATTTATCATTAGCACAGACTATACCCAGTGCAGAATGATAATAACAAAGGTTTTTGGAGCATCTTGCACAATATATGAACATTAGCTTGCGGATCAGAGATCTAATGGACTAAAAGGGACTGTATCACCTGAACATAGCTTATACTGTGAATGTAGAGCATAAAAAACGGACTGAAACTGATCTATACAGGATGGGGGGGATGTCTCTGGGGAGGGGGGTACCACCTGTGGTACCAGCGAAGAAGTGCGTTAGGGAGATGAAACATCAGACCTCAGTCAGCACTGCTTCACTCTCCTTGCACAAGTAATGACGTGCATGGTGAAAGAGGCAGGGGTATCAGAGATCTGGTCTGTCCGACCCCTAGGTCAGGTACACACCCTGCCCCTTTTTTACAGATAAATGTTTCTCCTACATCGTGTGCTCCTCTGTACAGATGCAAACAGACATCACATCCATTGTGTACAGTAATATAAACTGCCTTCCAGTGTAACCCTATAGCCCGCGATCTAAGACTGTGAGTATCACACAGAGGATAACACGCTTTTTGGAAATTGCTCCTGTCATCGAGGTTGTCAGATCGGGAATGCTGATCTGTGTGGGCAATAAAAATGCATTTGCATGTTGCAGTATATATATCTATAAATATACGCGGCTGACGGAAGATATGGTTTCAGGATAGGTGGACTTGTCTGCCAACTTGATTTAAGCACATGAGTCAATAATAATGTATAACAGTTTATACATTGAATTACTTTATGGGGAGAGTGGAAGATACTCGTCATATACTGGATTACTTGTTTATTGGCTTCGATGATTGGGTTAGGTGATACATTTACTGGATGTAGTGTGGATGTGGGGGAATGTGAGTTATAATTTAACCATCCCACAGGAGAGAGATGACATGCATTCTTTCGGGGCTGTTTAATTCACTTTCGGAATGTAGAGATCTCCAGGGACAGGAGATGTTACCTGCGTGGTACCTGACAGCTAGATATGTACAGGAAGTACAAAGGACTCTCAAACTTCCCTAGTGATGTCATTATTAAACCATTACAGTCCATTATATCTAGAACAATGCGTAATGTGTAATCTCCATTCACAATCCACAGAGTGGGATAAAGTCTGTCATTAAAGTCAGCGATTACTTCGCTATTTCCCAAATTGGACCCATGTATATATAGCTTTGTATTCAAACAATTGATGTTGCCATCTAACAAATCCCTCTAGAAGACGTCATGGAGATACTGAACTATCCAGAAATCTACTAGGCCTACTACTTTTATGTCTAGATAATACCCAACATTTCCTACCAGTCTAAGTGGAAAGTATAGGGCATCATGGGATATGTCGTTCCAAAAGTTGCAGTGCCAAGGTTAACCATCACTGGAATATGGTGGCCAGCTCTGGTTTTAACTCTGGAGGTGTTCATGTTCTGATTCAGTTCCTGTGCTCTGGCTTAAAGGGACAGTCTAGTCCCCAAACTCACTTTGGTGCAAGATGAAGATCACTGCTTGTATGATGCACAGGTTTTTATCCCAGTGTGATTTAATGCAGGCATTCTGTATAAATCACAATTTTAATATTTGACTCCAGCCTTTCCCAGTGATTACTCTGCATGTTTACTGCAGGTGCAACACCACTGATTTTATAGACACTGAGGATTTAAAGTTTTGTTTCATATGTCCTCAAATTGAGTCTATTCAGTGGCCTATGAGTGACCTTTCTCTTGTACACAGTAGGATCTCATAGCAGTGCAACACGTTGTCTGATGACATCACTAGAGAGACAGGATATTCCATTCATTTGAATGGCATTATTCTCATTGGTTCCTGCAGCAAAGGGACAAAAAAGGAAATGACTTTTACTCAGCTAGTGTGGGCAGTCCTTGTTTCTTGCAAACTGCTGTAATTTCACAATTTCTTCTAGCTGTAAGTATTTTATATTTTAAACAATGCAAAATGTAAGACATGCTTTTTAAAGTACTTTTAAAGCACATTAATATGCATTAATATTTGGAAGATGCATTTTGTCCACTAGACAGTCCCTTTAAATCGCACCAAAAAAAACCCCATTGCTTCCTGCATCGACCTTGACACTACCTCTAGCTTTATCTGCACGTTTGAGTCCTCCTGCCCCTGCTTCCGCCTGAGCTGTGGCATTTTGTAAGACCGTGTATCTGTCAGCTCCTGAGACCCAGTTCCTTGGACTAGGGGACAAGACAGAGAGACGGGGGAGAGGATTCTTTCAGTCTGGGTTTAAACCTCCATAATTTGGTGCTGCTATCCTTCCTCCCCCCCCCCCCCCCCAAAAAAAAATGACAGAAATACATTCCCTTTCACCTGAATGAAGAAAAACAAGCCAGACAGAAAAGATAAATCTTCAGAAATGCAATTCCACGCACTGGCGAATTGGCGGTGGCAAAATTAGACTTTAATGAATGCCCTGTACCTTTTATACGTCATATTATAAATTGACACTGCGGAAAAAAATAAAATAACATAATTAGTGACAAGAGTGCTCTGTAGCACCAACTCCATCAGAAAATATTATTACAGTAATTGTGTGGGGAAATAGCTCCATGCAAGAACAATGTGCCAATTACTGGAGTAATTACATTACAATGGGAGATTCATTAACATTAAATCGTATGAAACGTTCATAAAGTGATAGGAAATATTCCGGATACTGACCGGGGCCACACAAAAAAAAAAAGAAGGTCTTTCTGGTATTTGGAGTGGAAGAAAATGGCAGAATTCCCTTTAAACAGTGGAGTTTGATCTATGCATGCGGCAGGCAGGTATGGATCGAAAAACGCTGAAGCTGCAAACCGATCTGCGAGTAAATAAAACATATTTGGAATCCAGATCTTCGCATTAAAACGATTCCGCACATTTTTAGAATGATTTAACTTCGATCTTCGTGGAAAAGTCAGGTCTGGTTTTTGATCCATACCTGAGGGGGGGGGGGGGGGGGGGGGCTGGCTCTTTTCTTGTTTCTCAGCCACATCACATGAAACATGCGTCAAGATGGCAGGGCATTGTGCTCCTTCCCTTCAGCTCCTAATTAAATAATTATCTCTATGGAATCGGGATAAGCATCATTTGTACCACTTTTTAATCTGTTTATTAATGATCTCCCACATTGTGCTGAGTGCCATGTCTCAGTGTTTGCTGATGACACTAAATTAGGTAAGGTAATACAGACTAATCTTGATGTTTTTTCTTTACAGGAAGATTTGGACAGAGTGGGGCACTGGGCAGTAAAGTGGCAAATGAGGTTCAATATAGACAAATGTAAAGTTATGCATTATGGGAAAAATAATAACAAAGCAACATATTAATTAAATGGTTTTTCCCTGGGAAAAACTACTAATGAAAAGGATTTAGGAATCATTGTAGATAACAAACTTGGCAACAGTGCCCAATGCCAGTCAGCAGCTGCAAGGGCCAATAAGATATTGGCATGTATAAAACGAGGTATAGATTCACGGGAGGAGGATATCATCTTGCCTCTTTACAAATCAATGGTAAGACCTCACCTTGAATATGCAGTACAATTCTGGGCACCAGTCCTTAAAAAGGATATTATGGAACTAGAAAAAGTGCAAAGGAGAGCTACAAAATTAATAAGGGGATTGGAGGATCTTAGTTATGAAGAGAGACTTAAAAAATTTAATTTATATACGTTAGAAAAAAGGCATCTCAGAGGGGATATTATAACATTATATAAATATGTACAGGGCCAATATAAGGAGCTCTCCAGTGACCTGTTCATTAACAGAAATGTACAAAGAACAAGAGGTCACCCCCTGAGACTGGAAGAGCAAAGATTTCATAGACAGCAAAGGAAGGGATTCTTTACGGTAAGGACAAGAAAATTATGGAACTCACTGCCAAGAGAGGTAGTGCTATCAACTACAATAGATGCATTTACACATGGAAAAGCAGAACATACAGGGCTATTAATAATAGAATAAGCATTAATAATAGAGCTTTTTGATCCAAGGAGAAATCTGATGGCCCTTTTGGAGTCAAGAAGGAATTTTTTCCCCCTAGGAAGTAATATTCGAAATAGCTTCCTTAGGGTTTTTTTTTTTTGCCTTCTTTTGGATCAAAACGCTGAAATGATAGGAAGATGGGTTGAACTTGATGGACTTGTGTCTTTTTTCAACCTAAATTACTATGTTACTATGTTACTATGTTACCATTAATTCTCCCTTTATGTATCTCATTCTAATAGAAATTCCAAGACAACAATGACCTAATGGGTCTATGATACCGCCTAGGTAGTGAGCATCACCATGCGTGATCCGGGAGACCACTGATTGGTTCCCAGGAGATTCTGGGCACTGTCATTTTTTGCTTCAGCTACTGATGTCATGTTTGCTGGATTAATACACCCAGGAGAAAGCCTGCAAAGGGCCATGTCTTCTAGTTAAGTAATGCAAAATAAAAACAACAGATTTATAGAAAAGTGTATTTAATGCATCTAAAATTCATTTAATTGAAGTGATCCTTTAAGTTATAATCAGCTTTGGCCTTATAAACGGGGTAAAGTGCCCCCTGCTGCTGACATTGAGGGTATTGCAAATCACGATAATAATTGGGACTTTGTAAGAAAAAAAAACTCTATCAAATAACAGAATGTAACTTATAAAACCCAGATAATGTACAGCACGGGGTGCATTGTGCCTTATAATATACAGCATGACTGGGAGCGTATATATGTTTTATTTATTCTTTTTTAGATATTCTCACAGAGCACCAGGAGCTCACAGTACAAAAGGCAAAAAAGAATCCTGATTGTTTTAGACACTGTTCTGTTTATCTATTTATTTGGCTTACATTTTAGGTCATATCGTTTCACCTGGGGGGGGCATAGGGTTGCCACCTTTTCTTCCAAAAAATACCTGCCTTGGCCCTGATTCCATAGACTTAACATTGAGTTCAAGCCAAGTTTTTACCGGCCTGCCGGTAAAATACCGGCCAGGTGGCAACCCTGGGTGGGGAGGAGTTACTTGCTAAGCAATGTAGAGCAGCGAATTGAAAATTGAACTGTAAAAGCTAGAACAAGCTAGTCGAGCTGGAAAGGTATGCACTCCATCCTCTGTTTGGTGCATCAACTCCCATATGTAGAGCTGGATTTTTACTGTTTTGTACCTCTCCATCCTCTCAAGCAGAGCACCTTCATCTCCCCCTCTCCCCGTCCCAGTGTGTGTTAATTCCATGGAAGCTGATATATATGTGTAACCGTTTGCACATTTGAGGATTCAGCTGCAGACAAACCTGACCTTTTAGGAAGAAATCATACAAAACCAAATGTGCACTGCACCAAAAACATAAATGAATCAACAGCGGTTACACCGTATATACATCACCTGGGGGGCTGTGATATGTAAAGCACGTCGCCTGTCATTTTAATTGCTCCACGGCAGAGACAATTCACTCTGCAAGTGTACCGTATATAGAACTATATTAGCATAATGGCTGCTGAGCCAAACGACTATAGCCAGATATTAATATAAATGTAATTAACATGCTGGTGCTTTTCACATATGATTTATGGGTAGAGGTCCTTTTAATTCTTTAATTCGCCTTCATGTACACATACAGAGTATAAACACACTGCTGCCTGTGCCCAGGGCCGGCCTTACGTGTTCAGGTGCCCTGTGTGGGCCACCCTTGTGGTAGCCCCCTCCTTTCTACTCTCCTGTCTGTCTGTCTCCTCTCCCTCCACAGGCGTGTTTCTTTCCTCTCACTCCATGTATGTCTCGCTCCCTTTCCATGTATGTCTCTCCTCTCCCCACCCCACCATGTCTGTCTCTCACCCCCTATACCTGTTCTCTCTCCTCCCAAGCCTGATGTTTTCTCTTTCCCCTTCCCATATGTTTCCTCCCCCCATATCGATCATCTCTCCCTCCCCTCCCCATATCTCTTTCCCTCTCCTTCCCCCGTATCTCTTTCCCTCTCTTCCCCCATATCTCGCTCCCTCTCCTTCCCCATATCTATTTCTCTCTCCCCCTCCTCCCATGTCTGTTATCTCTCCCCCTCCTCCCATATCTGTTCTCTCTCCCCCTCCTCCCCATGTCTGTTATCTCTCCCCTCCTCCCCCATATCTGTTCTCTCTCCCCCTCCTCCCCATGTCTGTTATCTCTCCCCTCCTCCCCCATATCTGTTCTCTCTCCCCCTCCTCCCCATATGTGTTATCTCTCACCCTCCTCCCCATATCTGTTCTCTCTCCCCCTCCTCCCCATATCTGTTCTCTCTCCCCCTCCTCCCCATATGTGTTATCTCTCCCCCTCCTCCCCCATATCTGTTCTCTCTCCCCCTCCTCCCATATCTGTTCTCTCTCCCCTCCTCCCCATATCTGTTCTCTCTCCCCCTCCTCCCCATATGTGTTATCTCACCCCCTCCTCCCCATATCTGTTCTCTCTCCCCCTCCTCCCCATATCTGTTCTCTCCCCCTCCTCCCCATATCTGTTCTCTCTCTCTCTCTCTCTCTCTCCCCCTCCTCCCCCATATCTGTTCTCTCTCCCCCTCCTCCCCATATCTGTTCTCTCTCTCTCTCTCTCCCTCCTCCCCCATATCTGTTCTCTCTCCCCCTCCTCCCCATATGTGTTATCTCTCACGCTCCTCCCATGTCTGTTCTCTCTCCTCCTCCCCCATATCTGTTCTCTCTCCCTCTCCTCCCCATATGTGTTATCTCTCACCCTCCTCCCATGTCTGTTCTCTCTCCCCCTCCTCCCCATATCTGTTCTCTCTCCCCCTCCTCCCCCATATCTGTTCTCTCTCTCCACCTCCTCCCCATCTCTATTCTCTCTCCCCCTCCTCCCCATATCTGTTCTCTCTCACCCTCCTCCCCATATCTGTTCTCTCTCCCCCTCCTCCCCATATCTGTTCTCTCTCCCCCTCCTCCCCATATCTGTTCTCTCTCACCCTCCTCCCCATCTCTATTCTCTCTCCCCCTCCTCCCCATCTCTGTTCTCTCTCTCCCCCTCCTCCCCCATATATGTTACCTCACCCCCTCCAACCCATATCTGT
This sequence comes from Pelodytes ibericus, assembly GCA_036172795.1. Classification (NCBI taxonomy): domain Eukaryota; kingdom Metazoa; phylum Chordata; class Amphibia; order Anura; family Pelodytidae; genus Pelodytes; species Pelodytes ibericus. The sequence goes on along the minus strand of CM069860.1, from coordinate 6,564,201 downwards.
TCTCTCTCCCCCTCCTCCCCATATCTGTTCTCTCTCCCCCTCCTCCCCATATCTGTTCTCTCTCTCCTCCTCCCCATCTATATTCTCTCTCCCCCTCCTCCCCCATATATGTTACCTCACCCCCTCCAACCCATATCTGTTCTCTCTCCCCCTCCTCCCCATATCTGTTCTCTCTCTTTCTCTCTCTCTCTCTCTCCCCCTCCTCCCCATCTCTATTCTCTCTCCCCATCCTCCCTCATACATTTCTCTGTCCCCTCCTCCCCATATCTGTCTAATTTAGAGTTAGTGTTAGGGGTTAATTTTAGGGTTAGTTTAGGGGCTAGTTTTAGGGTTAGAATTAGGGTAAGGTGTAAGTTTTAGGGCTCGTTTAGTTTTAGGGTTAGTATTAGGGTTAGGGGTTAGTGTTAGGTTTCATTTAGCGGATAGTTTTAGGGTTAGTATTAGGGTTCGGGGTTAGTATTAGAGTTAGGGGTTAGTGTTAGGTTTCGTTTAGGGGAGAGATTTAGGGTTAGTATTAGGGTTAAGGGTTAGTGTTAGGTTTCATTTAGGGGAGAGTTTTAGGGTTAGTATTAGGGTTAGAGGTTAGTGTCAGGTTTCATTTAGGGGATAGTTTTAGGGTTAGTATTAGGGTTAGGGGTTAGTGTTAGGTTTCATTTAGGGGAGAGTTTTAGGGTTAGTATTAGGGTTAGGGGTTAGTGTTAGGTTTCGTTTAGGGGATAGTTTTACGGTTAGTATTAGGGTTAGGGGTTAGTGTTAGGTTTCATTTAGGGGAGAGTTTTAGGGTTAGTATTAGGGTTAGGGGTTAGTGTTAGGTTTCGTTTAGGGGATAGTTTTTTTAGGATTAGGGTTTAGTGTTAGGTTTCGTTTAGGGGAGAGATTTAAGGTTAGTATTAGGGTTAGTGTTAGGTTTCGTTTAGGGGATAGTTTTATTAGGATTAGGGGTTAGTGTTAGGTTTCGTTTAGGGGAGAGATTTAAGGTTAGTATTAAGGGTTTGTTTAGAAACTAGTTTTAGGGTTAGGGGAGAAACGGCCTCCCTGAACGGTCATAGACAGTATTAAGTCCGGGCTCGTGGAATATGGGGGTAATTAAAGCACCTGCAGGTCATAGCCCGGCCGTCCCCAGTGGTAAGTTACAAATGTTTACATTTATGCCGGTTAATGAAAGAGTTAAATATAACAAAGTTTTGGCCAACGCCCTACACCATATATTTGTGTTTTATTGTTGTGGTTTTTCGCTTTCAATAGGTCTGGGTTAATGACAGTAGTGCTGGGACTGTCACGGCAAATTCAGGACTGTTGGCAGCTATGTCATATTATACATTGATAGAATTTGAGCCTGTGACTAGCTTAGTGCACCAACATTTTTATTTTCCCTGCTTGCACATAGGTGAGATTGCTAGCTCCTCTGGTGGCAGTGTTGGGTTAATTAAGGGAAGGCTTAATTGGCCCTGCAATACATTAATAAGGCTTTGGTGGCAGTAGAGAGCTGCTTTCTGTGCCCAGTATATAAGTCTTACCCTATGGAGAGTGTTGCTTTAATTCATATAATCAGAACCTCTCAAGCACAGATAATGTTTGTTTGTTAATATATAATACCTGCAGCTCGGAGCTTGCTTCCTAGGATAGGAGGGGAGAATCTGAAATTAGATAGGGGAATACTCTAAACACCACTCCTCCCTCCCCATCAATTTTGATTACCAGCCAAGATCAGTGCGAAATGCGTCAGGTAGGTAATGAACCAGGAACCCCTGTCCTTCCGCAGATACAAATTACAAGAGTCTGATGAATTATAGTGCATGTTGGGGGGGCCATTAGAGGGTCTTGTTACCCGTTTGGCTAATCGGCCTCCGTTAGAGCAAATCCGTTGTTTTGTGATAATAAATAGGGATCTTTCATCATCTCTGTCCCGCTTACAGCCGTTTAATTAATCTTTTAATATCAAACTCCGCAGCATCCGGCTCTTGTGGCTCAAATTAAATTGCTAATTGATTAATTAAGCTGTTGCCGGGTAACGTAACTGTGTTTGGCAGATTAAACTTGTAATAACATTTACCGAATCAGCGCGGCTTAAATTGGGGAGGCGCAGGTGTCAATAGAGGGGAGAGGGGCCAGTCAGACGCACTGCGATAAAGATGGAAAAATCTCCCCATTAGATGGATAGCGCTTCACCTGAATTTAAACGGCTCATTAAGGTTTGACGGGGTCCAAACTCTACCCGCGAGGATCTCCGAAAAATTTCCCCACGCTGAACTTCAAAGCATAAGGCCAAAGTAGCCGAGTTGGACAAATCTTCCCATTCAGCCAAATAGGAGAATTCAGCTAAATCGGCTACTTTGGCCTGAACTTTGAAACTCCCGTCTCAATTCCCTCTTCCAGGAATAAAGCTCACAGTCTCCCAAAGGTGTAGCCCCCAGTACTACATGCTAATCGAGGCTATAGTTGGGTATAGGTAAATTATCATGCCCCCTGACCCTAACCTTGGGGGTATACACCTAAACACAGTACTGCCGTCCGATTGGCTATTTTGCCCCAAGGTGCAGAGGGGGAATACACATGAAAGATAAGAGACTGGTATGGGGCATAAAGCACCCAAATTTTATTGGTACCCGAATTTCAATGGCGTTGCAATCAGAAAATGTATCATTGGGTGTGTCTCCCCCCCCCCCCCCCCAAATAGAATTTCAGACTTAAGGCCAAAGTAGCTGAGTTGGAAAAATTATCCCATCCAGCTGAATTGGAGAATTGTTCAAACTCAGCTACTTTGGCCTGAAGTTTGAAATTGCCTTGTCAATTCCCTACAAATTCACAATTAAAGCCCATGGTATTTATTATTTGACTTATCAGACAGGGACACCGAGGAGGCTGATAGGAGATAGGTCTTAACAGGTGGAATGCATGCATCATGACTTTACTCAATGCTCATGCTTTGGGACAACGTTTTTGTGTAGTCCACATGGTCCCATGATATTGGGAATTTCTTCCCAAAAATGTCAGAATTCAGTATTTCCCACACTGTTTATTGAAACATTATCACCGTGTCCAGCTGCAAACACCGTGGGGGAAAGGTGCAAATCTTGTGCTCGATCATGGAGTACCAAGAGGCCTGGAGGAATCCGAGTGATTCCCACCGGTCTGGCGGCCATTTCTCTTCCCGCGTTCTTCTTCGTTGATGTGGGATACCTCGGTGGAGCCGGCGTCAAACCCAGGCTCCGCGTGGGCTGCTTGGACCACGTGGATCTTGTTCCGCCCTTTCTTCCTGAGGAGGCAGCTGAAAACTTTTTGGAAACCTTTACGGAAGTGCTTGGAAACCAACGCGTAGACGATGGGATTCAGGCAGGAATTGGCGTAGGCCATGCAGTGGGAGAGCAGGCGAAACGCGTAGGTGGCTTGATTAAAAGGAAAGTCACCGTATAGATAACACATAACCACCACGTGATGGGGAAGCCAGCATAGGCAGAAGAGGACCGTCACAATAATAATCATCTTGGTCACCTTTCTCTTAGCTTTTTTGGACTCGGACATGTCCTCCAAGGGATCCACAGCTGTCCATAAGTACTTTATGGTCCTAGTGTAGGAGAGGCTCACAATCAGCACTGGAATGACGTAACCCACGATGAAGGTACCTGTGTCCATTATTTTGCGGGTCCTTTCCTTCCACCCCGGCATGCAAATGTGGCTGGTCTCGTAGTCCATGAGGTCATAGTAGCTCAGGTAAGGTCCAGCAAACACTATCGAAAGACCCCATATGATAGCCATGGTGGCCACTGCATTACACGGGGTCCGGAGCTCGCGAGAACGCAGAGGATAGCGGATAGCAAGATACCTGCAAAGGGAAATGTGAACAGAGGATAAATACAACCCACTGGCATCGAGTCTTCTACTCAACATTGATCGCACATGTGCTTCTACAACTTCATGATACAAGGATCACCAAGTCCAAGCTGATTGGCTACCTTATTCCTCTTAATTCAGATTGACGAAACTTTTAAAAATATATATATATTTAACACCTGGGAATAGTAGACTGTAGATTACTTAAAAACATAAACATCCGAGGCTTCGTGAGTTTTCCAAGGGCTGTTTGAAGTTGTGAAAAACTTCTCTGGAATTTAGGAGCCAATCAGAAAAATGTTTTAAGACTAGAGGGAGGGCCGCCATGGAGCCCAACACGAATAGGCAATAAAATTCAAGGGGCCATGACTACCATGACTACAAGGACCTTGGGAGCTGGCCATTCCTAGGCTTATCGCCACTCCCTTGGACTCGGAAAAAAGGCTGAAACCTCAACGTTGCTAGTTCAAATCCAGGCAGGGTAAACTGAGCCCTTCATCTTTCTGAGGTTGGTAAAATGACTGCCACTAAGTTGTGAAATGATAAAAATCTTTTATTCTCTGCTGCTTTATTTAAGGGATGTATGAAAAAAAAATTATTTTGGGGGGGGGGGGGGGGGATTTTAAATGATATGTATTTTAAGAATTGAAAAGTATTTTTTCTTGATGAGGGGTAGCATTTAAAAAAGGACACATGGAATATACTAAAGATATTGTTCTCTTACCTGTCCACAGACACGGCTGCCAGCGTGAAGCTGCTGGCATACATGGTCAGGTAGATGAAGAAATGGACAGCTTTGCACATGAAGGCCCCGAACACCCAATCCTCGAGGGAGTAGATGGTGGCCTGGAAGGGCACGCAGAAGATGATGAAGGAGACATCGGCCACACTGAGATTGAGGATGAAGAGGTTGGTGGTGTTATGAGTCCTCTGCCCATTTCGCAGCAGTACGGCCAGCACCAGGCTGTTCCCCACCGTGCCCAGCAAGAAGATGAGTGAGAAGATGACGGGGACCACCACGCTGGCTGGGTTAAAGAGACTGAGGTCGGAGGAGTTCCATGGGCCGCCAAGGCCTGCAAATTCCTCGTGATCCGACATGGACTCAGCGGGCGGACCTGCGGGGGAACAAAGATCTGAACTCAGCCAAGTAACAATGTATCGGCACGAATGGCCGCCACAAACATAGAATGTGGCGGCCGATAAGAGAAATTTGGCCCATACTTTTATTCATGTAGAAGAAAAAAAAAAAAATGATTTATACGCAGTTATAGTATATTAATGTCATACATTATAATAGTATATTTACATTAATATAAGAATTTACACATTTAAAAAAGATTGTATATTTTTATGTTTCTTTATTTTTATGTATTTGATTTATGTCCTTTTTTTAAACAGATTTTTTTTATATGTTTTTTAGTTTGGGGGGCTTTTTCCGGAGGCATTCTACAGGAGGAGGACTTCCGAAACAGCCGAGGTCCTCCCGAAAACGGCCCCCGAAATAAACCATAGAAGTCTACGGGGAGGACACTAACTTTATTAGGGTGAGAAGCGAGTTTTAGTTTTTTTGTATACACTCCTCTGAACCCTCTCCGACGTATCTGTAGCCTTCCGACCATGGTTACTGGACCATGTGACGGACAATGTGTTGATGTTCTATTGACCTTCACAGAGCTGGTGACCTTGGAACGACACATATCCCTAAAAACAAACGGTTAAAGAAATGTTAAAATGTCGTTTCTATTGGGTTTAAAAGTGCTATTCCACCTGCAGTCCCTGGCATTAAAAAAACAATAGGGGGGGGGGGGGACATATGTTTAATTTTTTATAATTTTTTAAAAACCCATCATTGTCTAGAAAAGTTTAATTAAGGCAAATTTTTCAAAATAAAAAACAAAATGATTTCTACAGTAGCTTGCAGGGATACTGGTCTCCAAAACAAATGTTTTACCTTAATGAACACAATGACTAGTTAACCGTGGAATACCTAAATAATGATGAGAACTGAAAAGATGTAGGGTCCCATGACGAATAGGCATTGGATTTAGGAATACAGTTACTCAAAACAGATCTGAACCAAATGGCTAACTAGAATCAATAGCCAACACTGGATCAACTACTCATTTCTAGCACCAAATAGAGTCAGCTCTGTGCGAGCAGGTCTTGCACTCCCGGTTATACCCACGCATTTCGCATTGGCCCAAACCATGTTTAGAGCAACAGATCTAAAAGCAGAAATGTGTCTGAAACGTGGCTATCCCTGAAGACAGATAAACCTAGTTAATACATTGTTACAATTTAGATCTTACTTTAATGTTTTATATTCATCCTCACGTTTTTTTTGTTTTTTTTTACCCCCTTCTCCCCCTTATTCCCAACTCCAAAGCTCTCTGTATATAATAACAGTATAAGTATTCATAGATCTGTAACCTCATCCGCGGGGGGTCCAAACCCACAGGCAAAAAGAAAAGAGTGGATTTCTGCTTTATTATGTTACATTTTTATTGCTTTCTCTGTTTTGAAATCCACATTGGGTCAGCTGCTTATTGTCGGAAAAATAAACAAAAAACCGAGAGAGCTGGCAGCTTGTAATGGAGGAGACAGAATAAAATATTAATTGGCCGATGTTTAAAGAAGCCGCTCGGTGGTCTACGTATGGGGGGGTTAAAACATGTAAACACCTTTGTTGTCTGTTTTTGATATTTGGGGGTTTTGCACAGAGACGCGTCAGAGAATCTCAGTTAAACATAATGTTTTTAAAAAAATGAATGAGTAGGAACAGATACGCACAAACACATCAGATTTTTTTTCTTTTTTTTTAAAGAACATTGCTGGTTATTGTGTGTGAGATAATTGAATTTCTTCCTCCCACCAATAACTTTATCAGGGGGCTGACATGTTTAGAATCTTGAATGAAGAAGATCTTCTGACCCTTGATAGAGCTATACAGAGCAAAGATTCTAAACAAAATGTCCGCCCCCTGATAGAGCTATACAGAGCAAAGATTCTAAACAACATGTCTGCCCCTGATAGAGCTATACAGAGCAAAGATTCTAACCAACATGTCCGCCCCCTGATAGAGCTATACAGAGCAAAGATTCTAAACAACATGTCTGCCCCCTGATAGAGCTATACAGAGCAAAGATTCTAAACAACATGTCCACCCCTGATAGAGCTATACAGAGCAAAGATTCTAAACAACATGTCCTCCCCCTGATAGAGCTATACAGAGCAAAGATTCTAAACATGTCAGCCCCTGATAGAGCTATACAGAGCAAAGATTCTAAACATGTCAGCCCCTGATAGAGCTATCCAGAGCAAAGATTCTAAACAACATGTCCACCCCTGATAGAGCTATACAGAGCAAAGATTCTAAACAACATGTCCACCCCCGATAGAGCTATACAGAGCAAAGATTCTAACCAACATGTCCATCCCTGATAGAGCTATACAGACAAAAGATTCTAAACAACATGTCCACCCCCTGATAGAGCTATACAGAGCAAAGATTCTAAACAACATGTCCTAAATGAATAAAATTAGAATTTAATGAAATGGTGCTTGGAAAAAAAAATATTAAAAAACTATTATAAAATCCGGAACCCGGCGCTCTGGCCCCATAAGAGCTAAGTGGCGTTTGTGATGTATAAAACACTTGTGATGCGTTGTGTGTGTGTCTCACATCCCTGCTGGAGAGAGATCAGAAAGCAGACAGACGGATTTTTAATAAACCCCGATACTGCTAATTACGGTTACATATTGTTCTTCCCCAGGCACAGCCTCTCACCTCTTCGAGGAGACAAATTTAATTACACAGAAACTACCAAATAGAAAGCTATGATAATACGGCATCCAAAAAATCACCCAAAGGAAAAGAGGAACAATTTGGATGATAGCGGAGCGCTGGGCAGGACGGCCTCTAGAGTTTAAGCTTTCGTTAGGCTACAAGTCCCACTGACAGGGTGATGATAGGAGTGGTAGTTCTGGTAAAGATTTGGGTGGGGGAGGGGGGTCTCCTAGCTACTTTGGACCCCTTTCACTGAAGGACGATTAAGCTTTTTTTTTTTTTAAACCCTTGTTTACTAGAAGGAAGGGTATAAAACATGTTCCCAGGTGGGATACTCTCCACTCTGACTCCTGGCTGGGCTGGATGACGGTGTCAGTGTGGGGGGCTTGCCACCGCTAATCTGCTCCAGGTCTGAGTTGCCCCTCAGCAACATGAGAATAGGACAAGGTGACAGGTCCTGTTGAATATGTCCTGGTTCCGTGGGGTTTGTCAAGACATGCTGTCCAGCTGTGGCCCTCCAGATGCTGATGCCTCTCAGAGCAGCAGAGAATTATGGGACTTGTAGTCCAGCAGTTGGATACTCACACACTATATACACTATACACACTCACACTATACACAATATACACACTCACACACTATATACACTATACACACTCACACTATATACACTATACACACTCACACTATATACACTATACACACTCACACTATACACAATATACACACTCACACAGTATATACACTATACACACTCACACTATATACACTATACACACTCACACTATACACAATATACACACTCACATTATGTACACTATACACACTCACACTATACACACTCACACACTATATACACTATACACACTCACAATATATACACTATACACACCCACACTACACACAATATACACACTCACACTATGTACACTATACACACTCACACTATACACACTCACACTATATACACAATACACCCTCACACTATATACACAATACACACTCACACTATACACACATACTATATACACTCACACTATACACACTCACACTATATACACTGTACACACTCACACTGTACACACTCACACTATACACAATATACACACTCACACTATACACACTGTACACACTCACACTATACACAATATACACACTCACACTATACACACTCACACTATACACACTATACACACTCACATTATACACTATATACACTCAGACTATACACAATATACACACTCACACTATACACACACACATACTATATACATTCACACTATACACACTCACACTATACACACTCACACTATACACACTCACACTATACACACACACTATACACACATACTATATGCACTCACACTATACACACTCACACTATACACACTGTACACACTCACACTATACACAATATACACACTCACACTATACACACTATACACACTATATACACTCACACTATACACAATATACACACTCACACTATACACAATATACACACTCAGACCATACACACACATACTATATACATTCACACTATACACACTCACACTATACACACTCACACTATATACATTCACACTATATACACTCACACAATACACACTCACACTATACACACACACTATATACATTCACACTAAACACACATACTACATACACTCACACTATACACACTCACACTATACACACTATATACACTCACACTACACTATCGTCTCACTGATTTCAGTAATTCCCCATTATGCCTTGAACTGCAACAAATCCTTTTATAAACTAATCAAAGACCCTCCCTGAGACCCCTGCCACCAGTTCTGCACCCCCCCCCCCATGCACTGCTCAATCCTAGTCAGACTCTCAGACCCCACACTATCCCTAATATCATAAGATCATGTTAACCCTTAAAGTGACCTTGTGCAAACTCTACTGCTCAACTCTGGCACTGAACAGGTTAATACAGGGGCTGCTAGAGTCCTGTCCCAACGAGGTCAGATCCAAAATTAGAGGCACATGTGTAAGAGGTGTTCAGGACTCCACAAACTCTGTGCCCCCTACAGATCTCCTGTAATGTGGAGACCCCCATGTAATAATTCTCTACTCACCCATTCACAGAGCTTGTTAATCCTGGGGGTTCAAGCCACACATAGGTCAGCAGCATGTATGTCCCAGGAACTTGCCCCTCTCTGTGGCTCTCTGCCATGCGTGTCCCAGCTCAGGGAGCATTGTTACTGTGTGCGAGAGAGTGTCACCACTGTGCCCAGCTCAGATTCTCTTTCTGCCAATCTATGTTACCGTGTGCTGTATGTGTGTATGTGTGTGTGTCTGCCCCTCCTCTCACTGCCAGCACATATAGGCAAAGCTCAGCCCAGTGCCTGCAGGGAGAGCAGCCCCTCATATAACATCTGGGGGAGAGCAGCCCCTCATATAACATCTGGGGGGAGAGCAGCCCCTCATATAACATCTGGGGGGAGAGCAGCCCCTCATATAACATCTGGGGGGAGAGCAGACCCTAATATAACATCTGGGGGGAGAGCAGCCCCTCATATAACATCTGGGGGGAGAGCAGCCCCTAATATAACATCTGGGGGGAGAGCAGCCCCTCATATAACATCTGGGGGGAGAGCAGCCCCTCATATAACATCTGGGGGGAGAGCAGCCCCTCATATAACATCTGGGGGGAGAGCGGACCCTAATATAACATCTGGGGGGAGAACAGCCCCTCATATAACATCTGGGGGGAGAGCAGCCCCTCATATAACATCTGGGGGGAGAGCAGCCCCTCATATAACATCTGGGGGGAGAGCAGCCCCTCATATAACATCTGGGGGGAGAACAGCCCCTAATGTAACATCTGGGGGGAGAGCAGCCCCTCATATAACATCTGGGGGGGGGGAGCAGCCCCTAATGTAACATCTGGGGGGGGGGAGCAGCACCTAATATAACATCTGGGGGGAGAACAGCCCCTCATATAACATCTGGGGGGAGAGCAGCCCCTCATATAACATCTGGGGGGAGAGCAGCCCCTAATATAACATCTGGGGGGGGGGAGCAGCCCCTAATGTAACATCTGGGGGGAGAGCGGCCCCTAATATAACATCTGGGGGGGGAGAGCGGACCCTAATATAACATCTGGGGGGAGAGCAGCCCCTCATATAACATCTGGGGGGAGAGCAGCCCCTCATATAACATCTGGGGGGAGAACAGCCCCTAATGTAACATCTGGGGGGAGAGCAGCCCCTCATATAACATCTGGGGGGGGGGAGCAGCCCCTAATGTAACATCTGGGGGGGGGGAGCAGCACCTAATATAACATCTGGGGGGAGAACAGCCCCTCATATAACATCTGGGGGGAGAGCAGCCCCTCATATAACATCTGGGGGGAGAGCAGCCCCTAATATAACATCTGGGGGGGGGGAGCAGCCCCTAATGTAACATCTGGGGGGAGAGCAGCCCCTCATATAACATCTGGGGGGAGAGCAGCCCCTCATATAACATCTGGGGGGAGAGCAGCCCCTCATATAACATCTGGGGGAGAGCAGCCCCTCATATAACATCTGGGGGAGAGCAGCCCCTAATATAACATCTGGGGGGAGAGCAGCCCCTCATATAACATCTGGGGGGAGAGCAGCCCCTCATATAACATCTGGGGGGGGAGAGCAGCCCCTCATATAACATCTGGGGGGAGAGCAGCCCCTCATATAACATCTGGGGGGGGAGAGCAGCCCCTCATATAACATCTGGGGGGAGAGCAGCCCCTCATATAACATCTGGGGGGAGAGCAGACCCTAATATAACATCTGGGGGGAGAGCAGCCCCTCATATAACATCTGGGGGGGGGGGGGGAGCGGCCCCTAATATAACATCTGGGGGGAGAACAGCCCCTCATATAACATCTGGGGGGAGAGCGGCCCCTCATATAACATCTGGGGGGAGAGCGGCCCCTCATATAACATCTGGGGGGAGAGCAGCCCCTCATATAACATCTGGGGGGAGAGCAGCCCCTCATATAACATCTGGGGGAGAGCAGCCCCTCATATAACATCTGGGGGGAGAGCAGCCCCTAATATAACATCTGTGGGAGAGCAGACCCTCATATAACATCTGGGGGGAGAGCAGCCCCTCATATAACATCTGGACTGGGGGGGGGAGCGGCCCCTAATATAACATCTGTGGGAGAGCAGCCCCTCATATAACATCTGGGGGGAGAGCAGCCCCGAATATAACTTCTGGGGGGAGAGCAGCCCCTCATATAACATCTGGGGGGAGAGCAGCCCCTCATATAACATCTGGGGGAGAGCAGACCCTCATATAACATCTGGGGGGAGAGCGGACCCTCATATAACATCTGGGGGGAGAACAGCCCCTCATATAACATCTGGGGGGAGAACAGCCCCTCATATAACATCTGGGGGGAGAGCAGCCCCTCATATAACATCTGTGGGAGAGCAGCCCCTAATATAACATCTGGGGGGAGAGCAGACCCTCATATAACATCTGGGGGGAGAGCAGCCCCTCATATAACATCTGGGGGGAGAGCAGCCCCTCATATAACATCTGTGGGAGAGCAGACCCTCATATAACATCTGGGGGGAGAGCAGCCCCTTATATAACATCTGGGGGGAGAACAGCCCCTAATGTAACATCTGGGGGGAGAGCAGCCCCTAATATAACATCTGGGGGGAGAGCAGCCCCTCATATAACATCTGGGGGAGAGCAGCCCCTCATATAACATCTGGGGGGAGAGCAGCCCCTCATATAACATCTGGGGGGAGAGCAGCCCCTCATATAACATCTGGGGGGAGAACAGCCCCTCATATAACATCTGGGGGGAGAGCAGCCCCTCATATAACATCTGTGGGAGAGCAGACCCTCATATAACATCTGGGGGGAGAGCAGCCCCTCATATAACATCTGTGGGAGAGCAGCCCCTAATATAACATCTGGGGGGAGAACAGCCCCTAATATAACATCTGGACTGGGGGGGGGGGAGGGGCCCCGAATATAACTTCTGGGGGGAGAGCAGCCCCTAATATAACATCTGGGGGGAGAGCAGCCCCTAATGTAACATCTGGGGGGAGAGCAGCCCCTAATGTAACATCTGGGGGAGAGCAGCCCCTAATGTAACATCTGGGGGGAGAGCAGCCCCTAATATAACATCTGGACTGGGGGGGGGGGGGGGAGAGGCCCCGAATATAACATCTGGGGGGAGAGCAGCCCCTAATGTAACATCTGGGGGGAGAGCAGCCCCTAATGTAACATCTGGGGGAGAGCAGCCCCTAATGTAACATCTGGGGGGAGAGCAGACCCTCATATAACATCTGGGGGGAGACTAGACCCAGACACAGTGATAATTTTCTGTATTCAGCCCCCCCCCCCCCCCCCCTTAGTGGCGAGGAACGGGTTAAGAAATCCCAGACTGGATAGATAAGAAATGGGGAGGGAGGAATCAGCAACAAAGAGACACGTATTGGACAGAAGAATGGAAATGGCAGTAATATTCTGACAGAGTGAAAGGGATGATCTGTGGAATAAAGAAACAGCAGAGTGTGTCATTAGAAGAGGATGGGGAAGAGAAATGCGCCGGGTTAATGATAGAAAATGGTTTCAAGAGATGGAACTTCAAATTGTTCTACAGTAATCTCATCTTTACTGAAATAACCGGCAGATTCTCCCAGAATCACATTTTATTATCTTTTTCATACCATCAGACTCAGCTAAACTATTTAAACTGCTTAAGGAAAAAGTTTCCCTGGCATTATTTTGTTATGTGTGTAACTGCCATCTTCTCTTATCTAATGCGTTTATACAAACTAGAAAAATGTTGTTTGTTTTTTAAAGGAAACATAACTTTTCTTGATGTTATATTGTCACGGACGGGGTTCCATGTGGCATGGGTCCCCGAGCGCCCGGGTTCAGGAGTTACAGTGCAGTAGGAGATACAGGACCTGTTGCAGGGTAACCGCACTCCCTCAAAATCTTGAGGCCCCAGGTTTGTCCAGCCACATACCAGGGACCTGTGGAAGCCACCACAAATCAAAAAATCACCGTGGTCATTGACCCAGGAAAATGCTTTGTTCTTAAGGGGTCTTGTTCTCAAGAGCAAGTGGCTCATTGCAGGGTCACCTCTCTGATACCACTCCTGAGACAATAAGGGTGGTCTGTAACTTTGACAGCCCCAAAAATGCCATGAGGTCTTTCACTGCTCCAAGAGCAATCAGCCGTATTATAGGCCTGGATGTGTAATTTCATGAAGTGTAATCTTTGGTATAGAAATAAATTACTACCATTTCTCTGCTATTAAACAGATCCCCAGCTGAATGATCAGCCAGGAGGATCCACTGATCCACTGTATGTTATCCGTGCCCAGCATGCTCCTGTGTAATATATGTATTCACACATTATAATTACTTTTATTTGAGATGCTTTGTTTGTTACATTTTGTGAGCTGAGTGAGAGGATCGGTAGACTCTGTTAATGCACCATGTTTATAATCCAGATAGCAATGGATAAATACCGTTTTATAGATATTTAAATGGTTAGTTATAAGCCTACATGTGGAATTAAATTCTGCTGATAGCCAGATGTTTCCTGCTCCCAATAAACTCTACTCTTCCTGTGTCTCTACAAATCAAGATGGTCCCCTGTCTTGCATGACTTGAGTTGGATGCTGTCCCCGTGGAATCCAACTGTCTTCTAAGATCTATTAAGAACGGTCATTATTCTTCTTTATACAAGTAACGTGGTTTGTTGCACAGATTGAAAATGACAGAGATTTCTGCATTTGACCCTGAATTACTAAGCACTATGGAGTGATGAGCAGATTCTCTGAGTGATGAGCAGATTCTCTGAGTGATGGGCAGATTCTCTGAGTGATGGGCAGATTCTCAGAGTGTTGGGCAGATTCTCAGAGTGATGAGCAGATTCTCTGAGTGATGGGAAGATTCTCAGAGTGATGGGCAGATTCTCTGAGTGATGGGCAGATTCTCTGAGTGATGGGCAGATTCTCTGAGTGATGGGCAGATTCTCAGAGTGATGAGCAGATTCTCTGAGTGATGGGAAGATTCTCAGAGTGATGGGCAGATTCTCTGAGTGATGGGCAGATTCTCTGAGTGATGGGCAGATTCTCTGAGTGATGGGTAGATTTTCTGAGTGATGGGCAGATTCTCTGAGTGATGGGCAGATTTTCTGAAGATGAGCAGATTCTCTGAGTGATGGGCAGATTCTCTGAATGGTAGGGTTGTTTATCAGGCTGAGTGGACAGATTCTCAGAGTGATGGGGCAGTTTCTCTGAGTGATGGGAAGATTCTCTGAGTGATGGGCAGATTTTCTGAAGATGAGCAGATTCTCTGAGTGATGAGCAGATTCTCTGAGTGATGGGCAGATTCTCTGAGTGATGGGCAGATTCTCTGAGTGATGGGCAGATTCTCTGAGTGATGGGCAGATTCTCAGAGTGATGAGCAGATTCTCTGAGTGATGGGCAGATTCTCAGAGTGATGAGCAGATCCTCTGAGTGATGGGCAGATTCTCAGAGTGATGAGCAGATCCTCTGAGTGATGGGCAGATTCTCTGAGTGATGAGCAGATTCTCTGAGTGATGAGCAGATTCTCTGAGTGATGGGTAGATTTTCTGAGTGATGGGTAGATTCTCAGAGTGATGGGCAGATTCTCAGAGTGATGGGAAGATTCTCTGAGTGATGGGCAGATTCTCTGAGTGATGGGAAGATTCTCTGAGTGATGGGCAGATTTTCTGAAGATGAGCAGATTCTCTGAGTGATGAGCAGATTCTCTGAGTGATGGGCAGATTCTCAGAGTGATGGGCAGATTCTCAGAGTGATGGGCAGATTCTCAGAGTGATGGGCAGATTCTCTGAGTGATGGGTAGATTTTCTGAGTGATGGGCAGATTCTCTGAGTGATGGGCAGATTTTCTGAAGATGAGCAGATTCTCTGAGTGATGGGCAGATTCTCTGAATGGTAGGGTTGTTTATCAGGCTGAGTGGACAGATTCTCAGAGTGATGGGGCAGTTTCTCAGAGTGATGGGGCAGTTTCTCAGGGTGATGGGGCAGTTTCTCAGGGTGATGGGGCAGTTTCTCAGAGTGATGGGGAAGATACTCTGAGTGATGGGGCAGATACTTTGAGTGATGGGGGAGTTTCTCATGTGGAGGAGTCAGTTTCTCAGAGAGATGCGGCAGTTTCTCAGAGTGATGGGGCAGTTTCTCAGAGTGATGGGGCAGTTTCTTAGGTGGAGGAGGCAGTTTGTCAGGGTGAAGGGTCCAATTATTTGTGAAAAGAAGAATTTTCATGGTAAAGGAGCCGAGTTTCTGATTTTCGTGGCAGATTTTTTGAACTTCGGGGCGAATTTGCCGAATTCCAGGCTAAATCATCAGATATTCTGGGTGACGCTGTCTAAAGATTTGTCTCACATTAATGTCTTGATTTGTGGGCCATAGTTGAATGCCCTGCTTGAAATCAGGTAATTGGATAAACACATGTCCTTAGCCATCCGGTTATCCTGCCTGGGCACTGTATATATATCCTCCATGCCGCAAGGGGTTAATGAAGCTACTGTAAATATTCTGTGCAGTGGCCAGTAGGAGGCAGCAGAGCTCTGTCACTGCATCTCCCCTCTGTGCTCTGCCCCATCCAAGCAGTAAATATGGACACGTGGGGCTTTGCTTATTAAAAAGTGCACTGCAAAAAAGGATCAGACATTGGTAGACGAGCTGGAAAAATTATCCGACTCTGCTAGTAATGCCTGATTTCTGCAGTCCATCTGCAAGTTCACTACACCCCACAGAAACATCTTGTTTGACATATATATCTATTATATCCTCTCTTTTCCCCCTCAAAGAATGACTGATTTTTGGGGGCTCTAGTATGGATTCCGCAGGTACCATTATAGCATATTTTGGCCTCTCCCAGGAGTATCTGTATCCTCCTCCTGTGTGCGGGGGTCTGTTACCTGGTAGGACCACCTCCCTAATAATATATAGATCCAACTTGAAGAGGAATCTTACTGGGTGTCTTTCAGCCGTGACTGGTGAGTTCAACATGAAACGCGTTGGATCAGTTACCGGCTTTTCACCTCAAGGATAACCAGCCGGGGTCCAGTAAACTGCGTTGCCAGTCTGAGCTGCGTCCATCCCTCCCGACACTCCCAAAGTGCGATCGTCACGGGTCAGCATCCCAAATCAGAACTGTGCCCCCTAAATCTGAGACGCTCCGTAGGTATGCCAGTCCCCGCCAAAATCAAGGGTCACACATTATGAGACCCTTTCAGTGTCTCAGGGGCTGCAAAATGTCTTGAGTGAACTAATCCCCAACATATTCTACATTTACCCTCAGCCCAGCTGTACCCTAACCCTAACCCCCAAAACAGACACAGCTCTGCATTAAATGAATGTTTGATGATTGATCCATCCCGCCTCTCAGACATAATAAAGTTAAGGGATTCTAAATGATTCCCTCTCCTGCTCTCGCTGGCTCCCAACACAAAGACTCAGCATCTTACTGGTGTATTCCAGCTGATTAGAAAGCTGCTCCGTATTACACTATTCTAGCGTTGGATTCAGTTTGTAGCTTTTATTTCTAAGCCCCCTAATTCTTTCTTTCTTTCCCAGTGGGGACCCCCATGGGGCAGACAAGTCAAATCATTTCAAAGAGGTATTTAGAAAACGAAAGATATTAAAACAATGAATTTTACACTTCGCTTAAGAAAAACAATATTACCAACAAGGGAAGAGTATTTATATTTACACTTGTTCTATTAAACATTGGTTTCATTACTTTCCAAAGGTGTGTCTGCTTTGCAGTGTGGACATGGCCACTGTGAGCTGGATAGGGTGCTCCCAGCATGTGCAGGGGAGGGGGGGGGGGAATGATGCAGAACACCCACTGTGCCTAAGCTAAACACAAGGAACAGCAGGTTTGTTATTCATGTTTTATTCAATTTTATAACAGAAAAAAATACTGAACAGATTTTAAAATGAGCAGCACACAAGGTGGGCACAGGCTCTTATATGTCTCTCTTTATTTTAAATTTCCCAAGGATCTTTCAGAAGCAAGGGCAAGAAAATAGTCCATCTCGTAGCGGGGCACCGGTCACCCATGGTGTCTGGAAAAAATAGTTTTAGATAAGGGCTGAGCCATGTAAAGAAAAAGAAACAGATCTCTCTCATCAATTCTTCACGTGTAATAGAGTTACTGCTGCCTCTCTCTCCAAGCCCCGCCTCTCTCTCCAAGCCCCGCCTTATTGGAATGTCAGTGAATTTAGAAGCCCCACCTTATTGGAATGTCAGTGACTTTAGAAGCCCCGCCTTATTGGAATGTCAGTGAATTTAGAAGCCCCGCCTTATCGGAATGTCAGTGACTTTAGAAGCCCCTCCTAGGAGGAATGTCAGTGAATTTAGAAGCCCCGCCTTATTGGAATGTCAGTGAATTTAGAAGCCCCTCCTTATTGGAATGTCAGTGAATTTAGAAGCCCCTCCTTATTGGAATGTCAGTGAATTTAGAAGCCCCGCCTTATTGGAATGTCAGTGAATTTAGAAGCCCCGCCCTATTGGAATGTCACTGAATTTAGAAGCCCCTCTTTATTGGAATGTCAGTGAATTTAGAAGCCCCTCATTATTGGTATGTCAGTGAATTTAGAAGCCCCGCCTTATTGGAATGTCACTGAATTTAGAAGCCCCTCCTTATTGGAATGTCAGTGAATTTAGAAGCCCCTCCTTATTGGAATGTCAGTGAATTTAGAAGCCCCGCCCTATTGGAATGTCACTGAATTTAGAAGCCCCTCCTTATTGGAATGTCAGTGAATTTAGAAGCCCCGCCCTATTGGAATGTCACTGAATTTAGAAGCCCCGCCTTATTGGAATGTCACTGAATTTAGAAGCCCCGCCTTATTGGAATGTCAGTGACTTTAGAAGCCCCGCCTTATTGGAATGTCACAGAATTTAGTAGCCCCGCCTTATTGGAATGTCAGTGACTTTAGAAGCCCCTCCTTATTGGAATGTCAGTGAATTTAGAAGCCCCGCATTATTGGAATGTCAGCGAATTTAGAAGCCCCGCCTTATTGGAATGTGAGTGACTTTAGAAGCCCGCCTTATTGGAATGTCAGGGAATTTAGCAGCCCCGCCTTATTGGAATGTCAGGGAATTTATAAGCCCCTCCTTATTGGAATGTCAGTGAATTTAGAAGCCCCGCCTTATTGGAATGTCAGTGAATTTAGAAGCCCCGCCTTATTGGAATGTCCGTGAATTTAGAAGCCCCGCCTTATTGGAATGGCACTGAATTTAGAAGCCCCGTCTTATTGGAATGTCAGTGAATTTAGAAGCCCCGTCTTATTGGAATGTCAGTGAATTTAGAAGCCCCGTCTTATTGGAATGTCAGTGAATTTAGAAGCTCCGCCTTATTGGAATGTCACTGAATTTAGAAGCCCTGCCTTATTGGAATGTCAGTGAATTTAGAAGCTCCGCCTTATTGGAATGTCAGTGAATTTAGAAGCCCCTCCTTATTGGTATGTCAGTGAATTTAGAAGCTCCGCCTTATTGGTATGTCAGTGAATTTAGAAGCCCCGCCTTATTGGAATGTCAGTGAATTTAGAAGCTCCGCCTTATTGGAATGTCACTGAATTTAGAAGCCCTGCCTTATTGGAATGTCAGTGAATTTAGAAGCTCCGCCTTATTGGAATGTCAGTGAATTTAGAAGCCCCTCCTTATTGGTATGTCAGTGAATTTAGAAGCTCCGCCTTATTGGAATGTCACTGAATTTAGAAGCTCCGCCTTATTGGAATGTCAGTGAATTTAGAAGCCCCGGTAAAACTATTTTCGATGTCAAACTACAGGAGACCTGTGCATGGAGTTAAGTGCATTTCACATCTGTTATATATTATACTTGAAGATGTTACTTACTCCAAGAAACGCTCTGTTTATTGTATTTTAATTCTGTCAATTCCCTATCACATAACTGACTTCCAGGAACTAATTTTACAGAAAGAGGCATTTAGATTAATCTAACGCAAGCACTTAATTATGCGTCATTTACCTTTAATGGACTTTTGATTGGCAGTTGCAGCCGAAGCAGAAGACATGTATATTTGTGATTATTCAGAGAATATAATTTGGATCAATTTCCACTTTGTTTACAATAATGAGCGGTAAATAATAATGTTCAGAATCAGATCCTCTATTCTTTGCGCCAGTTACACAGCCGTTAAGGTCTTGGATCATTTATAACTATTAAGAATAAATATTCCTGAATTAATTTGCCGCTGGGTAGACTCCTCCTCCAATGAGTCAGTCAGTGTTCAATGAGTCAGTCAGTGTTCAATGAGTCAGTCATTCTTCAATGAGTCAGTCAGTGTTCAATGAGTCAGTCAGTCTTCAATGAGTCAGTCATTCTTCAATGAGTCAGTCAGTGTTCAATGAGTCAGTCAGTGTTCAATGAGTCAGTCAGTGTTCAATGAGTCAGTCAGTGTTCAATGAGTCAGTCAGTCTTCAATGAGTCAGTCATTCTTCAATGAGTCAGTCAGTGTTCAATGAGTCAGTCAGTGTTCAATGAGTCAGTCAGTCTTCAATGAGTCAGTCATTCTTCAATGAGTCAGTCAGTGTTCAATGAGTCAGTCAGTGTTCAATGAGTCAGTCAGTCTTCAATGAGTCAGTCATTCTTCAATGAGTCAGTCAGTGTTCAATGAGTCAGTCAGTCTTCAATGAGTCAGTCAGTGTTCAATGAGTCAGTCAGTCTTCAATGAGTCAGTCAGACTTCAATGAGTCAGTCAGTGTTCAATGAGTCAGTCAGTGTTCAATGAGTCAGTCAGTCTTCAATGAGTCAGTCAGTCTTCAATGAGTCAGTCAGTGTTCAATGAGTCAGTCAGTCTTCAATGAGTCAGTCAGTCTTCAATGAGTCAGTCAGTCTTCAATGAGTCAGTCAGGTTCATCTGGTCTCTGCAAAGGAGCCTGCACTTCTTTTGCAACCATTGCACATAACTCCCTATCCATGGCAGCAAATACTATTTTCCACCAGTAGAGTGCGCTGTTGTAGTACTTTTCTGGATACTTTGTCCAATTTCTTGTAAAACTAAACTTTTTCCAAGTCATTAGTGACTTAGCCCGCAACAGCCTTGCACAGCATGCAATAGTCACTTGCACCAGTAGAGGGCACTGCTGTAGTTGGTTATTTTAGATGCCCCAGTACCCATCCACATATTTCGGAATGATCCCATTCATTTCGCATCACATTCTCCGAATGGCTTATCTATGATCCTGATTCTCTCCATTGTCTCCTAAGCACCTTCTAACACTCCCATCTTGTCTTCCCAAATAATCCCTTCCATGCTTTCGCCTCCACTGGCTTATCACTGGCCCCGAGTCAGTGTTTTTTTACCGGCCTGTCAGTAAAATACCGGCTAGTTGGTAACCCTAGCATCTTGTTCTACCCGAAGATATGTCCTAGTAATAAATAAATATCATGTTTTGGGATATTTTATGTAGGACTGGACGCGCTCTGCCGTAACGCAGTTATCACTGCGCGAATAAGACGCAAGGGGCGGAGCCCAAGGTCACATGATCACTTGCAATAGGTGAATCAGCAGACCAGGGAAGTGTAATGTGACCAGTAAGAAAAACAATATTACCAAAAGGAAAATGTGTTGTTGTTTTGATTTCACCCATGGGATTTTCTAAGTATAATATATGACATGCTATGGGCTTTAACACTCTTGGGAGAGACTGCTTAGTGTTTTTATTGTGTTGTTTGCTGATAATTCGGGACAGGAAATGCTGTGGAACCAGCTGGAATAACATTAGACGTGTTGAAAAGTAACACGTCTGCAGGAGATCACGTCTGATGGGAAGGTGACCAAGAAAGAACATGTCAGCTCAATCTCAGATACACCAGGAGAGAATGGCAGGGAACTGAGACGGGAAGGTAAAACTTGAGGCCCAGTTCAACTGGCTGAGAGAATTTTTCCAACTCGGCTACTTTGGCCTTAAGTTTGAACCTCCCTTCTCACTTCTGTATACTGAATATAGTAGACCCTCTCTAACGCCAGTGGGAACAACCTACCGACCAGCAAGTAGCACGTGGGAGATCCCCGATTCTAGTTTTTGATTCCACTTACTATTACTTGACATAATTAATATTATAATAAAGGTTTTTATTGGGTCTGTGCCGTGATAGCAGAGATTACAGAGAGCTCTACATGTTGGGAGCTATTCACTAAAAAGTGATATGATCATCTTCCTGACGTGGTGGGCTTGCTGTAATGACACTGTGCGTACCCCTGACACTGCATCTCCCTTTATAAATCCCAGAATGGCGTCCCCCCCAGCCATCTCAGCTTTTGGCCCCTCATTTTGCACCTCTGTTATCTGCATATTCAGTTTATCCCACGCGGAGGCCAGCGGAATATTATATATATTATATGATTACAATACTGTAAGACCCCCAGTGGCAGACCCTCCGTATCTCCCCCGCTCCTCTCCTGTAATATTATCTGGAGCCCAGGCCGGGCTACAGACAAAGCTCAGATTGTCATCGGCCCTAGCACCTGCTGCCGACATGAAACCAGGGACACGTGGGGAGCAGACACGTAACCAGCCACGGAATTAGAGAACATGGACACGGCTTCACACAGCACAGGTCACATGATGGCCGTGGCACCTGCTGCTGACATGAAACCACGGCAAGAACAGGGACACGTGGGGAGCAGACACGTAACCAGCCACGGAATTAGAGAACACGGACACGGCTTCACACAGCACAGGTCACATGATGGCCGTGGCACCTGCTGCTGACATGAAACCACGGCAAGAACAGGGACACGTGGGGAGCAGACACGTAACCAGCCACGGAATTAGAGAACACGGACACGGCTTCACACAGCACAGGTCACATGATGGCCGTGGCACCTGCTGCTGACATGAAACCACGGCAAGAACAGGGACACGTGGGGAGCAGACACGTAACCAGCCACGGAATTAGAGAACACAGACACGGCTTCACACAGCACAGGTCACATGACTAGTGGACTTGGCGCTACTGTGAAACTTTTCCAGCGGGCCATCTAGCCCTCCGACTGCTAGACCGGGAGCATCGGAGCAGGAAGTGCAGCCATTTTGACCCCTGTAGCCGATTAACGGGGGGGGGGGGAGCCATGCTGTCTGCGCACTGTGCTCGGCACTGTGTATAGACGGTATTGATGCTGGGTGGGGTTACCACCTTTTCGTCCCCAGATTAAATATGGCCCATGCTATTCCCTCCATAAAGATATCATTGGTTTCAAGTCAAATCCTAATGCCAGGACAGCCACGACGGAACAAAAAAAAAAAAAACAGGACTGTTCCAGCAAATGCAGGACTGTTGGCAACTATGAATTTGGACCTTCTATAGATATCTAGACACTTTTGCATGCGAGATGCTGCTCATTTTCTTGCCACTTTCCCTTATAAATCGGTGACTCTCAGGGCACCCTGAAAAAAATTGCAAAATTCAGACCTCAGTAGCCGAGCCAGAATAATCCTCCAACTTCCTTATCTCCCCAGTTCGGCTATCAGTGCCTGATTATTGCACTTATAGGGCTTTATTCATGAAAGAGGTAATTGCAGGGGATTTCCCACACTAAAGGCCAAAGTAGCCAAGGGGTAAAAATTCTCCCAGTCTGCTGCATTGGAAACATTTTCTAACTCGGCTACTTTGGCCTTAAATCCCCTTGTCAATTCCCTCTTTCTTGAATAAAGCCCATAGTGCATGAACTCCTGTGTGCGTCTGTGTAAGTGTGCCTCTGTGTGCGTGTAAGTGTGCCTCTGTGTGCGTGTGTGTAAGTGTGCGTCTGTGTGTGTGTGCGTGTAAGTGTGCGTCTGTGTGTGTTAGTGTGCGTCTGTGTGTGTGTGTAAGTGTTTGTCTGTGTGTGTGTGTAAGTGTGCGTCTGTGTGTGTGTAAGTGTGCGTCTGTGTAAGTGTGCCTCTGTGTGCGTGTAAGTGTGTGTCTGTGTGCGTGTGTGTAAGTGTGCCTCTGTGTGCGTGTGTGTAAGTGTGCGTCTGTGTGTGTGTGTGCGTGTAAGTGTGCGTCTGTGTGTGTTAGTGTGCGTCTGTGTGTGTGTGTAAGTGTTTGTCTGTGTGTGTGTGTAAGTGTGCGTCTGTGTGTGTGTAAGTGTGCGTCTGTGTGCGTGTAAGTGTGCGTCTGTGTGTGTGTGCGTGTCTGTGTGCGTCTGTGTGTGTAAGTGTGCGTCTGTGTGCGTGTAAGTGCATGCATTCCTGTGTGTGTGTTAGTGTGCGTCTGTGTGTGTGTGTAAGTGTTTGTCTGTGTGTGTGTGTAAGTGTGCGTCTGTGTGTGTGTAAGTGTGCGTCTGTGTAAGTGTGCCTCTGTGTGCGTGTAAGTGTGTGTCTGTGTGCGTGTGTGTAAGTGTGCCTCTGTGTGCCTGTGTGTAAGTGTGCGTCTGTGTGTGTGTGCGTGTAAGTGTGCGTCTGTGTGTGTTAGTGTGCGTCTGTGTGTGTGTGTAAGTGTTTGTCTGTGTGTGTGTGTAAGTGTGCGTCTGTGTGTGTGTAAGTGTGCGTCTGTGTGTGTGTAAGTGTGCGTCTGTGTGTGTGTGCGTGTCTGTGTGTGTAAGTGTGCGTCTGTGTGCGTGTAAGTGCATGCATTCCTGTGTGTGTGCTGCATTACTTGCTTGTATTTGTGTTCCCCTTGGTTAAGTGACATTAGCACCTCGATGTGATCAGACAGTTAGACAGATGCCCCTCACTTCGCAGGGACCTCCCAAGAGCTGTTGACACCTCTGTGTGAGAATCTGTTCTGGTCCCTGCTCTGCTGGACACAGATGGGTCAGATCTGCTTCTAGCAAGCTAAGCAAACGTCCAGGATCCCCCCATCATATCACATGTCATAACAGGTACTATGATTCTCTGCTGTCCCCTGCCCCTGCCCCTGCCCCCGCTCAGGGGTCCTGATAAAGATCAAGCACACACAGGTCTTACAGTTTGTAAAACACAAAAGAAAATGGGGGGGGGGGGGGGTGGGGGGGGCTGGCAGATCATTAACTCCCGGCAGGGGGGGGGGGGGGGAGTATCTCATTATCACACACCTGGGGCTTTCTCTCCCCCTTGATGCCCCTTGATGCACAGATCATTGCTCCCAACATGTCATGTTACTGCTTTTAGCAGTGAGTCTCTGAGAAAGTTACAGCCGACAATAAATAATTGTACTTTAAAGGAGTAAAGTTCTGTTTAATGGAAAGATGGAGTTTTAACTAGAAATGCTTTAATGAAAGAATTTAAATAAACATGCGCCCTGTGCGGGCCAGACCCCCTACACCCCCGCTCTGCCCGTCACAGGCAGTGGTAAGGTTTAGTTATCAGTTAATAAACCTTTTTCTGAAATAATGCATTCCTTGTTTTTATTTTCATCCTCTGCCCCTTTTCACTCCAAATTTCCTGCTCTTAGTATGGTGCCCACGGTACTTACCGCAGCACCCACAAGTCTTGCTAGAGCACCAAGATTGCGCACACAGGACTTGCCCCAGCACCCAGATTGCGCACAGAGAACTTGCCCCAGCACCCAGATTGCACACACAAGACTTACCCCAGCACCAAGATTACGCACACAGGACTTGCCCCAGCACCCAGATTACTCACACAGGACTTGCCCCAGCACCTGGATTACGCACACAGGACTTGCCCCAGCACCCGGATTGCGCACAGAGAACTTGCCCCAGCACCCAGATTGCACACACAAGACTTACCCCAGCACCAAGATTACGCACACAGGACTTGCCCCAGCACCCAGATTACGCACACAGGACTTGCCCCAGCACCCAGATTGCACACACAAGACTTACCCCAGCACCAAGATTACGCACACAGGACTTGCCCCAGCACCCAGATTACGCACACAGGACTTGCCCCAGCACCTGGATTACGCACACAGGACTTGCCCCAGCACCCAGATTACGCACACAGGACTTGCCCCAGCACCTGGATTACGCACACAGGACTTGCCCCAGCAACCGGATTGCGCAACACCTTGGTGCATAGTGGTAGGCTGCATTTACGTCCGTGATGCTTCATTATAGTTATTTCCCAGATTATTAAGGCATGGCACACTGCCAAGTCACTGATATGTGGATTGTGCGCTACTGACGCTGCAGCGATACGGCATCATTAGCAGGGAACATGTGGCCCTCCAGCTGCTGATGCACTACATCTCCCATGATGCTTTCAGCTAAGAGGCTGGCAGAGGAGTATGGGAAATGTAGTCCTGCCACATCTGGAGGGCCACAGGCTCCCCACCCCATGTGACACGGTGACCCTATAGAAACACTATGTCACTTTACACTGTATTTACATATAACACACAGTAATACAATACATTGATTTGATGCACAGGATTTGTGTCACTTTATTGTTTATTTATGTTTTATTATTTATAGAAGTGGAGCAATTAGCAGGAATATTCCATTGGTTACCATGGTGACTGCTCCACTTTTACACACGCTTCATGTGTCTGAGCCCACCAGTTTCAAATGTATTAACCCTTTGAGTGTAGGTTAAACACATCCCTGCTTATAAAAAAAATATAAAAAATATATACTCCAGGGATCTTAATCAGTACAATGAGTGTAGGTTCCCATGGGCAGGAGTGCCCTGGAATATGAACCAGCAATGGGGGGCACAGCATTCTCAGTGTTAAATGGCAGAGCCCCAGGATCTCTCCTCCTTCCCTTCCTCTCTCCACCCCCCCCCCCCCCCTCTTCCAGATGTGCAGATCAAATAAGTGAGGGGAGAGGGAGAGAATGGGGATTCCTAAAAGGTATTTGGAGGGGAGGAGAGAGGCTGTGTAACTGATCCCTGGCCAGGGCTAGGAGGAGTCTGCCCCCCCTATACCCCCTCCTCCCTATACCCCCCTCCTCCCTGCTCTCAGTCTTAGCTGGGGTTTTAATCCCAATCAGTTGGGAATCTGCCTGGCTAGTGACAGAGGAACCAGTCTCAACTCACACATCTTCATTATTAGGGCTTTTTCTTTTCATAGATTTTTTTTGGGGGGGCTTTAATAAACTGGTAGCCCAGCTCCTCTTCCTGTACCCCCCCTCCTCCAGTAGCACATCTGGAGCCAGCCTGGGCAGGCAGAGAGGGTACATCTGGGAGTTTGCCTCATTTGCCCCTCAAAAGTTTCAAACTGACCAGAAAGAAGGGGGCTTTCTGTTACCCACAGGGAGGGGGTCCAGGATGTCTGAATTATCTGTCAACGACCATTTGGAGGGGATCCTGTCTGACTTTGAAGGTATGTACCCCTCTGTAATGTTGTTGGGCAATCAGGGGTTAATGATGATAGATAGATTAACACATTAATAAATACTGATACATATTATTGATCAGCATGCTAGACCCCACTGCTGTATGGGATCCCATGGGTAGAACTGTGGGATGTTCCCTGCTTGAATAGAGTTGGTAAAGGGGTTAATATTGGTCCTGAAGAGGTTAACAGAACTCCAAGATTCAGCTGAATGGGAGAATCTTTCCAACTCGGCTACTCTGGCCTGCCGCTTGCCATTCCCTTCTCAATTCCCTCTTTCATGAATGAAGCCCACCTCAAACCTTGATTTAAGTTAATACCAACCCTTTTCCGCCTTGCCCCACAGCACAGTCGAGGGGGCTCCCCTGTCCCTCTATCCACACTTTCCATTCACCAATTATCTATCCAATCCCCCCCCCCCCCCCACACACACACTTTCTTATTTTAACTCCTTCTGTGCCACAGCCATGAACAAGGGTCCCGTCATCTCTTCCCTGCCATGTAAAGGGTTAACTCCTCTGTCCATAAAGCGCCATATTGAGAACACGGTCTCTTTAAATGGGACTGTTTTTGGGAGATGAATGAGTCATATTTGATTATAACTGTCCCCTCCTTTGTCCTAATATCTCTCCCCTCCCTATAGCACCAGTGTCCAGCTTTCTCTGGCCTCCTGGTAATAGATTTATTATTATTATTATGATTATTATAATTATTATTATAGAATGTGTCTTATATCTGTGTATATCTGTCTGTCCGTATTCCCTTTTCCTCCTTTGTTTCTGTAGTGAAGCCCCTCTTTGCTGGGACCCATTGTACAGTCATTTGCTCTGTTTGTGGGGTAGAGGTTTGATTACCAAATCATGACGTATATTAATGGCAGCCGGGCTGAGAAAGCATTAACCCGTTGAAGGTGATTGTTGGCGCTAAATGGGTCTGACATTTAAGGTGTTTAGACCAGTGGTGTATCTTGGTTTTGTGCTACCCTAGGCAGACAAAGTTCGGGCACCCCCCACACCCATGTTGCACACCTACAACATGCCCCATCACCCACGTTGCACACCCACGACATGCCCCATCACCCCATTACATGCCCCATCACCCACATTGCACACACATAAAAATGCCCAATCACCACATTACATGCCCCCGTCACCCACATTGCATACACACTATATGCCTCATCACCCCCATTACATGCCCCCATCACCCCGATTAATTGGAAGGAGCTAAATCTTGCTGAACGGTGGGGGAGGGAGCGAAAATGTTTGAAGCACCAGAAGTGTGCTTTAACACCCTCTGGCAAAGTGCCGCCCCCTGGCACAGTGCCGCCCCCTGGCACAGTGCCGCCCCCTGGCAAAGTGCCGCCCTGGGCGAGTGCCTTGTGGAAGATACACTACTGGTTTAGACTCTGCTCTGGCAGCATCTGATACCAATTTTGTTGGGAATCTCAGTGTCTGCAGTAATTTGCCGGATAATGTGTGCGGAGAAAAATCATATTTTACTAATCTGGAGACTGTTTTTCGGAAATCCCAGAATAATCGATCAATATAGTGATCAATACGATTTCTGGATAGTTTTGCACTTTATCATGGCAAATAAAACCCCCAATGTGTTGGCTTCCCCCCTTTTGATTGGTCTTTATGCCAATGGACCCCAGAACACCGCTATCTCCCCAGTTTTAGGGAATAGCCCCCATAGACCCCAAAATGATGTCATCACCGTGGCATATTTATGCGGATCATTGTGCTACCACCAAACTGTAATCGGTGGCGTTCGTCCTCCCCTCCCACAACATATTTAGGGTTCAATCCTTCCTATGTAATAATGGAGATGGGATATTTAAAGGGCTAGTCCCTCCCACGGTCCGCGTCAAGTTTACGGGGTCAATTTCTCATAAAACTTGAAATAAATGCGATCACCCAAGCTCCTCCCCTTTTACGGACACCATTTTTGAGAATACAGCGGTATTATGGGGTCGACGACCAGGTGGTTGTTCTAGTCTACAGATCTCTAGTTGTCCTCTGGCTGGTTTCTAAAGCCATTTCTACAGACAGAAAAAGCTACATGTGTTTCTTTCTTCTAGATTTGTATTGGAGAGGGGCCGGCTTGGCTTAGACAGAGAGCAGCCCCCCATTTGTATTTGTTCAGGGCACGAAGGGCTGTGAAGTTTTGGTTAATGACAGGGTGAGGCATGTTTAAATAAACAAAGAAGAAGTTATGTGAGTTACAGGTAGAGACTGAAAGTAATGTGGCATCAGTTGCCTATCACGGGTGATCACCTTGGCCATTATTATTTGTTTACAGGCTTCTTTTTGGTGGTTATGTGACCAGAAAGAAACACATGAATTAATTAAGTAGTGGACCCCACAGAACCACGCTGATTAGTTAGTTAAAGAGACTGTATCACCAGAACATTTTTTTTTACTGTGAATGTAGAGGATAAACAATGATTGAAAATGATCTATACATTGTGTTAGCAAAAGTGCCAGAAAATGCCTAAATTAGGAGAAAAATGTGATTATAAATGTGTCTGTGGAGTCTTCTGCTTATGACATCACCTGTGACACGGTATGCAAATGACCCAATTTTTCCTTATGAAAGGTTCCTGCCAAGTCTGGGAGAGGGTCATCGTTTGGGAGAGGGTCATCGTTTTGGGAGAGGGTCATCGTTTGGGAGAGGGTCATCGTTTGGGAGAGGGTCATCGTTGGGGAGAGGGTCATCGTTGGGGAGAGGGTCATCGTTTGGGAGAGGGTCATCGTTGGGGAGAGGGTCATCGTTTGGGAGAGGGTCATCGTTTGGGAGATGGTCATCGTTGGGGAGAGGGTCATCGTTGGGGAGAGGGTCATGGTTTGGGAGAGGGTAATGGTTTTGGGAGAGGGTCATCGTTGGGGAGAGGGTCATCGTTTGGGAGAGGGTCATAATTTGGGAGAGGGTCATCATTTGGGAGAGGGTCATCGTTTGGGAGAGGGTCATCGTTTGGGAGAGGCTCATCGTGATTGGAACTGAGAGGGTCCATCGTTCTAGCCTTGTTGCGGCACTTGCCAGGAGTGTGGCAAAAAACGCTGACACCTTACCCCAAAAAAATTGCTTGCCGGCAGAGGCGCTGGCTGTCACTGGGGTCTTCACCTGGCCCTATACATACCATACTGCGTACATATGGACCAGGCTTATTACATGCTAGGAACTCCTCCGTCTGCTCTAATATTCCTCTGTATTCTTCTAATGATGGATAGACAGACACACTCATTGTAATGATGGGATGGTGGGGCGTGAGACTCCTGTGAGCCCTTCCTGCCCGCTAATCCTATTGTCCATTGATATGCCTTTTTTTTTACCTTACTTATTTCAAGAATAGAAATATATGACTAACACTAGATGCTATTCACTAAAACTCCTAACGTCATACTCCCATTGAGCTAGTCCACATCCAGTGGCGCTTTTTATGGGTCTACCTTTTCTAGCCCGCCTTTTTGTGGCTCCGCCCTCAGTGACCCACAACTATGGCTCAGGGGGGGGGGAGGTGGCAACGCTAGCTGGGGCATGTCCTGGGCATGCAATGTGGGTGCTCGATATCCACTGGTTCTAGATATCATTTTGATATATACTGTCCCCCAATAACATTTTCCAAACCAGATCCCAAAATCACGAAGCCAGGCCAGTGCATCCCATTACTAGAAATTAACTTTTTAAAATTCTCCTCTGTTGGTAGATGGTTCTGACATTTAATATCCAGTATCTGCTGTAGGTGTGATATGGACCACGTATGGTGGGAGTGCGAAACATCTGATCTTATTTCTATTATTGAGTAATAAGGCCCAATCTATGCTAGCTATTAATATCTTTGTGGCAGACTTGGTCAGACCACTGGAGAACCTTCCAATGCACCCCTGGGGCAATATCTGGCCAACCTATATCACTTATTCTGACACCTAGTGATATTAATATAAGTTGCCCCCTTATGGAATGTACCAGCGCGCCCATACATCGCCCATACATCACCCATACATCTCAGATCTGATCTCACCGACACACCAGGGGCCACATTCAGTCACCTAAAATACCTCTTATGTCTGGGGTTTTCTCAGTCTATGAGATAAATTAACTTGGGTCAGTGAATTACATCAGTGTGTGAATATTATGCATAGTTTAGTACACAGTGTAAGGCCCATTTTATGCTGTTTATTCTCTTGTTGATTTTCTTTGTTTCTTATATAATTGATATTATTGGATGTGTCCTGACATCAGTGCTACTATGTGTTTAGCAGACACATGGTTTGTTTTTGGATCTACTTTTATTTTTTTTTACTAAAAACAATTGTAACAAAGAGAGATTTGTAGACATTTTAAAAAGAAATACTTTAATGAAAATATATATGCGTTGTTGTGTCCTCTTTGCTTTGTATAGCTCTATCAGGGGGCAGACATGTTGTTTAGAATCTTTGATCTGTATAGCTCTATCAGGGGGCGGACATGTTGTTTGGAATCTTTGCTCTGTATAGCTCTATCAGGGGGCGGACATGTTGTTTAGAATCTTTGCTCTGTATAGCTCTATCAGGGTTGGACATGTTGGTTAGAATCTTTGCTCTGTATAGCTCTATCAGGGGGCAAACATGTTGTTTAGAATCTTTGTTCTGTATTGCTCTATCAGGGAGGCGGACATGTTGTTTAGAATCTTTGCTCTGTATAGCTCTATCAGGGGGAGGACATGTTGTTTAGAATCTTTGCTCCGTATAGCTCTATCAGGGGTGGACATGTTGGTTAGAATCTTTGCTCTGTATAGCTCTATCAGGGGGCAGACATTTTGGTTAGAATCTTTGCTCTGTATAGCTCTATCATGGGGGTGAACATGTTGTTTAGAATCTTTGCTCTGTATAGCTCTATCAGGGGGCGGATATGTTGTTTAGAATCTTTGCTCTGTATAGCTCTATCAGGGGGCAGACATGTTGGTTAGAATCTTTGCTCTGTATAGCTCTATCATGGGGGTGAACATGTTGTTTAGAATCTTTGCTCTGTATAGCTCTATCAGGGGGCGGATATGTTGGTTAGAATCTTTGCTCTGTATAGCTCTATCAGAGGGCGGACATGTTGTTAAGATTCTTGGGTCAGATCTTTCTTCATCCAACACAAGATTCTAAACTGTCCGCTGTTCGCTCCCTGATAGAGCTATACACAGCAAAGATGGCTCAATAAGGTACTTTGTATTCTTTCATTAAATCATTTCTATTTTAAATACCTACAATTTCAATGAAACAAAACCTAATCTTTTGCTGACAACTGTCCTTTAATCCAAAGAGTGTGAATCCCCCAGAGGCCCAGTGTGTGCGAGGCACTGGATCTTTGTGACCTGACCCCCATGTCTCTGCCTGAAGGGACAGAGTGAGTGATCATTTATTGTAACCGCAGTTTAAAGATGGAAGGTGGTTGGCAAAGGGAGATCTTTACCCTGGGAGTGGTCCAGACCCAGGCGTGGGGAGCCTGGGGATCCTTTCATCTTGGCCGGACAATACTCGGTTTGTGTATTTACAGTAGAGAAGAATAAAAGGCCATCAGTGCCAAACTACATCAAAAACCCATCTCTCTTTGATATCCACCCCTTTATTAGCTT
Organism: Pelodytes ibericus; assembly: GCA_036172795.1. Classification (NCBI taxonomy): domain Eukaryota; kingdom Metazoa; phylum Chordata; class Amphibia; order Anura; family Pelodytidae; genus Pelodytes; species Pelodytes ibericus. The sequence continues at coordinate 6,531,699 of CM069860.1, read as the reverse complement.
CTTCCTGTCCTTTAACCTGGGTACAACAAAGCTGGCGGATCAGAAACTCCAGGCAGAGCAACTTGATAACCAGAGTGTACGACCTTCTGCTGCAAGACATTCAGTGAATCCACTGGATCCACCGGATCCACCAACATTCTAGAGAACAGCGGTCTCACGTAAACTAGTGTAGTAGGGTTAGAAACATTGAAACATAGAATGTGTCGGCAGATAAAAAACATTTGGACCATCTAGTCTGCAGAATAGGTTATTGGTGTTACTACAGTAACAGTCCCGCCCATCTTTCCAAGCCCCTCCTCATTGGAATGTCAGTGAATTTAGAATCCCCGCCTTATTGGAATGTCAGTGAATTTAGAAGCCCCGCCTTATTGGAATGTCACTGAATTTAGAAGCCCCGTCTTATTGGAATGTCAGTGAATTTAGAAGCCCCGCCTTATTGGAATGTCAGTGAATTTAGAAGCCCCGCCTTATTGGAATGTCACTGAATTTAGAAGCCCCGCCTTATTGGAATGTCACTGAATTTAGAAGCCCCGCCATATTGGAATGTCAGTGAATTTAGAAGCCCCTCCTCATTGGAATGTCACTGAATTTAGAAGCCCCGCCTTATTGGAATGTCAGTGAATTTAGAAGCCCCGCCTTATTGGAATGTCACTGAATTTAGAAGCCCCTCCTTATTGGAATGTCAGTGAATTTAGAAGCCCATCCTTATTGGAATGTCAGTGAATTTAGAAGCCCCGCCTTATTGGAATGTCAGTGAATTTAGAAGCCCCGCCTTATTGGAATGTCAGTGAATTTAGAAGCCCCTCCTCATTGGAATGTCACTGAATTTAGAAGCCCCGCCTTATTGGAATGTCAGTGAATTTAGAAGCCCCTCCTCATTGACATGTCAGTGAATTTAGAAGCCCCGGTAAAATTATTTTCTGTGTAAGATTAAAGGAGAACTGTAAATAAATGCATGTTACATGTATTAGAAACACGTACAACATACGGACAAGCTAAGGAGGTTGATTGTCGGCGCTACCACGCATGTGCTGTAAATATGGCAGCGCTACTGCACATGTGTACATAACGCCTCTCTCTGGGGCTGTCTCTCCCTGTGGCTGTCTCTCTCTCTGTGGCTGTCTCTCTCTGTGGCTGTCTCTCCCTGTGGCTGTCTCTCCCTGTGGCTGTCTCTCTCTGGGGCTGTCTCTCCCTGTGGCTGTCTCTCCCTGTGGCTGTCTCTCTCTGGGGCTGTCTCTCCCTGTGGCTGTCTCGCTCTGTGGCAGTCTCTCCCTGTGGCTGTCTCTCCCTGTGGCTGTCTCGCTCTGTGGCGGTCTCTCCCTGTGGCTGTCTCTCTCTGGGGCTGTCTCTCTCTGGGGCGGTCTCTCTGTGGCGGTCTCTCCCTGTGGCTGTCTCTCCCTGTGGCTGTCTCTCTCTGGGGCTGTCTCTCCCGGGGGCTGTCTCTCTCTGTGGCGGTCTCTCTGTGGCGGTCTCTCCCTGTGGCTGTCTCTATCTGGGGCTGTCTCTCTCTGGTGATGTCTCTCCCTGGGGCAGTCTCTCTCTGGGCTGTCTCTCTCTGTGGCTGTCTCTCCCTGTGGCTGTCTCTATCTGGGGCTGTCTCTCCCTGTGGCTGTCTCTCTGGCGTTTGTTGCTGCTGTCTCTGGGTTGTGCGTGCGGTTGAGCGAGCGTGGCACACTAGCGTTTGTGCCACCACATGTTGGTACTTGCCTCATCCCTAATTAGTCTGCTCTATCGAGGTGATAACGGGTTTCGGGGGGGGGGGGGGGGGCGTGGTATAGAATTGGTTTTCCCCTCTTTCAAGCTCATTTGTCGGCTGGAATTTTCCTTCCTGTCCCTTTCTGCAAACACTTTGAATCCTTGTATGTTTTGCTGCTTCTCTTTCCTTAACGTTCAGATTACTTTGTTTATTATTCGCAGTAGAGCAAAGGCACTTTGTTTTTCGTTTGTTTTTTTGTTCTCCAGTAAACCCGTATGAACAGGTGAGTGGGTCAACATTGAACACTGCTTCCAATGGAGGAAACTCTGTTTGTTTTATATCAAACCAGGTTTAGTCATTAAACTGGCAAGTCCCCGTACATTATATATGTTGTGTACTTTCTGAATAATATAGCAACATTGTGGTTCTGTTGGATCGGAGCTATCCCCAACATTCCGCTGTAGAATGGAGTGATGCACTGTGCCCACTGTGCACAGGCAAAAACAATATAGGAAATTCAGATTTGGTTAGAACATAGTAACAAGGTAACATAGTAATTTAGGTTGAAAAAAGACACAAGTCCATCAGGTTCAACCCTTCTCCCTATCATTCCAGCGTTTTGATCCAAAAGAAGCAAAAACCCCTAAGGAAGCTATTTCGAATATTACTTCCTAGGGGGAAAATTCCTTCTTGACTCCAAGAGGCAATCAGATTTCTCCTTGGATCAATAAGCTCTATTATTAATGCTTATTCTATTATTAATAGCCCTGTATGTTCTGCTTTCCCATGTGTAAATGCATCTATTGTGGTTGATAGCACTACCTCTCTTGGCAGTGAGTTCCATAACTTTATTGTCCTAACCGTAAAGAATCCCTTCCTTTGCTGTCTATGAAATCTTTGCTCTTCCAGTCTCAGGGGGTGACCTCTTGTTCTTTGTACCTTTCTGTTAATGAACAGGTCACTGGAGAGCTCTTTATATTGGCCCTGCACATATTTATATAATGTTATCATATCCCCTCTGAGATGCCCTTTAACTAACACATATAAATGCAATTTTTAAAGTCTCTCTTCATAACTAAGACCCTCCAATTCCCTTATTAATGTTGTAGCCCTCCTTTGCACTTTTTCTAGTTCCTTAATATCCTTTTTAAGGACTGGTGCCCAGGGTTAGAAATCTTCATTCCCCCGCATCTCGTGGTTTCTCAGCAGGTGAAGCAGTATTTATTGTTCTATATAGTGGTGTAAAGTACATTTTTAGACAAGTCTCTCTTTAACTGAACCAGGAAGGTGAAGTTACATCATAGGATGTGTTTTCATTTTATGGACCTTTTTTTCCATCTGACAAAGAGACATCTTCAGTCCCAAATCATTAGTTTGTCCAGCGGCACCGCAAGACATGTGCTGGGTTAATGGTTCCCAAATCCAGGCCCCAAAGGACCCGCTAAGAGGCCTCCTGCCTTAGTCACTCTCCGTGTGTGATTACTCTGGTCTGGAAAACATACAAAGTAACCAATTACCAGCCAGACAAAACAAGCAACCGAAAACCTCTCCGTGTAAGTGTAACCCGCAGGCCGTAGAGCGGATTAAAGAAACATTGTTAAACTCCCGCAAAGTATTTCTTTACAAGAGGGTGGAGACTCTGTCTGAAACCCGATCTAACGGGAATTCCCGGAGTCCACAATCTGCACCGTTTTATCCTAACTCCGGCTTCTCCCCCCCCCCAAAAACAAATCCGATGCTAATTCCGGAATTAAACTGGCCGCTAATCCTTTTGTAATTTGGTGACATTAGCAGAATTTAAACAAATCTAATCTCAGATTAAGATCAGGGTATTTGTGAAAGCGGATCAGGGAAAGTTTGTCATTATTTTTTTTAACATTTTGGGTATTTTTAGCAAAATAACTGCTCCGAAGGTCTTTAAAAGGCTGCGAACCCCAATATTACATACAGGTACCATCATGTGTATAGCCTGGATATGTCACAATAAAAAAAATTCTACACCTTTTTCTACTACAGTTGGATGTTTTGGTGGGAATTTTCTTCCAATCAGCTATACTTTACTTTGGTTTTGATATCACGGAGGCATAGTTACCAACATCGGCCATGTTTCCAGGGACACATATTTTTTCCACATGCTGCAGAAAGAGCATGCAAAGAACAGCCTGTCAGTATGTAGGATGAATATACGCACAGACACAATGCAATAAATTAATCATGGCAGGTCCTATGAGGTCTCCACGCTGATTACTTAATTAAATTGTGTGTGTGTATATCCATCCTACATACTGCCGGCTGCACTTTACATGCTCTTTCTGCAGCATGTGGAACAAATATGTGTCCCTGGAAACATGGCCGATGTTGGCAGCTATGTGAAGGTCGTATTTGGTCCCAGGTTGGTTCCCCTGGGTACAGGATGACCAGATCTGACATTTTTCACCTGTGGTGATGGATATTCAGAATGTATGCTACAGGGTGATGTGTAAAATCAGTGCAGCCCTGCATGATGCATGGATTATATATCTCCCTACTCTCAACACTCACATTTAAAGGGCCAGTATCATCTGAACTTTGTACTGGGAACGAAGAGAATTAAAACAAATATATCTATACATTGTGTTAGCAGAATTACAAGCGGATGCCAAAATGAGTATAATGTGTGAATTTTTTGTTTGTTTGTTTTTTTGAGTTCATGGCATCTCCTGCTTATGACATCACCTGTGACGCGGTATGCAAATTACACATTTCCCATTGAAGAGCAGTTTGTTTGCACGCCGTGCCACAGGTGATGTCTTTATGTATAGATTGTTTTACTGTGAAGATGGAGAATAAAAATAATACAAGAAAGTGTCTCTTTTAAATAGAGAGGGTGGGAGAGCAGACCCTGTACAGCAGACTGACATGGGAGTTTGTAAATGGGGGGAGGGAATAGTCGCCTTATGCAGGTGACCAGAGCTATGGACTGTCCTGAGAATTCAGGTGTAGAAGGAAGGTCCCTCTGTGTAGTGTGGGGAGAGGGCAGTGGGCGAGGCATGGCAGGTAAATATCCAGCTGTAACCTGATATCACATATTGGAAAATGTCACTGAAAGAATGTTTTGCTCCCTGTGCAGAGTAACCCCTTCCATGACAGACTGGGGCTGGTTTTAATTTTCAATCTTATTAAAGAAATTAACAAAAAGATGAGAATCCTTGGCAGTGTTTCAGTATAAAGGATGCATGATCTGCAGGGAGGCAGTGTTACGCTATGGGACCTGTATAAAGGATGCATGGTCTGCAGGGAGGCAGTGTTACGCTATGGGACCTGTATAAAGGATGCATGGTCTGCAGGGAGGCAGTGTTACGCTATGGGACCTGTATAAAGGATGCATGGTCTGCAGGGAGGCAGTGTGACGCTATGGGACCTGTATAAAGGATACATGGTCTGCAGGGAAGCAGTGTTACGCTATGGGACCTGTATAAAGGATGCATGGTCTGCAGGGAGGCAGTGTTACGCTATGGGAACTGTATAAAGGATGCATGGTCTGCAGGGAGGCAGTGTTACGCTATGGGAACTGTATAAAGGATGCATGGTCTGCCGGGAGGCAGTGTTACGCTATGGGACCTGTATAAAGGATGCATGGTCTGCATGGAGGCAGTGTTACGCTATGGGACCTGTATAAAGGATGCATGGTCTGCAGGGAGGCAGTGTTACGCTATGGGACCTGTATAAAGGATGCATGGTCTGCAGGGAGGCAGTGTTACGCTATGGGAACTGTATAAAGGATGCATGGTCTGCAGGGAGGCAGTGTTACGCTATGGGACCTGTATAAAGGATGCATGGTCTGCAGGGAGGCAGTGTTACGCTATGGGAACTGTATAAAGGATGCATGGTCTGCAGGGAGGCAGTGTTACGCTATGGGACCTGTATAAAGGATGCATGGTCTGCAGGGAGGCAGTGTTACGCTATGGGACCTGTATAAAGGATGCATGGTCTGCAGGGAGGCAGTGTTACGCTATGGGACCTGTATAAAGGATGCATGGTCTGCCGGGAGGCAGTGTTACACTATGGGACCTGTATAAAGGATGCATGGTCTGCATGTTTGTTTGTTTTTTGGTTAGAGGAGACACCTGGGCACTCTGGATGGGGTAACACACACCTGAGCATGTGGAGGAAAGTTCCTGTCCTGAGGGCTTACGATCTTTCTTAGCAGTAATAAGAGTGTTAGAGGGACAGAGCATTTGTTATGTGTGTAAATCAATGCAGTATTGTATGATCTCCGCACTGCATTTCTAATGGATTTAGTGAACCTGCACTATACTCAGCTGAGGAGGGGGGGTGGGGGGGGGCGGTCCAGTCACCATGGAAACCAGGGCTATGTTCCTGCTGCTTAGACCACTGTCAGAAATTTACCACAGAATTGCACCCCCAACATGAAGCCATATTGATATGTCTATGCTAAAAGAGAAGCTGTCTGTGAGTGATGGGAGTTGTTGTCCGAAATCCCCAGCACCTTTTGTTCTCTGCTGGCATGTAGTCTGTATTCCAGCCAGGGTTAAATAGGCATTATTATTATTTGTTACTATTTATTATTATTATTGAAATAGCACTGATATGTACTGTTGTGCTGTACAAAGTGTGAAATATTGGGTAATGAGGACGGAGTGTCTGTCGGGCTTTCTAAGGGTAGATGGGGCACAGGTGGGTCATTGGCTTAGCGTGGGATCAGTATAATTAACCCTAATAATGATCATTATTGGTTACTGACAAGTGACTGACTGACAGGACATCCTGAATAGAGGGCTGGTGAGAAAGTAAATGGCGGGTTGGAAATTTAGTATTTGGCATTTCAATGTATTCGTTTAGGTCACAATCGTTTCTGGTATTAGCACTTTTGTGGTAGGGTGAACGTCAAGCATAGACAAGGTTTGTGAAGGTCCATCGAACATCATTAAATTGTTCAACCTAGACCCCAATTAATGTTGGTGACCACATCGGTTCCATTCGGTGTTCTCCAGGTCACATTGGTTAGAACAAAACCAAAAAACTGATCCACAACTTACAGTTTATGCCAGTTTTTTTTTATTATTCTTAATAATCTTTCTTGAGTAAAACAGGGAAGTGGTCACTTTTGTCATGTGCTTCAGGTCTGGATGGGAACAGATTCCAAGACATTCCAGTTACCTGAAGAGTAAAAGTGTCTCCTTCTCTGCACATCACTTGTCACATAAATCTTAATGGGATCACTCTAACAACCCCAGCTTGTTTCCTTTCACCACATCACCACTGCCCGAGGAGACGAGGTTACAGATTAACCAGGAGCCGTAGGATTTAAAGAGAAATTCCGTCAAAAGTAAAATTAGACATGTTTCCGTTTTAAACACGAGACCTGAACAGGACGGCTTAACAACATGCGTGAGCTGGCAGAATATTACATATAAACAATGTGAAACTGTTAGGAGATGGTCACTTATGTTTACTGACTGGTGACCACAGATCAGGTCTGTCTGATCAGTTTTTTGTTTTTTTTTCTCAAACAAAATGCAAATACAGTGTAACAGAATTATTGCTGTCTCTATGGCAACAGTCCCGCCTCTCTCTCCAAGCTCCTTCCTTATTGGAATGTCTGTGAATTTAGAAGCCCCGCCTTATTGGAATGTCCGTGAATTTAGAAGCCCCGCCTTATTGGAATGTCAGTGAATTTAGAAGCCCCGCCTTATTGGAATGTCAGTGAATTTAGAAGCCCCGCCTTATTGGAATGTCAGTGTATTTAGAAGCCCCGCCTTATTGGAATGTCAGTGTATTTAGAAGCCCCGCCTTATTGGAATGTCAGTGAATTTAGAAGCCCCGCCTTATTGGAATGTCAGTGAATTTAGAAGCCCCGCCTTATCGGAATGGCAGGGAATTTAGAAGCCCCGCCTTATTGGAATGTCAGTGAATTTAGAAGCCCCGCTGAAATAGTTTTTATTGTAAAACTACAGGAGAACTGTTAATTGTTTTAAAGTAAAAATAAGTGCGTATCACATGTAAGACATAAATGAAATAATCTAGGTGTTACTGATCCTTAAATATTTTGGCCATTTTACCATCCTAAGAGTGCTGCAGGAACCAGATGAGCCAATGTTCCTGGCCCCCCAATTCTCCGATAGACTTTATTTTTGCCCTGTTGGAAGCAAACCCCCCCCCCACCCCAAATCATAGCGTCTCTCCTAAATACTTGGCAGCATGCTTAAAAAGGTGTCATGAGCTGAGGATTATGGGAGCTTTAGGACAGAAGTGAACTTTTCTCCCGTTGAAGGGGGCGTTTGACATGTGAAAGTTGCTGCTCCAGGGCAGGATTAGGCAGAATTCTGACTGACCTATTGACATCCAAACGCTACACGGCAGCAGGGAATGTGTGATGGAAGAGAGGGGTCGGGAAGGAGTATTTAACCTGTTCCTTGCCACTGGCTGGCAAAGCTTTCAGGTTAATGTAAGGGCAGGGGCGGAACTAAAAACCACCGTACCCCCAGTGCGCAAATTTCTGAACATCACCAGGAGTGGTCACAGGGGTCACCCAAGCCTAGTTGCAGGTGGGACACTTTGTAAAACCATGAATAAATTACAGAAAGCTTTCAAAAAATGTGTAAAAAAAGCCTGAAGACACATTTTGTGTTGCCAGATTTATTTAATGCAACTTCAAAATAAAGGGATGGTGACAAAAGTAATTCATCAAACTTTTTTTTTATCTATATAGAGATAAAGATATATACATGGATGTATGTGTAGGAGTCACTGGAAGAGATTATATTTTGGTAGGTCATTCCCATTGTGAGAATGCATCTCACAGGCTGGGGGTGGGGGAAATGGACCTTCCTGTGAGATTACAAAAGCTGCCCTTCCCAAAAATCTGTTTTACTGACTTGATGTAATCGCTCATGTGATGCTGAGACTACATCATGTTTTTTTAAAGTGAATGTTTTGTTTTATTTTCCTAATTTCTAAATTTTGCCCGTTTGGTTTATTAATTAAGTATTAAATTATGGTGTTTCGGACGTTACAATAAGCAACAGATATGTTGGAAATCCACCTTAGTTATATTGACATGGGAGCAGCCATCTTGAGCACCGGTCTTAAGATTTGCACGATTACTCCTCCCCTCCAGTGGAAGGTGATTGGTTCTGGCAGCCAGATGAAGGATTTGTCATGGAATGGGCGAGGAGTATAATAATCACAGGGCATCGGAACTGATTGCTGTGTGTGTAACAGATCCGTATTGGTTTGATAGTGCTATTTATGTGGCAGCTAGGGTTGCCACCTGGCCAGTATTTTTACCGGCAGGCCGGTAAAAAATTGGCATCAGGCCAATGTTCAGTCTATGGAGACAGTACCAAGGCCGGTATTTTTTTTGAAGAAAAGGTGGCAACCCTAGTGGCAGCCATTATGCCAGGATTTAGCGCCTCCTGTTGTCGAATTTAAACTTCCAGGGTGCTCGGGGCTGTCCAGGGCCTGGGCTGTTTTGTAAATACTACATGTGTTTAGAGCTGCCCCTTTTAGAAGTAAGATGTTGGGGACCTTTTTGCCCCAGAATTACTGTTTACACCCAACGCCCCACTGTTACATCATCACCCCAACAAGCACGTTTCCCTTCTGTATAAATGACACACCCAAGATGCCAGTAAAATTGAGCTCCATAAACTCAGTTGGCCTAGGGGTGCAGCATTAAGGGAGGGAGCGTAGTTACGAGACCCTGCATGATGTCACACGGCATTGTGTGACCCCGTAGCTCTAAGCTCCAGGCTTACCCCGGCAAGATACCAGACATACACCATTTAAATGCACTGCACGGGACAGGAGTGAGTTTGACAGGACCACGCACATACACAAAAAAACAAAACAATAAAAAACAGGACTGTCCCTGCAAATTCAGGACTGTTTGGCAACTATGCCTTTACCCCGTCCAGAGTTGAAATGGTTAAAAAAAAAACCTCCCCAGCCTGACTCTGGTCTGTGGTGGGGAAACTCTCTGATCTCTTGGATCCTGGAGATAAAAGTCACATGTTGCGGAAAAGCCAGTGATTCTCGATCGGCCAGGACCACACGCAGCGATCTGATGGCCGCAGATCTGGACGGACCCCCATTGGAGGCTAGGGATAAGATCCGTCTCTCTCTCTCTCACGGCCCCCGAAAGCGTTTTATATCTCTGTACATCGCGATGATGTATGTGTAACCGTATCCTATCTGGCCTGCCCTGAATCCTCACTGTATTATTTCTGCCCTGGTTTTTATTAACGACTCTTTGGTCGGAGTTTTTATTTTTGAATTTCAATTCTGGGGCAAAGTCCTAAAAACTCTCGATTTAATACTATCCCTTCGTTCCCCAAATTCTTGCCCTCTCCCCTTTCTTTCTCTCTGGTCAACTTCTCCCATCATGTAACTTCCCATCGGATACCTCTCTCTGGTTAATGTACTAAGGTGTGATACGCTGCTGATAGAATCTTCGTGTCTGTTTGTACATAAATCTCTATTAACCTCGCTAATCCGGGGTCTGACAAATGGTTCTACGCATGAAGAGCCAAAAAGAACAATCCAGGAGCCAGTCTAACTACTTTTAGGAGCCAGGAAAATGGGATTTCTTCACCGTTCTATGTAAAACCATCCAAAAAAAAAGTTAGGAGTTGGGATATTAGGAGTCCTGGCTCCTGGGTTATGAAAACCCCTGGCTCCTGGGCAGAGGCGGCTCTCTAATTAGGCGAGTTAGGCAGCCGCCTAAGGCCTCGCACTCACGGGGGCCTCGCGGCTGCCTAACTCACCTTATTGCCTTTGATGTAACAGGGAGCTTAACGCTGCCGTTAAGCTCCCTGTTACACTAACCTGGGACGTTTCCTCCGTGCATCTTCTCTCCTGCACGGAGGAAGGAAGTTCCGATCGCGTATTTTTTTTTTTTTTAAACTATTGAACCCGCGCAATAAAGTTTAAAAAAAAAAAATACGCGACCGGAACTTCCTTCCTCCGTGCAGGAGAGAAGATGCACGGAGGAAACAGCGGAGAGCAGCATGGAGGTAAGTACTAGGGAAGGGGGGAGAAGGGTGGCACAAACGAGCAAAGCCTGGCATAATGAGTGGCTAAATATTGGCACAGTGTGGGGCAAAATCCTGGCATAATGAGGTGAGGGGCAAAATCCTGGCATAGTAAGAGGCTAAATCCTGGCATTGCGAGGGGCAATATCCTGGCATACAGTGGCAAAATCCTGGCATAGTGAGAGGCAAAATTCTGGCATTGTGAGGGGCAAAATCCTGGCATAATGAGAGGCTAAATCCTGGCATTGTGAGGGGCAATATCCGGGCATACAGTGGCAAAATCCTGGCATATTGAGAGGCAAAATTCTGGCATAGTGAGGGGCAAAATTCTGGCATAATGAGGGGCAAAATCCTGGCATAGTGAGAGGCTAAATCCTGGCATTGTGAGGGGCAATATCCTGGCATTGTGAGGGGCAATATCCTGGCATATTGAGAGGCAAAATTCTGGCATTGTGAGGGGCAATATCCTGGCATATTGAGAGGCAAATTTCTGGCATTGTGAGGGGCAAAATTCTGGCATAGTGAGAGGCAAAATTCTGGCATAGTGAGAGGCAAAATTCTGGCATAGTGAGAGGCTAAATTCTGGCATTGTGAGGGGCAAAATTCTGGCATAATGAGGGGCAAAATTCTGGCATTGTGAGGGGCAAAATTCTGGCATAATGAGGGGCAAAATCATGGCACAGAGTGGCAAAATCCTGGCATAGTGAGGGGCAATATCCTGGCATACAGTGGCAAAATCCTGGCATATTGAGAGGCAAATTTCTGGCATAGTGAGGGGCAAAATCCTGGCATTGTGAGGGGCAATATCCTGGCATATTGAGAGGCAAAATTCTAGGATTTGTGAGGGGCAAAATTGTGGCATAATGAGGGGCAAAATCCTGTCACAGAGTGGCAAAATCGTGGCATATTAAGGGGCAAAATTCTGGCATATTGAATGGCTAAATCACAGTGCATCCGGTGCTGTGAGGAAGAACAAAGTGCCAATCTTCTAGCACAACGTGGTCTGTGAGACCACTTTCAACATTGAGCACCTTTCCTTCTGGCTGAGTGTTTCTGTTAGTGTGTGATTGTGTGCTTTCTGAGTGTGTCTGTGAGTCAGTGTGTGCTGGCTGAGTGTGAGTGTGTGCTGGCTGTGTGTGATTGTGTGCTGACTGAGTGTGTCTGTGAGTCAGTGTGTGCTCACTGAGTGTGTCTATGAATGACTGTGTGATATGTGTTAGTGTTCACATTTAGGACACAGCAATAACAATGTGAGTTAGTGGGCCGCACACAATTTTATCTATACCAAATGTTTATAGATGTTTGTAGAATAATTATGAGACAAATAAAATTCTAGGAGCTGTTAATTTCTAGAAGCTGGGATTTGAGTCTGATCTTGAAATATGCTGTTTCTACAGTTCATTTTTATTATCACTTGCATATATTTTATTAAATAATGTGTGTCCGTGAGGGCCTCATGTTCGACTTTCGCCTAAGGCCTCACAAAGTCTAGAGCCGCCTCTGCTCCTGGGTAATGACAGCCCCTCGCTCCTGGGTAATGACAGCCCCTGGCTCCTGGGTTATGACAGCCCCTGGCTCCTGGGTTATGACAGCCCCTGGCTCCTGGGTAATGACAGCCCCTGGCTCCTGGGTAATGACAGCCCCTGGCTCCTGGGTAATGACAGCCCCTGGCTCCTGGGTAATGACAGCCCCTGGCTCCTGGGTTATGACAACCCCTGGCTCCTGGGTTATGACAACCCCTGGCTCCTGGGTTATGACAGCCCCTGGCTCCTGGGTAATGACAGCCCCTGGCTCCTGGGTAATGACAGCCCCTGGCTCCTGGATTATGACAGCCCCTGGCTCCTGGGTTATGACAGCCCCTGGCTCCTGGATTATGACAGACCCTGGCTCTATTTTCTCTACATTTTTTTTTTAATTGTATTATTATTTTTCCGTTCTCTCACCATCTTTCCTCTGTACGTCACCACTGCATATGACAGTGATATAAATAAACACTATGCATTTCCTTCCTGTCCCGTATCTCACCCATACGAATGCTTCCTGAGTTTGTGCACGGGGGTGGGGGTGGGGTTTTTTTTTGGAAGGGGGGTGCGTGTTTTGGGCTTCTGGAGATTTTGTCATTTGGCATTTTATCATTGCCCTTTGCTGCCCTATATACCAGTGATGGTCAACCTTGGCATTGTAGGTGTTTCGGTACTACATATCCCATTTCCAAAACTGAGCACCATGGGATTCATTGTGCCCAAGCATCTGCAGTGCCAAGGTTAGCCATCACTACTATAGAGTGGTGTCATGATTTTGGACTGGTGGTGGACTATACCCCATCTCTGTCTTCCCAACTGCAAGACTGGAATGCAGTTCTGATAACGTCTAACCCCCTGTGCCTTGTCTGGGGGGCGTCACGCCAGCTGTAGAGGAACAGGGAGATTGTCTATATCTCTGGGAGAACTGTAAATTATGGGGGGGAGGGCATTTTGTGATAGTTCTGTCTTTAATCTGACGGCTGTCTGATCTTCTCTACATACTCTCTCTAATTTACCTTTAAACCTCTCATCTCTTGTCTCTGATGTTTGTTTTTGGTTTTGTAGCAATGGTTTCACACGCTGGGGCCTGGAGGGAGACCGTGTCCAATCGTTTTTCGCATTTTTAGCGTTCCTGTAGTTTTTACATTGAAAATAATTTCTAAATTCACGGACATTCCAATAGGGGCTCGGAGTGTGAGGCAGGACTGTTACTATAACGGCAAAAACAATGTTACACTTTATTTGCCAATCACTCTGCCTGTGTGATGGGCTGATCCGCAGATCACTCTGCCCATGTAATGGGATCCGCAGATCCCTCTGCCTGTGTGATGGACTGATCCGCAGATCACTCTGCCCATGTGATGGGATCCGCAGATCCCTCTGCCTGTGTGATGGACTGATCTGCAGATCAATCTGGCCCTGTGATGGGCTGATCCGCAGATCACTCTGGCCGTGTGATTGACTGATCTGCAGATCACTCTGGCCGTGTGATGGGCTGATCCGCAGATCACTCTGCCCATGTGATGGGATCCGCAGATCACTCTGCCTGTGTGATGGGCTGATCCGCAGATCACTCTGGCCGTGTGATGGGCTGATCCGCAGATCATCTGGCCGTGTGATGGGCTGATCCACAGATCACTCTGCCCATGTGATGGGATCCGCAGATCACTCTGGCCGTGTGATGGGCTGATCCGAAGATCACTCTGCCCATGTGATGAGATCCGCAGATCACTCTGCCCATGTGATGAGATCCGCAGATCACTCTGCCCATGTGATGAGATCCGCAGATCACTCTGCCCATGTGATGAGATCCGCAGATCACTCTGCCCATGTGATGAGATACGCAGATCACTCTGCCCATGTGATGGGATCCGCAGATCACTCTGGCCATGTGATGGGCTGATCCGCAGATCACTCTGCCCATGTGATGGGATCCGCAGATTTTTTTTAATCTATCAATTTGGCTGGACTTTCCCAGGCCTGATTTAACCCCACACACTCCCCATCTCCTTCAGATCTTATCTGTTAAACATTCCCCAGTGTAATAACATTTTTTTCTATGATTTCATCGACACTTCCATACGGTCCCCTGTGATCTGCCCACAAGCCAGGCGCTCATCCGTGTAGACATTGGAAGCCATTTGATGTCCCATCCAGGGTAAGATGTGCTGCAGGTTCAGACAGCTATGCACAAATACCTCTGCTGGGAACGTAACTCTCTGAGTGCCGGGGCCGTGCGGATAGGGTTGCCACTTTTTCTTAAAAAAAAACCCGGCCTTGCTACTGTCTCCATAGACTTAACATTGGCCTGATGCCAATTTTTTACCGGCCTGCGGGTAAAATACCGGCCAGGTGGCAACCCTTCGTGCGGATAGTGTTAGTAGTGACTTCCTGTGAATATTGGGCAAATGCAATCATTACAGGGCACTAAGCATTGAAACCAGGTAAAGAGAGTCAGCATACACCTGCAAACAAACTTAAACCAATGTCCTTTACCATTGAAATTGCCTTGCCAATTCCCTCTTTCATGGATAAAGCCCTTTGTATTTATCCTTTTGTAAAATACCAAGTTTATCTCCTATAAATTGATGCCCCCCCCCTCCCTCGTGTGTAATTTGGGGTCATTTTCTCTCCGAGACGCTCTACCTGGCCAGTAATTAGCCGAGAGCCATAATTAGGACCTATAACTCAGACCCTTCGTTCCCATCCGTAATTTCGCACTGTTAGCAATTCATTTGTCCCAGCTCGTCAATTATCACCCCCGGTTATTTATGAAGTGTTTAAGAGGCCGAGGTTGACTGAGATATGAGCTGATCTGTTATCGGCCCAACCTTCCCCCCCCTGCTAGTGCCTGCATGTGGGCTGAAGATGATGGGAGTTGCAGTTTTACATTTGCTGGCAACCTATTTTTATTAATAGATTATCACCATTTAAATGAATCTGCCTCCACAACCCAGTACTTGCCAGGGTGACCAGATGTCTTCCTTTAGAGGAGGGAGATATATAATGCACTGACAGTATATTATGGACAGTATAGGGGTAGTACACAAGTTCCTGTCCAATTTCTCATTACCCATAACTCATCCCTGTTTTTTCCCCCAGTGGGTCCTGTGGCTGTAACACTGACCCTAGCCCCACAGCTAGATGACCTCAAAGTCAGAGGTCACTAACCTGTACCCAGAACATCTCCCACCTTCCCTGGGAATATCCACCAGCATTAGATAATAGACTTTTATTGCTTCTTCTACTTGCGCAAGTTTTAGAGTGTCGGTATGATGTCTGAGGAAGGGGAATATGTGCGCCCATGGGGGCAAATCAGGAATACACTAAAATGTCATTATATATATATATATTTTTTTGTTTGTTTGTTTTTTGTTTTTCGTTTTTTTTTTTAATAAAAAAGACCTATTAAATTGTTTTCTGGAACATTAAACTCTGAGCCGTGTGATGGGCTGATCCGCAGATCACTCTGGCCGTGCGATGGGCTGATCCGCAGATCACTCTGCCCATGTGATGGGATCCGCAGATCACTCTGCCTGTGTGATGGGGATCCGCAGATCCCATTCTGTTTTTGTTTTTTTTTTGGTTTAATGATGAAGAGCATTCTAATTTATTTCTAAAATATTCCTAATTATTACAGTGCATTGGCCCGTGCATTGGGGTTACTCTCCGAAAAAGGCTGTGTGCTGCCTGTTTATATAACACTGACATCTTGTAGCCCCTAGCAAAACAACCGCCCCCCACCCCCCATTAAATAACTGCTATCCCCCCCCCCCCAATCTTAACTGTCATTTCTGCCTCATCCGAGGTCAAGTCACCTCCGACCCTCCCTCCCATCCTTTCCTAGGTGATGGGGAGAGGGGGCCCTGAGGAATTTAGCTCTGTAACAGCAAAGTGTTTAGACCTGTCTGGACAGGTAAGATGCCTGCCAGACCCCTAACTTACCCCATCACTGTTCCTTTCAAGGAAAATATGTTTCCATTCCTTTTTTTTTTTTTGTTATTGATATTTTACATTCCAGATTTCTGACAAATATTCTGTGACTTTCCAGATTAAATCCTCTTATTTTCATTTGTTTTATTTATTTGAAAGAGCCAACCGCGATATTTTTTTATTAACTGGAAAGTAAATACAAATTAGATCCACCCCCCACCCACCCAGTTCCTTTGTATCACTTTTCTTACAATAAAGAGAGACTTGCATGGAATCCACACTGTGATTTCAAAACTTAAAATGTTGCCAAGTTGGAAAAGTTCCCCCCCCCCCGTTCAGCTGTATTGGAGAATTTTTCCAGCTCTACTACTTTAGCCTCAAGTTTGAACTTCCCTTCTCAATCCTCTCTTTCAGGAATATAATCTTTTAAAACCTGTTGCAGATTCAATTCCTGGCAGGGTTGACTCCACCCCTTCATCTATTCAAGGTAGATAAAATGAGAGGCATTAAATGGGGTAACAGTAGCGGCCCCCCCTGAATGTCAGAGACGCTGGGATACCAGAGAAGATCTGAATGTTCCATGTTATTATTCTCCTTGGGAGAGCTGGCACCCAGCTAGTAGCCTGATCGCTGCGAATAGCGGTTAATAATTGGCAGAAAATTCCCAATAATTCTTCCCTGTCGTCTGTTCTGCAGACAGCTTCGCAGAACTTGGCGCTGGGTGAATCCACCTCTTCATCAGATAATTCATCTCCTCTTTGCCAGAACCTCATTTTATTAGATTTTTAGATCATTTGAGAAGCTCAACCTTTATTTATTTTTTAATATACTTATCGACTACCTTTTTTTTAACCCTCTGCTTCACACACATACCGTTTAAAATCCAGGGTCTCAAAGAGGCCACCCAACCGTTAGGATATCAGCAGGAGAAACCAATTCCAAATTATACAGTAACCATCTTACCCATAAAGGTAAGATGCCAGTGAGCAGTAAATGCATACCTTTACGTAAGATGCCAATGAGCAGTAAATGCGTACCTTTTGGGAAAAATGCCAGTGAGCAGTAAATGCATACCGTTGCGTAAGATGCCAATGTGCAGTAAATGCATACCTTTGTGTAAGATGCCAATGTGCAGTAAATGCATACCTTTACGTAAGATGCGAATGAGCAGGAAATGCATACCTTTACGTAAGATGCCAATGAGCAGTAAATGCATACCTTTGTGTAAGATGCCAATGAGCAGTAAATGCATACCTTTGCGTAAGATGCCAATGTGCAGTAAATGCATACCTTTGCATAAGATGCCAATGAGCAGAAAATGCATACCTTTACGTAAGATGCCAATGAGCAGAAAAGGCATACCTTTACGTAAGATGCCAATGAGCAGAAAAGGCATACCTTTGCGTGAGATGCCAATGAGCAGAAAATGCATATCTTTAAGTATGGTTGCCACCTTTCCGGTATTTTACCGGCAGGCCGGTAAAATATTGGCATCAGGCCAATGTTAAGTCTATGGGGACCCTACCAAGGCCGGTATTTTTTTGAAGAAAAGGTGGCAACCCTATCTTTAAGTAAGATGCCAATCTTAGCAGTAAATGCATACCTTTGCGTAAGATGCGAATGAGCAGGAAATGCGTACCTTTTGGGAAAGATGCCAATGAGCAGTAAATGCATACCTTTACGTAAGATGCGAATGAGCAGGAAATGCATACCTTTGCGTAAGATGCCAATGAGCAGGAAATGCATACCTTTGCGTAAGATGCCAATGAGCAGGAAATGCATACCTTTGCGTAAGATGCCAATGAGCAGTAAATGCATACCTTTGTGTAAGATGCGAATGAGCAGTAAATGCATACCTTTACGTAAGATGCCAATGAGCAGTAAATGCATACCTTTGTGTAAGATGCCAATGAGCAGGAAATGCATACCTTTGCGTAAGATGCCAATGAGCAGTAAATGCATACCTTTGTGTAAGATGCCAATGAGCAGTAAATGCATACCTTTACGTAAGATGCCAATGAGCAGTAAATGCATACCTTTGTGTAAGATGCCAATGAGCAGGAAATGCATACCTTTGTGTAAGATGCCAGTGAGCAGTAAATGCATACCTTTGCGTAAGATGCCAATGAGCAGTAAATGCATACCTTTGCACTCAGTCGATCCCTGCACACCTAAACAAAATAAATGATGTATTTAAAAGTTTCTATTATATCCCCCCCCACCCCCGTCTCGTCTTTTCTTCCAATGTTTGGAATCCCTCGGTGCTCAATGAATGAGGCCAACCCTAATAGATACTTTTACTCTATAGCTTCCCTTGTTCCCAAGAGCTTGTGACCAGGTCACCTCACAAATGAAATCCACAAAAAAACATAGAAAAAAAAAAATCTCCCTTCCCTTCTCCATGTCCCCTCTGAACCTGCGGGGGGGGGGGGGGGGGGGTCTTTTTTTTCTTTCTAGGCCTCATTCTCGCAGGTCTTCCCGAGTACCAGCCAGTGTGGCTGAGGAATTTGAGCAGCATTCCTCCACCAGCTCCATCAAATCTCCAAACAAAAGCACTAATGTACTTAGGATTGTGCAGTGATTTCTCTCTCCTTTCTGGATCCAGAGATCTGCATTCCAGACTATTATGTTATGATATTAACTCTTTCACACCTCCCCCCCCCCCCCCCCCCATAGCCCGCTCTCAAAGGGATAATCCTCCCCAGAGGAAGGTGTTACTAGTGTATACATGCCAACATTTCCTCCCTGAGATTATGGGGATTAAGTCCCCCTGCCTGCACTCTAAGGGTTTTATTCAACAGAGAATTGTCAAGGAAATTTCAAAATTTTGTCAATTGGAGATTTCAATTCTCTCTTTCATGAATAAACCCCTTGGTAATATTCGGAAGTGCTGTCTCCAGCCCTCCTGTAAAGAGTTGGCATGTTTTAAATGAAAGATAATATCTATTGGCACCAGAAACAAGATACAAGTACATGGGATATTCATATCTCAGACATGTGTCGCAGATCTCACAAAGGTCATACAAACTACCAGCAGGGGGGGTCAGGTCTGATGTACCATTAGACACCCCCCTGCTTCTCATTATAAAAAAAAAAAAAATTATTCCTGACCAGAGCTTTGTGGTCTTCAATCTATAGAGCAAGGGATCTATAAATGTGAATCATCTCTAACAAAACATTGTATCAGGGTCAAATAAGTGGCCCATGTTATCACAGATTGACCAGATCCCACCCAAGATTGCATGCCAATGCATAGCTCAAGGGATTTAGGGGCCAATGTTCTACAGGGGACCAGTTACCAACGGAATGTGGCTGTTTAATGCTCCACCTGTAGAACCGTCCCCTGGATTTTCTTTTTTAAGAAGGAAGGGGGGGCTTTGGTTACACCTCTACTGTACAACGCTTTGCATTACAAGATGTGGGTGCAGGTAGGCATTTGGCGATGATTGATTGCAGAGTCCGGATTGATTTCACAGGCACTTTACCTGTCCCCTAGAGGGGACATATCATTGTCTGGCTCCGAAATCTCCGTTCTACTGTCAGGTAAACTGTTTTACCCCGTGGTGTATCTTTTGAAGAGCGAGGGAGCTTGAGTAACAAGCGTCTGTGGGTATTGACAGCCAGAGACAGACAAATCATTTTGATGGGTAGCGCAGAGAAAAAAAAGTGACAGAATATTTTTTTTTTTTTTTTTTTTAACAATTGACAAAAATTCAATGTTGCTTCTTAACGTCTGGTTGGAAGCTGTATTGGAGAGGAAGATACAAGGGACTGGATTTACCGTGCACGTAGAGAATAAAAAATGATTAAAAAATGATCTATACATCGTGATAGCAAAATTACAGCAAATGTCGAAATTAGGAGAAAAATGTGTTTTAAACGTGTCTTGTGGTGTCTGCTGCTTATGACATCACCTGGAGCTCCATATGCAAATGAGCTGTTTTTCAATGGGGAATGTGTAATCTGCATACTGGGCATTTTTCTCCTAATTTAGGCATTTGATTTGCAGTTTTGCTAATACAATGTATAGATCGTTTTTATTTCAATAGAAGCAATGTTTAGGTGATACAGTCCCTTTCATGTTTTAACTGTGAAGGGAGAGAATATTTTTTTTTTTAAAGGATGAAAAATGGTCTGTACATTGTGTTAGCAGAACTGAAAGGTCTTTGCCTGGTCTTTGCCAATTGATGGAGTAGCATTGTGTGCTGACAGACCACCTCTCTCCGTCAGTGGTGGATGAGCACGTCAGTCATGATGTACACAGCCAATAGCAGGAGAGGTGATGAGTAAAAAGAAAATACTGAACAGGGCTCCTAGGAACCTTGCCGAAGAGCTCTTTTAATCCGACAGAAGTAGGCTTCTGCCTAATTACTAAAGTGGTCTATAAGAGAGATGCCTCCCTGCTGACAGAAGACCAAACCATCTTGTACCTCCCAACGTTTCAAATGTCCAAAGAGGGACACATTTTTTGGTTTGTGTGTGTGCGGATGGCTGAAGGTGTGGCTCTGGGAACTTTTTCAGAGACTTAATGGCCAATAGGTATCTATTTATGTCATATAGAACAAGAATTCAGTATGGCATTTACACAAATTAATATAAAATCACATTTACTGCAGTTTAAAGTCACTTTATTGGGAGTTTTATTGCTGTGGAGTCTGTGACCCACTCATACAATCCCAAACATTCTGAGCCCCCAGAAAAAGAGGGACAATAGAGGAGGAAAGAGGGACAGGGGGATTTGGGATTTGCAACATAGGGACTGTCCCTCCTGAATAGAGCCACCTGGTTGATATACTATGGCCTGACTGCTGCCACGGATTGCAGAAGGATCCACCTTTTTAAAAATAAATTATAATGTTCCCAATGGGACCCTTCTAAGAGGAGGAACATTTAGATTAAGTCGTTACAATTTTACAGAAAGAAACTCTGTTTAAACCCACTTATTCCCTGTATGTTACAACGTATGTTTTGGTATAAGTGAAATATACTTATTTTTACTTTAAAACAATTTAAAGTTCTCATGTAATTTTACATTGGAAATAATTTCACCGGGGGTTTTAAATTCACTGATATTCCAATAAGGAGGGGATTCTAAATTCACTAACATTCCAATAAGGAGGCCGCTAGAGCAACAGCATTAACTCAGATGTTACATGTAGTTTTTAGGAGATGGGAAGTGTTGAAGATCCAGCACAACATTAGTGGAACTGCCCCTTTAAATGGTCACCCTATATATTAACCATTATATCCCTGTTCTGGATAAGCTTCTGTTACAAATGCTGATCTAATGTCAGCTTCTACAACAGATACAGAGTTCCTGGTCTACAGCTGCAGAAACCCACATCACTTAGGCGAAGGGGGGTTGAACTTTTCAGATAAACAATTAGTTGGAGAAATCTAACCCCCTCCAGAGAAGCAAACTGATAATATCAGTACAGCAGGAAAGGGAACAGATGGTAAGGGGGGAAATGTAATGAGTTTGAAAGGGGTGAAAGAAAAAAAAAAAACACCAAATGGTCAGGCAAAGTGAGAGCCTCTAGGCCTGTTTTGTTTCATCCCAAGAAACTTCAAACCAAAACCTCTGCCAGGAAAACACCCACCCTTTTTAGTTTGAGAACAATGTTTTGGTGTCAGCGATGGGATCCAGCAGGCACATACTCTTAATTCATTGCTGATGATTATCAGCAGTATTCCGACAATTGCAAGGTTGATGCCAGACTAGATGTACCCACATTAAAATGTCTGCTGCAGTCAGAGAGCGAGTGATGTCACAGGCTACCGCAGGGGAGAGGGAGCCTCCTGTTCCCCCCCTCCCTCCCTGATGGCATTGCAATAGAACTCCCATTATCCTCAGGCAGTGAGAGAGCGTTGGTGCGCCAGCTTTCTAGTTTGTTAAACTGCTCGACCTCTTTAGAAGGGAGTTGTGTATCTCCGGTTGACCGCAGGGTGGCCTTCTTTTGGACATCCTGTGATGACTCGTTGGCAGTAGTGTATCTTCCACAAGGCAAACAAGGCACTCGCCTAGGGCGTCTCTTTGCCAGAGGGTGTTAAAACGCACCTGATGCTTCAAACATTTTCGCTCCCTCCCCCACCGTTCGGCAAGCTTTAGCTGCTTCCAATTAATCGGGGTGATGGGGGCAGTGGTGTATCTTGGTTTTGTGCTGCCCATGGCAGATAAAGTTCGGGCACCCCCCACACCCATGTTGCACACCTACAACATGCCCCATCACCCACATTGCACACACATAAAAATGCCCAATCACCACATTACATGCCCCCATCACCCACATTGCATACACACTATATGCCTCATCACCCCCATTACATTCCACCATCACCCCGATTAATTGCTGAACGGTGGGGGAGGGAGCAAAAATGTTTGAAGCACCAGAAGTGCGCTTTAACACCCCCTGGCAAAGTGTCGCCCCCTGGCAAAGTGCCGCCCTAGGCGAGTGCCTTGTTTGCCTTGTGGAAGATACACTACTGGATGGGGGCATGTAATGGGGGTGATGGGGGCATGTAATGGATGTGGTGGCGGTTTGAAATGAGGGTAATCGTGGCATGTAAAGGGGCATTTAGTGTGTATGCAATGTGGGTGATGGGGGCATGTAATGTGGTGATTGGGCATTTAGAGTGTGTGCAATGTGGGTGATGGGGGCATGTAATGGGGTGATTGGGCATTTAGTGTGTGTGCAATGTGGGTGATGGGGCATGTAATGGGGTGATTGGGCATTTAATGTGTGTGCAATGTGGGTGATGGGGCTTGTCGTGGGTGTGCAACGTGGGTGAGGGGGGTGCCTGAATTCTGTCTGCCTAGGGCAGCACAAAACCAAGATACACCACTGCTCGTTGGTCTCCATGCCCCAGACCTGTGTCTAATCCTCACCTTCTCTTCCCACAAACACACAGCGACCAGACTTATTAACTGACTCCGTTTCCTTCTCCAAATTACATAATAGAGGATGAAAGGTCACCATTTAAGCTGCCACTTTGGAAGCCCCGGAAGGAGGAGAGTGCAGTATGGTGACCATATGTCCCAAATCCTGGATGCTTCCCACAATGAGATTGTACAAATAAGCATATGCCTCTCACCTCCTTGTCCCAGATGCCAGGGGATGCTTTACTACAGAGCCCTGGAGGGGACCGAGGATAAAATTCCCGAATTTGACATCAAGAGTTTTTTTGTTTTTTTTATTCACGAAAGAGGGAATTGACAAATTCAAATGTAGACGAGCTGGAGAAATCCTCCAATTCAACTGAAGTTCCCTTGGCAATTCCCTCTTTCATGTATTAAGAGTAGGACATTCTCAAACAAATGTCAATGAATCTATGTATATCACTAGTATATTGAATATGCGGCTCTCGGTTGGGTTTTCGTGTCCAGGTTTTTTTTCCTTAGTATATGTGTGCGCTGAATCTTTTTGCAAGGGTTATATGGCTTGTGGGACCCAAAGTGAAGATCTGTAAAAATGAACAAGAGGATTTTGTAAAGTTCTTTCCCAGAATCCCCTGCTCCCGTGGCTGCATTGCTTTTGGGTATTCCGTGGCCTTATCCACTTAAGAACTAGTTCAGAAGGGGTTGAAAAAAGCACCGGATTTTGCCAAACTTCGACTCATCAGATGGGCAGATTAAAGATGAAATGGGCGAAAACATGACAACAAGTGTTTGAAAAAGTCCAAGAGCTTTTTTTGTTTTGTTTTGTCTGCTAGATCTGAATCCCCGAGGAGGGAAGCCTTTATCTCATTCAGTTCAGTGTGTTTACATTTTGTAATGTCTGCTGTGGATCACAAACGTCACCAGCTAATAATCACAGACAATGCTGTCCATCCATTTAGAACTAGATAATCACACCTGCCATATCAGAGAGAGGGTGATTTCTCCCTAATTCCCCCCTTATTAATCAGCCCCTGGATGGCTGAGCGTCATGGGAGTATTAGAATACAATATTCGTTGCCTTATCTGATCAGAGCTGGGTCCGCGCTTGTTTGGGATGCAAGGTAGGGAGAGGGTTAATCCATCTGCTTCAGTACTCCTAAGATGCCTAACTACAAGGGGTGGGGAAGGACCTGGCAGAGGTATGTCCCCCCTGCCCCAGGGCCAGGCATATTTGGGCACATTTGTTGAAATGTCCTTTCCAGGCCGGAGGGAGCTGGAACGCCTTGCAAAGTAATTTTCAATCTTGGCCCTTGTGATACACAATAGGACACAGGATAAATAAATACTTTTTATTTTCATTATTAATTATAATTTAACCTCTTTGCTGCCAAGAATCTTACACCTCCTGCTTTCACAAGAAGGATTTTACAATTTGCCAAGGGGATCACAAGATGAATTTACTTTTTATATAGATCGCTCTTCACTCCCCCCCCCCCCCCCTTAATGACACTCTATTACCTCAGATCCATAAATATGGAGGGGGAGAGAGAGGCTGTGAAGGTAGAGACCTTGATGGACCCTGCTCTCACAAAAGTGCATCCTATAGGGTCTACGTATATAGCCCATAATACATCAATCCTGATGTTCTAACCCCAGCCAGAGCCTGATCTGAGGAAGATAGCTGCCTGGCCTGTGCACTGGGGGTCCAAGGGCCATTGTTTCCCTGTCCCCCTTGCCAAAACGGTTATATATATATATATATTAATATTATAAAATTTTTTTACTGATAAGGCCAAAAAACACATAGCCCTCTAAGAGATGCTCATAGGTTCAGAGCAGATTTTGGTCCACAGATATCCCAGCTATAACGAAGTCCCGGATACTTCAGTCTGGCTGATAAATCCCACCCTCCCCGGGGCTCAGGGGATTTCAGGACAGACATTGCTGCACACAGAACCCATTTTTAGATGTGTTAATTGAGGATCCTGTCATAAAGCCATTTTATTTTTAAGGAAAGAAAGTTTTATTGTGTAAGAGTTTGGCTTGCGGACCCCCCTTTATTCTCAGCCCTTATATGGAGATACGTGGTGATGAACACTGGGGGTTTTATAATGTGCTATGTAAAGAGGAATCACACGGCTTTAATGACCTGACGCGTCTCACACATGGCGCGTGCGAGGCTATGGTGAGCACTGTCACTCTGGTTGGAGGTCTGTGGAGTTTAACGACTCTTAAAGACTGCTAGAAGTGGCCCTCTCCTTGCTGTACTGTTTTAAATACTCCAATATTACGTATAAGACCACCTTCTGCAAATTCATATCCCTGATCTGCTCCTACAGGCTCCAGTCCTACAGGTCGACCCCCCGGCCTGTTCCTACAAGCTCCCCTCTTACAGGTCGTCCCCCCAGCCTGCTCCTACATTTTCATCCCCCTGACCTTCTCCTACAGGTCGCCCCCCTGACCAGATCCTACAGGTCATCCCCTGGCCTGCTCCTACAGGTCACCTCCCGCCATGCTCCTAAGGTTGTCCCCATGGCCTGCTCCTACAGGTCGTCCCCCTGGCCTGCTCCTACAGGTCACCTCCCGTCCTGCTCCAACAGGTTGTCCCCATGGCCTGCTCCTACAGGTCACCTCCCGTCCTGCTCCAACAGGTTGTCCCCATGGCCTGCTCCTACAGGTCACCTCCCGTCCTGCTCCTACAGGTCGTCCCCCTGGCCTGCTCCTACAGGTCACCTCCCGTCCTGCTCCAACAGGTTGTCCCCATGGCCTGCTCCTACAGGTCACCTCCCGTCCTGCTCCAACAGGTTGTCCCCATGGCCTGCTCCTACAGGTCACCTCCCGTCCTGCTCCAACAGGTCGTCACCCTGGCCTGCTCCTACAGGTCACCTTCCGTCCTGCTCCAACAGGTTGTCCCCATGGCCTGCTCATTCAGGTCACCTCCCGTCCTGCTCCTACAGGTTGTCCCCTGGCCTGCTCATTCAGGTCACCTCCCATCCTGCTCCTACAAGTCACTCCCTGATAGCGCTCCTATAGCTTTACTAGCACTGGTCTGTACAATGATACATACAGAATAGGAACACATTGTGGTATGTGTTACAGTTTGTTTAGCTCAGAGATTAAGATCCTTTTGCTAACGTGCTTCTTCTTGTGTATTCACAGCTCTGAAAAGGTCCTTCGACATTGATGATGTAGATGACACTCCAGTGTTCTCACCGACTTCTCCGCTCAGTTCTCCGTTTAGTCCCAGCCAAGCTACAGTAATCCGAGCCAGCAATGGAGAGAGCCGAGTGTCTGCTGGATCCCACCAGCCCCTCTACCAGTCCCGGATAAGTATAAGTTCCAGCTGCAGCCCGGCCCAAAGTCCCGTCCTCAAGAGTCGAATCACCAGTAGTTTATCTTTCAACCGTGGGATGACGCAGATGGCCAAGAGCAACGGCAACTCAAACCAAAGTCTCACTCGAGTGTCATCTTTCCAAACGCGTCTCAACCCCAGTGGTTTCTCTTCTTCTGGACATGGTAGTGACAGCGAGAGTCTTCACAGTTCCACCTCCAGCTTGGAGTGCCCATCCGCCACCAAGCCTTTTCCCCAACTGCGCCCGACACCGGCTCCGGTAAGCCAGCATGGCTCTGTGATCCCACTGTCCAACGCGCCCATCCCTATGCTGAAGAAATTCTCCTCACATGGCAACGTGTTTCATTCGGAGATTGAACGGCCAGGGGTACGTATTGTTCCGGTGGCCACCACCAACCACAACTCTTTGCCGTCCTTGGACTTGCATATCGCGGAGGACCAAGTTCCAGACCTGGTGCCTTCTCCAGATGCAGGATATCCACCGTCGGAAGGATGGAGCTCCCCTACTGAAGCATATAAGCGTCCTTTGTCCAGAAGTAGCAAATCCATCAGCAGGGAGCCCTCGTTTTCCTCGTCCTCGGCATCTTCCTCGCCACCAGCTGATGCTCCAATCAACTGTACCCCTTCTCCACCTCCTGTATTTGGTCCTCTGCAGCCAGCCACTCTTCAGAAATTCCCGGTTAGCTTCCAAGGCTCATTAGGGAAATCGTCTAACGGTCCTGGCTCTGAACAGATTAACCGACCCTTACCGAGGTCGCAGCTGAGAGTCAACCTCAACTCAATACCCGGCCAAGCTCCTCATGTGACGAGGGAGAAAACCGAAGTTCCTGCCAAGGGGCAACTGCCGGTGGCATCTGTAAGTAGGATACAAGCGGGTTTCAGCCCTCAAATGTCACCTTTCTCAAGTCCTCGCATGAGCACACAATTACCCCAAAACGAACATGTTTCCCATGTCGAGTCAAGACTTGTTCAACCTGTGAAACAAGCCGAGACTTCACCCTCTACTGATAGGCTTCGATCCATGATGCAAAGGGCCAACTCTTTTGGTAAGGGAGACGGTGCTCCTTTCCAAATCCCATGCCTCAGAGAAATCCCAGCTAGTCAGAAGCTACAGGGTCACATGGCTGACGCTTCCAAAAATGGCCAAGAAGCCGTTCCGTACAGGAAGGCATCGCTCCCCGCTAGGATTCAAGGGCCTTCTCCTCCCGCATCTATACCCTGTACTCAAGACCCTCTACAAAACAAGAGTGTCTCGGAAGAATCCAGAAACTATATTCCTCCTCTTACTCAATCACTAGAGAAGGAACATCCAAGTGAAATACCAACGGGAACTAAAGGAGTCCCTCCGGATCGAGAGGGTCTAGTTTTGTCAAAATGCACAGAAGACTTGGAACCGAAAAAGTCACAAGCTACAGATTCCAGACTTGAAGGTAAGACAATAAACGAGTTTTATTATTTTGTAGGTCTACTGTACCCCCCCCAGCATTGAAGGGTCCAGTAATTAGAATGTAGAATCTGTCTAGGATTAAGAGGTGTGAAGGGGATAACTCTTTTTAAGGGAAGTGTATCAAATTCCACAACTGACCGAGATGGAGAGTTTCTACAAAATATATTATATGTGATGGGGGTTGTGGGTTTTTTGGGGAGGTGGATCGGTGGCTAGCACCAGAATTCCACCATAGACCTAAAGAAAGACCAAGTTCCAATAAGATTTAATACTTAGAACCGGAAGATACTGGGCAGATGAGACATTCTGGATTCTCTACAGCCATCAAACTCTACATTTCTAAACTAATGGATCCCACCTCCAATCTTCAAGATGGCATCGCTGGTTTTTCAGTTCCTGTGGCCAAATGTTGTTTTTTTTTTTGTACCTTTGCCAACTTCCATCTT
The DNA here is from genome assembly GCA_036172795.1 of Pelodytes ibericus. NCBI lineage: Eukaryota > Metazoa > Chordata > Amphibia > Anura > Pelodytidae > Pelodytes > Pelodytes ibericus. Next base: position 6,503,390 of record CM069860.1, on the reverse strand, counting down.
CTCAATTTATCATAAATCAGGGCAATGAACCAGCCTCCCACTAAGGGGGCTGCCAGCTTTTAGGGACAAGCAGGAACCTGCTATGTTTTGCACAGCCCAGTTGAGATAGGGCCTCATTCCCCTGATTTATTTTGTTTGAAATCACAGCCCTCCCTGGCGTGCAAATGGTTAATTTGCAACAAATTCTGCAGCTTTTAAAGAATTTTTATTTACTTATTTAGTTATTTTCTTTCTTATTTATTTCTGCCTGGGGAACAGTAACCTTTTATGAGTGGGAAAGAAGCCAGCTATGTTTTGTAGACCTTTCCTGACTTAACACAGAGAGTTGTGCAGTCTGAGGGCTCCGCAGAAAATGACAGAGCTCGGTAAAACGTGGAGCTCTGTGGCTTTTTGAACCCTTAATAGAGGTCATTTGCTGTTGGGATTGTACTTTCCTGCTTCCCTTCTTTTGTAATATTTATTTATTTATTTGTGATGGATTTTGGAGCAAGCAAATATTTATATACGTTAGAATGAGGAGTTCGAGGAGAGATTCTGGCGCAAACGAATGGAATGTTCCTGCCGAAGCTTCCATTTTTAGAACTTTGCCTCCGAATTCCGGGCAAGGCTCTAAATGTTTCACAGTCACCATGGAAACCAATAGAATGTTCCTGCTGAAGCTTCCATTGTTAGAACTTTGCCCCAGAATTCCGGGCAAGGCTCTAAATGTTTCACAGTCACCATGGAAACCAATAGAATGTTCCTGCCGAAGCTTCCATTTTTAGAACTTTGCCCCAGAATTCCGGGCAAGTCTCTCAATGTTTCACAGTCACCGTGGAAACCAATAGAATGTTCCTGCCGAAGCTTCCATTTTTAGAACTTTGCCCCAGAAGTCCGGGCAAGGCTCTAAATGTTTCACAGTCACCATGGAAACCAATAGAATGTTCCTGCTGAAGCTTCCATTTTTAGAACTGTGCCCCAGAATTCCGGGCAAGGCTCTAAATGTTTCACAGTCACCGTGGAAACCAATAGAATGTTCCTGCTGAAGCTTCCATTTTTAGAACGTTGCCCCAGTTTTGGCCTTTAATATGCGTTTTTCTGACTAGTTTCCTCTCTGACACCACAGGAACTGCAGTATTCTGAAGATAGTTCAGGATTTATGGGAAGAGGGTCCGTCTTGAAATAAGCTATGCATTCAGTGGAGTCAGGAATAATTCTGAGCAGCATGTAGTGATTTTGTGAGAAAGAGGCAGGCGACGGATCTGATTTGCAAAGAACACAATACGCGAGATTTATTAAAGTGATATTCCTCTGAAGAAAACGCAAATTTTTCGCTGATTTAAAGGGGTAGATCCACCTGTCCATATTTGTTTTTTCTTCATATAACTCTTCCTATCTGAAAGCGTAACAGAGTTCTTATAGTCCCGCCTATCTCTCCAAGCCCCGCCTTATTGGAATGTCCGTGAATTTAGAAGCCCCGGTGAAATTTGTTTGAGTGTAAAACTACAGGAGAGCTGTGCATTGTATTAAAGTAAAAATAAGCGCATTTCATGCATATTAGAAAGATATGCAACCTGCAGAAAGGCTCTTTGGCCGTCAGAACTGATTCAGATATTCTGGATACCACTTCTTTTTTGGCCTTTTATGGTCACCGACCGTATGTCAGGAATCCAAACAAATGAAGATGGGATCACTGTAGCCCAGTCTGGTGTCCTTATAATACATATAATAACTCTGTTATGGATTTGTTCTCCGCAATGTGAAGGGCTACCGACGGTGGGTGGGTTGGTACTCCGAGGCTCGTCTCAACCTGTCTGTTAAGAGAACAACAGTTGGATGTTCTCCCAGTATTTGGGAAAGAGAGGGAGGGAGGGTGAGGTATTTCATCTGTCTTCTGACCCCCCCCCCCCCTCTCTGATTCCCTCCTCCCTCTATGCTTGGCACAATGAGGCGACCCCTACTTTAGAATGCCTGTGAGTAGGATGGAGAATGAGTGCAAGTGAGGGGGGGGGGGGGGGGAGTAAGGGAACAGGCTGGATGCCAAGGTGATTTTTTTTCTCTTTTCTTCAGTCTCCTTTATGCTGACAGTCTGCTTCTTTACCTACCTGAGAAACAGATGTTTGCAGAAAGGAAGGTGGGGAGAGGCCGCGATGCAAGAAAAACTACTGCATTTTTAGGAAAAATGTGGAAAAGGTGGTGTATTAATGGGTGATATGGTCCCTTTGACTGTCTGGCGCTATGTATGATCACATTCTCTGCTCTCTCTCTATTCTGTGACTGTCTGGCGCTATCTATGATCACATTCTCTGCTCTCTCTATTCTGTGACTGTCTGGCGCTATCTATGATCACATTCTCTGCTCTCTCTCTATTCTGTGACTGTCTGGCGCTATGTATGATCACATTCTCTGCTCTCTTTCTATTCTGTGACTGTCTGGCGCTATGTATGATCACATTCTCTGCTCTCTCTCTATTCTGTGACTGTCTGGCGCTGGGTATGATCACATTCTCTGCTCTCTCTCTATTCTGTGACTGTCTGGCGCTATGTACGATCACATTCTCTGCTCTCTCTCTATTCTGTGACTGTCTGGCGCTATGTATGATCACATTCTCTGCTCTCTCTCTTTTCTGTGACTGTCTGGTGCAATGTATGATCACATTCTCTGCTCTCTCTCTATTCTGTGACTGTCTGGCGCTATGTATGATCACATTCTCTGCTCTCTCTCTTTTCTGTGACTGTCTGGCGCTGGGTATGATCAAATTCTCTGCTCTCTCTTTTCTTTGACTGTCTGGTGCTATGTATGATCACATTCTTTGCTCTCTCTCTATTCTGTGACTGTCTGGCTCTGGGTATGATCACATTCTCTGCTCTCTCTCTTTTCTGTGACTGTCTGGCGCTATGTATGATCAAATTCTCTGCTCTCTCTTTTCTTTGACTGTCTGGCGCTATGTATGATCACATTCTTTGCTCTCTCTCTATTCTGTGACTGTCTGGCGCTATGTACGATCACATTCTCTGCTCTCTCTCTATTCTGTAACTGTCTGGCGCTACGTATGATCACATTCTCTGCTCTCTCTATTCTGTGACTGTCTGGCTCTATGTACGATCACATTCTCTGCTCTCTCTCTATTCTGTGACTGTCTGGCGCTATGTATGATCACATTCTCTACTCTCTCTCTATTCCGTGACTGTCTGGTGCAATGTACGATCACATTCTCTGCTCTCTCTCTATTCTGTGACTGTCTGGTGCAATGTATGATCACATTCTCTGCTCTCTCTCTATTCTGTGACTGTCTGGCGCTATGTATGATCACATTCTCTGCTCTCTCTCTATTCTGTGACTGTCTGGCGCTATGTATGATCACATTCTTTGCTCTCTCTCTATTCCGTGACTGTCTGGTGCAATGTATGATCACATTCTCTGCTCTCTTTCTATTCTGTGACTGTCTGGCGCTGCGTATGATCACATTCTCTGCTCTCTCTCTATGCTGTGACTGTCTGGCGCTATGTATGATCACATTCTCTACTCTCGCTCTATGCTGTGACTGTCTGGCGCTATGTATGATCACATTCTCTGCTCTCTCTCTATTCTGTGACTGTCTGGCGCTATCTATGATCACATTCTCTGCTCTCTCTCTATTCTGTGACTGTCTGGCGCTATGTATGATCACATTCTCTACTCTCGCTCTATGCTGTGACTGTCTGACGCTATGTATGATCACATTCTCTACTCTCTCTCTCTATTCTGTGACTGTCTGGCGCTATGTATGATCACATTCTCTACTCTCGCTCTAAGCTGTGACTGTCTGGCGCTATGTATGATCACATTCTCTGCTCTCTCTCTATGCTGTGACTGTCTGGCGCTATGTACGATCACATTCTCTACTCTCGCTCTATGCTGTGACTGTCTGGCGCTATGTATGATCACATTCTCTGCTCTCGCTCTATGCTGTGACTGTCTGGCGCTATGTATGATCACATTCTTTGCTCTCTCTCTATTCTGTGACTGTCTGGCGCTATGTATGATCACATTCTCTACTCTCGCTCTATGCTGTGACTGTCTGGCGCTATGTATGATCACATTCTCTGCTCTCTCTCTATGCTGTGACTGTCTGGCGCTATGTACGATCACATTCTCTACTCTCGCTCTATGCTGTGACTGTCTGGCACTATGTATGATCACATTCTCTACTCTCGCTCTATGCTGTGACTGTCTGGCGCTATGTATGATCACATTCTTTGCTCTCTCTCTATTCTGTGACTGTCTGGCGCTATGTATGATCACATTCTCTGCTCTCTCTCTATGCTGTGACTGTCTGGCACTATGTACGATCACATTCTCTACTCTCGCTCTATGCTGTGACTGTCTGGCGCTATGTATGATCACATTCTCTACTCTCTCTCTCTATTCTTTGGATGTCTGATGGAAGCAGTGTCACATCGCCCAGGGTTTCCAGTCCATAATCTGCGTGTAACGTACAAATCTCAGTCGCTAAGTTTCCGCTGTTTATTATCACTGGGGATTTGGGGATTGGTTTACTTAAATGAGAAGACCCCCATCTCCCCCCCCAGTACAGCTGTATAAACATGTACTCCACTTATTACATGTCACACCGCACACAATCACATGGCCTGGGTATTGTTCTGCCGCCTTGCAAAGCATTCTGGGGGAATACCACACACTCTTTGAACATTGAAACCTCTGCAAACGCCCCCTCTGACCCCGTCATTCCTCTCATTCCCCTCTCTTCCCAGGGAGAAGGGATAAAGCTGGGTGTGATGAGGGCAATTAGCACAAAAGGTGAGCCCCCCCCCCCCCCCCCCCCCGCTTGCAGAAAGGGAAAGCGCTACCGGAGCGTCTGTGGCAGATGTTTCAAGGTGTGTACCCAGGTGCCAGCCAAGGAGCTGTCACTCTCTGCACCCGCCCCCCCAAAAACACTGATAAATGAACCTTATAAATGACACCTGGTTTGTAGGAAATACAATTTTTTTTCTTTATAATGTGTTTGTTTTTTTTAAATGTTTTTTTTATTTTATTTAACTTTTTATAAATAACCTGGCAGCTAATGCTGAACTACAAGTCCCATCATGCTCAGGGAGCTAACTTTGAATCATGGGAATTGTAGTTCTGCTACAGATGGGGGGGATAATGCAGTCACCTTGGCCTGTTCTAGCTCAGAGTGAATCCGTAATCCCCCTTTTTGCTGGTTACCTGCCCCTCTCACCCACTAATAATAATAAATGGAGCAGATCTTGGCACAGAGTTGAGACAAGCAGAAGGAAAATTACTGAGTGCTTGATAGATGGGGTGAGACGGATCAGACTATAAAATTAGGAATTTGGGGAGTACCAAGAGAGGGGCGGAGGGTAACACTGTGTGTTTACCACGTCTCAGGATCGGACCCCATCTATAGGGCCCAAACTGACGGGCACACCTGTTCGCAAGCAAAATATCCCTGCAAGCGGATCTGTTAGTTACAACTCTAAAGGAGTGGATGCCGAGGAAAGAGGTCGGTTTAGACATCATTTAGGGGGTCAGTCCCATCTACAGTGTCAAAAAGAGTTCTTCAACTCATAAAAAAATGGAATATAAAGTGTTAATGCTGTTGCTCTAGCAACAGTCCTGCCTATTTCTCCAAGCCCCGCCTTATTGGAATGTCAGGGAATTTAGAAGCCCCTCCTTATTGGAATGTCAGGGAATTTAGAAGCCCCTCCTTATTGGAATGTCAGTGAATTTAGAAGCCCCTCCTTATTGGAATGTCACTGAATTTAGAAGCCCCGCCTTATTAGAATGTCCGTGAATTTAGAAGCCCCGCCTTATTGTAATGTCAGGGAATTTAGAAGCCCTGCCTTATTGGAATGTCAGGGAATTTAGAAGCCCCGCCTTATTAGAATGTCCGTGAATTTAGAAGCCCCGCCTTATTGTAATGTCAGGGAATTTAGAAGCCCTGCCTTATTGGAATGTCAGGGAATTTAGAAGCCCCGCCTTACTGGAACGTCAGTAAATTTAGAAGCCCCTCCTTAATGTAATGTCACTGAATTTAGAAGCCCCGCCTTATTGGAATGTCAGGGAATTTAGAAGCCCCGCCTTATTGGAATGTCAGGGAATTTAGAAGCCCTGCCTTATTGGAATGTCAGGGAATTTAGAAGCCCCGCCTTACTGGAACGTCAGTAAATTTAGAAGCCCCTCCTTAATGTAATGTCACTGAATTTAGAAGCCCCGCCTTATTGGAATGTCAGGGAATTTAGAAGCCCCGCCTTATTGGAATGTCAGGGAATTTAGAAGCCCCGCCTTATTGGAATGTCAGGGAATTTAGAAGCCCCTCCTTATTGGAATGTCAGTGAATTTAGAAGCCCCGCCTTATTGGAATGTCAATGAATTTAGAAGCCCCGCCTTATTGGAATGTCCGTGAATTTAGAAGCCCCGCCTTATTGGAATGTCAGTGAATTTAGAAGCCCCGCCTTATTGGAATGTTAGTGAATTTAGAAGCCCCGGTGAAATTATTTTCAATGTAAAACTACAGGAGACCTGTACATGGTTTTAAGGTAAATATAAGCGCATGTTACATGCTCAGGAGAGTGCTTTGCGAGTGAGAGCGACAGGCGTGTTCGTGATGTAAGGGCAGACAGGCGGGGCAGGTCAGGAAAGGGTAACATTTTATTTTCCATAGACCTAGAAATGTAATAAATGGGAGAGATGTGCCCCTCACACATGGGTCGGAGCCAAGACAGATAAAACACATTATTAGTTCTGGATCCGACGCCCAGTGATGGCTTCGCGTGATAAATGTTCCTTGATTGAATAAGATTTTGTTTAAGCCGTGGATTGGGTCGTGGGGTGAAAGTCCCGTGAAATGATTGCCAGCTGGGGGGAGGTTTAACCCTATCATAGCTGGAGAAATCCAACTGGCAGCCTACTGAGGTCTGCCTGCTGCATTCAGCTAACAAGCACGCGGTCCATTAACCAGGAAAAAGAGGGATGCTCAGGTTTTATAGGAGCGAATGACACACTCACATACTGCACATTACTGTAATACACTCACACACTGCACATTACTGTAATACACTCACACACTGCACATTACTGTGATACACTCACACACTGCACATTACTGTGATACACTCACACGCTGCACATTACTGTGATACACTCACACACTGCCCATTACTGTGATACACTCACACACTGCACATTACTGTGATACACTCACACACTGCACATTACTGTGATACACTCACATACTGCACATTACTGTAATACACTCACACACTGCACATTACTGTAATACACTCACATACTGCACATTACTGTGATACACTCACACACTGCACATTACTGTGATACACTCACACACTGCACATTACTGTGATACACTCACACACTGCACATTACTGTGATACACACACACTGCACATTACTGTGATACACTCACACGCTACACATTACTGTGATACACTCACACGCTACACATTACTGTGATACACTCACACACTGCACATTACTGTGATACACTCACACACTGCACATTACTGTGATACACTCACACACTGCACATTACTGAGATACACTCACACACTGCCCATTACTGTGATACACTCACACACTGCACATTACTGTGATACACTCACACACTGCACATTACTGTGATACACTCACACCCTGCACATTACTGTAATACACTCACACGCTGCACATTACTGTGATACACTCACACACTGCACATTACTGTGATACACTCACACACTGCACATTACTGAGATACACTCACACACTGCCCATTACTGTGATACACTCACACGCTGCACATTACTGTGATACACTCACACACTGCACATTACTGTGATACACTCACACACTGCACATTACTGTGAGTTTTATTGCTGTGGAGTCTGTGATACACTCACACACTGCACATTACTGTGAGTTTTATTGCTGTGGAGTCTGTGATACACTCACACGCAGCACATTACTGTGAGTTTTATTGAAGTGGAGTCTGTGATACACTCACACACTGCACATTACTGTGAGTTTTATTGCTGTGGAGTCTGTGATACACTCACACACGCTGCACATTACTGTGAGTTTTATTGCTGTGGGGTCTGTGATACACTCACACACTGCACATTACTGTGAGTGTTATTGCTGTGGAGTCTGTGATACACTCACACGCCGCACATTACTGGGAGTTTTATTGCTGTGGAGTCTGTGATACACTCACACGCCGCACATTACTGGGAGTTTTATTGCTGTGGAGTCTGTGATACACTCACACACGCTGCACATTACTGTGAGTTTTATTGCTGTGGGGTCTGTGATACACTCACACACTGCACATTACTGTGAGTGTTATTGCTGTGGAGTCTGTGATACACTCACACGCCGCTCATTACTGGGAGTTTTATTGCTGTGGAGTCTGTGATACACTCACACGCAGCGCATTACTGTGAGTTTTATTGCTGTGGAGTCTGTGATACACTCACACGCTGCACATTACTGTGAGTATTATTGCTGTGGAGTCTGTGATACACTCACACACTGCCCAATACTGTGAGTGTTATTGCTGTGGAGTCTGTGATACACTTACACACTGCACATTACTGTGAGTTTTATTGCTGTGGAGTCTCTGATACACTCACACGCAGCGCATTACTGGGAGTTTTATTGCTGTGGAGTCTGTGATACACTCACACGCTGCACATTACTGTGAGTTTTATTGCTGTGGAGTCTGTGATACACTCACACACCGCACATTACTGGGAGTTTTATTGCTGTGGAGTCTGTGATAGACTCACACACTGCACATTACTGGGAGTTTTATTGCTGTGGAGTCTGTGATACACTCACACACTGCACATTACTGTGAGTTTTATTGCTGTGGAGTCTGTGATACACTCACACATTGCACATTACTGTGAGTTTTATTGCTGTGGGGTCTGTGATACGCTCACACGCCGCACATTACTGTGAGTTTTATTACTGTGGAGTCTGTGATACACTCACACACTGCACATTGCTGTGAGTTTTATTGCTGTGGAGTCTGTGATACACTCACACGCTGCACATTACTGTGAGTTTTATTGCTGTGGAGTCTGTGATACACTCACACGCTGCACATTACTGTGAGTTTTATTGCTGTGGAGTCTGTGATACACTCACACACTGCACATTACTGGGAGTTTTATTGCTGTGGAGTCTGAGACACACTCACACACTGTACATTACTGTGAGTTTTATTGCTGTGGAGTCTGTAATACACTCACACACTGCACATTACTGTGAGTGTTATTGCTGTGGAGTCTGTGATACACTCACACATTGCACATTACTGTGAGTTTTATTGCTGTGGAGTCTGTGATACGCTCACACGCCGCACATTACTGTGAGTTTTATTGCTGTGGAGTCTGTGATACACTCACACACTGCACATTACTGTGAGTTTTATTGCTGTGGAGTCTCTGATACACTCACACGAGGTTTCATGTTAAGACACCCGCTGGACAGTTGGATCCTTTAAATGTATCGGTTTTAGACATTGAGATGTGTCCTTAAAGGAATATCACGCCTTTAATTTGTTCTTTACCTTATTCACACCCAGGGTCTAATGCCCCCCTCCTAAACAGAGCAAGGCTGATTTACCAAATATCTTGTAGGTGATTTAAAGGGAAACTGTAAACACTGGGCCTATAAGTATTAGCTGATTCCATTAACACATAGTTGCCAACATTCCCAATTTGCCGGGGCAGTCCTTTTTGCTGGTCTGAAGTGACTTTTCGCCCCCTGTTCATCCTGGGAATCAAGGCAAGTTTGATAATCACTGATAATTGAGCTGTATTATGCCCTTTATGATGTCATCAGTCGCGAGTGCCACAGAAGGGACGTGCAAATGAGCAGAAAGGGCCGCCACGGTGACATCCCACGAGAATTCTACTGATGTTGACAACGCACCTTGAACAAGGGACTATTACAGAATATGCCTCATGCTGTTGTGATACTAATACACCCTGCAATATGCATCTTACACAAGGTGTTAAGTGTTTACCCATCATCAATGAACGATACAGCCTACTGCAAAAAAAAAAAGTGGCTATGCCATTCCGTGGCCTCCCTCTATTGGCATAAAAATCTTTAATCCTTTACATTTAGTGATAAAAAGTTCTGAAGACCAGGTTCAAGGTTTTTTTTTTTCTATTCTCTGACTGGTTCAAAAATGATTTCTGATGACAGATCTAAGTATTGTACTAAACAGACAGAATTTAAAGCTCAAGGTATTAATGTCTGAAATATAGCTTCGATTTAATTTAGGAAATTACACGTTCTCTCACCGTAACAAAACTAGTCTGCTATAAAAACAAGATGGCCGCTCCCGTAAACCTAACCCCCCCCCCCCTCCCCCAAATCTACGGGTATTAATCAAAGGAACAGCTCCCCACATCAAAGGGCCCTTGGCAAAAGACACTGCCTATTTTATGCATGTAATTAGGAGATCGCATTTTTAAAAAATATCCGTAATTATACAATATTTTAACAAGGGTGTCCCTTTAAGGTACGGAGATCTGTCCTATTATAAGCTGACCTCGGATCACCCGGAGATTTTCCGACTTCAAGCAAAATCCGCTGGCTTTAACAAGCCAATAACCACGGCTAAACAGGATTGGGAGTTTAAATTAGTCTCTTTCTCTATACACAGGTCACAGATGGAAGAACAGCTGCTGCTTACAATAAAAACAAATTCAAATAAATAAAACACAATTTTGCCGCTTGGATCATTTTTCGTTAACGAGTTTTGCTGGTTAGTGGGGCTTTCGCTGTCATGTTTATTTATAAATCACCGTCGCGTTCCACACTCTGAGCACTGCTTACATGCTAGAACACGTGTAGTATGGACATGGGCGACGCGCTAAGGTTGCTGACTCTTTACAGATTTTTTTAGGAAGCTGTTCCCTAGTATCAGTCTGCTCCTCGGCTTTTATATTGATTTTATTTTTTTATATTTGTTTATTTTTTATTTTTTTTATATGTATTAATGTTTATTAATCCATCGCCTTTTGGAAAATGAGATTGGGAGTTAAGCACACTTGTGTGCGTGTGTTGGACATGCTGGTTCATGGGTTGCAGGATAACTCTTACCAGGAAAGGTTAAAGCATCTTAACATGTATAGCTTGGAGGAAAGACGTAACAGGGGGGATATGATAGAAACATTTATTATATACATAAAGGGAATCAACACAGTAACGGAGGAGAGGATATTTAAAGGAAGAAAAACTACCACAACTAGAGGACATAGTCTGAAATTAGAGGGGCAAAGATTTAAATGTAATATCTGGAAGTATTACTTTACTGAGAGGGTAGTGGATGCATGGAATAGTCTTCCAGTAGAAGTGGTAGAGGTTAATACAGTGAAGGAGTTTAAGCAAGCATGGGATAGGTATAAGGCTATCCTAGATATAAGATAAGGCCAGGGACTAATGCAAGTATTTAGAATATTGGGCAGACTAGAAGTGCTGAATGATTCTGTCTTATCTGCCGGTGACACGTTCTATGTCATACTGCCCCCTGGTGTTCAAAAATAGATACGAGTCCTTTTCGATCATAGTCACCTGGTACCAGAACATAGCTTGTGTCCCATTGGGATGACCTTCTCTTACCCCATGCAGAGTACATGGACTTCATCTGAGATTAGCAAGGAGCACAAAGTGTAGAGATTTAAAAGCTTTTGGGACCAGAGCCAAGACTGAGACAGACAGCTGCAGAGGGAACATCTGGAAGTGAGCAAGAGACCCATCACAGATGAGATGAGAGACGTCTTGTGGAATGCCCCCCAATTTGCTCACCCCCTCCTTTAAAGACAGCAATTGGACATCCAGATCTCTCTCCCTCCCTCTCTGTCTCTCATGCATTATTTGACATCACGGATAGTTAAGTAAGATCATCATTCCGATTCCAAACCTTAATAAAATGTTCCATATTCCAGAAAAACGCATTCCGGAGAGACTTTGAGCCCTAAAAATAACTTTCAGCCTAGAAATGATTGCGAAACGCACCTGGGTTCATAGGTTTATTATTGAGAGAGGCAGGAAAATCTCTCTCGGATTGAGTCTCAGCGACTCACCAGCCATTTTCCATTTGCACATGGAAAAGCAAACAATGGACGTGCTTTCTAGAAGACAATTCTGGGGCAAAGTTCCGCATTCACCATAGAGACCAACGGAATGTTCCGCAGTCACCATGGAGACCAACGGAATTTTCCTGCTGATTACATCACTTTTAGAACTTTGGAGGGAGCTTTATAAATTACCCCAACTGTCTCAGTGCAAAGATGTCTGCCCCTCCAACCAAGGCAGGGCTGGAAACGGTCGACCCTGGGGGGAAAAACGACTTGGTTGCCCTTGATGCAACTTCATCAGCCCATCTGATATCATCAGTGAGGGACCATACCTCCGAACTTCTTCCACGTCAGTGAAATGGGTAGCCTGGGGCAGGGCTTGGGAGGTTGAGTGTCACTCAGATTGATAGTGCTACTGTGCATGCACAATTTGCATTCTCTGTTGTCAGACACTGGATAATGTGATCAGGACTGCAGGATTGTAATCCAGAATCCTGATTTCCTGCCCAACCTCTGTCCTGAAAAGCGTAGAGAGCAGCCCCACTGAGAAGGTATCACTGCATGTGTCCAACCTGAGAAGGTATCACTGCATGTGTCTAACCTGAGAAGGTATCACTACATGTGTCTAACCTGAGAAGGTATCACTGCATGTGTCTAACCTGAGAAGGTATCACTGCATGTGTCAAACCTGAGAAGGTATCACTGCATGTGTCTAACCTGAGAAGGTATCACTACATGTGTCTAACCTGAGAAGGTATCACTGCATGTGTCTAACCTGAGAAGGTATCACTGCATGTGTCTAACCTGAGAAGGTATCACTGCATGTATCCAACCTGAGAAGGTATCACTGCATGTGTCCAACCTGAGAAGGTATCACTGCATGTGTCCAACCTGAGAAGGTATCACTGCATGTGTCCAACCTGAGAAGGTATCACTGCATGTGTCCAACCTGAGAAGGTATCACTGCATGTGTCTAACCTGAGAAGGTATCACTGCATGTGTCTAACCTGAGAAAGCCCACTGGGAAGGTATCACTGCATGTGTCTAACCTGAGAAAGCCCACTGAGAAGGTATCACTGCATGTGTCTAACCCGAGAAAGCCCACTGAGAAGGTATCACTGCATGTGTCTAACCTGAGAAAGCACACCTGGAAGGTATCACTGCATGTGTCTAACCTGAGAAAGCCCACTGGGAAGGTATTACTGCATGTGTCTAACCTGAGAAAGCCCACTGAGAAGGTATCACTGCATGTGTCTAACCTGAGAAAGCCCACTGGGAAGGTATTACTGCATGTGTCTAACCTGAGAAAGCCCACTGGGAAGGTATTACTGCATGTGTCTAACCTGAGAAAGCCCACTGAGAAGGTATCACTGCATGTGTCTAACCTGAGAAAGCCCACTGGGAAGGTATCACTGCATGTGTCTAACCTGAGAAGGTATCACTGCATGTGTCTAACCTGAGAAGGTATCACTGCATGTGTCTAACCTGAGAAGGTATCACTGCATGTGTCTAACCTGAGAAAGCCCACTGAGAAGGTATCACTGCATGTGTCTAACCCGAGAAAGCCCACTGAGAAGGTATCACTGCATGTGTCTAACCTGAGAAAGCCCACTGGGAAGGTATCACTGCATGTGTCTAACCTGAGAAAGCCCACTGGGAAGGTATCACTGCATGTGTCTAACCTGAGAAAGCCCACTGGGAAGGTATCACTGCATGTGTCTAACCTGAGAAAGCCCACTGGGAAGGTATCACTGCATGTGTCTAACCTGAGAAAGCCCACTGGGAAGGTATCACTGCATGTGTCTAACCTGAGAAAGCCCACTGGGAAGGTATCACTGCATGTGTCTAACCTGAGAAAGCCCACTGGGAAGGTATCACTGCATGTGTCTAACCTGAGAAAGCCCACTGGGAAGGTATTACTGCATGTGTCTAACCTGAGAAAGCCCACTGAGAAGGTATCACTGCATGTGTCTAACCTGAGAAAGCCCACTGGGAAGGTATTACTGCATGTGTCTAACCCGAGAAAGCCCACTGAGAAGGTATCACTGCATGTGTCTAACCTGAGAAAGTCCACTGGGAAGGTATTACTGCATGTGTCTAACCCGAGAAAGCCCACTGAGAAGGTATCACTGCATGTGTCTAACCTGAGAAAGCCCACTGGGAAGGTATCACTGCATGTGTCTAACCTGAGAAAGCCCACTGAGAAGGTATCACTGCATGTGTCTAACCTGAGAAAGCCCACTGGGAAGGTATTACTGCATGTGTCTAACCTGAGAAAGTCCACTGGGAAGGTATCACTGCATGTGTCTAACCTGAGAAAGCCCACTGGGAAGGTATCACTGCATGTGTCTAACCTGAGAAAGTCCACTGGGAAGGTATCACTGCATGTGTCTAACCTGAGAAAGCCCACTGAGAAGGTATCACTGCATGTGTCTAACCTGAGAAAGTCCACTGAGAAGGTATCACTGCATGTGTCTAACCTGAGAAGGTATCACTGCATGTGTCTAACCTGAGAAAGTCCACTGAGAAGGTATCACTGCATGTGTCTAACCTGAGAAAGTCCACTGGGAAGGTATCACTGCATGTGTCTAACCTGAGAAAGCCCACTGGGAAGGTATTACTGCATGTGTCTAACCTGAGAAAGTCCACTGGGAAGGTATCACTGCATGTGTCTAACCTGAGAAAGCCCACTGGGAAGGTATCACTGCATGTGTCTAACCTGAGAAAGCCCACTGAGAAGGTATCACTGCATGTGTCTAACCTGAGAAGGTATCACTGCATGTGTCTAACCTGAGAAAGCCCACTGGGAAGGTATTACTGCATGTGTCTAACCTGATTCAGACAGTGGATTCGGTTTCCCAGATATTACCCCTTCTACGCCAAGGCAGAGACCCCATAATCTGTGAATGGGACGGATGAGTTTTCCATTCGGAATTAAGAGCATCTGGAATTTCGATCTGTCCCCCCAGCCTCCCCCTAGTCAGGCATTTCATCTCCCTCTCTGTCTGTCTCTCTATGGGTTCCAGCTTCATCATCTTCCTTAATTAATGGAATATTATTTTATTTTTTCTGATTTTTCCAAACCCAATTTAACCCTTCACCGACCTCCCTACAACCACTTTACAGCTCAGGCTTAGCCCCTTAATAAAGAATAAAAAGATGCAAATACAACCACCTATAAATATATGAAAATGTAAATAAATGTTTTGCTTTGTGATACAATGTGAAATAGATTTGGTTGTTTAGTGCTAAGCATGTTTGTAAACTTTAGGAGCCTTTTTTTATTCATAGGAGCAAGGGACATGGGATTTGCACAAAGTTCTAAATTTAGGAGCCAGCAGTAGGGATTTTAATAGCCCTGGCTCCTGGGATTTGTCAGGCTCGGTTTGCTGTTTTTGGGACTAGCCCGCTCCTGGGTATAGTACTTCCCTGGGTGTACCCTATCCCCACGGCCTGCTAGGAGTAGGAGTTGAGTCTTCGGTGCTTCTGTTACTTATGTTGTGTAAAGAAGTATTTTAATCATTTTATACAATCTTACATTGGGTATGATTCATATAATCTGCGTGAAGCCTTGCGGAGTGTAAAACAAACACCCAAATCCTGTTACCAGAGTAAAGGCTTTGTAGGTCGGCTTTGTAGGAAGCTCAAGGTGATTATTGAGGTATACAGAGAGAGATAATCGGCCAATTCTTTCACTGGTATTGGCACAAATCCAGTGCCCTCCGGGGCTCGGAGACTGGAGCCAAACCCAACCCATATCCATCAAGGAGGGAGGTCTGCGCCTCAGAGACTTTGGATTTTTGCCATGTTGGGTGGGTAGTACAAACTACTGAGCAGATTATTAAGGTGTTTTACCTCTTTGGGCCCCAGAACCTATAGACATTGCAGAGCCCACTCTAAAGAGAGTCTGCGATGGACACCTGTAATGGATTTCTATATTGGAAATCGTCTCCGTTGGGTTCAACTTTTCAGGTGGGATGACGTCTCCCCTTTCTTTCAGCCTGGCTACTCTGGATCAGAACCTCCAATTTAGTTACTGAAGGTGTTTATTTTTGGGGTTTGTCCTACCATATTGGATAACCTCTCCAAAATCTGTGACCAAAGACTTCATACTTCACTGGCTCCTTAGAACTGAGCCCTATATGTTAATCCCTAAAAGTGATTGCAAGCTCTTTAGCCCAGACTTCAAAAACTAGAACAGATCATGACTCCCCTTCCACATGTTGTGTGATGAAGAGCTTGAAACCTTTTTGGTTAATATATTTTTTTTATTAATCAGAGCCTTTACACATCTATACACCAAACAATCCACTGGGCCTGTGCTGTAAAACCTTCATTGGCATGCAGGGATTTTGTGAATGCATGGGGTGGGGTCAAGGGTCGAGCAGGGTGCGAGGAGCAACTTCCTAAAACAGCTGAATGGGTGTGAAGAGGCTAACCAGGCAAGAGCTGGGGAGAGGTGCAAACACCAAGCAGAGATTTAAGGGAGGGAGAGGGGTGCTGGGGGAAGTGTTAGGAAGAGACTGTATTCAATCTGTCTCTAAATCTAGGAACGTTTGAACCAGAGGATGGCCTGGCAAGGGGGGCAGGTGCCCCCTCTAATCTCTCAATAGGCTGGGCAATCTTGGACATCCTGGGTCAGATCTTCCTTAATCTGACCCAATATTTCTGAGCAACATGTCCGCCCCCTGATAGAGTTATACAGAGCAAAGATTCTAAACAACATGTCTGCCCCCTGATAGAGCTATACAGAGCAAAGATTCTAAACAACATGTCCGCCCCCTGATAGAGCTATACTGAGCAAAGATTCTAACCAACATGTCCGCCCCCTGATAGAGCTATACAGAGCAAAGATTCTAAACAACATGTCCCCCTTATAGAGCTATACAGAGAAAAGATTCTAAACAACATGTCCCCCTTATAGAGCTATACAGAGCAAAGATTCTAAACAACATGTCCTCCCTTGATAGAGCTATACAGAGCAAAGATTCTAACCAACATGTCCTCCCCCTGATAGAGCTATACAGAGCAAAGATTCTAAACAACATGTCTGCAACTTGTGAATATATACAAGTTGAACTTTTTTCCTATAGTGTAGTCTTATATTCAGGCTTTAAGTTTTTTTCCTAAAGGAATATCCAAAGTTTGGGGGGTCGTCTTATAATCAGGGTCGTCTTATAATCGAGCAAATACGGTAATAATACCAGGTGAATGATAACTATACTTGCAGTGTGTGCATACATATATTACACAGGAGTCTGTACAGAGCAGACATATAATAATACCAGGTGAATGATAACTATACTTGCAATGTGTGCATACATATATTACACAGGAGTCTGTACAGAGCAGACATATAATAATACCAGGTGAATGATAACTATACTTGCAATGTGTGTATACATATATTTCACAGGAGTATGTACAGAGCAGACATATAATAATACCAGGTGAATGATAACTATACTTACAGTGTGTGTATACATATATTACACAGGAGCCTGTACAGAGCAGACATATAATAATACCAGGTGAATGATAACTATACTTGCAATGTGTGCATACATATATTACACAGGAAACTGTACAGAGCAGACATATAATAATACCAGGTGAATGATAACTATACTTGCAGTGTGTGCATACATATATTACACAGGAGTCTGTACAGAGCAGACATATAATAATACCAGGTTAATGATAACTATACTTGCAATGTGTGCATACATATATTACACAGGTGCCTGTACAGAGCACACACATAATAATACCAGGTGAATGATAACTATACTTGCAGTGTGTGCATACATATATTACACAGGAGTCTCTACAGAGCAGACATATAATAATACTAGGTGATTAATAACTATACTTGCAGTGTGTGTATACATATATTACACAGGAGACTGTACAGAGCAGACATATAATAATACCAGGTGAATGATAACTATACTTGCAATGTGTCCATACATATATTACACAGGAGCCTGTACAGAGCAGACATATAATAATACCAGGTGAATGATAACTATACTTGCAGTGTGTGTATACATATATTACACAGGAGCCTGTACAGAGCAGACATATAATAATACCAGGTGAATGATAACTATACTTGCAATGTGTGCATACATATATTACACAGGAAACTGTACAGAGCAGACATATAATAATACCAGGTGAATGATAACTATACTTGCAATGTGTGCATACATATATTACACAGGAGCCACTACAGAGCACACATATAATAATACCAGGTGAATGATAACTATACTTGCAGTGTGTGCATACATATATTACACAGGAGTCTGTACAGAGCACACATATAATAATACCAGGTGAATGATAACTATACTTGCAGTGTGTGCAATGTGCATACATATATTACATAGGAGTCTGTACAGAGCAGACATATAATAATACTAGGGGATTGATAACTATACTTGCAGTGTGTGTGTACATATATTACACAGGAGTCTGTACAGAGCAGACATATAATAATACCAGGTGAATGATAACTATACTTGCAGTGTGTGAATACATTTATTACACAGGAGCCTGTACAGAGCAGACATATAATAATACCAGGTGAATGATAACTATACTTGGAATGTGTGAATACATATATTACACAGGAGCCTGTACAGAGCAGACATATAATAATACCAGGTGAATGATAACTATACTTGCAGTGTGTGCATACATATATTACACAGGAGTCTGTACATAGCACACATATAATAATACCAGGTGAATGATAACTATACTTGCAGTGTGTGCATACATATATTACACAGGAGCCTGTACAGAGCAGACATATAACAATACCAGGTGAATGATAACTATACTTGCAGTGTGTGCATACATATATTACACAGGAGTCTGTACAGAGCAGACATATAATAATACCAGGTGAATGATAACTATACTTGCAGTGTGTGCATACATATATTACACAGGAGTCTGTACAGAGCAGACATATAATAATACCAGGTGAATGATAACTATACTTGCAGTGTGTGCATACATATATTACACAGGAGTCTGTACAGAGCAGACATATAATAATACCAGGTGAATGATAACTATACTTGCAGTGTGTGCATACATATATTACACAGGAGTCTGTACAGAGCAGACATATAATAATACCAGGTGAATGATAACTATACTTGCAGTGTGTGTATACATATATTACACAGGAGTCTGTACAGAGCAGACATATAATAATACCAGGTGAATGATAACTATACTTGCAGTGTGTGCATACATATATTACACAGGAGTCTGTACAGAGCACACATATAATAATACCAGGTGAATGATAACTATACTTGCAGTGTGTGCATACATATATTACACAGGAGTCTCTACAGAGCACACATATAATAATACCAGGTGAATGATAACTATACTTGCAGTGTGTGTATACATATATTACACAGGAGTCTGTACAGAGCAGACATATAATAATACCAGGTGAATGATAACTATACTTGCAGTGTGTGCATACATATATTACACAGGATTCTGTACAGAGCAGACATATAATAATACCAGGTGAATGATAACTATACTTGCAGTGTGTGCATATATATATTACACAGGAGTCTGTACAGAGCAGACATATAATAATACCAGATGAATGATAACTATACTTGCAATGTGTGCGTACATATATTACACAGGAGTCTGTACAGAGCACACATATAATAATACCAGGTGAATGATAACTATACTTGCAGTGTGTGCATACATATATTACACAGGAGTCTCTACAGAGCACACATATAATAATACCAGTTGAATGATAACTATACTTGCAGTGTGTGCATACATATATTACACAGGAGTCTGTACAGAGCAGACATATAATAATACCAGGTGAATGATAACTATACTTGCAGTGTGTGCACACATATATTACACAGGAGTCTGTACAGAGCACACATATAATAATACCAGGTGAATGATAACTATACTTGCAGTGTGTGCATACATATATTACACAGGAGTCTGTACAGAGCAGACATATAATAATACCAGGTGAATGATGACTATACTTGCAATGTGTGCATACATATATTACACAGGAGTCTGCACTAAGCACACATCGGCCAGGCCAGTCAGATTGGACTGTTTTCTATTTACTGGACACATGTCTCAGAGCAGGACATAGAATGTAAGTGTGTCCAGGGGAGGCCATCCTAAAGGAACCTTGACAATAGAGTTTGTCTCTGAACACATTTGAATTGTACATTGCGAACCACAGTATATGAAAGTTTTGGTCCCTAAAAAGAATGGCAGATCCCGCAACCTAATAGTGTACAGCTGTACACTTGGAATTCTTTAGAGATAGCCAGTGGGTGGAGCTGAGGTAAGAACTACTAAGGTTAATAGCAAGAAAATGGTAGCGATTTAGAAAGTGTGACTAAGAGGGATTGTTGCTTAGGGCATTGTCAGCTCAAAAAATCTGCCTAAATAATGTTATTGAACTTTACTATGTGAGATCACACCATGGCTAATGTATCCACAACTGTGATCAGTTTCACAGGTTAACCCATTGTATTTCCCTTGCCCTCTATCTCTAAAAGGGTTAAACATGTAGTTAAAATAAACAAATCTCATATCAGAACAGCACAGACATTATTCTGGTGTTTCTGAAATGCTATTAATTAAAGGATATTTGATTTAAAGGGACAATGGGAACCTAAACATGGCCTCTACTGTGAGTGAAGAGAATAAAAAATGATCTATACATTGTGTTTGCAAAAAATACAGACGTGTTCAAAAAAAGTGTCTGAGAAGTCTCCTGGTTATGACATCACCAGTGTCTTGAAATGCAAATGACTGATTTGTCACTGGAAATGAGGTCATTTATATACCTAGCCACAGGTGATGTATATATTACATCATACTTATTCGCATATATATATATATGTATGTAAATATTTTTATTTTTTTAAATAAAATGATGGATTTTTTGTTGCTCTGTCTGGTTTATGAAACAAGGAGAACAAGAAACAGCATCAGATTGAACGCAGAAGTTTAAATCCCCCCCCCCCCGGTAGGCGATGGGTTTGGCGGGCCTGGACAGAGTAAATATTAGTGCAGCGTTGGCGAGAGAGAACCCAGCTTTTGTTACCGGTTTTCTGTGTTTGCTCAAGGCTGTGGGAAAAGAGCCATGTGAAGTATCTTAAAGAAAAAAAAAAAGGAATCTGTGCTTAATTCCCCCCCTCCCCAACATTTGGCCCATTGTATATTTTGTTTTTTGACAGGAAACTTTAAACATGGCAGTCGTCTGGATTTTAACTAAGGAATATTGCACGGCGTTTGCCACCATCGCTCGCAGGGGATAGCCGAGCACATTGTTTGTTTTTTGGGGGTTCAAACTTTTTTTTTTTTTTTCCTTTTCTCTGGCTTATTTTCTATATGTTTTAATACAGCTGAAATGAACTTTTTCAAACAATTTGCAGTTCTTTTGTAGATTTACACTGAAAAGGATTTGACTGGGGCAGAGAGCATGGATGAGTTTTACAAGATGCCTTCGAAGGCCACGTTCTCCGACACCGTTATTAAAAAAAAAAAAGCGAAACGATCTGCAATTAATTGTGCCGGCGAGATGGCTGCGTTTGGCGCTGACTGCAGAGCCTGTTCCAACCGCCGGGTTCAAATCCTGGCAGGGTCAACTTAGTCCTTCATCCTCTCAAAGTTAGATGAATTAGTACCATTGCTTGGATAATAATATATATTATTAATAATATTTATTATATCGGCTGAGTGCATGCACTAAAAAGCGCCCACAAATAAAAAAGCGCTATATAAATACTGATTATTATTAAACTACTTACTACAAACATATAAACGTCTACTCTGTAAAGGGAATTGAGATGGGAATCTCCAACTTTAGGCCAAAGTAGCCGAGTTGGTAAAAATTCTCCCATTCAGCGGCATTGGATCATTTTTCCAGCTCCACTGCTTTGGCCTTAAGTTGGAAATTCCCTTATCAATTCCCTGCAAACCTCTCTCTTGTTTCATTTGGTACCCTCCGCTGCAGTACTTTACTATACCTCCAGGTGTCACTAAATTCCCTGTCCCCCTGTCTTTCGGTGGCTTCCGTGAACTGTTGGTGACGTTCCCCGGAGTATTGTAAGAGTTGGTGAATTTCCTTACTTCTACCAAAGACGTCTGTAAAACCTATTTTTATTATTTTTTTTCTTTTCTTTATCTGCGGGCCGACCTGCGACTTTTTTTTTTAACTCTCTTCTCCGAAAATACAACGTGATCTAATGTTGTTGCGTTTCTCTTGCTGTGAATGGCCGCCATACAATGGATCTAGTACTGATCTAGTACATAAAATTGTAAGAAAAAAAAAAAAAAATACATCGATAAGCCTTAACTTTATGACCCCCTGCCTAATATTATGTAGCTCCCCCTTTGACGCCCAAAGCAGCCCTGACCCGTCGAGGCATGGACTCCACTAGACCTCTGAAGGTGTGCTGGGGTAACTGGCACCAAGACGTCACATGTCCACTAGACCTCTGAAGGTGTGCTGGGGTAACTGGCACCAAGACGTCACATGTCCACTAGACCTCTGAAGGTGTGCTGGGGTAACTGGCACCAAGACGTCACATGTCCACTAGACCTCTGAAGGTGTGCTGGGGTAACTGGCACCAAGACGTCACATGTCCACTAGACCTCTGAAGGTGTGCTGGGGTAACTGGCACCAAGACGTTAGCAGCAGATCCTTTAAGTTGCGAGCTGGGACCTCCATGGCCTCATATTGAAACCATTTCACATCTATAGGGGGCTCAGAGACCCTTCTGTAACAGGGGTGACCATCTTTTATCTGAAGTAGGCTGCATACATTTTTTTTTATTAATATAAGTAACAGTGAATAATTTTCTATGGCTTGTTCAGCAATTATATAAGTAACATGTATAGTTTGGAGGAAAGACGTAACAGGGGGGATGTGATGTATATAACATGTATAGCTTGGAGGAAAGACGTAACAGGGGGGATGTGATAGAAACATTTATATACATAAAGGGAATCAACACAGTAACGGAGGAGAGTATATTTAAAGGAAGAAAAACTACCACAACTAGAGGACATAGTCTGAAATTATAGGGGCAACGATTTAAATGTAATATCAGGAAGTATTACTTTACTGAGAGGGTAGTGGATGTATGGAATAGTCTTCCAGTAGAAGTGGTAGAGGTTAATACAGTGAAGGAGTTTAAGCATGCATGGGATAGGTATAAGGCTATCCTAGATATAAGATAAGGTCAGGGACTAATGAAAGGATTACATTACTGAGAGGGTAGTGGATACATGGAATAGTCTTCCAGTAGAAGTGGTAGAGGTTAATACAGTGATGGAGTTTAAGCATGCATGGGATAGGTATAAGGCTATCCTAGATATAAGATAAGACCAGGGACTAATGAAAGTATTACTTTACTGAGAGGGTAGTGGATGCATGGAATAGTCTTCCAGTAGAAGTGGTAGAGGTTATACAGTGAAGGAGTTTAAGCATGCATGGGATAGGTATAAGGCTATCCTAGATATAAGATAAGGCCAGGGACTAATGAAAGTATTACTTTACTGAGAGGGTAGTGGATGCATGGAATAGCCTTCCAGTAGAAGTGGTAGAGGTTAATACAGTGAAGGAGTTTAAGCATGCATGGGATAGGTATAAGGCTATCCTAGATATAGGATAAGGCCAGGGACTAATGAAAGTATTACATTACTGAGAGGGTAGTGGATGTATGGAATAGTCTTCCAGTAGAAGTGGTATAGGTTAATACAGTGAAGGAGTTTAAGCATGCATGGGATAGGTATAAGGCTATCCTAGATATAAGATAAGACCAGGGACTAATGAAAGTATTACTTTACTGAGAGGGTAGTGGATGCATGGAATAGTCTTCCAGTAGAAGTGGTAGAGGTTATACAGTGAAGGAGTTTAAGCATGCATGGGATAGGTATAAGGCTATCCTAGATATAAGATAAGGCCAGGGACTAATGAAAGTATTACTTTACTGAGAGGGTAGTGGATGCATGGAATAGCCTTCCAGTAGAAGTGGTAGAGGTTAATACAGTGAAGGAGTTTAAGCATGCATGGGATAGGTATAAGGCTATCCTAGATATAGGATAAGGCCAGGGACTAATGAAAGTATTACATTACTGAGAGGGTAGTGGATGTATGGAATAGTCTTCCAGTAGAAGTGGTATAGGTTAATACAGTGAAGGAGTTTAAGCATGCATGGGATAGGTATAAGGCTATCCTAGATATAAGATAAGGCCAGGGACTAATGAAAGTATTACGTTACTGAGAGGGTAGTGGGTGTATGGAATAGTCTTCCAGTAGAAGTGGTAGAGATTAATACAGTGAAGGAGTTTAAGCATGCGTGGGATAGGTATAAGGCTATCCTAGATAAAGGATAAGGCCAGGGACTAATGATAGAATTACTTTACTGAGAGGGTAGTGGATGCATGGAATAGTCTTCCAGTAGAAGTGGTAGAGGTTAATACAGTGAAGCAGTTTAAGCATGCGTGGGATAGGTATAAGGCTATCCTAGATATAAGATAAGGTCAGGGACTAATGAAAGTATTACATTACTGAGAGGTTAGTGGATGTATGGAATAGCCTTCCAGTAGAAGTGGTAGAGGTTAATACAGTGAAGGAGTTTAAGCATGCATGGGATAGGTATAAGGCTATCCTAGATATAAGATAAGGCCAGGGACTAATGAAAGTATTACATTACTGAGAGGGTAGTGGATGCATGGAATAGTCTTCCAGTAGAAGTGGTAGAGGTTAATACAGTGAAGGAGTTTAAGCATGCATGGGATAGGTATAAGGCTATCCTAGATATAAGATAAGGCCAGGGACTAATGAAAGTATTACTTTACTGAGAGGGTAGTGGATGCATGGAATAGTCTTCCAGTAGAAGTGGTAGAGGTAAGCACAGTGAAGGAGTTTAAGCATGCATGGGATAGGTATAAGGCTATCCTAGATATATGATAAGGCCAGGGACTAATGAAAGTATTACTTTACTGAGAGGGTAGTGGATGCATGGAATAGTCTTCCAGTAGAAGTGGTAGAGGTTAATACAGTGAAGGAGTTTAAGCATGCGTGGGATAGGTATAAGGCTATCCTAGATATAAGATAAGGCCAGGGACTAACAAAAGTATTACTTTACTGAGAGGGTAGTGGATGTATGGAATAGTCTTCCAGTAGAAGTGGTAGAGGTTAATACAGTGAAGGAGTTTAAGCATGCGTGGGATAGACACAAGGCTATCCTAGATATAAGATAAGGTCAGGGACTAATGAAAGTATTACATTACTGAGAGGGTAGTGGATGTATGGAATAGCCTTCCAGCAGAAGTGGTAGAGGTAAACACAGTCAAGGATTTTAAGCATGCATGGGATAGGTATAAGGCTATCCTAGATATAAGATAAGGTCAGGGACTAATGAAAGTATTACTTTACTGAGAGGGTAGTGGATGTATGGAATAGTCTTCCAGTAGAAGTGGTAGAGGTTAATACAGTGAAGGAGTTTAAGCATGCGTGGGATAGACACAAGGCTATCCTAGATATAAGACCGGGAACGGGGGACTAATAAAAGTACTCAAAAAAAATTGTGCAGACTACATGGACCGAATGGTTCTTATCTGCCGACGCATTCTATGTTTCTATGTTAAGAGCACTTTATAAAAAACGCACGGGTAACTCTCCCAATATCTGGCTTTATACTTTGCACATAGATCGATAGTGCTGCTATTTTTCTGCAAGTGCTGATTTCTATTCCCAATTTTTTTCCTCGCGCCCCATAATCCCCTATATATGAACCACAGAGCAAGTCTTCTAAACGCCCCCAGCGTGTGAGATGCTCTCTTGCCAATGTTTTAAGTTTAATCTCTCTCTTTCCTCTCTCCCACAGGGAGCTAAGAGCCTTTATCACCCAAAAAAAACATCTTCTCCTAATCCTCTCTGACAAGTTTATATTTTAAAGACAGAATTGAGAAAGGAATTGCAAAAATGGAAGGGCAAAATAGCAGAGAAATTCTCAGTTTTTGCAGATGCTTCAAACTGGGCTAATCTTGGCCTTAAGTTTGCAATTCACTTCTCAATTCCCTCTTTCTCTTTGTTTGTGGATACATTGCCCCTTTTATTGCCAATCTGTACATTAATCTTTTTTGGCTGATACCTAAATATTGGGGATGGAGTTTTTCAGAATATCCATACTGTTCTCTATCCCACTCCTATTTTTGGGGGGGGGGCGGCGGGGGTGTGTGTGTCAGGGATGTATCAAGACTTGACCCTCTGTGACAAGCCAACACAGAACCTATAGAAAAATGATAATGTCCAGCCCCCTGTGACATAAATACAGATCCATATCTGTCTTTTCTCTACAATCCCATCGCCTCTCAATTTCTTTTCTCTCTTACCCACTCAATCTTCCATCCCCCAGGCTACTTATTTACACAAGGATTCCCCTCCCGACTATAGAAGTGCTTTTTAGTCTGTAAATCGTATACACTATTAAAGCTAGATGAACATACAGGGGATTTTTTTTTTTAAGTTTTGACTTTTTAACTCTATGACCAAATTCGGTCTCTGGTTTTCTTAATCCTGTGCTCAAAAATAGTTTATAATTTTTTTTTATTTTTTTTTTAAATTGTATTGTTTTGTATCTTTTCTCTTAATTTATTATTTGAGAACCATAATCTGTACATTTAATAGCAAAGAAATACCTCCCCCCCACCCCTGCTTCCAGCAGCCTATAAGAAGCTATGGGATTTCCTGGGTTAAACCGATTGCTGCCAGCATTCTAATAGGAGAGAATGATACAACATGCCCACTGTGCCCACAGAAAAGTGACAGTGAAATAGTTTTGGCAGTAACGCAATAGTAATCAAATTTTTTTTTTTTTTAAATTGCTGGAAAGTTTTACTGCCCAAAATATCAAACTGAAGCCCAATTGGTCATTGATCTGTTTCCTCACAACCTACAAATCTCCTTCATTTAAGGTATCCAGCACTGTGGTGCATCAATAGACATGATCCCCCAAAACTGGAGTTTACGCTGATACTCCTGGGGAAAAAGCAGGGTCCTTGAATGGCCTAAAGGAAAGGGGTCACCTTAGGATGTGCTGCACACTGCAAGTAATGAGTATAGCTCGTTTGCATGTGAATAAGGCCATTTCCGGAGAATCCCCGGCCTTTTCTGTCGGGAAGATGTTCCATGAGTCAACCACCTCTTTTGTTCTTGCATTGGGGGGTTTTTATTCATGAAGAGGGAAAATTCAGCTTTACTTCAAACTCTATTTGCAGCCTTTGCACTTCCCTTGTCACTTCCCTTGTTCACCCATAAAGCCTGTGGTCATCGTGGCTTTCTTGCTGTGGCCCTTGTCATACACTGATCTGTCTTTAGTGTTCATTACTTGTGTTCTCTTTCAGAGCTGACAAAGCCGTTTGCATTATAATGCAATAATACATACTATTTTCCAATACAATACAGTAGAGGAAAAAAATGTGTTGGTGACATTAGTTACTAGATTATTGTACATTTGGCCTTTATTTCATCATAGCCCTTTGACACTGTACCTGCAAATACCACCCCCCCCCCCCCCCCAAAAAAAAACCCCCAATATTTACACTGATGTTTATAGCTTTTTGATGGGTTCATCTATTTTTTTACAAACTGCCAGGGATACAATACAGGCAGATCCCTCTGCTTCCTTTGTTTTAGAATTTTGCTCTGCCCCAATTCCCAAACTAGGTTAATGGAAGAGCAGACGCATCTCTTTAAATATCTTATTACAAAACAACTCTACCAATTTGAATCTTTGTATTTCATTTTTTAATTAGGAATGTTCATGTAATTGTGTTTTTGGAAATTTTTGTTATATATTTTTATTTATTTGTTTACATGATCGTAATAATATGTAGGTTTATAACTGTGCCGTCATTGTATAATTACATATCCGTGTTCGCTCTTGCTGTTTCTGTCCTGTATGCCCATCTAACCTCTCTCTCGCTCTCTCCCTCTGCCCATCTAACCTCTCTCTCGCTCTCTCCCTCTGCCCATCTAACCTCTCTCTCGCTCTCTCCCTCTGCCCATCTAACCTCTCTCTCTCTCTCTTTGCCCATCTAACCTCTCTCTCTCTCTTGCTCACTCCCTCTGCCCATCTAACCTCTCTCTCTCGCTCTCTCCCTCTGCCCATCTAACCTCTCTCTCTCTCTCTCTCTCTCTCTCTCTCCCTCTGTCCATCTAACCTCTCTCTCCCTCTGCCCATCTAACCTCTCTCTCTCTGCCCATCTAACCTCTCTCTCTCTCCCTCTGCCCATCTAACCTCTCACTCTCTCCCTCTGTCCATCTAACCTCTCTCTCCCTCTGCCCATCTAACCTCTCTCTCTCTCTCTCTCTGCCCATCTAACCTCTCTCTCTCTCTCCCTCTGTCCATCTAACCTCTCTCTCTCTGTCCCTCTGCCCATCTAACCTCTCTCTCTCCCTCTGCCCATCTAACCTCTCCCTCTTGCTCTCTCCTTCTGCCCATCTAACCTCTCTATCTCACCCTCTTCCCATCTAACCTCTCTCTCTCGCTCTCCCTCTCCCTCTGCCCATCTAACTTCTCTCTCTCGCTCTCCCTCTGTCCATCTAACCTCTCTCTCTCCCTCTGCCCATCTAACCTCTCTCTCTCCCTCCGCCCATCTAACCTCTCCCTCTCCCTCTCTCCCTCTGCCCATCTAACCTCTCTATCTCACCCTCTGCCCATCTAACCTCTCTCTCTCGCTCTCCCTCTTCCCATCTAACCTCTCGCTCTCCCTCTGCCCATCTAACCTCTCTCTCTCTCCCTCTTCCCATCTAATCTCTCTCTCTCCCTCTGCCCATCTAACCTCTCTCTATCTCACTCTCTCGCTCTCTCTCTCTCTCTCTCTGCCTGTCTAACCTCTCTCTCTCTCCCTCTGTCCATCTAACCTCTCTCTCTCTCTCCCTCTGCCCATCTAACCTCTCTCTCTCTCTCCATCTGCCCATCTAACCTCTCTCTCTCCCTCTCCCTCTCTCCCTCTGCCCATCTAACCTCTCTATCTCACCCTCTGCCCATCTAACCTCTCTCTCTCTCGCTCTCCCTCTGCCCATCTAACTTCTCGCTCTCCCTCTGTCCATCTAACCTCTCGCTCTCTCCCTCTGCCCATCTAACCTCTCTCTCTTGCTCTGCCCATCTAACCTCTCTCTCTCTCCCTCTGCCCATCTAACCTCTCTCTCACCCTCTGCCCATCTAACCTCTCTCTTTTCCTCTGCCCATCTAACCTCTCTCTCTCTGTCCCTCTGCCCATCTAACCTCTCTCTCTCTCCCTCTGCCCATCTAACCTCTCTCTCACCCTCTGCCCATCTAACCTCTCTCTCACCCTCTGCCCATCTAACCTCTCTCTTTTCCTCTGCCCATCTAACCTCTCTCTCTCCTTCTGCCCATCTAACCTCTCTCTCTGTCTTGCTCTCTCTCTGCCCATCTAACCTCTCTCTCTCTGTCTCGCTCTCTCTCTCTGCCCGTCTAACCTCTCTCTCTCTCCTTCTGCCCATCTAACCTCTCTCTCACCCTCTGCCCATCTAACCTCTCTCTCTTTTCCTCTGCCCATCTAACCTCTCTCTCTCCTTCTGCCCATCTAACCTCTCTCTCTGTCTTGCTCTCTCTCTGCCCATCTAACCTCTCTCTCTCTGTCTCGCTCTCTCTCTCTGCCCGTCCAACCTCTCTCTCTCTCTTTCTCTCTCTCTCACTCTCTGCCGTCTGTTTGGATTATGTACCAGGGAGGGGGCCCATTGTCCTGTGACTTTATACAATGTCTGGCCTCCAGAACCCTCTCCCGCTCCTTTGTCTTCCCAGAGAAAATCTCTCCATCCTTTTGAATAGCCTCTATTCTTAAAGAATAGGGAGGTTGCTGGGACTGGGGAAACCCAGTCTGTTTCTATGCAGCCTCAACAGCTGGTTCACAAGCCACAGAAATAGAGAGGGGGCGTTTGTTTAAAAGGACAAACTTTCCCTATTCTCCGCAGGACCCCCCTCTCTCTCACTCTCTCGTTCTCTCTCTCTCGAGTCCTGCACCAGTTGAGATACAAGTGTTTAAAGAAGAAGATTTTTTCTCTTTAAAATGTTTAATTTTCTTCTACACTGAGCGGAGCTTGAAACAAAGTTACAGAGATCTCAAACCTCCTTATTTACCAAACGCCTGGAGGCAAAGAAAACGTTTTTATTTGTTAGAATCTGACTTTTAATCAATAATTGAATATTAATAAAACCCATTCAGTTTCCTTTCAAATGATTTTTTTCTCGAGGCGTGTCTACTTTTGCCCTGAGAGATTTGCATTACTAACGAATCACAATGTCTTATTTAAAAAAAAAAAAAATACAAATGTCCTTTTACAAACAAAATGAAGTTCTAGGTAAATTCGGCGATACATTTCTAAAAGCCGCTCAATCCGCAGGACTGTTCCATTGACTTTCATGGTGACTGGATCCTTTTTTTTTTTAGAGATTTGCGTAGATATAGATGTATTTCCAGGGGATGCTTTTACATTTTTTTTAAAAATAAATAAATAAAGGCAATTCCCTGTTATTTGTCTCCTCCTGTGCGGGGTAAATGATCCTATTTCCGATGC
The DNA here is from genome assembly GCA_036172795.1 of Pelodytes ibericus. Classification (NCBI taxonomy): domain Eukaryota; kingdom Metazoa; phylum Chordata; class Amphibia; order Anura; family Pelodytidae; genus Pelodytes; species Pelodytes ibericus. Next base: position 6,472,646 of record CM069860.1, on the reverse strand, counting down.
ATTTAACTTCCATTTTTTTTGTATTTTAATTTGTTGGAAACGGCAATTTTTTTTTGGGTTATTGGAGTCGGAAAAAATATAATCTTAGATTTAGAACAATTGAAATTTATCGCATATGTTCTATAAACCCAGTGGCTTCAATGTCAGTCAGGCTGTGACATCATCCTTGCGCAAGACAGAGGTGCAACGGCGGAAGTCTTGATGCGGGCCATTATCACTGAGCACCCCTTAGTGTTCGTTGAATGAGGGGGCTTTTCATGTCTTCTCTATGGGACTCGGCTATTGAAACATCTGATCAGGGGGATGATAGGAGACTGGGGGAGGAGGGGGTGATGGATGCTCTGTGCAAGGCGATCGCTATGAAAGGGTTACCATTTTCCAATTCTAGTCACGTGTGCCGATAACGTAAGGTCTTTGTTGTCTGAGCCCAGCAGGGAGTCTGCTATAGAGAGGATGTGAGAGAAGCTGCTTGCTCACCGTAAGGTATAGACACTTTGTCTCTCTTGCTCTCTCCCTCTTTCCGTCGGGCTGCAAACCCCCCTCTGATTTCTGCCGGCAGACCGCGGAGAAAAGACCTGGGGGGGACTTCATGTGGTGGAAGAGGGTTTGTGTGTCCTCGCTCCATCTTCTAATCCCCTTTTAGGAAGCAGGTATGTGTCCAGGAGAAAGCGGTGGGATGGAGAAGGTTACAAGGGGTGAATGATTTAAATAGCTCGGACTCCGCTTGGATATTAAAGATTTGGGGGTAAATATCCATCGTGTGTCCTAGGCTGCTCTCTGGATTAACACCTCCTCATCCTGTGTAACCTGATTGATGTACATGTAGCCTCTCATTCTGCTCGGACTCTCTGCTCGGGTACCACACAGCACCCCCTCCTCCTCAGTCTACATCCGACGGGATATTATTCTGATAAAAGCATATGTTAACATCAGGGTCTGTTCTAAGCACAGGTTGATCATTAGATGGGAGAACGAGCAGGTACAACCCTCTGTTATTGATCAATCTACGGTCAGTTTTGTTTTTTAAATTTAATTTTTAATTTGTAATGGGGGTGGCGAGATTAAAGAAACGCCGGCAGGTCTACCGGTGCCCCACAGAATATATACCTGGCCTACAACCAACGCCTTCTCTTGTATGATCGTTTTTTGTTTTTTTTTAGACCAAATAGCCCTACGGTTCTGATGGGACAATAAGTAAGAGTTTTATGATTTTAGATGTGTGAAATTATTACTTTGCGCAGATGAGGTTTGGCATAACGGGGAAAATAACCTGTCGCTGCAGACGTAGAAACACTGATAAAGCAAAATAATCACCGTTACCCCAGCCCAAGGCAATATTTCGGAAGGGATGCCTTTACTTGGTACACATCCGCAGTGGTAGGCAAGAAATAAATATAATAAGAAACGCAATTTCTGGCTTTTTTTTATTTGTAGCCTTGGAGCAGCACCGATCCAGACAAATCGAGCACCGGCAAAGGGTAAAAAAAAATGGTGACCTTCCTAATGAGCGTTTTTTGTTCTCTGATTTGATGCGGGGAAGCCTCGGCTCTACAAATTATTCCCCGTGGCGCCATCCAACCTTTTAATATCTCCTCCACCAACGTTATTGCGTCTAGAAGAACTGTGCATGACCCATATGGAAAATAACCTATACAATGCGTTCGCAAATGCGTATTATATGAAAATCTATGTTTTACGGATATGTCTCCTGTTTGGCGTCACCTGTGGATTAATATGCAAATTACACTGTGCCCCTTGAAAATTTGTTTATTTGCATATCAAACCATGGGTGATGTCATAGACATGAGACACCACAGACGCACTGCAGATGTGTAGGAACTACGTATCCCATGATGCTTTGTGATCGTGATCGCCAATCTTTGTAGATCCAGAAACGGCCTAAATTCTATAGTGTAAAACTGCGGCCCTCTATCTACGGACGGTCTGCATCTCCCATAATACTCTTTCTGTTAAGACGCTGGCGGGGGGAGTATGGGAGATGTAGTTCTCCAGCGGTTGGAGGACCTCCTTTTGACCTAGGCTCTGAACTGTGTCCTCCAAGATTTATTTAATTGTCCCAAGTCGTCAGTAACGTGGCCCTCTCAGGAACCTTGGACCTGTCCCGTCTATTGGTTCTCTGGATTAACATTGGTCCAGCCAGCTCCCACTTTCTCCAAATCTCAGGCCCCACTGACGAAACTTGTGCCAACGGAAGCTGGTTTAGAGTTTCACCAATGTTCAGCCTTGAGCCTGCTGAGGTCCTCGGGGTGGGGTTCGAAGCCCACACTGGTCATGGGGGACACTTGTACCGGACAGTTTAATCATGTTCTATGGAACCTTCACACGGGGGGGTCCTTGCATGGGGACACTGCCTTTAACTGACCCCAGGTGCCTTTTCATAGAGGGCCCACCTCTAGCTCGGCAAATTCGTTGAGGTCCGAACTGGAGACGGTGTCTGGCAAGATGGCAGATTTGACCCAGAGTATAGTTAGTTCTCAAAGTGGTGATTTAATATTTTTGAGGTTGACCTAGGAAAAACCTGGACTTCTGCGCGACATTTAGTGGCCTGATCAACCCCTGCCGCTGGTGCGCGTGCACACGGACGTTGCACGCTTCCGTGGCGCACTTGAAGGCACAATACGCACGCCATTTTCTCCCGATTTCGTTGGCGTTTTTAAGGCTCTGTTACTCTTTTTACATCTAGAGCGAGCGGCTGCCGAATGTCACACATTTCCGAAACGTCTTCACCTCCTGGTATTTTTAGCACCTGATTTTGGGAAGTGTCAGCGTATAATGAGTACTGAAGTCAGCTGAGACGCTGGCGCTGAGGTTAATTAGCGCTCTGCATCTCTTATTGGTTTTAACTCTCGGGCTGCCGAGAATGACTTTGCTCAGATCTCTGCTGTTAACATTGGGGGGTTCCGTTTTTAAAGAGGGAGTCTGGGGCAATCCGCCGGAACATTCCATCGGTTTCTATGGCGACTGCGGAACCTTTAGAACCTGGCCCCCGGATTGCTCCTTAATATAATTCCTCCAATGGTTTGGGTGATATGATTGATATCCAATAGGGATTTTTTTTTACATGTGACTGCAGTGTCTTCTGCTTATGACATCACCTGTGACTTCATACGCTTATGAAATACGGTCCAGGATTTAGGGATTACCCAGTTGTATTTAATTAAGAATATGTAGAACACCTGGTATGGTTGCTTAATGGTTAGGGAACCACACCTGGTGTTCTACATATTCTTATTTAAATACCACTGGGTAATCCCTAAATCCTGGACCGTTGGGGTGGGTCCTGAGGACAGGTTTGAGAAGCACTGCTCTACATTGGGTCCAGGCCAGACTGCAAGCTGTAGAGGGAATAGAAGCTGCATCTGCTGGAGGGTTAAATCTCAAGGACCTGACTCGCTGGGTTTTTTTGTTTTTTTGTGCTGTGGTTTTCATTCCTGTTCTCACCCAGTCTTCCTCTTTCCTCGCAGTCTCAGATCAAACCCACGGCGGTAGCAGCAGGATGGAGGAGTTGAGCCTTCCCCGGCCAGGGGCCATGATCGAGGCGGAGATCTGCGATGATCCAGGCCGGGAGCCCTTCGGCTACGTGGGCATAGACTCCGTGCTCGACCAGATGAGGCGCAAGGCGATGAAAAACGGCTTTGAGTTTAACATCATGGTGGTAGGTAGGTGTCAATGGGGTGCAAGGAGTGCATGCCCAGGTATGGCGCAGGGGCCGGTGACGTAGACTATTCCCCCATCAAACACCAATATATCTTACTGTGCAAGGGATCCAATGAATCGCTTTGAATAGGCAATGGTCGGGGAAAAAATGAACTAACGTTGAATTGAAAGATCAAGTGTAGACAAATAAATATACATGATTTAATGTAAGAATAACATGCTTTATAACTATCGGGACGGACATCAAAATGCAGGTTGACTTTTTACCCCACGCATTTTGAGTGGAAGCTTGGGAATTCGATTTACTTCTACAAAACACTTGACATTTTGAGCAAAGACTTAACTCCTGAACCTTTGAATTTACCGCCCCATAATAAAGGGGTAAAGTTGTTGCCCTGTTGTTTAATGTTTGTTTTTATATATATATATATATACATTTTAGTCTTGTGGTATTAATTTTAAAGTGTGGTTGATAGGGTTGTCACCTTTTCATCAGGAAAATACCGGCCTTGCTACTGTCTCCATAGACTTAACATTGGCCAGATGCCAATTGTTTACCGGTAAAATACCGGCTGGGTGGCAACCCTAGTGGTTGAAAGATGACATAATGTAGGCATTGTACATAGAAATATTATAATGAAAACACCCTTCTATGCTCCGTATAGCGGTGAACATATTTGGTAAGATGGGTCAGATTCTAAACAACATGTCTGCCCCCTGATAGAGCTATACAGAGCAAAGATTCTAACCAACATGTCCACCCCCTGATAGAGCTATACAGAGCAAAGATTCTAAACAACATGTCCGCCCCCTGATAGAACTATACAGAGCAAAGATTCTAAACAACATGTCCTCCCCCTGATAGAGCTATACAGAGCAAAGATTATAAACAACATGTCCACCCCTGATAGAGCTATACAGAGCAAAGGTTCTAAACAACATGTCCACCCCATGATAGAGCTATACAGAGCAAAGATTCTAAACAACAAGTCTGCCCCCTGATAGAGCTATACAGAGCAAAGGGGGCTCAATAATGAACTTTATTTATATTCCTTCATTAAGGTATTTGTAATTAAAATGTCTGCACTTCAATCTTTCAGTTAAACATAACTTCCTTTTTTGTGTCTGTGAAGTCTTTCATTAATATCTAAAGTCAGGCGGGCGGGGGAGGAGGGGGGGAATGGGGTCCCGCAACACTCATTTTAAAACTGTAAATTACTTTCTGTGGCACATTACGGGAAGCAGTCGAGCATGTGTGGATAGACACGGGGCCTTCTCTCTATACTCCTATAACATGTAATAATGCCAGCCCTGCTGTGTACATACCATGTGAATATTATTTGCCATTTTTAACATTAACAGTTGCATAATCTGTGAAATACAGCACGGTATGCTGACTGTTCCTAGCACACGAGAAATTGTAAAATGCGTGGGGTTTATGTACTTGGAATCTCTTGCACTGACCTATGTGTCCACACGGTGGCATGTGTGTGTGTTTTATGGAGCTGGAGCTGTCTGTTCTTTGTGTAAATGTCTGATAATCTGATCTGTGATAACAGCAGTGTTTGAAATATCTTGAGTTCCATCCCTCCCACCCACCCCCTTTCCCCCGGCATTTTTAGTGTCCTTACTCAGGTCACCGTAATCTGTAGACATTCTGTAGTTCTAGACCTGGGAGAAATCTAGATACTCTGTATCTGTGACCGTTAAGCGTTGGCCCATCAGAACCTGTTCAAAGTCAGTGTGGCCCCATCCTTCTGCACGTAATAATGTGACCTCACCACCAGCGGTGTCCATGCACCCAATATGACCACATCGGAACAAGAATCCATCGCGGCCCTCTGGGTTTTCCTTATTTATTAAATCTTCCATGGATGTTGCACCCGCTGTAGCCAGTCTGAGTTACTGAAATTGGGCAATAAACACTAGTTATTTTCCGTCTCATTCAGAGAGAGTGTCCCAAACAGAGACTTGTAGCCACCAAGATGAACAGTATAGATGCGGAAGGAG